>JAYEPQ010000010.1:25000-692500 GCA_036321105.1 Dracaena cambodiana
ATCCATATATATATATATATATATATATATATATATATATATATATATATATATATATATATAGAGAGAGAGAGAGAGAGAGAGAGAGAGAGAGAGAGAGGAAACGGGAAATACACCGGCGGTGAAGGGAGTTCCTTCACCGCCGCTTAGATGGCCCAATAAAATTATTACATGTGGCATCACTCAAGATAACAAATAAATGAACTCACTTAATCGTCCTTTGAGTGGCGCCACGTGTAATAATTTTATTAGACCACCTAAGCGGCGGTGAAGAAACTCCCTTCACCGCCGGTGTATTTCCCATTTTCTCATATATATATATATATATATATATATATATATATATATATATATATATATATATATATATATAGGGAATGATGTATCTAAGGTGATGCCATGGAGAAGTTGCCTATGGAAGCACCCTAAATCTCAACATATAGAGTATATGTGAATGATCCGTAATTTCTATGCTCTAAATAGATGACATATAAAAAATCATGTAATTTAGATAGTTTTTTATTATCGATCAAGATATTTTATTTGTTGTATTGTTGAAAAACCATTTATTTTGTATATATCCAATGTACGATCAAAATATACCTAAAATATATGATTTTTTTTATAATATTATTTTTTAATGTGAAAATCACAATTAACGGTTTGGATCTTCCGCAAACACTATCTATATCGAGATTTAGGATGCCTCCATAGACAATTCCCCTATGGCGTGATATTTTTTCTCTATAAGAAATGGTGTATCTAAGGCGATGCCATATCGGTATGTGAATGATGCGAACCATTGATTGTAATTTTTATAGTACTCTAAATAGATTACATATAAAAAATTATGTGATTTAGATATGGTACTAGCTGGTGATACTAGTGAAGATAATAACAATAAGAGAAGAAAACCACAATGTTGGCCTTGATTCAACTTTGGAACACGCTAGCTAGCTAGGAATTTGTAGAGTCTACTGCATGAAGGAAACATCGTATTAGGTGTCGGACGGATCACTCAATTATTACCAGGCAATGTTCACTCACAAACAACGGCAGCAAGCATATCAACTATTTTAGCCCCCATGCCATGCATATCTTAATTAATTAGCCTCGTTGCTGCTAGCAGGAGGCCGGGGAGCAGATAGATAGATAGATATAAATTCAGTAGTAGAAATGGGGTGCAAGCCTTGGAATTGCCACGGCCAGCAACGGCTTAGCCTTTGGCATGGTCATCCCATAAACTTCCTTGGTGTCAATCTTCATCCCATCCGGTGAGGCCCAATCGAAACACTGGAATAGCCTTGCCAACGCCATCAAAACCATCGCAACGCCTAGGGGTGCACCTGGGCACTTCCTCTTCCCAGCACTGAATGGCAGTATCTTGAAATCCACACCATGACTGATCTCCACACGATGCTGACCGCCCTCCTCTGGCCGCGCATGCCGATCAGGATCAAACTCATCCACGCTGTCCCCCCACACGTGTGGATTGCGCCCCAGCCCATGAGTGTTGATGAACACACGCGTGCCACTCGGAATGCGGAAGCCCATCAAGTTGGTATCCCTAATGGATTCATGGGGGATGAGGAATGGGCCAGCCGGGTGCATCCGGAAGGTCTCACGGACGACACATCTGAGATAAGGGAGATGGGGGAGGTCAGACTCAACCACCAGACGATCACGCCCAACCACAGAGTCCAGCTCAGATTGGATCTTATGGAGGACTGAGGGGTGGTTTATGACTTCAGTCATTGCCCACTCGTTCGTCACTGCAGAGGTGTCTGTAGCAGCAGCGATCATGTCCTGGGAAATTAGTCTATTAGTTGCAATTAATTAAGATCAGTGTTACTCCCCCTAGGCCCCAGCTAGCTAGCTAGCTAATTATATATATTTCGTCATTTGATAGTTTTCTATAATTATATATACATGCAGTCCGGAGAATCCAACAACAGGCATTTTGGAGATTCAGATACACATATATAGCAACAAATATCAAAGAAGTTGAATTCAATAAGCTTCCATCTAATTATCAAGCGAGAAAGATTATGGGGTTTGTGTATAAAATTGCTGGAACTCATTCAACAACAAGCATTTTAGACATTCAGATAACATATATGGCAACAAATATTAAAAAAAAAAAAAAAAAAAACGTTGAATTCCATAAACTTCCATCTAATTATCAAACAAAAAAAGTTCACGGGATTTGTGTATAAAATTGCTGGAAAATGTGGCCGACTGCATGTCGTGGAGACTGTGTGATCTTAATTCCTCATACAGTCTTTTCCTTTTTATCTGCAGGGGTTAGCGTAAATTTATCTTTTTCCATTATGTTCCATTATGGTGGCACCAATGCATTGTCAGATAGAATTTGCAGAACGATATTTGTTGTTACTCTAGTAGCTAGCTAGCTAGTAGTCAGAGGAGGCAGGAGGCATGAAAAGTAGCAAAATATATCTATAGTAAGTGCATAATGTATGTGTGTATGTATGTATACAAGGCGGCCGGGCAAGGAGCATACATTAATTTAATTACCTGCATAAGAGCTTTTATCTCTGTATCATCCATATGTTCCTTTCCGTCCACCCCAGGCAAAGACAGTAGAACGTCTACAAAGTCCATATTGTGATCAGTACCCCCATCCATATCACCATCACCATCACCACCACCACCACCACTCTTCTCCTCCTTCGACCACCCTTCTTCTTCTCTCTTCTTATTCTTCTTCCTATGCTCCTCGATAATCCTCTGGTGGAACTCATCGACTTTCCTCTCCACTCTCCTCATTTCCTTCTCGCACCCCGTCGGATCAACCCACCTCCATATTGGTAAGTAGTCACCCGCATATATCAACCCCAACAGCCGAAATAACTCGTGGGTAATTGCCATAAACTCCACCGCCTCCTTCTCTCCTGCACTCTCCGTACCGAAATACTGCTTCCCCAGCAACATTCTAGTCACATTGTTCATCGAAAACGCCCCCAGTACCTGCCTAAGATTCACAGGCTCCTCAGGCGCCTGGGCCCTCAACCACACTTCCCTCACCAGATGTTGAGCCTCATGCGCCCGCTGCCCTGCAAATGAGTCAAGGCGTTTGGTAGTCAGTAGGTGCTCCATGCAAATCCTCCGCATCCATTTCCAATGTGGGCCTAAAGGTGCAAGTGCTACATCGCCACAGCCGTATGCCAAATAGGTAGCCGCCAGGGTTTTGGGCCTAGAGGCAAACACATCATCCTGCCGAAGCAGGATCTCCCGAATAACATCGGGATCATCGGTGGTGATGGCATCTACAGCACCCAAGCGAAGATAGACGAGCGGACCGAAGGTGGTGCAGAAATTAGCTAGGTCTCGGTGAGGAAGAGGACCCAACTGGAGAAGGTTGCCAATGATGGGCCATCTCGGAGGACCTGGTGGGAGCTGTAATGAACTGGATCCCACTCCCTTCGTCCCTAACCAAGAGACCAAGGAGAAGCATATTAGCATGAGAATTAATGGAACTATAATCAACAAATCCATTTGACAATTAGCTAGCTAGCTAGTAGGGATCGATTATATTGCCAGAACGCAATAAATTGAAAGCTAATAATGGTAGCTCCCGTGCTAGCTACGTTTTGTTATATTAAGCAAGCAATCGTACATCTCTATATGTTTACTGGAGATCATGACTTGTGCATGTCCATGTTTACAAGTGGCTGTGTTAGTTGAAGAGTAATATAGGAATGGTCACGACCTTGACATGCAATAGTAGCTAGCTAGCTAGGCATTCACTGGGCCAAGAACGAGGATGTGGATAAAATGCATGGGAGCCTCTTAATATAACGGTGGTATTGAGGGGTACGCAGATGTTTCTAAATTATAGTACGTTCTTGTAGCAAATGCATGATGGCAACTAGTCTTGGTTGGTGAATCATGCTTTTATAATGCACTGACTATTTCATTTCAGCAAACAGAAAAAATGGCCCAAGGATCAAATTTATTAATTAGCCGGCTGCTCCAATTGCTGTAGAAAGAAATTGACTCATATGACAGTATCATTCTACTTCTCAATTCAAGAATGATATGTCAATATCGGATAATCAGCCATCTTAACTGTTACCGATCCGCATTAATTAGAAAGAATAACGAAGGAAAATAAAAATTATATATATATATATATATATATATATATATATATATATATATATATATATATTGCTTCAAGATCTATTGCTGAATTTAAACATCAATTCTTAAATAGACTGTAGGAGTTAATTTGAGAACAACAGGACACAAATTAGTCAAAAAAATCGAACTAAAAAAAAAAAAAAATTGATTGTGACTATGTTACCTAAAGGGATAATTACAGTTAAGCTTAAAAGTTTTATAACTTGGATAACACTATACATATATAGCAACAAATTCTCTTAACAAATAAGGGTTTCTACTTTCTAACTTACTATATATGATGCATTAACTAATCTAAACCATACTGTATCCACAAGTAAAGGAGGAAAAAAGTCACTTGGAGGGAGATTTCCGGTGAGCGTAGGTGGAGATTTCCGGTGAGAGCTCCGACGACCCAGGGAAGTCTACTCCGGCGATAAAAGTACAAAAACAGTAACTCTACTGTTGCAACAGCTACAGTATAGCAACTGGAGGGAGGAAATTTTGGTGAGAATTCCAAAAAAAAAAAACATCAAACAATTGGAGAAGAAGTCAGCGACCTCAGAATATTCTATCATCACTGGTCGCCAATCGCCGGGGGTAAAGAAGGAGGCCGTGAATCGACCTACAATCACTCACCAACGCCAAAGAGATATCACCGGGGGTAAGAAAGGAGGCCGTCAATTTGACCTGCAACCACTCACCAACGCCAGCGATGGATTTTGGGTGGAACTGGTTGGGAAGAGGAAAAACTAAAAATGAAAATAGTAGTGATGAAGATAAGAATAAAAAAACATAGAAGAAGAAGTTGGTCGGAAGTAGTTAAGGGAACTTCGGAAGAGGAATCCTCTAACCCCAAAGCCACGGAGATCGCGATGAGGTCTGGTGCCACATATACTGGAGAAGAGGTCTTGGCAATGCTAGATGCGGCCAAGAAGGTGGCGGAAGGGACAACAAGCAAGCATCCCAAAGAGGAACTGTGGAGGACAGTGAAGTCAAAGGCGACCATTAAGAGGGAGAAGATGATGACTGCGGCCAACGCTGTGACTGGGGAGAACAGGAAGAGGAAATTCTCTCCGGTGAGGAGGCCACTCCCGGGAAGCCCTGAGGCCTGCTGGATTTATGGGAAAAAGGGGCATTTTAAAGACGAATGTCCATTTATCCGTTGCAAATTCTGCAAAGGACTTGGTCACAAGATCGGAGAGTGCCCCATTGCTCCGGAGAGAAGGCAGAACTCAAAGCCCAACCAGGAACGTTTTCAAACGTTTCTACAACAAACAAGGTAACTGAGGAGGGTAGCAAATTGGAGACGGGACTGCAAATCTTCCGACCCGAGAAAAAACCAGCAGTGTTCATCCCGGTATCAGATCATGCAAGGGAGGAGCAACAGCGATTGTCCAGGACTCTAGGGGTGTTGTATCCCGGGCCCGGCAATCCATCGATGGAAGACATGAAGGAAGGACTGAAAGCTATGTCAAAAGAATTTGCTAGTTTCAACTGGTTAATTCATGACGGAGGACCAAATTCTTTGCATATTTCCCCACGGAGGCTGGATTGACACTCGCAACTAGTAGAATTTCAATTCCATGCAGGGAGTACAAAACAGGGTTTCAGGTGTGTAGATGGAATGGGGAAGAAGATGGCCAGTGTTACTCATTTCCGGTGGTGGCATGGGTGGAGATTAGAGGCTTGCCGTTTCACCATTGGAATAGAGTAGATATTAGCAAGATGATGATCAAATATGCACACATCATTGACATTGATGAAGATATCCACCTTAAACGGAAATTAGATTGTGCTAAAATCATGGTGGGTTGTGATAGCTTATCGGCGATCCCGTCGCAGATCACTACGGTCTTGGGAGGACGGCTCTGTACACTAAATCTGAGAGTTACCCACAACCTGAACAGCTATCCATTGGTGGGTCTTGAGGGCATCACGGTCTCCGGTAAGATCGGTGGTTCTGATCAGCCGTCGACCGGGACGGTCACCCTCCCCGCTGGAAAAGGAGGAGTTTTACTTGGAAGAGAACGGGGACCACCTCGGAAGCAGAGAAAGGGTCTGCAGCGACAGTGGTACTAGTCAACGCAGCACTAAACGACAAAAAACAAGTCCAAGGAAAAGAATTTGAGGAAGGATTACAGAGAACTTTCGGAGGAGAGGAGGAGGAGTCTATGGACAAAACGAAAAATTGGGCCGAGGACCACTTGCCTCCGACAATAGGCATCCAAGAACTCTCCTCCTGAAATTGCCTATTTAAAGAAAATCAAAACACCAGCTTTCCTACAGGAGGAAGGAGTACACCACCGGAAGGGGAGGTGGTTTGGGTGGCAGATGACCCGCTGGTTATTGATGAGAAGGGATCCAACTTTGGAATCCTAAGGAGAGATAACGAAGGAAGACTTTTCCTTGATGCTAAAGATATCAAAACCCATACCTGCATTGGAAAGACGACAACCTTACCTACCGATGGACCAGATCTGAAATAGAAGGGGAAGGTGGAAGATGGCAGGAGATGCCAGAGAGGCAATACTGGGAAAGGAAGGCTAGACATTGAAGAGCCGCGGAGGGAGTCCCGAGGGGACTTTGAGGGTGACAAGGCTGCAAGTGAGAAGAGAGTGGATGGGAGAAGATTCTCTCTCCCACTCTTATCTAGGGGAGGAAGTTCGGGTGGGACCCACCCAAGGAGAAATTTTGGGGAGGGAGTAGGTAGAGAGGGAACTTCAAGTGGGACCCATTGTTACAAAGAGGGAAAAATAGAGGCGGATGTAGAACGATAAAAATAATCTAAATTCAAATTTCAAGTTTGAGTCTGAGTCCAAGTTCGAATCCAAAATCTGAGTTTAAATCCGAGTCCGGATCTAAAATTCGAGTCCGAGTCTGAGTCCGAATCCGAAATCTGAGTTTAAATCTGAGTCCGAATTCAAAATCCGAGTCTAAATCCAAAATCTGAGTTTGAATCTGAGTCCAAATACAAATCCGAATTCAAATAGCAGTAATAATAATTAATTAATTAATTAATTAATTAATTAAAAAAATAATTAATAAATTAATTAATAAATAAATAAATCAGCCTCGCACCCACGCCAGGCTGAGCCTCATGCGGATGCGAGGCTGAGAAAAATTTAACCAAAACGAAACGAAACAAAAAAAAAATTTTGGGGTGAGCCTTGCACAGCCTCACGTGGAAGCGAGGCTCACGAGAGCCCTACAAATTAAACAAAAAAAAAAAAATTTAGGCTGCGAGCGTCGCACCCACGCGAGGCAGCCTCGCGTGGATGTGAGGCTTAGAAGGAGAAACACACAACAAAAAATAATAAAAATAAAAATAAATATATATACATGAAGGGAGCCTCGCACCCACGCGAGGCTCCCATGCAAAATTTCCTTCAAAGAAAAAAAAAATCATCAGCCTCACACCCACGCGAGGCTGAGAAAAAAATCAGAAGGCCATGACAAAATTAAAAAAAAAAATTTGAGGTCTCAGCCTCGCATCCCATGCAAGGCTGAGGCCAAAGAAGGAGAGGCTCCCAGGGTGCCCAGTGGGCAAAAAACCAAAGGGAGTGCTCAATGAGCAAAAAAATTAAAATCTCTCTATTTCATCATCCATGTTCGGTTGCTCGCTCGTCCCGTTCGGTCGTCCAATTTCGCACAATAAGCTCCCAACTTCATGCACGCAAATTATTTTGCAATTTCTAATACTATCCAAATTTTAAATTAGAATCAAATAAATTTTTGGATGAAAATTTCTAAATTAATTTTATTAGAGTTTGATAATCATACAAATTCTAATTAAATTCTAATTTTAGTTTAATTGATTTTGGGTGGAGAAATAGGACCTGATTCAATGAATCTAGAGAAAATCAAGTCAAGAAAAGATTTGAATATCTCATCAATGAGATTACAAAGAGATTTCGATTCTATCTAAAAGGAAACCGGATCTCATTCTTATCTATAAGGAAACCGGATCTCGTTCTTATCTACAAGAAAATCTCTTCAACAACCGGAGGTCTATAAATACCCTCCAAGAAAACTCAGAAAGGACCTTTTGGCAAATCAATCTATGCGCGAGAGTCTCAAAGTCTTGCAATCAAAGAAAAGAAAACCTTTAGTCAGATCTCTCTCCCATCCAAGAATCAACAGAGAAGAAAAACGAGCTCACCTCCAACCATCGACGTCAGATCGTCAACGGAAAAATGACCATTCCCTATAGCTGCCTCGAATCCCACATCTTCTGTAAAAAGAGAGCGACGATCTATAAGTCCTCTCTGTCTGTTTTTTTTATTTTTCCTTTCATTGTAATTCAAAAAAGAGGAATTTTTGATAATTTGTAAATTTTTCTATGTCAATGGCAATGGAAAGATCCAACTCTGTTTCTACCGAAAACATATTGGCGACCACAGTGGGAGAAATCTCCTGTACTGAAGAGGAGATGGTGGTCCCATCTGACGTCAAAAGAATTGGAGAGACAATGGAGAAATTGGTGATCGAGGTCGAAATCGGCTCAAAATATTCAAAATCACAAAAATATGACCTAATAATTTTGAATAACAAGGAGACGTTGATCTCTCAACAGCCACTTAAATTTTCTAACTCTGGTCCATCAGAACTAGCTGCATATGATGCCAAAGGAAAACCTATCGTGGTACAAAAACGGACTCAAATCCGCTACCAGAATCGAAGGGCACGCCACAGAGCACTCAAGGCTCGTTGCCAAGCTCAAAATCAGCGTGGTATAAGTCAAGAAGGATGTCAGCTTCAAAATCAGCCTAGCATAAAGCGAGGAGGATGTCATGCTCAAAAACAGCCTTGCACTCATCAGCTTGGCGAAGGCCAGCCTTGCACCCATCAACTTGGCGAAGGCCAGCCTTGCACCCATCAGTTTGGCAAAGGCCAGCCTAACACCTCTCATCTTAGCAAAGGCCAGCCTTGCACTCATCAGCTTAGCAAAAACTAGCCTTGCCTCCATCAGCTTGGCGAAGACTAACCTTGCACCCAACAGTTTGGCAAAGACCAGCCTTACACCCATCAGCTTGGCGAAAATCAGCGTTGCACCCATCAGCTTAGTAAGGAGCAGCTTTGCACCTCTCATCCTGGCAGAGGTCAGCCTTACACCCATCAGCTTGACAAAAAAGAGTCTTGCACCCATCAGCTTAGTAAGGGGCAGCCTTGCACCTCTCATCATGGCAGTGGGCAGTCTTGTACCTCTCATCCTGACAGAGATCAGCCTTGCACCCATCACCTTGGCGAAGGTCAGCCTTGCATCCATCAGCTTGGCGAAGGCCAGCCTTATACCCATCAGTTTGGCAAAGGGCAGCCTAGCACCTCTCATACTGGTAAGGATCAGCCTAGTACCTCTCATCCTGGCAGAGGTCAGCCTTGCACCCATCAGCTTGGCAAAAACCAGCCTTGCATCCATCAGCTTGGTGAAGACCAGCTTTACACCCATCAGCTTGGCGAAGACCAGCCTTGCATCCATCAGCTTGGCGAAGGCCAGCCTTATACCCATAAGTTTGGCAAAGACCAGCCTAACACCTCTCATAGTGGTATGGATCAGCCTAGCACCTCTCATCCTGGCAGAGGTCAGCTTTGCACCCATCAGCTTGACAAAAGGGAGCCTTGCACCCATCAGCTTAGCAAGGGACAGCCTTGCACCTCTCATCCTGGCAGAGATCAGTCTTGCACCCATCAACTTGACAAAAAGGAGCCTTGCACCCATCAGCTTAGTAAGGGGCAGCCTTGCACCCCTCATCATGGCAGAGGGCAGCCTTGCACATCTCATCCTGGCAGAGGTCAGCCTAACACCTCTCATCCTATCAAATGTCAGTCTAGCACCTCTCAGCCAAGCAAAACTCTGCTTTGCACTCATCAGCTTGGCATGAATAAGACCAGATGCCAGCCTGACACAAATAAATTTCAAAACCAAACTAAGTCTAAGCCAGCGCGTGATGCTAGTTCAACTAAGCTAGCATGCAAGGCTAGATTAACACGCCAAGCTACCCAGCAAATTTGTATAAGACATATCAAAACTAATCATGAACATCGAACTAAACTGAGAGTTGATAAATGTAACTTTCATGACTTCTCAAAGACATCTGTCTAGACAAACAGGCCTCATACAAAAAGCGGGCCTCGCTCGCAAAAGATGGTTACATCAGCACCATATGAAAAAATTCCAGATTTGCAGAGGTATCTCATAAATAAAAGAAGGGTAACACAACCCCATGAATTATGTTGTTGTGAGGAGTTGATTGCGGCAGTTTTGACTCAATGTCGCTGTCAAGCCCCAAGACCATTTGCATTTAACCAGTTGTCAGCATCGGAATCTAATATTAAAAAAAAAAGATAGCTTCAAAAACAAAACTCCGACTCAGATCAAGACTTACCCGCCTTCACGACGAATATGGTGAATAAGGCCAAGAAACCAGTCGTCAAAAGGTATGCCTCTGATACGGAAACAGAGAAAACCTATCATCATACCCGCATTAGGTCAGACGTGACGGCTCCCCACGGTTACGAAAGATTGGCAGGGGGTTTTGATGAGGAATATGAAGAGTTTAGCGAGCATTCGGCCATAGCAACGCCGCGATCGTACACTTCCTCTCGGTTCGGTAGGACGACAGTCCACATAGTTGAACGGTCGGCCGAGATGAGTCAAAAGATTGAGGCGCAAGAATGCCTCATCCAAGAGCAGCAACAGAGCATTGAGGATCTCAAAGCAATGATTTCAAAAGTCTTGGAGAACACTCAAAAGAGCACCGAAAACAGAGCAGGGGGTTCTTCCTCTTCTGATGAGGCCAAGAAGGAAGAGACTAAATCCAACCCAGATACCGAGGTAAAAGGCAATGAGGACAAATATTATGTTGACCCTCATGCCGAAAGAATGGAGAAACTTAAAAGCCAGATAGAAGTTTTAATGCGCCGAAAAGAATTGCAGGAGGCAGGGATTACGAGGCCCTACCCAATAGAGTGGGAGTCCGTACCATTTCCAGCAAAATACAAGCCTCTCGAGTTAGAGTCATATGATGGAAAAGGATCCCCGAACCAACATATATACTACTTCTTTTCGCAGACCGGCCATCTCATAGGCAATGATCCAGTAATGACAAGAATTTTTGCAAGTACTCTGCGAGGGCCTGCATTCACTTGGTTTATGCAGTTGCCCCCAGAAACCATTAATACCTGGTCTGACGTAGAGAGAGAGTTCCTAACTCACTTCTTCGAAGACGACACTGAAGTATCCATTCACTCTCTTCTGGCAAATAAGCAAAAAGAAGATGAGACGGTTAAAAGTTTCGTTGAGCGTTTTCGTGAAATGTCAATGCGATGCAAGCATGGCATGCCGCAGGAAACATTGCTCGAGACTTGCAAACACAATCTCCAGACCAGAATATTAATCAAAATGGGAGCAGTAGAGTCAAAAATCTAGAAAGATCTAGTCAAACAAAGGCAGCAAGCGGAGGACATAATCCGCCGTATTAATGAATACCATGCCCGGAGAAGAATGACCATGAATCGGTCACAGCCACAATCATCCTATCCTAAGGGAAATGAGGCAATGACCACTAAATCTGTTGCCAACAAAAAATCACAAAATAATCGAGATTCATCTAGATCGTAACGGACATACACTTTCAAGGATGAGCAAACAGTGACCCTGTTTAATTTACTCAATAAAAAGGGAATGCTCAGATTACCCGAAAATCAGATGTCAGAGGAAGCTGGAAGAACAGATGATCCCAAGTATTGTCTCTTCTATCAAAATATCGGGCACCCAACCAAGAATTGTTATGATCAGAAAAATAAAATTCAGGCACTTGTCGATGCAAACGTGATCTAGTTGAGACCTGAACAGAAGAAGATGTCCGCGAATGCAATCTACAAAATTTGATGGCACAATGCCGGTAAAAAAAACCAAAAAAAAGAGAGAAAAAATTCAAAAAAAATCAAAAAAAAAGAAATAAAAAAGAAGAAAAACGTATGATTTTTTATTGCCCAATGCTGTCAAGGAAACGGGAAAAGAGTAAAACTCTCGCTAACCCTATCATACTGGGGTAATAGTATAAAATCAAACAACCCAAAGTAAGAACGCGAGGCTATGCCCGCGTACAACGTGAGGCTAAACCAGCGTAAAGTCATCCAGACGCGAGACAAACTCGAGATTAAACTAGCATGCATGGTTATACCAGTGTGCGAGGCTTAGCTAGCACACAAAATTCAGCCAGAGTACAAAAGTGAACAGAAATACGATGATAAGTTTAGCTCCACATAGTCTGTTGCAAAAAGGAGAAAGTAGTCTGTTACCACATGATGAAACTCATGAATAGCCAAACAAGTCCCATGCAGGGGGTGGGATTCATTTCCAACCAAACAAAGATATTTATGAAGCCAGCGTAAAAAACGTGAGGCTAATACCTGCGGGCAACGCAAGACTATGCAAAGCCAAGCCAACGTATATGACTCATTCAAAAGTGCAAAAGCTCCAAATCGCGTGGCTAATTTGCAACCCGCGTAAAACAATTGAAACGTGAGGATAACATATACATGAGGCGAGCCCAGCCTCCGCTTTGCGCGGCGAGCCCAGCATTTGCCTCGCACAGCAAGCCCAGTCTTCACCTCCCACGGCGAGCCCAGCATTTGCCTCGCACAGCAAGCCCAGTCTTCACCTCCCACGGCGAGCCCAACATCTGCCATGTGCAACAAGCCTAGCCTCGGTTTTGATAATTTCATTACTGGAAGAGACGCAGAATACAAGTCAATATTGCAGCCGAGCATAAAAATTTCAATATGCAAAGATAAGCCCGCGTGCTACAGACATAGCGCGTGAGTCAGATCCAACACACGAAGATATCCAAAATGCAAAGCTAATTTTCAATCTCGCACAAACTTCAAAGAAGAAGAAGGTGGTTAATTGAGTTACAATGACAACTCAAATGAGCCCACACAGGGGGTGGGACCCACACCAATTGACATTATATGCAAGCCTATCGCCTGATCAATCAAGACGGCGACAAGATGATGATGCCGATCAATGACAAACTCTTGAAGAAATACTACATCTAGCCACCTTAAAAAAAGGGGGAAGGGAAGGCTAATGAATCGACTGTCCAATACTGTTAGAAGCTACGGGAAAAGAAATCAAAAATTTCTCGCCAACCCTATCATACTGGGGGTAAGAGTATGAAACCAATTGCCTAATACCAAAACGGTACTGGGAAGAGAGAACGTTTGGCATTTAAGCCCAAACTAAACTCTCGACAACTCATCATGCTGAGGGAAAAAGTATGGCTAGCCCAACGCAAACGGCGATTGGTAAAGACGCATCAAATCAGTTCATAGCTGGGGATTTGCTAATAATCCCATGACAAATTTGTCATAACATTATCCTATAAGGATACTCACGACCCGATGATCCAAAAGCAAAGGGGAGAGAAACTCAAATCCTCGACAACTCCTCATGCTGAGCTAAAAGTATGAACTACCAAATGCTTCAAAAGCAAAGGGGAGAAGGAACGTTTGGCATCTAAGACCAAACAAGACCTTCGATAACTCATCATGCTGAAGGGAATAGCATGGTTAGCCCAACGCGAACGGCGATTGGTAAAGGCATGTCAAATCCGTTGATAGCTAGAGATTTGCTGAAAATCCCGTAAACCTGTCACGTTAAGATCTTACCTCTGACAGCGAGATTTGAACAATCACAAATAATGCAATCTATGATCCCAACACGATACCGGCTTTGTCTGTCAGCCAGGCGAGTCATCGGTTCTGTTTGTCAGCCAGACAAGCCACTTCATGAATAACTTAAATCCAATTATCTCGGTATGTTTAACACTACACCTCTGCCGAAACCCTATGGGTACGTTTAACAGTACACCTCTACTCATGGCTCTTCAATCTCGATTCGAAAGTAATCATCGGCTTTATCTGTCAGTCAGGCGAGTCATCGACTTTTTTTGGCAACCCAAACGAGTCTCAGCACAGTCAAAACACTCAACTTGTTAAAGTATCTCCGCACGCATAACAAGTTTCATCTCTGTAAACTCATCCACCCATTAAAAAAAATCCAAAGTATTTCAAAATTTCCAGAAGAGACAAAATTTTGAAAACTTTGGAAGGGGTCTAGTAGAACAATAAAAATAATCTAAATCCAAAATTCAAGTTTGAGTCTGAGTCCAAGTTCGAATCCAAAATCTGAGTTTAAATCCGAGTCTGGATCTAAAATTCGAGTCTGAGTCTGAGTCCGGATCCAAAATCTGAGTTTAAATCCGAGTCCGAATCAAAATCCGAGTCTAAATCCAAAATTCGAGTTTGAATATGAGTCCAAATACAAATCCGAATTCAAATAGCAGTAATAATAATAAATTAATTAATTAATTAATTAATTAAAAAAATAATAATAAAATTAATTAATAAATAAATAAATCAGCCTCGCACCCACGCCAGGCTGAGCCTCGCGTGGATGCGAGGCTGAGAAAAATTTAACCAAAATGAAACGAAACAAAAAAAAAAAATTTGGGGTGAGCCTCGCACAGTCTCGCATGGAAGCGAGGCTCGTGAGAGCCCTACAAATTAAACAAAAAAAATAAATTTAGGCAGCGAGCCTCGCACCCACACGAGGCAACCTCGCGTGGATGCGAGGCTAAGAAGGAGAAACGCACAACAAAAAATAATAAAATAAAAAAAATAAATAAATAAATATATATACATGAAGGGAGCCTCGCACCCACGCGAGGCTCCCATGCAAAATTTCCTTCAAAGAAAAAAAAAAATCATCAGCCTCGCACCCACGCTAGTAGCCTCGCGTGGATTCGAGGCTGAGAAAAAAATCAGAAGGCCACGGCAAAATCAAAAAAAAAAAAATTTGAGGTCTCAGCCTCGCACCCATGCGAGGCTGAGGCCAAAGAAGGAGAGGCTCCCACGGTGCCCAGTGAGCAAAAAACCAAACGGAGTGCTCAATGAGCAAAATTTAAAAAAAAATTAAAATCTCTCTATTTCATCATCCATGTTCGGTTGCTCGCTCGTCCCGTTCGGTCGTCCAATTTCGCACAATAAGCCCCCAACTTCATGCACGCAAATTATTTTGTAATTTCTAATACTATCCAAATTTTAAATTAGAATCAAATAAATTTTTAGATGAAAATTTCTAAATTAATTTTATTAGAGTTTGATAATCATACAAATTCTAATTAAATTTTAATTTGAGTTTAATTGATTTTTGGTGCAAAAACAGGACCTGATTCAATGAATTTGGAGAAAATCAAGTCAAGAAAAGATTTGAATATCTCATCAATGAGATTACAAAGAGATTTCGATTCTATCTAAAAGGAAACCGGATCTCGTTCTTATCTATAAGGAAACCGGATCTCATTCTTATCTACAAGAAAACATCTTCAACAACCGGAGGCCTATAAATACCCTCCAAAAAAACTCAAAGAGGACCTTTTGGCAAATCAATCTACGCGCGAGAGTCTCAAAGTCTTGCAACCAAAGAAGAGAAGACCTTTAGCCAGATCTCTCTCCCGTCCAAGAATCAACAGAGAAGAAGAACGAGCTCGCCTCCAACCATCGACGTCAGATCGTCAACGGGAAAAGGACCAATCCCCATAGCTGCCTCGAATCCCACATCTTCTGTAAAAAGAGAGCGACGATCTATAAGTCCTCTCTATCTATTTTTTTTATCTTTCCTTTCAATGTAATTCAAAAAAGAGGAATTTTTGATAATCTGTAAATTTTTCTCTGTCAATGGCAATGAAAAGAACCAACCATGTTTCTACCGAAAACAGCGGGGGAAAAGGAGAGAGGAGGGGACCGCATGGTGGAGGGGTTTTCATCTATGGATTTTAGTGGTCTACAAAAAGGTGAGGGGGCCCACAACTTGGGAGAGGTGAGTAAAGATCCTTGTACCCACAATAAAACGGGTCTGGATGATCATCAGGGGCCTTTCAAGAGTATGGATAAGGATATGTCCAATAGTAATGAAGCAACTGGATTCCAGCCGAATGAGGAAGGGAGCTCTAGAAGAAAATTGGACTTCAGCCAAGAGTCCTTTAACAAAAACATGGAATACACGGGTTTGCTAACTACATTAAACAACTTCGACAAAGAATTTGCCACGGATACTATTGCCAAGTTACTCGAAAATGTTATGTGTAGAGAAAATATGAAGAAAGATAGACGGGTCAGGAAAAGACAACCTTCCAGACTGCCCAAGCGTGTCAGGGAGATAAGAAAGGCACTTTGTAAGGAAAATTAAGAGACAGTGGCGGTAGAGAAAGATACTACAGAAACAGTATAAGTAGAGGAGGAGGAATTAACACAAGAACAATGAGGGGCAATAGTGATTTCGGAGCAGGGTGGAGGAAATGTTCAAGAGAAAGAAAAGCTGACAGACCATGAGAGGGTGGATGAACTACCAAATCAGAATGGACATACTACATCTCTGATCACGCCATCTAGGAGAAGCAAGAGACTGGTGGAAAAAAGAGGTGGACAACATTATCAGTTGGGTCATGTGGCAGCAGCAGCTTCTAAGCGCAAGGCAGAACAAACGGAACACCCTACAGGTACATCTAAATCAGAATTTAGTATTCTTAATTGTGTACCTGATAAAATATTAATTGCTTTAGCCCATACATGCGATATTGATTTGGGGGAGGGAAAGAACGACTATTTACATAATATTACACGATTAAAAAACCTAGAAGTCGAGTCATTGGAAGACCAAAACGGGGCCATTACGCCTTAGAAAGTATAGTTGGGGTGGCGGTGGAGAAGGCGTCGATACATTTTGATGGATTGTATTTTTTGGAATGTGAGAGGATTGGGAAATCCGGCCAAACGACGAATGGTCACGGAAATTATACGTAGTAATAAGATTGACATCATTTGTATAGAGGAGACGGAGCTGACTGACCCAGATCTCAGGGTCTTGGGTTCAATTGCTTCAAAGAAATTCTATGATTTCTGTATCCTGAATGCAAAGGGCGCTTCAGGTGGGATTATAATTGGGGTCAACAAGAACTTTCAAATTTTGAAGTCTTGGCCAGGAGAATTTTCTTTATCTGTTAGGGTAAGGAGAATCACGGATGGATGGACCCAGACAGTGACTGCAGTGTATGGACCAAATGAGAGTGGGTTGCGTACACAGTTCTGGAAGGAACTTTACGCAATTAAACACAGGTATGATGATCCGTGGATTTTGGAAGGGGACTTTAACATCAGTAGATTTGCAAGTGAAAGAAAAGGGGAGGAAAGATCACTCAGGGATAGACATGAGTTTAATGAACTCATTAGTCAATTGGACCTCATAGATTTACCTTTGTCGGGTCGACTATTCACTTGGTCAAACATGAGACTCAATCCGTCAATGGCAAAATTAGATAGGGTGCTGGTTTCTGAAAATTGAGACGTCAAATTCCCTCTTATCGAAATTTGTGCTCTTCAGTGACCAACATCAGACCATGTTCCAATTTTACTCACTTCTAAAGAGGTAAAGCAGAAAATGCACAAACGCTTTCATTTTGAGAAATGGTGGCTGGAACATGGAGAGGTGCATGATCTCGTCAAAGAGAGCTGGTCACAACATACGGGGGTAATTGACGTAGCAGCAAATATTTGTATCAAGTTGCGTCGCCTAAGGAAGGTTTTAGGCAAATGGGACAGACGCTTTAGAAATGAAGGTAGAAACGAGAAGGATGACATATTGAAGGAGATAGACGTAATAGAAAAATTAGAAGAAACTCGTAATTTGTTTTTGGATGAGAACAGCAGATTACTGCAGCTAAGAAGAAAAATTGAAGAAATATATAAGAGAGGAGATAAGATAGAGACAGAGAGCACATGCTAACTGACTGAAGGAGAGAGATGCAAATACTGCATTTTTTCATAGATGGACAAGTATGCGGTTTAAAATGAACAAGATCCACCATCTTAGGGTGAACGAAAGAGAAGTTAGTGAAGACTTGATGAAGGAACATGTATATCCTCACTTTAAACGGCTGCTTGGCAGTAAAAATACTTTCTGTATTCGCATGAAAGAGGAGGCTTGGGAGAATGAAGCGGAACTTTCGGACCTTGACGAGGATTTTCGGGAGGAGGAGATCAAAAGAGCGATATGGGAGTTGGGCCAGGACAAGGCGCCAGGCCCCGACGGATTTCCAATTTGTTTCTTTAAATTCTTTTGGGAAGATGTTAAAAAGGATTTAACTTGGTTGATGGATGATGTATTCAAAGGGGTGAGTAAATTGGATAGAATCAACTATTCAGTCATCACCCTAATACCAAAGAAGTGCTCACCAGGACAGATTGGTGATTATAGGCCGATTGCATTATTGAACAGTTCCATCAAGATAGTCTCAAAAATACTGGCTAACAGATTGACACCGAAACTAAATCTATTAGTAAAAGATTATCAAACGGGTTTCATTGCTGGTAGAAATATACTGGAAGGGGTAGCCACGACATATGAGGTTATACACCAATGCAAGAAATTGAAGATAGATGGATTCTTACTGAAATTAGATTTCGAAAAGGCATATGATATGGTTGATTGGGATTGCCTACTGGAGACTATCAAACTCAAGGGTTTTGAAGAAAAATGGAGGGCATGGATTCAGACCTGGTTATAGTCTGGCAAAACACAAGTAATGATCAACAATATTTTGGGAAAAGAAATACTCCTGAAGAGAGGATTAAGGCAAGGGGACCCACTCTCCCCATTGCTATTTGTTTTAGTAGCAGATGGCTTAAACTCCATGTTACAGAAGTTAAAGGCTAGGGAAAAGATAGAGGGGCTTCCTGGGGCCCCCAATCTATCATTTGTTAATCTACAGTACGCAGATGACACGCTCATTTTTGGGCAAGACAACTTAAGAGAAGTTGTAATTATCAAATGGGCACTCTACTGTTATGAGGCCTGGTCGGGTCTGAAAATAAATTTTGCAAAGAGTTCCCTGATTTGTTTGGGAGCAAGGAACGTGTCCATGCAGATAATTAGAGAAGTGTTCCGGTGCAAAGAGGAGCAATTCCCAATAACTTACTTAGGAATACCGGTAAAACCGGGGAAGTTGTCGAAAAAAGATTGGTTTCCATTATGAGACTGCTTTGAGAAGAAGCTTGAGGGCTGGAAAGGAAAGTATTTGTCCTTGGGAGGGAAAGTGGTGATGCTTAATTCAGTACTCTCCTCACTACCACTATACTTTATGTCCTTCTTCATTATCCCAAAATGGGTGATAGATAAAATCGATAGGATCAGGAAGAGGTTCCTTTGGAATGGAGTAGACATGACATCCAATAAATACCATCTGGTCCCATGGGGACAGGTATGTAGGCCTAAAGAAGCAAGAGGCCTATGAGTCATAGAACTTAGGACTTTCAATATGTCACTCATGTCCAAATGGTGGTGGTATCTAATTACGCATAATCAGGGCTCATTTCAAAAATTACTGCTGAATAAATATGGCCCGAAAGGTGATACGTGGTTCGGAGAAATAAAGAAAAACCATAGGGCATCAGTCTTTTGGAAAGGGATGATTGTGACTTGACAACTAGTTTGTCGAAGCCTGGAATATAAATTGGGTAAGGGGAACAAGATAGCTTTCTGGCATGATAGGCGGTGCTCACAACTTCCTCTCAAGACATTATTTCCAGAAATCTTCCAGAAGGCTAGTGACAAAAATGCTAGGGTTAGTGATTGTTGGGGACGTTCGAGATGGAGATGGAACTCAGCGGCTTTATCCGGCCAGGATTTCATTAGAGTAAGAATGCTAAAACAACTTTTGAGTGACTTATCACCTTCTCTAATAGAAGAGGATAGACCATGTTGGAGATGGGAGAAGGATGGTAATTTCACAGTGAAGTCCATGTATCGCCATTTCATAAATGGTGGTGTCCTTTCTGTGGACACTAAATTGATCTGGAAAGTTAAGTGTCCTCAAAAGATAAGATTATTTTTATGACTAGTTTGTAAAAAATCTCTCCTTACCTGGCCGAAGTTACAAAAAAGGGGATGGATTGGCCCTAATATCTGTGTGTTGTGCAAGATGGAGGGAGAATCTGTTGAACACATTATGTTTAACTGCTCCTTTTCTAGAGGTATATGGGACGAGTGTGCTAGGGCTTTCGGGATAAACATCAATTGTACTTTAGATACAAATATATGGAGAAGACTTAATAGGAGGGGTAATGATAATCACAAATTGAGAACGATGATTGCTGCATACTGCTGGAATATATAGAGAGAGAGAAACAATAGATTATTCAATGACAAACACCGCTCCATTTATTATTGCATGCGACTTACTATTCATGATTCCATGACTTGGACAGGTATTCACTAGGATGAAGAGAGACTTCACTTGTCGGATGGCTCTTTGAGAGACGGTACCCCACCAGTCGAGAAGTAGGGGATGACTTCGGCAGTTCGAGAAGAGATGGAGTGGTGACAAACACAGCTGCGATATCCAGGACATATGTATTTTTAATTTTATTTGATGTTTTTTACTTTGTTGCTTTTTATGTAATGATATTTGAATCTTTGTAACTCTATTAATGGACCACATTACTAGTGGTCCTAAACCATAATTGTTCTGTTATGATCTCATTAATGGAACGCGAAAAGCTATATCCCGCCGTTTATCGTCAAAAAAAAACTAATCTAAACAATTGCTATACTAATGGAATCATGAAAGTGGAGACTTCAAGAATGGGGTCCGACGGATGACGGCAAACAACGAGGAAAAGCTCTCGTGTGCACGTGGGTGAGTGGGTCGTTGTTGAGGGGTGTTGGTGGAGTAATTTTATTATCTGGAACACCAGAGAGGATTATAAACTAAATAATAGTAAGTTTAAGAGGATGCATGAAACTAAATGAAATGGATTATATATGCCTGTGCAGTGCAAAAAGTTTTGAACTTCCAAGAATGTAAGAAACCAAGAATTGGCTCTGAAATTTTTCTGCTCCAATGTGTAGTATGTAAGAAAACTTTTGGTTTTCTCTATATATGGTGGTTCACATGTCAACTCTTGGTTTTTCCAATATAATAGTTCATATATCTAAGCTTATTAGGTTGTCACTTTATAGAAATAGAATAATTATTTTTAATTGTGAATGAGTTACAAGTTACATTATTATTTTTTTGATAGATGGAATGAGAGTAGTTTAAAAGTTTTTTTGGAAGTTACAAAAGAAAGCCCTTAGTCTTGTGTATATAAAGCCTTGAGTTTCTATCAATATCACCCATAAGTTCAAAAATAAGGCTAGAAGTCCCTCACCTATAAGAGTTTTCCACACAAAATCTCTTTGTTTTACAGGTGGTCGATTTCAACTTTAAAGTTCCAACACAAATGGCCGACGATTCTCTTATGCTGCTTATTTTCTTTTCCACTTTATTTTACATGTAGTATCAGAGCAACCTCTGGGCTATTGTATTTAATCAAAATATGTATGATTTTATCTTTTAGATTGATCATATTTATTTGTTTTATATACCTGTAATTTTCATCTTGGGTTGTCCTTCGTGAATATTCAGATTTACTATAAACGTTGATTTTTCTTTGCCCAAAAATCTGGAGGTTTGATTAATCATATTTGTCATATGTGAAATATTTCTATACATCTATATAGGACGTCGTTTTGACATCATTCCATTTAAAGTTCTTTCATGGTTGGATCTTTATGGTGAAATTGATAATTAGTACAAAGATTTTTGGATTCAGATGTGTTATTTGCAATGCACATGATCATATTTATTTGTCTTGTTCCTAAAATGGATGACCCAACATCTACTCTAAAACATTTTTGTTGACAATGTTTATTGCTATGGGTAGTTTTATGTGGAATATTCTTAAAGATATTACTGTGAAAAACTTTAGATAGTTCCTTCACATAAGAGATCGTTATCATTTATCCATATTAACCAATAACGCATTATGCTTGTGTACTCTATTCTTTAGTTGTTTAAGCATTTTAAAGTTTGATGTGCTTAATCTATTTTACAAGTATAGATGCCAAGAAGTGGTGTTTTTGAAAAAAAAAATTTGGTAATGCCATAGCATCCTCATTAGTTTTGATAAATCACATATAGTTAAACTTCATAAGTAATTGGTGTCTAATTGTAATTAAGTTATATTTTAAGAATTTTCTCCACAAAGAAATACTTATTTTTTTATGATTTGATTAGTATGGAAACTGAGTTTTAGGCATTGATGATAAAATTGTCTTTCTGCCTACAGGTGTAGACAATTTTATTCGTTAGTATTTAAAATTTATTTGTTATATAAATTAAGATAAGTAAATTCATGCATTTTGTAATATTTGCCCTCAGGTAGATTAGAATTTACTGTATACATATCACTAAAATTATCCTTGGATTTTGCAATTATTTTACAATCTGTAGTTGATGGTGGTGCTTTTATTCAAATACTTGATAGTACTAATTTTTCTAACCGGAAAGAATCTATTAAATTTGCTTTGGGATACATGGACCTTGACTATGCACTTCATGAGGAGCAACCTCATGCTCCCACGGATACGATACTCAAGAAGTCATCGATAAGTACCAATGGTGGGAGCGATCTAATCGCTTAAGTCTAATGCTCATTAAGTCTCGTGCGAATAGGAGCATTAAAGGTGTTATCGGTGACTGCACTATTGTAAAGAAATTTATATTGGCTATTGAGGAACAATTTGTTCGGTCAGACAAAACCTTGGCTAGTACCCTTATGAAGCAACTCACTAGCAAAACTTTTGACAATTTTAAGGATACGTGTGCTCACATTACAGAAATGAGAGACATAGTCTCTCAGCTTAAGGCATTAAAAATAGAGATATCTGAGTTATTCTTAGTTCACTTTATATTTGACTCACTTCCATCTAAGTATGGGCCTTTCAAGATCTCTTATAATACACATACGGAAAATTGGTCAATTATAGATCTTTTGACCATATGTATACAAGAGAATGAAATGATGAAGCATGACCGACCTGAAATTGCTAATATAGTGATCCATGATAAGGCTAGAACTGAGAAAAGAAAAATGGACCTCAAAACAAAGGAAAGTATAAGGTGCCACCAAAATCAAACGGCAAAAATATGATTTGCTTCTTTTGCAAGAAAGAGGGTCACGTGAAGAAGAAGTGCATTAAGTATAAAAAATGACTCATAAAGAAAGGTAACTCTAATTTTATTATGTGTCATGAATCTTTTTTCGTTGATTCTCCTAAGAATTCATGGTGGATTGATTCCAATTCTTCAATCCATATTGTGAATACTTTATAGAGATTTCTCAATAAAAAGAAGCCAACAACAAGTGAACTTTGGATTTATTCTGGAAATAAAAGGCGTTCACAAGTTGTGGCAGTTGGGACTTTTAGAATAATTTTGAAATCAGGACATATTTTGAATTTGAATAATGCATTTTATATTCCATATTTTAGTAGAAATTTGATATCTATTTCCAGACTGGTTATAAAAGGTTATAGTTTTTTATTTGAGAATGTTATGACTATTTTCAAATTTAAAATTCCTATTGGTTCTGGAGCTTTGATTGATAATTTGTTTAAATTTGATTCAATCCCGATTTTGAGCAGAATTATTTATGTCTGCATACAGTTGGTGCTAAAATGAACCTTATGAATGAAAATTTCTCTCTACTATGGCATAAGAGATTGGGACACATCTCTGTAGAGAGGATGAAGAAGTTAGTAAAAGAAGGGGTCCTATGGGAACTTGAATTTACTGACTTTAAGGATTGTGTAAACTGCATAAAGGGCAAGCAGACCAAGAAAAATTCCAAAGGTTCTGAAAGGAGCTCAAGTGTCTTTAAGATCATACACACAGATATCTGTGGACCATTTTCTACTCTTGGCCTAAATGGTCAGAGATACTTCATCTTATTTACTGATTACCATTCTAGGTTTATGTGTCTCTATCTTCTGAATGAGAAGGCAGAAGCACTAGATACTTTCAAAACCTATAAAGTAGAAGTAGAGAATCAACTTGAAAAGAAAATCAAGATCGTAAAATCTGATAGAGGAGGGGAATACTATGGGAGGTACACAAAATAGGGATAAATGAAAGGTCCATTTGCAAAATTCTTTCAGGAGGAAGGTATTGTTTCACAGTACACAATGCATGGAACACCACAACAAAATGGTGTAGCAGAAAGAAGGAATCGCACACTAATAGATATGGTGAGGAGTATGATTAGCAACTCTAACATGCCAATATATTTGTGGAGTGAAACTTTTAAAACTACAGTGTATTTATTGTACAGGATTCTATGTAAGGCAGTCTCTAAAATGCCTTTTGAATTGTGAAATGGGTGGAAGTCTAGTCTAAATCATATACATATATGGGGTTGTCCGGTTGAGGTTAGGGTTTATAATTCTAACCTTAAGAAGCTAGACCCAAGAACAATTAGCTGTTTTTTCATTGGGTATCCAGGTCACTCCAAGGGATACATGTTTCATTGTCCTTCACATAATCCTAGAATTGTCAAATCAATAAATGCAAAATTTCTTGAGGAGCTGAACCTAGTGGGAGTGCAAATCATCCTATAATTACTTTTGAGGAAGAACATGAACAAACTGCAATAACTTTTTTGGAAGTCGTATGGTTGCAATAAGGCAAAATAGATCTAACGATCATGAGATACAAGCAGTTCAAGGTTAACCTGTTCATATCGAAAATGTTCAACCTGAAGAGGTTCAGCCTATATAATTTGCACCAACTGAGTCATCACAGAATGACGAAGAGGTGACTTTGAGAAGGTCCTCGAGAATAAGGAGATCTGCAATTCCATATGATTATATTGTATACCTCACTGAGTCTGATTTTGATATTGGAGTTGAGACAGATCCAGTTATATTTTCCCAAGCCATGAGTGGAGATAACTCCACACTTTGGTTAGATGCCATGAAGAATGAGATAGAATCCATGTATAAAAATCAAGTCTGAGATCTTATTAACTTACCAGAAGGGGCAAAAATCATAGGCCAAAAGTGGGTTTTTAAAACCAAACGAGATACTTCTTATAATATCGAAAGACAAAGTTAGACTTGTTGCTAAGAGATTTACTCAGAAAGAAGGCATCGATTATCATGAAACCTTCTCTCCGTTATCAAAAAAAGATTCATTTAGGATTATCACAATTTTGGTAGCTCATTTTGATTTAGAGCTATATTAGATGTGAAAACGACTTTTCTTAATGGAGATCTTTGTGAGAATGTATAAATGAAATAACCTGAAGGTTTTAGTAATGGCAGTTAGAAAGTTTGTAAATTAAAGAAGTCTATATATAGGCTAAAACAGGCTTCACGACAATGGTAATTAAAGTTCACAAGATTATCTCCTCATATGTTTTTGTTGAGAATCTTGTTGATCAATGTATATACCTTAAGGTTAGTGGGAGCAAGTATATTTTTCTAATTTTTTATATAGATGATATTCTTCTTACTTAGTAGTGATTATGATTTGCTTCTTGAGACTAAATAATTTCTCTCTCAAAATTTTGAAATAAAAGATATGGGTGAAGCCTCATATGTCATTGGCATAGAGATTCACAGAGACAGACAATAAAGGATCTTGAGATTGCCTCAGAAGACGTATATTGAAAAAGTTTTAGAGAGAATTGGCATGAAAAATTATAAACCATCTGTAACTCTTGTAATTAAAGGTGATAAATTTTATAAAGGTCGATCACCACAAAATGTATTAGAGCAAGAGCAGATGAAAGGTGTATTTTATGCATCTGCAGTGGGTAGCTTGATGTATGACCAAGTTTGCACCTGTTGAATTATTGGGCCACTTCCAGAGTAACCATGGTTTCCAACACTGGGTAGTTGCAAAGAATATAATGCATTATTTGCAAGAAACCAAGAACTATATATCGACCTACAGGCATACAGATAATTTGCAATTGGTTGGCTATTCAGACTATGATTTTGCCGGATGCGTGGACAGCAGGAAATTTACTTCTAGATATATTTTTCTTCTTACTGGAGGAGCTATATCTTGAAGAGTGATAAGTAAACAATTGTTGTTACGTCTACTATAGAGGCAGAATTTATTGCGTGCTATGAGGCTACGACACAAGCCATTTGGTTGAAGAACTTTATTGCCAGTCTTAAAGTTGTTTATTCTATTAAAAGACCAATAAAAATTCTTTGTGATAATACTGTTGCAGTGTTCTTTTCGAAGAACAATAAAAGCGGCAGCAGAAATAAACATATCGATATTAAGTATCTGAATGTAAGAGAGAACATCAAAAACTATGTGGTGTCTATTGAGCACATCAGTACAGACTTGATGATAGCAGATCTCACGACCAAAGGTTTACCAATAAAACAGTTTCAGGGTCATTTAGATAATCTCTCTATATACTAAGTAAAGAAGAGAGAGAAATTAAGGATTTATAATTTTAAAAAACCACAAAACTGACAATAGAGGATTACTGCATCCAAATTTTTCTGTAATTCCAACATTTAAAAAATAAAATTTATTCAATAAAAGATTTTTCAGTAATTTTAAAATCTAAGAGTATCAGTTTCAAAAACTACGTACCCGCTTCTCTGAATCAATCTCTAAATGAAGTAATTCAACGTATTTGTTTCCACACCCTACCCAAATTCCTAAAAATTACAAGATATTCATCAACATCAAATTTATTAAGGCTTTCGGATTGATCGATTACAAAAGACACGAATGATCTTCACTATTTAAGGTATTTATTAAAAATTATTTTCCCTCTCATCATCTACATAGAATCATCAATTAGGAACTTTTTTTATTATATAAGATTTCCCTCATTTAAATTTTCTTCGTGGCCAGCATCATTTAAACTTTCTTCGAATGCTGTTGTTGTTGTTGTCGTGTGGTGATCGAGAGTCGTGGTGATCAAGAGTCATGTATTAGGAGAGTTGTATTATAATCATAATGCTATGCAACTTCCGTAGTTTCATTCAACCTTAAGCCTTTTCCCTCCAAATCTTCGTCTTCGACGGCCACCTTGACTCCCATCTTTGTTCCCCTCTCTCAAACTCTAGCACCCGAAGCTTTCAGTCTCAATCTCTTCATGTGGACGGTGTCCCCAAATCTTCTAGAAAAAGCATCGTCGTTAATACCGTCAATGAGGTTAGGTTCCATTTGCTGTTTTTGGGGAAATACTTGGTTGGTTTGTTTAATTGTTTATTTATTTATTTATTTGGTTCTATAGGTTTAGATGTTGGGAGATTCTCTATTGGATATTGACTTAGGGTTATTTGATTAGAAATGATAACAAATTGTTTTGTTTTCTTGAAGTTTTTTAAAATTAATTCTCAATTGCAAAGATTAGGAGTGAGTATCGGTCGGTTTTATTTGGTTTTAGAGGAGAAAATTCCTACCGAAAATCGAACCGAACTATTAGAACGGAAACCGACCGAACTTTCAAAAAAACTAAAACCGAATTTTCGGTTCGGTTCGGTTCTGTTTGGTCAGTTTTCGGTTATTTAGATTTGAAACTAAATATATGATAAACACTTATATTTTATATAGGAAAGATAATAATTTTTCTTTCTATTTTTTTCTTTTTCTATCTATTAAAATAACAATAACATATTTTTCATCAAATATTAAAAAAACATATTAAAAATAAATAAATAAAATAAACTACAATTATAAAATTTCGATTTTCACGGTCGATTTCGGTTAGAGCTAAATCCGCTAATCCAAAATTAATTTCGATTTTTAAACCGAAGCGAACCATTCGGTTGGCTCGGTTCGATTTTCTCGGTTTTTTTGCTCGGCCCTTGAAATGATAACAATCGGGAAGTTTTTTTTAATTTAATCTCAATAGCAGAGCGAGCTGCTATTGGTTGGGAATCCCGCACTGGATTTCGAGGCCGAAGCGGTTTTTGACCAGGAGTTCATTAAAGTATACATTGATAATCTTTTTCTTTTTTTTTTTAAAGCATAGCCCCTGCAATTTATTAATTAGAAATTAACAAAATTATCTTTAAACTTAATAAGTAACTTCCAATGCTCTTAAATTTCTTTAAATATCGACTATTCGTATTGCTACAAAATAGAGAACTTATTCTTTCTTAAATATGCATCGTTCATTCCAATAATTTTCCTTATTGGAATGAAATAAATTATGTAGTGTTGACAACATTATCATTCGAATATCCAGTGAGAATCATTTAATAAAATAAATTAAGTAGTTGAAAACATTAACGTATAAAATGCTTAGCAAACAGGCGAGATTAACTATTATTTGGAAATATATTTTCGAGCATTTGGAATATATTATTATTTTCATCACATATTTCGAAAATAACATTTGGAAAATACTGGAAATATTTCCAGTATTTCCAAATGATTTCCAATATTCACGAATATATCGGAACGAACATATTGCCATCATTTGGAAATAATCTAATCTTATACATAGTCCAGTATAATAAGAGCAGCATAATTTAACATTGAGTTTATTTCAAAAATATACGATGATTTGTTACCCATTCTGGGAAGACAAATATTTCCATTATGCGTAAGCTGAATTTTTATACCCAAAAAAAATTAAGGAAATGCTCCGCATAAGAGCTGCTATGCAGCTTATGTCTTCTGAAATTTATTCAGCACAAGAGTATTATTTCGAACCAATTTTTTTCCATTATTTTGATTTATCTAAATTTGGCAAATAAAAACGATAAAGTTGACTGAAAATTTTTAACAAGCAAATTAGGAAATGAATATTTCAAAAAATTTCGCAAGTAGAAACTGTAAACCTGACTGAATATTTTGATGGATCACAAATATGACACTCTGCTCTCCTATGCTTTCGCCATGACATTTAGTGGCTGTTTGATTTGATTGGGTTTTAAGTTTGGAAATGGTGTTTTAGCCTTCACCAGTGCTTGGTTTGTTGCATTTTGCAGCAACAAACCAAACACCTGAAATGGATTTGCAGCTGCAACTTTATTTCCCACTTCCATTTTCCAGCCGCATCATAACAAACAGCCCCGCAGTGCAATTTTTTTTGCTGCAGTCAGCACATTTACTGATAGTTCAGGGCCTTCCCTACTTCAGTGAAGTGTTGGACATGCACTAGCATTTACCTAAAATAGATAGACATTCTCAGTAATAAGGATTCTGAATAAAAGAGGATTTCATTACTGCCTATTGACTATAACCTATATATAGACATAACATACCTCCAGAGTATCAACATTCAAAGGAACCAAACATTATAAATTATAAATTTATAATATTTTTTTTATTAAAAAATTTGACACAGTAAGTTCCTTAATTTATTTTTGTATCCAAATGACTATTTCATTTTTTTTTCCTATCTTAATATTCTAAAAATTGATAAAGTTATATGGACGAAGAGGTAATGAATGGTTTTCAAAATCTAAATTGAGACGAAGAGGTAATGAATGGTTTTCAAAGTCTAAATTGAGACGAAGAGGTAATATTCTAAATATTCTAAAAATTGAATGTGCAAATAATCAGGAAACACACTAGTTTATGGAGAATGGTTTTCATGGACGAAGAGGTAATGCATAAAGTTTGTTTGAGATCTATTTTCAAAATCAGATTTTACATGTTATTAATTATTTTTTTAATATTGTAGCTGGACGAAATAGAAGCTTTTGTGTATAATGATAATATAAAGTTATTTTGGAATCTGCTGCACGATGGAGAGATATACAAACTTTCTAACGTTATGGTCTGTGATAACGAAAAAAACTACCGAATGGTCCGAAATGATTTAAAATTAATTTTTAAGGCATGATCAAATGTGGAAGTGTGCACATCAAGATACTCAAGGACGCTCACTTATAAGTACAACTTTGTTTATCTCAACAAAGTTGTATCATTTCTTAATCAAACTAAATAAATCTTTGGTAAGCATTATATATTTATTAATTATTGTTTTTAATTATAGTTATTGTTGGAAAAATTAAATATTAAATTTCTTATAACTATACATATATCATTGTCATGGTTGTCTACGTCGGTCCACTACATAAGAAAAAAGATAATAGACACCCGAGATACATTCAGCAGAGATATTATTATTCTTGATCAATAGTAACGTTTACAATCTGTAATTATTTTGTTATGTGATTATGAAAGTATATTCAAATATTTGCCATTATACATTCAATAGTTTTATCCCAACAACAATCACTCTACGGGAAAATTTATCACAGATTGAAGGAGATTGGTTTTAGAGAAATATTAGCACACATCCCGTATTGTTAGCATTAGGAGTTAAAACTATTTCTTACAGAGGTAAAATAAATCTCGAACCGATATTGCTTATAATATTATATCAAATTGTACATAATATTTAAATATTATGCAGGACTGGCAATATCAACACTAGAACATAGCTTATTGGAGATCAATCCAAACATTATAGAATCTGAAATTTTATCTAAATGGTGTAAATAAATATTCATATTGTTATTTAAATGATTTTACAGCTAACACGTTTGAATCTAGACAAAATATTTTTCATGATCAAAAACTTTAGGATGAGAAATAGTGCGCAAGCTCAGCAGATCATACAAAGAGTTATTGCATGTGAGAATAAGTCAGATATTCTACTTAGTGCTACTAAGATTAACTTGAAGGAGCTTGGCATGCAAACTAAAAATACAAAGGAGATGTTAATTTTTGCTTAAGTTAAAGAACTTCCTAAATATTTTGAACATGTGTTTATGTTTCTAAATTGTCTTATTGTGATTTGTAGAATACGTATTATCGTGTGATGGATACAATTAGTGAACTACGCATCGATAGATCGTTGTGGTACATTGCTTGCACAAGCTGCAAGCAGTGTACCACAACGGGAGAAAAATCGGTTTAGACTCTCTTATTTTACTGGATTTTAGAATTTTCTAAATTTTTTAAGGCTATCTAAAATAAAGAGAAATTGGAACGGTTTTGAAATCATAACTAACTCCTAAGAAAAGGGGAGCATAATTCATAGATAACAGTCAAGTTGGTGCAATGGAGGGAAGATATTCCGTATTATGAAATTTGTTGTATTGATAATCCAAATACTTTCCTGAGGTATGCTTTATGCTCACCTGCTTTTTAAATTTAAATACACAATATGTACTGTACTCATCTGAACAATTTTTTCTTTCAAGATACATACTACGGGCAAATATCAAAAATTATAGTGGAGACAAATTTCACAATTTTTTATAGGAACGTAGAGTTCCTTATGGGAATGCCAGTGAAAAAACTTCAGTTGTTAAGAATGCAAGTATGATATATATATTTTTTTACTTTTAGATATTACATACATATTGTTGGTTATAATCATTACGTGTGTTTATTTAAGATGGTGGAAGGAAAATATTAGATAAAGTTATATCCAACATTTTATGGCAGTCATTTATATTTATCTTATCAAGTGAATTAAAGAGAAGTGAACTAGACCATAAAAATGGATTTGTAATCTACTTGATACATAATGTGAACTACGTCAAAAAAAGTTATGAAATGCTAAGAGAAGTTGGAAAGCTTGAGAATTTGTGTTTGAGGTAAGAATAATATAATTGCACAACTAGTTAATTCTTATTTCAATTAGACACATGAAACGTAACATAAAAAAATATTAATTTTACAGGAAAAGGAAAACACAATGTTGAATGAGAATAAGATGGATTCAGAGTGGTATTTTTATTTGAAAATCTCTTTGTATACATATTACTGCTTATTACTTATTGGTAGATTTTATAAGAAACTTTTTGTAAAATGAAACTTAATTAATGTCGTGTACTTATTGGATACATAGCTTTCTAATTACCTACATTTTAAATTAGCCATTTTCCATTTGTTACGTACTTTACTAATCCTATATCATCATAATATCTTTACATATTGTCATTATTTTTATATTAATGTAAATTCTTGTAATATAAAACGGATCCTATGTATTGCGTGGGTTTCCCACTTGTATGGGCCTATTAATCTCTCTCATGTTGCTAGATAAAAACACAAAGATTAAAAATTTTATTCAATTTTGATTTTTGCGCATAAAGTGATGAATTCAGTATATCCATCTGGATGATTAAATTGGACCCGAGTGACTTTTGTTAGTCATTCATAAAGTTTACCTATAGAACTTTATTAAGAGACGTTATGCATCGTGACACATGGAAGGGAAGGCTCGCTGTCATGAGCAATACCGACATGGTTCATATGTAATATATCTTGATTGAGTAACAGTATGCATATTCACATTAAAAGGAATCATTTGGCCACTCTAGTTTTCTATATCTCATTAAGTTGATTAACATGTGAACCAAGTGAGAGAATGTAAGAAAACTTTCGGTTTTCTCCATGTGATGGTTCACATGCCAACTCTTACCTTTCCCAATGTGGTAGTTCATGTATCTAGATAAGGCTATTGGGTTGCTACTTTATGGAGATAGAATAATTGTCTTTAATTGTGAATGAGTTACAAGTTACATTGTTATTTTTTTGATGAATGGAATAATAAGGGTAGTTTAAAAGTTTTTTGGGAGTTACGAAAGAGGGTCTTTAGTCTTGTGTATATAAGAGTTTGTGTTTCCATTAACATCACCCATAAGTTCAAAAATAAAACTAGAAGTCCTTTACTCATGATAGTTTTCCACACAAAATATCTTTGTTTTGCAGGTGGTAGATTTCAACAGAATTCAAGTACAAATGGCCGTAGGTATTATGATTCCTTTCCGCTGCTTATTTTCTTTTCCACTTTATTTTACATAGTATGCTAGCTTCTTATATCAAAAGAGTACTGGAAGAGAAAAATTATAATTATATTTCCCATTCTTTCTGTTGATGACTAGCTGACTAGGTAATCTAAATCACCCCTTGCTGCTTTAGGATATGGATTGTCTGCAGGCTAATAATGGTAACACCATGGAGGACTTAAGTATGTATTCATGCTTTTAAGATAATTATGCTTATCACGGAATAAACTTCAATAGAAAATCTTATTATCTCTATATGCTTTATTTCCAATTAGTTTGCTTTTATTAGTAATTGATGCTAAATATATACATGATGTTTACATCTTGCTTTCGGTCATCAATTCATTTTTTTTTAATAAATTATACTAGAATTTAGTAAGATTCTAAAAGTAAAGCTCCTTATAGCTAGTATTCATATACAAATGCTTTATAGGCAAACTATGGACAAATTATTACTCCATATTGGTTTTCATATTTCATGGTAAGAAGGGCTCTATAACTTCTGGATCTGCAAACCTTTGATTTAAGATGGCCACATTGGCTAAGGCACTTAAAACACTGGACAAAGCAATTGGGTTTGGCTTGATCCCTTCTCGTATTGGTTTTCATATTCCATGGTAAGAAGGGCTCTCTAACTTCTGGATCCGCAAACATTTGATTTAAGATGGCCACATCGGCTAAGGCACTTAAAACACTGGACAAAGCAATTGGGTTTGGCTTGATCCTCATCTACGTGACCACGCTCCTGTTACCTGTTGATGATAGAATTCCATGAAACATCTTTCCCTCTCATAATAGCAGCAGCAGCAGCAGCAATCCACCCGACGCTGGATAGAGTATTTATGCATGACTAGGATGGGTCATGGAATATCTAAGAAGGCATCACCCTCAAAACCTAATAATAGCAAAATAACTAGATGAATCTGGTGCCCTTCATCGCTACTATATATCCAGCTCAGTGCAAGCATCAAGTACAGCACAACGGATAGTATCATAGAATTAATTAACACTCACACCGTACGTCCCTTCTCTCATCTGTGAGAAGAGCAGAGATGAAAACCATCTTCTTCCCTCAGATTCCCGCCTTCTGATAATCCATCCCCAAATCATATCATAGATGTCCAGGGGACCACATTACTCAGGGGGGGTGCGTTGAAATACTTGCAGCAGCGGTACCCGTCGACTATGAAGTGAAGGTCCAGGAAGAAAACACATCCCTGACAGACATAGATGTCATCAGCTTCTTCTTCTTACAAGCAAAAAGCCTCGTACACGTTGAAGCTTCAGACTTATATGTAGGGATCATGACATTCCAAGCAGCAGTATTCTGTTGGTCATTTGATCGGACTGCTCCAGGCCTTGGAGAGTATGCCATCAAGAAGCGCTGTTCAGGAGACAGCTGTTGGGAAAGGGGAGGAGGTCGTTGAAGATGTACTGCTATTGGGAAAGGGGAGGAGGTCGTTGAAGATGTACTGGGCTTGGTCGCGTTCTGCTCTGCGTTGTCATCATCACTAGCGTCACATATGTTTTGACTTTGATAATAATGGAATTTATAAGCATCAACTGAAGCTTCTGCTTCTATTGTAATAACAAATAAATTAGGTTGTGCACCTTGAGAAAACAATGGAATATCACGCGAAGGTCAGTGTAGGGAGTTCGATAAGATTTTACGAATCTCCAACTCCAAATCCCAAAGCATAACAATTTCAGAAATTTGCTTGGGCAGGTCTGCACATCACAAGCACAGCAGCAGCATGTACATACATTTTTGGTACCTAAGGCCCACCAACACAATTTACTTGTGCTTGGCTTGCATCCGTGGTTTAGTAAGTATGCCTCAGCTATCTAAATGAACGGCTTCAATTTACAAGCCTTTCGTTCACTGTTGCCCCTGCTTGTTCCTTACCAGCACATGACTAAGGGCTACAAAAGATTACAAGGAGTATGAGCATCATTACGGATCAGTAAAGGACTGACATGCAACAAACTGAAAATGAATAAAGACAACTAATTGAAAACAGGAGACTTTCACATAGAAAATGCCATGATCTTCGGCAATGTGATGTATGCTGATGCCTGCTCCTCAGCCATCTTCCGATATTAATCCGGAGCAATAATGGGCAGAGAAGCTATGCCCATGCAACAGAAATGGGCATCGCATATCCAAAATCCCCCAAGGGAACGAACAAGATTGGTGGGAAGGACTGCCAGGCCTTGTCATCTAAAATTGCAGCAATAAGCTCGTCCTCTGGCCAATTTGTCCCATAGGCAAATCATTTGCCTCGGGGATTGATAATGAGCAGTGTAGTAGTTCTCTATGCAACCATACTGACAAAACTTCCAGTTGTGAGAATACTGAACTGTAGTCGACGTGTTGAAGTGTTCAACCCACATGCCCATGCTCACATCCTCCATCTTGAACAGCTGCCAGTTTATGTTAGACATTATATTTACTGTAAGATAATATCAACAGCTTGCCAAGAATCATTGACACCAGGCAAATGAAAAATATGTTTACACTTACCCTTAGGCTTTGATTGGCATGTTGAAGTACTATAAATCTTGCAATGTTACTAGAAATTACATAGCCAGGTCCATTGGCATAGGGAGGATATATCTCTTCTGGCCATTCCTGTCAGCAGAACCAGGAATTAGATAAGGAAAATGAAGTCACCTGATAAAATAAGTGAAATACTCAAAAGTTGAGCAGGTTTTAAAGAGGATTGAGCAAATAAATGTGACTAATAGGTTATTGTATACCTCCGTCAGTTGGTGAGAGAATTCAACCTATGGCTACTATGCAAGGTGGGAATGCCATTAAACCTACAAGTCCCGCTACAATTGTAGAGTTTAAACAGGAACAAGTAGGAAGCAAATCCTTGAATCCTCACCCTAGACTCAAGGTTTGAAGCCAAAGAGGACAAAAAGGCTACATGGCAAAGTTAAATGTGGTGGAACCACAACCTTAAGAGGCAGCTCTTGAAACAACCCCAGGGAACCATTTCAAGCTAAGAAAAGAAGATGAATGTATAAATGTTGAAGAGTAATAAACTACAAGGCCAAATTGACCACTCGCATTCACATGTGAATGTGTGTATTCACAAACAGCTAACACTTATTGACCATGTGTGTTCCACAGTAACAGGCCTGATCAGAATTGAATGTTTTTAGGCTCCTGTTTAGTAGCACAATAGTTACAGTTCAGTGAATAGATAGGACATACCCAAGCTTATTCAGACGCTGAACACATACATAAACCAAAAACTTTAAGAATCCTGCCAGTTACCCTAACTGGTGTTGGATGTACATAAACTTAAAACTTAAGAATCCTGCAAGTTACCCTAATTGATGTTGGATGTACGTCACTCGAGTGACGAATTAGATGAACTCGATAGACTGAAAGAAAATGGGATTGCAAGAGGTGCAATATCTACTCCAGAAATAGATGGAGGCATTGAAAATAATTTCCTAGTACCAAAGAATCCATATTGGAAGATTACCTCATAGGTGACTGCCCATTTTCCACTTCTTAGAGGCCGATGCAGGAGGTTGAGGTTACCCATGTAAAGAGATCTCTTCCGAGCAATACCTTTAATCTCATTCAACACAGCATCCACCCTAACAAATGTATCATCATCACATTTCATAATGTATGCAGTAGTCAAATTTTGGACCTGCAGCATTGTGCAAATTCAGAGTGAGAACTATTTAGCATGCAAAGCATAAAGGGTGAATGTAGAAGTAGCTGAACAAATAGGACATACCCCATACTCGCAGATTGCAATTGTCTTAAGAACTACCAGCTCATAACGATCCATAAATGGCAAGATCACAATATCTCCAAAATATTCCGCTTCCTTCTTTAGCACCGCATTGACTTCCTTCCTTGGATTCTAAAACATTCAGAGTAGCAGACTCAGACAGATAATTATTGAAATAACTTTGACCAATTACAAGCCCCTATTTCATAAAGGGTTTATTTTACCAATTACAAATCTCACATAACGAAAAGGATTCATATTCTATCACTTTAAAAGAATAACTTTGACCAATGACAACCCCCCCTATCTCATTTTTTTTAAAAGACATCCTCATGGACCTTTACCAGTAACCTATTTAGATCAGTGTTTAAAAAATTATGCACATCAAAGTTCACTTCTCAAGGTTTATAGTATTGAAATTGAATACTAGAATCATAAATGTGAATAGCACATCAGAGTAGATTGCGGGATTTTTTACAAAAACAACTTACCAGCGCAACAAAGAAACGTGCTACCACATTTGATGACTTAATTTCAGAAGACTGCATCCAGGTTTTCCGAACAGCCATACGCTCAGAAAAATGATTGGTTGCAGACAAGATGCCAATAAAAAGTTGAATTGTCTTCTCTCGTAGAGGAGGAGACTTCCACTTCTCTGACATTTCTAAGACTCGCTGAAGCGAAAAACTCGGATGAGATGGTGGAAGAGAAGTGGCATAAACAGAATGTATCTCCACATCTCCCTTGATGGCTAAACCTGTTGCATCTTCAAGAGTGAATCCCTGATAAAGCACCCATAAACATTGTAAGAGAAGATTTTTCTTGTATAATACAGCATAGTAGATATGTATGATGCTCATAAAAAAGACAAGGTGACGGCTGAATGGGGATATCTTATATTGGACATTTGATATCATCAGTCCGCTTAAACAACAAGGAAGTGCACTTGAAGTAGGGAATGCAAAATATGTAAAAAGTTTAGCATACCGGACGGTATGGGAATGAAGTTATGTGTCGGCCACCCACATTAATGTGGTATCCTTCAACACCGGCCCGTAATGTTAAGCTAAAGAGTCTTCCCTCCGCAAAAGGAAATGGCCATGTCATTGCTGGTTTCTTTGCACGACCTATGAACCTCTGCAACCACGAAGTTCTTTTTGATGCTTTTGAATCAACATTATCACTTCGTACCCATTTCTCGCATTTGCTGAACCCATCAACTGTCCAAAAGACATTAAAATTTATTCTAGCTAGCATATGTTAACCTGAAGTAGACAATCTACTATGCAACGAACAATTTAGAACATGCATCCCACAATAAATGCATATATCCCGTATGATGAGCAAGGTTTTGGTTTCAGATTCAAACCCTTGACCAGATTTCGGTTTCTGAAATTGCAGAATGTAGAAGGTTTTGCCACTAATACTTAAAAGAAAAAGAACAAAAAATACATTATAAATGTATGCTCTCCTCACAGTGTTCAAACCAAACATATGAATAGAACTTAAAACTTGAACAATTGTGGTAGTAGTACCATCATAGGCTGAGACATACCAGCACGATTTTACTTCATAGATGTGCAAAAATAATAACAGTAATAAGATTTTGCTGGTATAGTGCACTTAAACGTGTTACTGTATATGACTAACAAAAGGAAGAAAATCAAGTTTGAGAAGCTCTTTTTTATTATAAAATGTTCTGACACTCTTTGGAAACTAGACTCAAAAAACTTTTTATGCTACAGCAAATATAGGAGCTACCAGCCAGCTAGTATCAAGATCCAAAGTAGAAGCGTTAAAGGAGATAGAACAACCACAGCAGCATTACGAATATGGCTTTTAAAGAATTGGGTTTGAACAGCATTAGGGACATATGGCTCCTTAATATATGCGTCTCAGAAAGCAACTTCAGTAATCATACTTAAAAGACACTAGCACAATCATCAAGGAACCATTTAGCTCAAAGATTCATCTTCAGATTGGCAAAAACATACTTCTTTTGATCTGCTAGTTCAAAAAAAAAAAAAAAAGAACTCGACAGAAAAAGAGGAAATTCTGTGAAACAACTGGATTGCAATTAACATTAACAAGCATGTCATTTTTCATATCCTTCATATTTATTGTTTCCTTTTTCCCCGTAAGCAGGAACTAGAATCCTAATCTTCCACAGGAGAAGTCTGAAATTAGCTTCACAGCACAGACACTTCTATCATAGAGCCATTCCCGTGTCAGGCATGCAACTAACCACTTATCCTATATAATTTTTAGAATTTACAATGCACCAGCATGTCATGTCCATGTCGATATGACTGTGTTCGAGCAACACAGGAAATGAGAGCTGATTGTAACAAAGGAAAGTCCAAGATATCCAAAGGACTTAATTTTTGGCTTCACATGCTGAAACTGCCTAAATCAATTATCACAGAGCCCTGGTTGCTAGATGAGAGGTCTTCTTGCTCGTCCTTAATGGATGAACAGGAGAAACCTCACAAAAATGTGAACAGAGATCAATATGAAACCTCTATTCTTGATCAGACCGTTCAAGCCGACCAAATTCACGCTCTCAGAATAATACTCCGTTTCCTCAATTCCAATCACTAGGTCATTTTTCACTTCATGGATGGAAAGAATAAATCAGTTCATGTTGCCATAGTCATGAAGGAGAGATTGGATAGTCTTCTTTCTTGCACTTAACTAGTAATGGTAAAGTAGCACTCACAAAGGCTATTATCATATATACAGAAGTAGACCATTCATTCTCTTCTATGCTTGCTGCTGATGTTATCTATATTTTGAACCCTTGAGTTAATTTCCATAATGAAGCCCATACATGGCTCCCCTCCACAATGATATCAACTTGTTATTCTTTCAACTTTCAACAGAAGGATTTAGAGAAAGGGGGCATGGGGGACCTGGGTAGATTGGTAGCTTTTGAAGTTACCAAATAGGATCTTGTTGCCATCTCTATTGAATGAGTAACCCATTTGGGCTCATCAATTCCATGGAAACGCATTGTGAACAGGAAGACATTTCCAGCGTCCATGGCACCATGCATCTATTTATGATCAGGCTCCTCACGCTCATAGCTTAAGCCAACCATCTTTGGCTCTCCCTAGCCACCCACAACACCCCATTACCTCAGAGATATTTGCTTACACAAAATTAGCTATTATCCATGCACTAACAGAAATCTTTTGACTTCAATGCACATGTACACCATGTTTGAGGTGGAAATTGGGTGGGTATTAAAGCTTTTTAGAGATGATATGGCTCTATGGGCTCAGTTTTAATAGTTAAATCCATGATTATATTTATCAATGTTGAAAATAATACGTTATGAAATCTGTTATATTACGTTACGTAACCTAACGGGACCCCAACGCTACGTAACAACTGAAAATAACTCAGGGCACCATAACAGTACGTTTTTTATGTTATTTTACGTTATATTACGTAACGTTACGTGAACTTACGTTATGTTACGTTATTTACAATTATTTTATTACGTAACGTTACATTATGTTACGTTATTTACAATTATTTTTTTAGTAATTTATATATTGTTGTTGATTATTATTTTGTTTATTAGCGAATTGCTGTAATTTTTTTGATTAGTTGTTGGTTTATTTGATTGTTTGTAGAATTACTAATGTTTTAATTTGTGATTGTTTCCTTATTTGCTTATTATAATTTCCCTCTAATTGCTGAAATATCTTACTTGTTGATTTTATTGAATTTTTAACTGAACTGAAATCAATAATTATAAATAAGATAAATTGAACATTACAAAAGTATAAATTACAATAATAATAATGACTGGAATTGAAATAAAAAAAATTAAAATCTTGTTATTTTGTTTAAATGATGACTGGAATTACGGTTAGAGACTTAATATAATTTATGAAGATAAATGTGAAAATATTGTAAAACTTAATATAAAATTAGAATAGATTATGTGAAAATTCTTTTTTAGATATTTTAAATTTATTTTTAAATTTATAAAAATTATTTTATATAGTTTTATATTTATTTTTAATTAAATAAATAGAAAATTGCATAATTTACGTTATGCGTTACGCTATATGCGACATAACCTAACAAAAATAAAACATTACGTTATCGTTATAGCTATTTTAAACATTGATATTTATAGTAGTTAAAATCACCCTTCATAGTTATATCTTATAATTAAATTGTTCCAAGCATGTGCAAATGCACTTAAAAGAGAAATATAAGTGTTTGTGTATGTGTATATCTGTGACTATTGGTCCATATATTTGCATACATGTATGAGATTGGGATCTAGATACAATGACCAATTTGGGAAGAAGAGGCATTGTATGATTCTATGATCCAACCATGATATCCATCCACTTCGTGCTACAAACTAAATTGTGGAACTTAGGGTATATACTGGTAATTGTTTGATGTTTAGTGATGTTTTTGGACCATTCAAACAACCAGAAATTGTGTCGACAGTCCTATAACCACTATTTGATTTCAAATTTACAATATCTGTATATTATGTTTAAAGTGAGGGAGTGATGTGTCTAATGAATTGTTCTGATCCTAAATCATGTAGTTCTTTAGATATTCCATTGTCTGCTATTCCATTTCTTTTCTTCTAGCTTTCCCACTAATTTTAGATTAAAAATATATAAGATGTCCAGTGGCCAAATGGATTATGTTGATCATGCATCATCTAATTTTACTTGTAGAGAAGTATTTTGCACACAAATTATCTACATGAGAATTTTGAAGAGGTAATAACTATATGGTGGATAAATCTATAACAAGCCAAAGGCTTCAGAAATTCAATTCATATCACAATTGTTCTTCGCAGCAAACTGATCATGCTTCCAATAATAGAAATTTCAGGTATGCAAGCACAAATGCTGTGTCCCTACAATCGTTGACACTAAAAGTTTTTGTAACAAAGGGACATAGGAACAAGTGATACACATGAACGCAAGCCAAGTTAGGAATCATCACAAAAAGAAGAGAGAGAGGGGGAAGGGAGGGGAGGGAGGAGAGGAATCTATAGCAGGCTGCCAAAGAGGGATTTTGTCAATACCTTTATCATCATCATCCATTGACGGAAGGCCATTGCATCTCATTGCTGTACCCCACTGCATCCTGTAGCACGTATTATGTTCAATCACCGGCGTGTGACTCCAATCTCCCCTCAATCTCGGATTCAAATGCAAGATCCTTGGGGGATCCTCTCCTTCGACAGCTTTCAGCCCCTGAAGCTCCACCATAAACTGCGAGACCAACACAAGGCCGTCCCCCTTCCCGGACTTGGCCAGCTGAGGAACAAACTCTTCATGAGCCTCAAGAGGCTTACCAAAGACGGTGATGGCAGAACCAACTGAAAGACCACAGGGCAAGAACATGAGCCTCTCCCCATAGGTACCTGTCGATTCATCCTTGCCAGCCATGGTAACGGAAGTAGGGCAGGATTCAGACTTTCCTTGGATAATGGCAGTGAGATTCAGATCATTTCTGGAATCAGACTGATCCAGCTCGTCCCAAGCCCTCGTGCCCAGCGTCCATGCCTCATCCGCCATTCTCTCCAACTCGGTGAGGTTGCCTACCCCGGAACTGGGGCTACCACTTTTTCCTCCGACGATCCGGCCGTATCTGTGGCGAAGAGGCTTGATCTGGATGATGGGGTTAGGGGTGCGATCGGGGTTTTCAAGGTTGGCATTGGCAGAGAGGGGGAAAAGGTCGGCGGAGTGGAAGGGGCGCTCGAGGCCGGCGAAGGTGTCCTCGTCGGCGGCGATGTCGAGGAAACGCCGGAACTTGAAAGAGATGAAGATGAGGTAGAGGGCGGCGGCGGAGAGGACGAGGTGGTAGAGCCTCCATCTACGGGAAGTAATGGATTCTAAACTCCTTGCCCTCTTCATCTGTACAAATACTCTCTCTCTCTCTCTCTCTCTCTCTCTCTCTCTCTCTCTAATCTATCTCCATCTACATCGAACTAGAAATTGCGCGTAGCAGACACGAGATTGGTTAGGGTAAAAAAAAAATGGACGATGATTTGAAAGAGAAAATGTAAACGTAAGCTAGAGGGGAAAAAAATAAGATATAAGAATCCTGAAAAATTGATGTTGGCGTTGCCGGCGGCAGAAAAGGCGAGAGGGGGTGCAAAGACCCAAGTAAACTCTCCCCTCCGCCTCTCGCCTCCTCTCAACAGAAACTGACAGCACGGGAAGAAGAGGGGAAATTCTAAATGCGCACTACATTTTACCAGTGAGCACCACATACTATATATTAAAGTGATTTACAAGTTACAACATAGGGGAAAATGGTGCTCGCCAGAAAAATACGGTGCGCATTTAGAATTTCCGAAGAAGAGGGTACGGGCTTTGAGTGCTTGACCATGTTCTATTAATTATTTTTTTAATTTAATATCCTTGTATTATCTTAATTAATAAATAAATAATAACATTAAAAGCCAAGTACCCATAGCGAATGAAATGAATTTTGCCAATAGAACAGAATGAGAGTTTGGATTTAGAGGTAATTCTGGGACAGAATCAGGAGGAGATAGTAAGGAACTTAATTTTCTGCTCATTAAAGTGGAAATTTCTTTTGGAGTCAAATTTATGCATATGTCATTTTTTTTTTTTTTTTATATGGACAAAATTGTTGAACCAAATACGAAATCCGATAAATTTTGAAATTACTAACAGTGAAAAGTTGAACCGGTGGTTACCTCACCAGCCTCAACTTTATTATGGTGACTTGGTCCTAATTAACCTAACCATCTAATCCAGTATTCTATTTCTCCCATTCATTTGGAAATTGTTTCCTCCTATTCCAATTCCTGAGAATAAAGAAACTAAAATGAAAAATAAGGAAAGAAAAAGAAAAAAAAGAAAGAGAAAAAAAAAAAAAAAAAAGAGGAGATGAATTCTTCCAGCCACCCGCCCTGGAGCACGAATGCATGCCCCCACATTGGACAAAAAACTTGTTGTTGTTTTTTTATTTTGTATTTTGCTTCTCCATTTAATAGATTTTACAATAAAATATAAATCTTATTTACAGCATGAACCTATGCCGAAAAACCAACCACATATGGAATGGGAACAGGTCTGCAATGTGCACTCTGCTGCTTAATAAACATATAATTAACATTCTCGTTATATAATAATATAAAATCTTTAAGAGGGGAGTCGGGTCAGGGAAGGGGAGGGGCGCGAGTTGCAAAATCAGATAAGAAGGTTAACTTTTCTTGCAAAAGTATTCCAATTATTAAAGAAAAATCTAAATACATACTATCTTTTTTTTTTTTCTTAGTAAGCCTTAATTTCTTAGCGAGTCCAGTTTGAAATATAGATATTTTTTTCTTAGTAAATTTTTTTTTTCTTTTTTTTTTGGGAACTATCATGTATAACACTATGGTAGTAGCATCGACAGCTCACCACGAAAAAAAATTAAAGATTTTTTTTTTCAAAAAGAATTATGAGAAATTTATAATTATTTAATTTCTAAATAAAGGGGCTGAGAAAAAGATGGGCCCGGCAGCATTTAGAATTTTCCAATTATTAATTGTTTTGTTCGGAAAATTCTCAATGCGCACCATATTGTACTAGTGAGCACCATATTTAATTTCTAGGGATATTTACTGGTTTGTCCCTCATATCTTTAAATATTATGATTTTACCCCCCAAATCTTCATATTTATGATTTTGCCCCTCAATCTCATGAGTTACAACAATTTTGCTCTCCTCTCTAACTTTCCCTAATACAGTTAAATTTTTGATCATTTTACCCCTCTCTTTTTCTAGAATGCAAAGAAAGCCATTGCTCCTCCCCAAAGCATAAAGCAACTCCCCTTGCAGCATCCCACCATCAAACCACCCACCTCTCATTCAAAATCTCCGAACATGGCAGAGCCAAGAAAACCCACCACCACCCAAAAGAAACCTCCCTTTAAAGCATCAGCATCAGCATTGAGTTCCCCTTCAAGAAGAGCCCTCAAGAGCTTCTTCAGCTCCAGGTCCGATGCACCGGCTCCCTCTGCAATGTCACCACCGCCACCGCCGCCGCCGCCGATATTTCTAAGAGACGGGCATTGATAAGCAGCTGCAAAGCCCAGGTCCCTGCTGCTGCTCCTCTGAGAGAGATCAGTCATAACAATGCAGTTGCTAAATCCTCTTCGATGTCATCTTCGTCGAGCGCTGGCGGTGGGTCTTTCAGGGTGATGCATCTGAGGAGGCTGTCGGGGTGTTGCGAGTGTCATATGGTGGTTGACCCCATCAGTGGTGTGTCGAGAGATTCTTCATGTAGAGCAACCATCTACACTTGCGCTGATTGCAGCGAGATCTTTGTCAATGCCGAGAGCTTGGAGCTTCACCAGTCCATCAGACATGCAGGTAACCAGGAACCAATATTTTTCCTGGTCTGAACTGGGAAAAAAAATATTTTTTATTATATAACTATGATTTGAGATTTCATCAAATTATTAGTTTCTTTTTTTCATTTATTAGAATTATTCCATAATTTTTGTTGAAATAAACAAAAATAGGAGGAAGAAAATGAACCCCGGATTAATAGATTTAAATTAAACAGTAAAGTAACAATATTGTGGGCAGAGACTCGAGTTTCTGATCCAAGCTTGATAAAATTTTGCTGCATAATCTCAAAATTTAGCTACATATATAGTAATAAGATTTTTTATTTATTCATTGATTCTTCTTCCAAATCGAAAAGTTCAGTTTCAGAACTCGGACCCGAAGACACAAGCAAAAACATAGTAGAGATCATATTCCAATCAAGCTGGCTCAAGAAACAGACTCCAGTGTGCAAGATTGACAAAATCCTCAAGATCCACAACACGAAGAAAACGATAGCAAGCTTCGAAGTCTACCGCGACTCAATCAAGAGCAAAGCCAGCAAGCTGGCCAAGAAGCACCCCAGGTGTGCTGCAGACGGTAACGAGCTGCTGAGGTTCCACTGCACGACATTTACGCGCTCGCTCGGGTTGGAAGGAGCCACCAGCCTCTGCGATTCGATCCCACGCTGCAAGATGTGCATCATCATACGAGATGGGATGAAGGTTGATGGTTTTGGGAGGATTCGGACGCTGACGAGTGGGAGAGCGCACGATAGTGTTGGGGCGTTGTACTCGGAGGGAGAGAGGAGAGCGATGGTGGTGTGCAGGGTGATTGCGGGAAGAGTGGGGCGGAGCCTGCTGCAGGTTGCAGTGGAGAAATGCGACTCGGTTGCTGATCGTGGGGTGACTAGCAGAGTCATGTACTCTTCTAATTGAGATGAGCTATTTGTGTTTAATCCTAAAGCTATTCTTCCTTGTTTTGTTGTAATTTACAGAGATTTCTAAGAAGAGGAGGAAGAGAGAAGAAGAAGAGAGGAGGAAGAGAGAACAAGAAGAGAGGGGTAAAACGGTCAAAAATTTAACTGTGTTAAGGAAAGTTAGAGAGAGGGGCAAAATTGTTGTAACTTATGAGATTTGGGGGGCAAAATCATAAATATGAAGATTTGTGGGTAAAATCATAATATTTAAACTTTGAGGGACAAACCAGTAAATACCCCTAATTTCCAAATAAAGGGACTTTGACTAAGGGAACGGCCAAAAGGCGATTGGTTACTTTGGACGCATCGATGCCGATCAACGATTGCGATTGAGATTCCAATGAGAAGGACGGGAATATAATAGTAAGAATAATGTTCAACAAAACGAGCAGCAATGCGCATCTCTGACTCTCTCTACTCCATCTTCAAATCTTGCAGTTCCAGGGCTCTCGCGCTGAGCGGCCAAAGGTAGCAACACACTGTATCTTTCTTTTCTTTTCTTGGTTTCTTTTCAAAAAAATAAAAACTAAAAACAAAAAATCCTGATTTGCTGGCCCAGTAGTTGTGATTCTTTCCAGGATTCCAACTATTACTCATCAAATTCCTTCAGCTTTTATCAAAAATCAATTATTGTTTTGCTTATATTGGCGTTGCAGTGTTCTAGGTTCTTTTTACTTGGATTGGATTGGATTGGATTGGATTTGGATTAGATTAGATTTTCGATCTCTTTTCCTCTTGGATTGGATTTGGATTAGATAATATTAGATTTTCCATCTCTTCTTCTCTTCATGTAATATATAGATCCTACTGTTCTATTGTTTTAGTTTTGTTTCATTAATCAAACTCATCTGATTCACATCTAAATTTTGGTCTTTGTCTGCCTTGGGAAAATCGGCTGCTTCTTGGTTTGAATTTTTGCAATAGCTTTCTCGTCCAAAGTCGCAATTATATTTTCCCTGTTCTGCAGCACTAATTTCTTGGCTTTGTGTTTACTCAAAAAGAAAAAAAATTCTTAGCTTTGTTTCTGTGATTAGGATATATGATACCATTTTTTGATCCTGAATGTTGTTCATCTAATTTATACTATTATAAATTCATCTGCTTCTTTAGCAGTTGAGGGGTTATCTTGATTGTTGCTAGACTTTGTAAGTTTTGTTAAGCCCTCACTAATGCAATGCGGAGGGCTCTTTGCTTTCAAAAAACCTTCTCCTAGTTTTGTGATTCTGATTGGTAATTCCTCTTCTTTTTTTTTTCTCCATTTAATAATTTGATTGCATCAGGAATTACATATTGAGACATTGACAGCATAGTTGATAAAGCCCTACTTTACATGCCAGTCAATTATGTGTTTCGACTTACTGACAATTGTGTGAACTTTCTATGGTTAAAGGATTTCTTTTTCTTTTTAATTATTATATGTGTTTACTGCTTCATTTGTCAAAATATCTTTTCTACTTTTCATAAAGCTGATGATGACATTCTGTTGACTATGATTTGGAATAAAGATTAAATTTTAATTTTGAAACACCCTAGCTACATTATTTAATGGTCAACATGTTGCCAGGTATGTTGCCAGGTCTACAGTTTTGCTTGCTTAAGGGCGTAAGATCAAAAATAAATAAGCCCCCAAAGGTTGTCTAATTCTTGAAAGGTTTTTACAGCATAGAGAGAATATGAAGTGTTAGGGAAGTGATTGCAACCTGAGGCTTATAGAAATGGGTTTCGAGCCACTGGTTTGGTACTGTCAGCCTGCAAAGAACCAGATATGGGCAAAAGTGGTTGAGAATGCCTTTGGCGCTTATACACCCTGTGCCGTTGAGACCTTAGTGGTTGGAATCTCACATTTGGTTCTTTTCTGTTTGTGCTTTTATCGGATATGGAGGATCAGGAGAGATCTTACCGTTCAAAGATATTGCCTGAGGTCACACTGCTACAATTATGTTTTGGGCCTACTGGCTGCTTACTGCACTGCAGAGCCTTTATTTAGGTTGGTCTTTGGTCTCTCTGTCTCAAACCTTGATGGACAGAATGTTATCAATCCCTTTGAGGTTAGTTGCTTCTCTTATTATCTGTTCTTGTTTTGCTCATTCAAGATTCCTATTGTTCTGTACACATCTCATTTTCATCTTCTTCTTTATACCATTATAGAGATAAATTCTTCAATAATTCTTCAGCTTTACTATTTTTTTAAAAACTGATTTTCAGTTCATTACTAACCAATGTCTGTCTTATTCTTTTCTCATTTTTGAGAGAATAAGATGCAGCACAGCTTCAGCCCTATAATTAGATAAATTATCAAGTACCTACAGAACCGGGTTTATACAAAAAAGAAACTTCCGTACTGCAACCCTCAAGCAAAAGTACTGACATTTACAATGAAAATACTGACAGAAAGTAGCTAATGAGTAAACTCAAACCAGCAACAGTATCAAGGCTGCATTAGTGTTCCTCTGACATTCTGCTGACCCTCTTGTTCATCAGCACTTTGCACAAAACTACCAGAATGCTTACTTCGAGAATGGGCGAGTGTAAACTTGTTTCTAGGAAGAGCTAAACTACAACAACAACAACGACTACTAAGCCTTTTATCATAAGTGTTTTGGGTAGGCTGCATTAACTAAAAGAGAATCATGCTGGATTGGTCATATGAATAATTCTTCTTTACTCTTCCTATCGAACAATATGTCTTCATTTAAGCCTCTAACATCCATATCTTTTCGTGTCACCTCTATCCATATTTTCTTTGGTTGTCCCTTCGCTCTTCTAATTTATATTATGTTGATAAGCTCCACTCGTCAAACTGATACATGAATAGATCTATGTCGCACATGACCAGACCATCGTAAGTAATTTTATCGAATCTTCTTTTCAATGGGATCTACATCTATCTTAGCACGAATATCCTCATTTCTCATTTTATTTCTCCTAGTATTACCAGTATACGCATCTCTGTTATACTTATCTTCTATGAATGATGTCTCTTTATAACCCAACATTTCATGTCATATAACAAAACTAGTCTAATAGTAGTCCTATAAATTTTTTCCTTCAATCTTAATGGAATGGTAGGGTCGCATAAATCTACCATTGTGCTCCTCATTTCAACCAATCAGAAGAGCTGAATTACCTATTCAAAAATTATCAAAATACAAAAATTAGTATTAACAATACGTTTTACATTTGTTATGAAACTCCTACATTTTTTGCTCAGTGAACCCAGATAAATGCCATCATAAACATCTGGGAGAACACTCTTCTCACCCTACCTAAAACATCCACCAAGAGACTAGAGAACTAGCGTTACTATTAACTTGAAGACTTCCACTGCAACAATCCCATAATGACCTGACAGCATGCAGGGCATAAAAATTTTCTTGCCTGGTATTAAGTCTTAGTTTTTCCTTCTATTTTTTTCCTTTTCAACTCTGAGGTTTTCTTTATTCTCAATAATTGTACGTACGGCTTCCTTTATGAGTCCCTAGTTGCTAGTTAGGTTCCTTGAGTTATGGTATATATGTTTTTCTAATGAACATGGAATGGGATAATGTGTGTGACATGGATATGGAGAGGAAGGTAGGGAGTGGATTTGGAAGCAATCGTTCCCTTTCAAGCTCCTATAATACATCATCAAAAGGATAAACTTAGGTAACCCTTTCGTTTCATATTTGCTAATATATCACTCAGTTGATGGATTTATCTCATTCAAGCTAATCTGCATCATGTAGAGTGCCTACAGACCAAAAGTCAAATGAATTTGAGTTTTCTTGTGCATGCACCGAATGGATGGTGGAATATGGGATGTTGCTTAGGTTTGTGTTTCAATCATACAAATTGGGTCCACTGGAGTAAATCTATAGTCTACACCCAATATTAATTGATGCATAGGCATTTCTCCATTTTTAAATGTTCATTTTGTGCTAGTTCATAGGACAAAAACATGATTTTAGGCCTTCTAAATAATGTGACAAACTTGATCTGGATCAATTATTCATTTAGTCTCCTTCTGGACTCGAATTGAAATGGTTGGATTTGGCTCCAAATCCATTTGGATGGAGCCAAGTCTCCTTATCTCTACACTCAAGGGCACACACTCTGCATTCATTTCTATGACATATCCCTGTAGTTGAGATTATATTTCTCCTTCTAAAATTTATTTCTTATTATAATTTATTTTATTAAAAATAATTTCTTCCATCAGTTTCATTTTTGAGCTTATTCTATGTACACCACTTCAGGTGTTGGAAGGCATTTATGAGCACAGGCTAATGCTTTATTTGAATGATGAACTGGTTATGGCTCATTTAATTGATTGTTATAACTTTTTACCGCCCTTTTCTGTTTCCTCAGATGCTTACACTGACTGTTGAGGCTGTTGCTTGGTGCTGTATGCTTGTTATGATTGTAGTAGAGACTAAAATCTACATCACGGAGATCAGGTGGTATGTTAGGTTTGTAGTTATCTATGTTCTGGTGGGGGAAGCTGCTCTTTTCAATCTTGTCTTCTCTGTTAGAGAGTATTATGCCAAGTAAGTTACTCAATTTGTAACTTCTGTTGCTTCTGCTGCATTATAATATTTGCTCAAAGCAACTGTTAAAAGTTATGTCCTTTTTCTCTTTTGTGTGGAGAAATTGCTCAACTTACCCAACATCTAGATTTCTCTCTCCTTGGAAGACAGTTGACACATCGTATTTTGTGTGGAGAAATTGCTTAATTTACCCAACATCTAAATTTCTTTCTTTGGAAGTCGGAGGATTATTGATTTTATACAATCCATGTTGATGATTGTCTAACATATTTAAGGATCTGAAAATTGGTCTCCTTGCCCCTGTATGTATGAAAGTTGATGTGAATTTATTTAACTTTCACTAAATTAAATACTCGTTATGTATTTGGTTCATGTTTTTTGCTTTATATGGAACATACTTGGATGGCTTTAAGTGCTTTTCAGTCTTCTCCTCATGTGTTGTACCTATACTCTTTTTCTTGTGCAGATCAATTTTCTATCTGTACACCAGCGAGATAGTTTGCCAGGTTTGTTTGCTATCTTGACCATTTCGGACATGCAGTTTTTAATTGTGAACCTGTGATTGTATGCTTAATTTACCAATTCAGATTCTTTGATATTTGTATTATTATTATGAAAGTAACTTCTCAATGTTTATACTTATCACTTGAATTTGTGCTATTGGCTACAACATTCTCTTCATGTAGTTATTGTTCGGAATCCTTCTGCTGTTCTATGTCCCTACTCTGGATCCTTTTCCGGGTTATACTCCCATTAGAGCCGAAGTGTTTGTTGACAACACAGAGTATGAACCACTTCCTGGAGGGGAGCAAATTTGTCCTGAGAGAAGTGTGAATCTGTTCTCAAGTACGCAAACAGAAGCTTGGCTTTTGCAATCTATAGCTGGACACATGTACTATATATAGTCCTTGCTCATATTGATTAGTCCATAATGGATCATTGCTTTTTCTTCTTTCAGAAATATTTTTCACATGGATGACTCCGCTCATGCAACTGGGATATAAAAGGCCTATCACCGAGAAAGATGTTTGGAAATTAGATACTTGGGATGAGACGGAGACACTTTATAGCAAGTAATTGTCTCTGACCAATATCCCCACATTCACTTGAGGTTTATCTCATATACTTTTTGTAATGCCATTTGTAAACCAGGTTCCAGAAATGCTGGTTACATGAATCACAAAAGCCAAAACCCTGGTTACTGAGAGCATTATGCTTTAGTCTTGGGGGAAGGTATGATTCTGATAAGTGCACTTTCTTGTCCATGTTGCCTCCGAACTGTAGTTATTTTGTCATTCCTGTTTCTTGCTATTCATCTCCGGATTGTAGTTAAACTGTTTACTGTGGTATACCCTACTTTTTCTATAATTCCTTTCATATTCATTCAGTGCCTGAAAATTTCGCTTGTTTCATTTGTTTTGGCTGCAGATTTTTGCTTGGGGGGTTTTTCAAGGTAATGTTTTCGTAGCCTTTCCGGGATGTTTTACTTGGGACTCATGATCACAGACATCACACTAAGTATTGAGTACTATCCACTTTTAATGAAATGACAATATTTGTTCTTTTAACTTTGATTTAAGGCCATTTTATTGTGTTATAACTTTATTAAAAATACTTCCCTATAAAATTATTAAGAAGACAGAATTCAGTAGAAGTACTTGTATTTGCAAAACATTTGGTGTTGAAAGCTTTCTTGATTTGATGTAGTATTTGGTACTCTTCTCAAGTGATTAGCTATTAAGTTGGGGTTACATTAAATCCTCTGATAAAATGTGTAGTAAACATGAAAGAAGCACACAGGTGGGATGTTAAATCCATGTTTTTATTAAAGGTGAGAGAAGTGACTATGGAATCCATCATAATAACCATATAGAACCTGTTATTGTTAGTCAACCCAATTCTCCTCAGCAAACCATTGACTCACTTTAGACCACTTATACCAATGTAAAATTGCAAACTAAATAAATTAAACAGATAAATCTTAAAGATCATTTTACTAAGTCCTAAGCCATGCATTAATGTAAACCAAAATAATTGACCTTCCGAACAGGATAGATCTTAAAACTCAGCAAAAGCTCTATAATATATAAAGCTTGTAAAACCTGTTTGATTATCATTCTGTATCAGAAAATAGTTGACTTTTAACTCACAAAACATTGTTGTCGTATAAAACTTTTGCCTATAACAACCATCTTGATAGATATATTTTACGTGCTAAAGTGTAGATCAAAACAAAATGTTACTTTGACCTCCAATTACTTCCTACTTGACGCAGGGGTAAAACAAAATTTTAAAACATGATTTTTTTAAAGGCATTTTAAGTGATATAATGAATTTCAATGTTGTGTATCATGATCATGGATGCCCCATCATCGAAATCTAGTGGGAAGGAAATGAATTCAAATCCTCTCGAAAGGACCCAAATATGTGTGTGTATATACAATGGTCGGTTATAGTACACATAGGGTGTAGTCACACCTGTCCCTTGAATTGCATAATTGGCGAAACATATGAGGAGAGACTTTAGTCCTTCCCATGGATTTGTCTGTACCATAACTATCTCATTTGTATAGAAGATCATTTTATTAAAATTTTTCTATATTATCTAAACTAAAATGTTTTATAACAAAAAAAAAAAAAAGTGGTTTAAATTTTTCTTGTTTATGCATCAGAAGGTGCAAAATGGTGGCGTAACTTGCAAGTTGGTTAGTGTAATGTTGTAGAATGTTCGAGATGATTTTTTTTTATTTATGTTTTTAAGTGTTTGAATCATGACCAAATAGTTGGATCGAGAATTTCTATGTTCTAAATATCGAGAATTTCTATATTCTAAGAATCTAAAGTATAAATCTAAGAAAAGCAGTATTTTTGGTTGTCCATCATGATGGTAGGCAAATTTTTTAAAAAAAAAAACTTAATTTCAAATTTTAAGATACTTTAACTGATATAAATCTTTAATAGAGTGAATCATGGTAATGGATGTCTGATGATCGAACTTCAGCGGGAAGGATTTGGAGTCAAACACTTCTAAAAGGACCCAAACATGTGCGTATGTGTGTACATATATATATATATATATATATATATATATATATATATATATATATATATATATATATATGTATGTGTGTGTGTGTGTGTACACATATATGTGTGTGTAAAGATATGGGTATATATATGGTTACAAACACATATATATGTATATGTGAATGTGTATATATAATTTATACATACATATTATCTGTATGAGGAAAAAGAACAAATTGATTTTGTAGGATTCCTAAGAAATTCTTCGATTTTTTTCGGAAGCATCTTCTACTTCGCACATTTTCGTAAATAACCGAGACATTGAGTAAGATCCAAAAAGATATTTTGGGAATTGATCTGATTCTATCTCTGTTTGTTCCATTTGATGAAATGATCCCAAAGAATCAATATTTCTTTTAGTTGATGAATCTCTATTTGATCAATCAATATGTGATATTCTAAATCCTCATTTCTAATGGAATTAAAAAATAATCAATTGATTATAAAATCCTTACGATTGGCTAGAATCGGTTACTTGAACAAAAATAGATTTTGTGGTATCATATTTAAAATTTGATAATATATTTAGTACCCTGCTAAAAGATCCATCCTTGTTTGTCAATCACATACTGTCTAAACAAATCCAATTTTCTCTCATTACGTTTTTCCCAAGCCTCTGATTCATGTTGCTTCTTTCCCCAACTAAAAAAAAGATCTTGTCAGAATTCCATATATGAAAATGAGCACAATTTTGCAAAGAAATACCACATTTGGTTCTCAAGAAGAGGTGGAAAGCATGCTCCATATCATTTAATCAAATAGTTGCCTCAACTCCTTCTTGTTGGAATAAACCCTCCCCTTCAATTGGCTATTTTTCACGAAAAGCAGACACGAGATAACAAAGCAAATCTTTCCCTAAAATTTCCCATTTCTAGGGGAAAATGTCACAACTATACTTGAAAATGGATTGGTTATCCATAAATATAAAGAAAGCATTGATTTTGCTTCCGCTTCTTACTCTCAAGATTCAGAAAGACTTGTAGGATGTTGCCAATTGGATTGGTCCAACCAAGAATGGCATGGTCATGCTCTGGAAAGGTCATTCCTTTACAGAGATGCAAATTAGATCATTAATACAGACTTTTGCGAAAGAGATAAAAAGGTTTTTTTTTGCATATTAGGACTATTGCAAAAGCAGGAGCAAGTCGACGCATTTGGTGCAAGGTGAAATTATGTAAGAGAAGATTTAAAATACTGAGCTACGGTTTTGGCATATTAGGACTATTGCAGAAGCAGGAGCAAGTCGACGCATTTGGTGCAAGGTGAAATTATGTAAGAGAAGATTTAAAATACCGAGCTACGGTTTTGGCATATTAGGACTATTGCAGAAGCAGGAGCAAGTCGACGCATTTGGTGCAAGGTGAAATTATGTAAGAGAAGATTTAAAATACCGAGCTACGGTTTTGGTGCCTTAAAAAGTATAATTCTGGACAAACAACATATAGGTTCTTCTCCTACTAGTATCGTATAGAACATATAGAAGAAATCTCTTCATGGAAAACTTGCTCATTTTAGATTCGGAAAATCGTTAGAATTTTATGAAACCATGTGCTATGCTTTGAATTCATAATCCAATTTCCTATAGGAACTTGGATACGGTTTCCGAGGAGGTCCGTATATGTTCTCTCTCCCATGGCCTTTCGTCTGTGAAAGCAAGCGTTCTTGCTTCTCAATTCAGGGGTATCTATCCAATGCATTCTTTTAAATTTCTTTCACACACACATATATGGAAAAATTGAAAGAAAAAAAAATCCTTCGTTCCTTTTCCCAACTTACCTTACATAAAATGTCCTTGGCCTAGTCAAAAGGTGAATCCCACACCCATTTAGTATTTCTGTATATTTCAAATGTTTATAGGGTTTACTAGATGTCATTTCTTCCCCTTCCTTTTATTTTAAATTTTATATTATAAACTTTTTCTCTCTAATCAATAATGGATCCACTTGTCCCAACACTTCTCTCTTTGGCTTTCTTCTCTTCTCATTGATCCCCCCCGGCCCCCCCAAAAAAAAAAGAAAACAACCTAAACTCCTAAAATCTCTCTCTATCCATTATTGCCCCTTCATTAATCCTCGATCGTCATCATCATTATCATTTTAATGGACAAATCTTCCTATCCAAATCAACATCTATCTTGACTCTGTCATCTCAGAATCCACTTTCTCCGGCCCCTAGGACTTAAATTCAGTCGAGCCCGGCCCAAGTTCGTCTCAATCATACCCTCTCAGAGGTGAGATTTAGCCTAGATTCTAGGTATGATTATTAAATGTGTCGGCTTGGGCCTAAGGCACTTGGTCCGATGAGCTTGAATAATTAAATATTTATAAAACTTTAACTCTAATATGTAAGAGATGTATAATAGAATATCTATTTTATCTTTTCATAATATCGAAAGGATTTTGGGATAATTAATTTGATTATATATTGATGGATAATTATGGTCCCTCTTCTCTCTTGGAGGTAAAAGATAATATTTTTAAAAAGAAATATGTTGTACTCTTTAGAATAGTCAATAATTTATGTAGAATATATTGCCAAGCTTTTTGCTTGTTTGTAACTTTTGACATGATTGATTAGAAATTTTAATTTTATTTATGATATTTAATTACTAATTATGTGAAAAAATATAATTTTGAACAAGTCCAATTATGGCCCTAGCCTGACCTATCAAGTCCAATTACTAGATGGGCTCGAGAAAGTAAACGGGTCCAGCCTCAGGCTTACATGAGTCTGGCTCGAGTCCGACCCATTGAACCCCTACCAATCCCCAGTAGAAAAGTCATTGGCGGGCCATTTTACCTTTCTGTTTTGGTCCACGGTTTTTGTTATTGTTATGTCGGCCATTATAAAGTTCAAGTTGAACAGGTGGATAGAGTACTTGTGTCATGCCTCGCTCCAATATACGGTATACGAGCACGTGTAACAGCTACCGGCAATATATTCGGTTTGAATATACTAAAACCTCAATAAATTTATCACAATAATACTCAGTAATTACAATAGAAAAGTTTAACAAAAGTTTGACGTTTCATTGATGGGAACGAAGTTTGACACAAATAAGATAATAACATAATACAATAAATTAAATAAGAGAAAATAAGATAACTCTTTAGTTTCAACCTACTCTTTAAATTATACCAGATCCTTCATCATTCTTCCATACTCCCATCGGTAATTCTGAACATGCACACTCAGGTAATCAGATTGCGACCAAAATAAAATACGCAGAAAGAATATGAAATATAACAGTTATTTTCAAACATAATAATAACACAAGTTTTAGAAAATATGTAATGAAATATCTGTAATAATGATGCCAATTAATTTATGTTATTTTAATGTCATTTCAGTGAAATCAACTTTATAACAGGGATATTTTTGTCTAGGATATTATATAATTGGAAAATCCAACTGATGGGATACCTTGTTTCGATTGTGTCCTGTACAGACCTAGGAAATGGCCACATAGATTGTCCGGTAGTGAGTCGGACTTATCTTCAGGCAAATAGTAATTATAGTTAGGTATGATCGAGCAAATCATCACGCATCCATGGTGTGCGAAATATTCAGTTGTACAACTTAACAAGTTTACAGCCGAAACAAAGTGTATTTCCATTATTTAGTTTCTCTCTCAACCCAGTGTCATTTATGTATAGTCCATGTAAGTCTAAATTCTGATTTTTATAAATTGTATATTGATTATATCAGGTATAATATTTCAATTCAGGTACATTAGTTTGTTAACAACATGATTCAAAGATGTTCAAATCACAATTGGATATATTAAGGATTTACTGTTTTAAAACATCATAAAAATATCAGCCAGATAAGTGTATGGATGTTGCAAGTTACAGCCGAAACAGAGTATATTTTTATCATTCAGTTTCTCTCTCAACCTAATGTCATTTAGGTATATTCCATGTAAGTCTAAATTCTGGTTTTCATAAATTGTATATTGATTATATCAGGTACAATATTTCAATTCAGATACATTAGTTTGTTGACAACATGATTCTAAATGTTCAAATCACAATTGGATATATTAAGGATTTACTGTTTTAAAACATCATAAAGATATCAGCCAGATAAGTGTATGGATGTTGCGAGGTATTCCGTGCGATGCATGTTTATTAATTAATTAGAGAACCAGCATATAAAATAACTTTTCTAGACACCGATAAAAAATGATCTCACAAACAGTATTTTTCCGTGAATATGACTTTTATGTGATTTATCAAATTTGTATATATGATTATTCTAAAATCTAACTATATTATATAATTTAAATTTACTGACAATTGATAATAGATTCTTGATGATAAGAAATATAATAAGTAATTGATAAATTTCTACAAAATAACAAATCAATTTACACAAAATAAATAATATGATTAAAACAACATGTATATAGATAGCATGATTAGTGAGTTCATTTTGTTTTCCGATGTTGCTCAACGGAGCAATCTATACATTAAAAATATTCTAAAAATATTAAAAACAGATTGATATGAATTTAGATAATTTTTAGGGATTTTTTTTAATATTTATGACACACTCAAAATTGATTTTAGTATTAACGGATCTGAATTTGAGAAATGAGTCTGAATCCATCTTATTGGGTTTATAAGATGATAGATGTTTTTTTTAGATTATTAGCATTATTAAGTAGTAGGTGAGCTAATGTAGGGTCTAATAAGATAAATGTAATAGGAATTTAAGAATATAGTTTTACCAATCTCAAATAATAAAGATGCAAGATAAGAAAGAAGATAGGGTTCCCCCGACAAAACTTCGACGAGGGAGTGACAGCTTTGATGAGATCAACCATAGCAGTCCGATGAGGTGGCCCAACAAAGTGAGAGGGAAAGAGAAATTTTAGATAATGAGTGTAACATTGAATTGAGAAAAGTGATTGGGTTTATATAGTGTTGGATTTAGGAGTTATAGAATGCGAAGGGTTTATAGAATATGAAGGGACTGAGGAAATTAAAGGAGAGAGTGGAGATTCATTTCTTTAAGAATTAAAAAGATGAATTTAATTTGGATATTTAAGTGGATGAATTTATGGAGGAGATGAAAGGTTTGGAGTTGGGGAAGATGAAAGGTTTGGGACGTTAAGAAGGTGAAAGGACTTGGAGGTTAAGAAAAATTAAAGTTTTGAGAGTTGAGAAAGTGAAAAGTTTTGGAGATTATAAAAAGTAAAGGGTCATATTTATTATTTGATTATTAATTCTGTTATTGAATTATTTATGCATATAAAAAATGAAGAGTCATTACAACTTGATTGGCGAGTCAACCATCCGAAGCTTTGACCTCATGGCCGAAATGTTGTAGGCGGCGTCTACTCCTTCACTACTAGGAGCAAACCCTCCGATCTTAATCATGTGGTTTTCTCTACTCTATTAACCCAGTTGTTAGCTAGCCTATCTCTTTCAACCTCTTCTTTGTGGTGCCTCTAAGTGATCTAGCCACTGTCTTCATAGATTCGGTGGAAGATTAAAACGAGTATTTGTGGTGCCTCCAAGTGATCCAGATCGGATCAGTTTTGGATTTTCTATATCAAAATTCGATCTTAAAGAGGCATCGATCCAAAATTTTGATCCATATCATGCTCAGAGGCATCAGTATTAGATCAGAATCAAATTCTTAGTACCCACCAATTTTAAGGTTAGATACTCGTACGATCGATTTCAGTTCTTTATTAAATTTTGATCAAATTTCTTAAAAAATAATATTTTTATTATCTATATATGTAGTAGATTAAATAAAATCTTTAGCTGACTATATGTTTATAGTTATTACAAGTGAAATCATTACCAAAATATTTTTGCTTATTCCACATTATTGCAATAATCACAATTAGTTATTATTGCTAGTAGCATATGCAACTTATTTGGATTGAGGTCGATTCTCTTAGGTCCATTCCCTACCCTTAATGCATTGGGTTTGGGATTAGTTTTGTCCTTTTCATGTTCAATCAGAAAATTCTATTGGGTTAGAATTTCTTCTATACTCTGTCCATAAATATCAGGACCACTTCAGGTTTGGTTAGGATCCAGTTCATGATCGGATCAGGCTTGGATTATTGGATAAATTCCCAACCCTAGCTGACATGAAATTATAAAAATACATACGTACAGACATTTCTAAATTTCAATAATATGCATAATAATATTGACAATAATGTCTAGATATGCTTTTATGACTTGGAATTGGAATTGGAAGTGGAATCTTCACCATTCTGTTGACTAGTTTCTTGTGTTATTCCAGTAACAATTGTTTTTAACTGATCAAGTATAGTAGATTTAAATCTCAGCATGCAAATTAGTATAGAGCATGGTTGTTAATATCTTACCATATGCAATATGGATCCTACAATGTGATAAGCAAGAAAACGGAACAATATCTTATATAAGATACTATCAGGATATGTATCTTATGATAAGGTAAATGTATCCTATAAGTATTGGGCTCGGCTCATGTGTTACATTATGCGATATGCAATAAGTATCTACTATATGCAATATATTACAAATATGTTGGCTCGGCTTATAAATAGATTTTAAACTCATTTGAATGAAAATTTTGTGTTTATCTATGGTATGCAAATTCCAACAAATATAGTCATTTAACAAGTAGAACATCAAAGTTCAAGATACCTATTTTAGTTGATAAAACATTCAAACCGATCATCAAAAACGATATACTCTTGGTTTATATTGAGTGCAAATTATTTGATTGCTAATATCAAGTATCTAATAGTTTATTTATTGTACGCTAAAATGTTGACAAAAGTGAAGAATTAATATATATTGACGGATAAAAATGAAGAAACTAAAACAAAAGTTCTTAAATATGATAATAGTGATGTATTTATAGGGAGTGATTAAGTGATATTACATTCACTTGTTTCATAGCTTTTGGAATTGATAATATATTTATGCTTAATATTTTGGTTTTTTTAAAATAGTATACAATTGGAAGTTTGGAACTAAAGCAACAAAAGTGGGAAGAGATTGGAGAAATATATGATCTAATTTGGTTATATCGGATATGAAATCTTATTATAAATGGAATGCTGAGAAATAAGGATCTTATATTGTTTGGATTTTCATGAGTGTTTTAAGTTGTAGGAAGAATATACTAAAAAGAAAATGAACAAAAGATGTAATGGTAAATTTTTTATTAGTTAGTTGTATATTTCTAATATTTGGTTTTTAATAGATTATTTTGTAATTGTTGATAAGGCCTCGTGAATGCAATTGTAAATAATAAATAATGCTAAGGAAAGAAAAATAAGAATATATTATAGGAGGAGTTTGTGTTGAGCAAAGGAGATGAAGGCGAGGAAAATAAGTGTCAGTCTCTTTAAGTAAACTTAGCGATGTATTATGTTTGTTCGTGTAGTATATTTTTTATTATTAACCTCATATCATCATACTTTGGAAGCTAATTGCTTATTTATATATAGCAATGGACTCATATTCAACATATTACCTGGTTTAGTGTTTGAGTCTAGTAATTTATTTACTTATATTTCTAATTTGCTCATATGTTTATTATCTTATATAATTTTATATGCTTTATTACTTACCTATTGCATATTGATTAATGTATTTTCTGTTAATTCATAAATTAGCCGACTCAAGCTCACAGGAAGAAAGCCCGTTGAGTAGGGATTTACTAGGCCTACACAACTCATAAAACTCAAGAGTCCTTTGTCAACCTGCATCCTTCCAAGATAAGAAAATTGAGTTTGGGTATAATAAGTAAATTATCCTCACAAGGCAACATAATCCATTTCATAGTAGGAAACTGCATAAGTTCAGATCCAACTACAACTCTTTTATCAAATAACTATAAATACACCCCTCCTCTGTAAGGAGAGGGGGGTCAATGTCTTGACATCTGATCATCTCTGTTTTTCTTCTTCTCTACAGCAACTCCTTGTAATCACAAGAGAAAAAAGAGATTGAGAGATTTTAATCCTTATTCTTCATAAAGCATATGCCAAATGACTACCTTCCCCCAGGACGTAGGCCCGAGATCCTCCTTGGCCAAACCTCATCATATTATTGTGTATGCACCTTCTTCGTGTGTTTTTCCTTTATTAACTAATAATCTCCCTATAGATTATTTGAAGTTAGAAGTCATCGAATCTAATTTAACTCAAGACCAGATTCTGAGCTCAATCTTTGTGTGGTATTCAATTTGATTCGGTGATCTTAACTGACCAAAATTGACATTGACACTTACGATACGATATGTGAGAAGACACATATAGAGATAATGATGCATAATATGTATCTCGATTCGACAACTTACGTGCAAGGTAAGTATTTAAACTGGAAATGTTGCAATATGCTCTTGAAGTATACAAGTTCTGATTTTAAAATATGCCAAAAAATTGCGGCCACGTCTGAAAAGTGTCATCTACATGCCTGAGGAGTTTTCAACTGTTGATACCTGATATGCGTGTCCAGCATGGAAACAGTTTGATAATAAGTGACCATGCTACATATAAGAGTAATGAAAAATTAACTGTCAAGTTATATAATGCTAGATGTAATCAAATATTGAGGAAATGTTACTGAAACAGTGACTTTTCTGTTGTTATGAGATATTTGATTAAAATCCTGCTTTGAACTAAAAATATGTTAACTTTCTTTTGGAAAGCAGTTGGTTTTTCCCCTAATATGCAGACCCAAAATTTTGTTTGCTTCAAATGTGGGTGTTTTAGCTACCTATTGAACAAGACAGTGAAGGCACACCCTATGCAAATTACAATCTTTCACTGAATTTTATATTCTTTCTTTGGAAATTACAGATTGGCAATGATGCTTCTCAATTCGTGGGCCCAATAATTTTGAACCTTCTCCTAGAGGTTAGATCTCTTTCAAGTCGTGTATATCTAGTTTTTTGAAAACTGCATGTTGCATCCTGTATATTGTATATGTCTTAATGTGGAAATCTTTTACTAAGAATTTTTTTTCCTTCGAGGAAGAGCTGGAGTATGGCCGACCTATTTCATTAAGGAGTTTGTAATGAATAAACAAAGTACAAGAGACCATAAACATCCTAGGTCAACTGTACCCATTAAGATTCCAAATATCATAGGTCATGCATCCCATGAGGATAATAAACATTCTCTATATCTACGAGACAAGGGAAGATGGCGAGTGCTCTACTGATGAAAATATGTTTTAAATTTTATGGCTATACAAACATACCAGAGATTTTACTAGTTAATGTCATGCACGATACTTGTTTCGTAATATATCTTTGGAAGATAATGTGTAGGTTTGCACCTCTTGTTTGTGTGCATTGCATCGGATATTAGGTGGTTGTACTCAACTTCATGAGAAAGCCACTGTTTTCAGGTGTTTATTGTTTTCCTTTAAGAGTTGAGATCATTGTACTGAAGAGTTATTATTCCTTCTATGTTATTTTCTATCGTGATCTTCTATGTGACAGATAGAATTTTTCTGCTTTGACCTTTGTTATGTTTAACAGAAAAAATGCTGTTGTTTATTCTGTGCAGTCTATGCAAAAGGGGGATCCATCCTGGAACGGCTACATTTATGCATTCTCAATTTTTGCTGGAGTGGTATGGACCTAAATCTTCCAAGTTAGCTATTCTGCTAAAAAGATATATTGTTTTTGACGTTTGCATTAGAAATATTTGTGCCTACCCAAAACATATTTATTCTATATCATATTAAAAATATCCAACAGCTTGTCAATTTCTCTTTAATGTTTGTCTCTCTCGTGACATCAACCAGCAGCAGTAACTGGAGAATATACCAGTAATATCACATGAACATATGGCAAGTTTATGGTGTTCATCAAAAACTAGTACCTTTTGGGAGAGATATTACCCACTAAGTACTTATATCAACTGCTAGGATTGTTCCAACTCATCATCTTAATTTCTCTAATTAATTCTGATAATTTGTATACTGCAGCAATTCACAATATAATTGAAAGTGTCACTGTTATGTTGTGTACCATATCATTGAAAACGATTGGACAACAATGTAGTTATGTAGACACGTGTTCCCTTACTGCGAGTCTGTTTTTTCGTTCATCTGAAACAGCTTTGTACACCAAAAGTTAAGACTTATTTTTCTGTCACAGACATGAACATCTTGCATATCTTACCTTTAGTAAACTATTATTTTTACCCTATTTAGTTCACAATATATATATATATATATATATATATATATATATATATATATATATATATATATATATATATATATATATATATATATATATATATAATCATAAGTGAAGGATCTATTTTTTAATTTTTTTTTTATTTCAGCTGTTCTGCTAGAAGAAGCCTTGCTCACTTCTTTTATACAATCATAAATTTTGTTTGCTTGAGCTAACATTTATTGATCTCTAGGCAGTTAACACTGTCATTCTCCTCATGGGACTACTTTTTTTTTTTTTGGTCCAAGCTGTTTTATGTCATGCTGAAAGCACACTGTACACGATACAATTGATATCTTCATACGTTTCAATAGCATATGATTACACTGAGTTGAGAAAAGTTTGCTAGCTCCTAAATTTTTATGCCTTGCTTTCTCACCTCTTCATTGCTTTGTCAGGCACTCGGGGTGCTCTGTGAAGCACAATATTTTCAAAATGTCATGCGTGTTGGCTACCGATTGAGATCTACGTTGGTATGTTTGTAAGCTTTCTATTGCTAAGCTTATGATGTCGTGGTTCAGGGCTTTAACATGGCATATTCTTTGGACTCATTGCTTTCGGCAAATAAGATTAGCCATCAGAAACCAGGCTTACTACTTTTGTGGCACTATATCTAGAAACCTTATCCTATATTCCCACATCTAAAACCTTTTTGGATCCTAATAAGTAACATGCCACTCCCTTAAGTTACTGAGTGGGTCTGTAATATGAAGAATTTGCATTTTAATGTGGAAATGTCATAGGAGTAAAGCAGTATCGAACTACTACTTTTTAAAAACTGAGGCAAGTATATACCACGGATGTAGATCGTTTATGTACCATTATATAATCTATGGATCTTCTGGTCTTTGATAATGGGTATCAGGGTTTTTTTACATGTTTATGCCACAAATCTTCCACTTTTTGAGACTTTCCATCTCAATCATCATAATTTTCTACTCAAATAGTTGAAGACTAAATAGTCGGCTCTTCTAGTTAGATTTCTAACCATACAAGCATAAAATACCCATTATACCCTCATTTTTTCCATTTCCTTTTCCCTAACTAAACCCATACTTCCAAAAGGAAGCCCTAAAAACATTATTTCTTTAGGAGTTTGAATGCTACAAAGATGCACCATTTTCTTCTTGCAAGATATATAGTTATGTATCTCTTTACTCTTGCGTAATAACAACTGAGAGATAATGGGATAGTTATATTTGAAGTAGTTTATTCTAGCTTTGCCTCTGGTTTTGCCAAAACAGTAATGTAAAAAAAAATTCATTGGAAAAGTGAGCATTGGTTTAGTTCACAGACTTCCTCATAGTTTTCTTTGTATATGCTGAAGACACAGTAATCCTTGTAGACTTGGCATATCTTGATGTTCTCCCAATTTAACTTGACTATTCTATGGTAACTGGCACATGATTTCAGATCAATCTTAAACACATATATTGACTTCAACATGTGTCTTTTCTTTTGAAAATGTTCTCTGCCGTCGTACTAATCATCTGTATCATGGAGACAGATAGTTGTCATTTTGAGAAAAGTGTACCAAGGTGTCTGTTTGCCCGAAAATTGAATCTTTGATTCCATTGCAAAATTATTTGATTACAATGAAGATTTGAGATTACAAAAATTCCGAGGAATTACAAGAACGGGAATATTAATTTATTCCCTTTTTTTCGTGGGTTCGGGTCTCGTTGATGCCTCCGTTGACCGTCCGACTGGAAGAGATGGCTCTGCTTCGCTTCTCAATTTTCCGAGCTCGCCCGAAATCTTCCCAAAGTCCAAGAATCCAAAAGTCAAAAGTCCCTTCTCCCGTTAAATTCCTGTATTTTATAAACCGAAGAAGCTCCAAATCCGGCTCAATTCTCTCCTGAAAAAGCGGATCACGGATTATCAGTCCAAGAAAACAAATCAACGGGAAATAAAGAACGGAAAACAACCCGCGGGTGGCATCCCGCCACCCGCGGGAGGATTCCCGCGGGTTGCATCCCGCGGGGGCTCCCGCGGGTTGCAACCCGCGGGTGTGTCCACTTAGCAATTTTTTTTTTTTTAGTATCTACATAACCCCCTCCAAAGTTTTCGAAGTTCTGTATTGAACCGTACTGAATTTCGAAATACTTTGGATTCTTTAATTTTGGTTATAGACTTTTTTTTTAAAAGATTTGGTCGATAGAGATAACTGTTAACATATTCATTTATTCAGTGACAAGCAGAGGTATGATTTTTAACGTACTCATTAGAGGACAAGCAGAGGTATGATATTAACGTGCTTATTTTAGGTCAAGCAGAGATATAATATTAACGTGCTTATTTTAATCCTAATCGTTCAGTGACATCTAGTATGACGAATCAGGAAAAGACAGAGGTGACATTAAACGTGTCTTAGAGCTTAACCTATTCAGAGGATCTGGTCGTGATAGGGACAAGCTGACTAAACAGAGGTGATGGTTAACGTGTTTCGTTTTGGAATCGGACTATCAGAGGTAACTGTTAACTTGATAGAGAGATGATTTTCTTCAGAGGTGATTTTCAACTTAACGATATCAAAAGCACGTTCATCAGAGGTTGTAATGTTGGACTTGATGAAGTGTGAATTTTCTTTTCTGTCAGAGGTGAATCTTAACGTAACAGGGGAGGGATTTAATCGGATCTTATCTCATTTGATTTTGAATTATGATGTCAGAGGTATGATTTTAACTTGACAAATATTTTGGAGTGTCGCTTGCTCTGTTGGAACAAATTGACAAGAAAAGTTTTGCTGTCAGAGGTGAAATCTTAACATGACAGGAGATTTATCTGATCAGGATTTTTAGCAAACCCCCAGCTATCAACGGATTTGATTTGCCTTTACCAACTACCGTTTGAGTCGGGCTAGCCATGTTATTCCCCTCAGCATGGTGAGTTGTCAAGGATTTCGTTTGGGTTTAAATACCAAACTTTTCCTCTTCCCTTTGCCTTAGCAGCTTAGGGCAGTGATGTATTCTTATATTCAGATAAGAATACTGTTGTGACAGATTTGTCGTGGGATTTTTAGCAAACCCCAGCTATCAACGGGTTTGATTTTGCCTTTACCAAGTACCGTTTGAGTTGGGCTAGCCATGCTATTCCTCTCAGCATGGTGAGTTGTCAAGGATTTCGTTTGGGCTTAAATGCCAAACTTTTCCTCTTCTCTTTGCCTTAGCAGCTTAGGGTGATTCATGCCTTTTACCCCCAGCATGATGGGGTTGGCGAGAAATTTATTCTCTCCCCGTAACCTTGTCGGCGTTGGGTGGTTCATACTTATTACCCCCAGTATGATGGGGTTGGCGAGAAATTTATTCTCTTCCCGTAGCCTTGTCGGCGTTGGGTGGTTCATACTTATTACCCCCAGTATGATGGGGTTGGCGAGAAATTTATTCTCTTCCCGTAGCTTTAGCGGCGTTGGGCAATTCATACTTTTTACCCCCAGTATGGTGGGGTTGGCGAGAAATCTATTCTCTTCCCGTAGCTTTAGCGGCGTTGGGCAATTCATACTTTTTACCCCCAGTATGGTGGGGTTGGCGAGAAATCTATTCTCTTCCCGTAGGTTTAGCGGCGTTGGGTGGTTCATACTTATTACCCCCAGTATGATGGGGTTGGCGAGAAATTTATTCTCTTCCCGTAGCTTTAGCGGCGTTGGGTGATTCATTTTTTTTTACCCCCAGTATATGGGGTTGGCGAGAAATTTATTCTCTCCCCATAACCTTGTCGGCGTTGGGTGGTTCATACTTATTACCCCCAGTATGATGGGGTTGGCGAGAAATTTATTCTCTTCCCGTAGCCTTGTCGGCGTTAGGTGATTCATTTATATATATATATATATATATATATATATATATATATGGGGGTTTAAATTAACCGCCTTGAGCCCATTTTTTGGGAATTGTTGTGAGCCCAAGTGGTAACTTTAGACCTCACACATTAAATGTGTCGGAGTTAGCTCTAACTCCTTTTTTGTTCAGCTTTGAGCTGAACTGCTCCAGCGTCAATCAACGCTTGAATTTTATCTTTTAAGATAAAATAATTTTTTGTGGGGTGACCTACAATCCGATGGTACAGGCAGTAATTCGGATCGTTAGTTTTCCCTACTTCTTCAGGTCTCTTGCTTTCCGGCAATTTAAGCATCTTGCGTTTGCTGAGCAGATTGAACATAGTAGCAGTATGTTCATCCTTGAACGAATACTGCTTTTGAAGTCTGGGCGACTTTGCTGTGTTGCTTGTAGTTGGCCATGGTTTCTGCTTCAGTGTACTTTCTACCGACATTGCCGTTATGTCTTTCCCTTTTGAACGGGAAAAATGGAATGGATATTCGTTTGCACCGTCTCCGGTTGCAGACTGTTGCATTTCGAGACGTCGAAGTATTTCTTCGGCCTGTTCGCCCTGCTTAAGCAGATCCTTCCATGACTTGGATTCGACCGAACCCATCTTGTCTAAGATATCGGTCAACAAGTTATGTCTGCAGGTTTCCACAAGCGTATCCTGCATCATGCCATGTGGGCATCGAACGGAAAGTTCTCGGAACCGCTCGACATAAGTTTTGACCGTTTCGCCTTCTTCTTGCTTCGCTGCTAGCAAAGATAATATGGAGACTTCTGTATCATCTTCAAAGAATCGGGCTAGGAACTCACGTTCTACATCAGCCCAAGATTTAATTGTTCCCTGGGGAAGTTGCATAAACCAGGTAAATGCGGGCCCCCGTAAAGTGCTCGCAAATATCCTAGTCATAGTTGGATCATTCCCCATGAGATGTCCTGTCTGTGAGAGGAAATAGAAGATGTGTTGCTGCGGCGAACCTTTACCGTCGAATGATTGAAGATTCAACGGTTTATATTTTGCAGGATAGGGTACGGTCTCCCATTCTATGGGATATGGACGGACTACCCCCACCTCTTGTAGCTTTTTGCGATGAAGAAGAGCTTGTAATTGGTTCTCCATCTTCTCTATTTTCTCTGCTTGAGGATTGATGATAACTTTTACTTCCTCTTCCTCTCTTGAATGAGGAGGCACTTCTTCATCTTCGTCTTCGCTGTCTTCATTTATTTGGACAGGCCGTTTTCCTTTCTGCCGACTAGAAATGGACGGCGATGATTGGTTCTTTCTAGTTTGAGCCAGCAACTCAATCAAAAGTTGTTTCATTTCTTCTATGGTCTCTTCTTGCTGTTCGAGACGTTTTTCTTGTCTCTCAAGCCTTTCAGAGACTTCTTCTAGAAGCGCGCCCTCTGGTTCGATAGAAACTCCTTTTGATCCTGGAGTGATTTCCTTATCCGAAGGTGTCACGCCCCGCTCCCAATATACGGTATACGAGCACGTGTAGCAGGTACCGGCAACATATTCAGTTTGAATATGCTAAAGTCTCAATTATAATATCACAGCCACAAAGAATAAATACACGTAGATAAATAAACTGACATTCATTGATCCATGAAGTCTATTACATAAAGAAAATAGAAGGACGATACTGGATAACTTTAGATAACATCCATTAAGGAATGATAGGTTCAAGAACATGAAAAAACTGCATTTAATACAAACTAAGTACATGATAACTACTGATTTTCGGTCACCGCAGCAAAATACTCCATGTCTTCCGCGGTAGGATCAACAGGGTTCAACTCAGTCACTGGACATGCATATCCAGGTCGTCAGATAGCGACCAACACAATAAATACAGAAAAATGTGATGTAATAATTATGTCTAATATGGTAATAATACAAGTTTTAGAAAAACATTAAATCCATAATTAACGATAATATTAAGTGACAGGTTAAAGCAAATATCTTTTAGTATGGTCACAATCATAGCAAGTTTATCATTTTAGTAAAGTGTATTTTTGTCTAAGATGTCATATAATTGGAAAAGCTAACTGATGGGATACAACTGTTTCGCTTGTTTCCTGTACAGACCCAGGAAATGGTCACAGGATTGTCCGGTGCTGAGTCGGACCTGCCGTCAGGCAAACAGGAATTATAGTCAGGTATGATCCAGCAAATCATCACGCACCCATGGTGTGCGAAATATTCAGTTGTACAACTTAACAAGTTTACAACCGAAACAGAGTATATTTCCATCACTCAGTTTCTCCCCCAACCCAGTGTCATTTAAGTATAGTACATACATGTCTAAATTCTGGTTTTCATAACTTGTATATTGAATTTCGGGTACAATATTTCAATTAGATTTTGTTAATTTGTTAACAACATAATTTATAGAATCCGTTTTATATTTTATTCAATAAATCACAATTGGTTATATCAAGGATTTACTGATTTGAGATATCATACAGATATCGGCCAGGCCAGTGTATGAATGCTGGGAGGTTTTCCGTGCATTGCACGTTCCTTAATTAGAGAACCAGCATACAAAACTTTTCTAGACACCGATATAGAATGATATCACAAACAGTATGTTTTCACGATTATAGCCTTTTTTATGATTTATTAAAAACCTAACTACAGGCTGTAATTTAACAAGTAATCATTTAATTTCTAACATCATAAAGAAATAACAGATATGTCAATGATTGCACTTGTAATAACACATTTAGCTTCTACAAATTAAATTCTAACAATATAAAGAAATAGTATTTATAATCACAAATTTAGATGATATAATTGAAGTAATATTTCTATAAGAAAAATTAGCATGTTTAGTGAGTCCAAAAAAAACTCACCTCGATTTGCGAAGGTCTACCAATTGGCAATCACACGAAGCAATCTACACATAAAATTATAATATATTTGTTAAAAATTATTCATCATAAATTCAGGTGATTTTTAGGGAATTTCTAATTTTCATAAAGCACTTAGTATTAATTTTAAAGTTAAATAATATTAGTGTAGAAAATTAACTTCTAATATTGTCCTAATAAGTTGTTAGTTACATATTTTGTAAACATTTGAATTGGTTAATTCTCATCGAACTATAATCTTATTTGTTTGGCAAGAGAGGCTTATAGGATGTGTAAGGTGGGCTCAGCTGGACATATGCTGTATTAATACTAATCTTGAAGTTTATGTTAACAAAAATATAATTCAACTCTTATATGGTTATGTTTTTGTTTGATTTTATGTTTGTTGGATTTATTGGATAAGTTTAGCATATAAAGATTTCATTTAAATGATAAATTATTTCCTTCCTATTTTATTTTATATTTATTTTTGAGAAAAATCTCCTAATTGATTTATACATAATATTTTGGCCTAAAATTGTAGGATCACCCTAAATTCTATTTGAAATCAATAAATGGATTTGAATCAATCTTATTGGGTCTATAAGATGGTGGATATTTTTTATTAGGGTTGTTAGATAGGGTGTGAGCTAATCCTATGGTCTAATTAAATAAATGCAATAGAAATTTAAGAAATTAATACTAACCTCAAATAGTAGAGCAAGGGAAGAAAGAAATAGGAGTTTCTTTGTCAAAACTTCGGCGAGGCTAACGACAGCGGTCCGACGAGGCGCTCCAACAAAGTGAGAGAGAGAGATTTTTTTTTTTTTTAAGAGGATGAGTGTAAGATTGAATTTAGAAAAGAGGTTGGGTTTATATAGTGTTAGATTTAGGAGTTATAGAATGTGAAGGGTTTAGGGAGTTATGGAATTCAAAGGATTTGAGGAGTTATGGAATTTAAAAGGTTTTGAGGGTTATAGAATTTAAAAGGTTAGAAAAATGAATGAATTTGGGATGTTATAAAAGAGGGAAGATGAATAGTTTAAATTATTATGTTTATTTGTTATTAATTTAATTATGAAAAAAATAAATAAATAAGGATTATTACATTCTATCCCCCTTAGAAAAATAATTTCGTTCTCGAAATTAAATAAGAGATAGAACAATACCAGAAGTCTTAATCAAAAAGGTGCGGATACTGTTCACGGATATCGTCTTCCCGTTCCCAGGTTGTTTCTTTAGGTGATCGATGATTCCACCAAACTAGAACGAGGGGAATGACTTTACTCTTCAAAACTTTCTCTCGTCGCTCGATGATAGCTACTGGTTGTTCTTGATAGGAGAGGTCTGGTCTGAGTTCTAACTCTGAATAATCTAATATATGATTCTCGTCCCGAACATAGCGTTTGAGTTGGGATATATGAAACACATTATGAACACCTTCTAAGGATGGGGGAAGTGCTAGACGATATGATACTTTTCCAACTCTCTCCACAATGTCAAAAGGACCAATAAATCTTGGGCTAAGCTTTCCTCGTGAACCGAATCGAATAATACCTTTGGATGGTGATATTTTCAAGAATACTAAATCTCCAACTTGAAATTCCAAAAATCTTCGATGAGTATCCGCCCATTTCTTCTGCCTGTCTTGAGCAGCCTTTAGGTGTTTACGAATCAGATTGACCTTATCCACTGTTTGAGTAATCATCTCTGGTCCCAAAAGTTTTCTTTCTCCAATATCGTCCCAATAAACCGGTGATCGACATTTCTTTCCATATAATGCTTCAAATGGCGCCATCTTGATACTTGCTTGATAGCTGTTGTTGTAAGAAAATTCAACAAGATGAAGGTGATCTTCCCAAAACCTACCAAAATCTAGCATACATGCTCTAAGCATATCCTCTAAAGTTTGGATAGTTCTCTCTGATTGTCCGTCAGTTTGAGGATGATAAGCACTGCTAAATTTAAGTTTAGATCCCAAACTTTCTTGCAAACTCTTCCAAAAATGAGATCTAAATCTAGTATCTCTATCTGATACAATACTGATTGGAACACCATGAAGTCGTACAATCTCATGCATGTATTTCTCTGCTAATGTTTCCGTCGACTGTCCAACACGAAATGGGATAAAATGAGCCGATTTTGTGAGACGATCCACGATAACCCATATAGCATTATTACCCTTAGGACTTCGCGGCAAGGCCGTAACGAAATCCATAGTAATTTCCTCCCATTTCCATTTGGGTATTGGCAAAGGTTGCAAAAGTCCCGGTGACCTCTGATGTTCCGCCTTTACCTGTTGGCATACCAAACATTTGGATACAAATCGAGCAATTTCTCTCTTCATTCCGTGCCACCAAAAGTGTTGCTTCAAGTCTTGATACATCTTCGTGCCTCCCGGATGTACTGAATAAGTTGAACTATGAGCTTCCGAAAGAATTTCTTCTCGAACATTTCCCTTTGGCACACAAAGTCTGTTCTTAAATCGAAGTGATCCATCAGCATGAATGTTTAAGTCTGATCTCCGTCCAGATTCAACTTCACTTCGAAATTTCTGTAGTTTGGGGTCGTCTTTCTGGCATTCTTTGATCTTCTCAACTAATGATGATTGGAGTTGTAAGGCCATAAATTGTATTTTTGATTTTGGCAAGATGACTTCTAAGTCTAGCCTCCTCATCTCTTCGAGCAACTTCTTTTGCTGGGTAAGATACAGCGCCATTGGTTTTCTACTTAAAACATCAGGAACTACATTAATCTTACCGGGATGATATTGTAAGTTGATGTCATAGTCTGCCATTAGTTCTAACCATCTTCTTTGTCTCATGTTGAGCTCCTTCTGAGTAAAAACATATTTAAGGCTCTTATGATCAGTATAAATATCCACACGATCTCCAAGCAAGTAGTGTCTCCAAATCTTTAAAGCAAAAATTACTGCTGCTAACTCCAAATCATGCGTTGGGTAGTTCTTCTCATGAGACTTCAATTGACGAGATGCATAAGCAATCACTCGCCCATGTTGCATTAACACACATCCTAGTCCTCTTCCAGATGCGTCACTAAATACAACCATTCCACCTGTTCCATCTGGAATCGCCAAAATTGGTGCAGAAGTAAGTCGAATTTTCAACTCTTCGAAAGCTTCATTACATTCACTTGACCACACAAACTTCTCATCCTTTTTCATTAACTTGGTCAAGGGTCCTGCGATCTTCGAGAAATCTTGAACAAATTTTCGATAGTAACCAGCTAATCCAAGAAAGCTCCTAACTTCGGACACATTCTTCGGGACAGGCCAGTTTTTCACTGCTTCGATCTTACGCGAATCAACCGAGATTCCTTCTCCAGAGATGATATGTCCCAGAAAAGATATACTTTTCTGCCAAAACTCGCACTTACTAAGTTTGCCGTAGAGTTTCTCTTTTCGAAGAGTCTCCAATACAATTCTCAAATGTTCGGCATGTTCTTCATCATTTTTGGAGTATACTAAAATATCATCGATGAACACAACTACGAATTTGTCCAGGTATAGAGCAAACACTTGGTTCATCAAATTCATAAATACAGCCGGTGCGTTTGTCACTCCAAATGACATTACTAGAAATTCATAATGGCCATATCGAGTTCGAAAAGTAGTTTTCTGTATATCTTCCTTCTTGACTCTTATTTGATGATATCCTGACTTGAGATCCAACTTAGAAAAAACTTTAGCTCCCCCGAGTTGATCGAACAAGTCATCGATTCTAGGCAAAGGATATTTGTTTTTGATCGTGACTTGATTCAATCCTCGGTAGTCAATGCAAAGCCTCTTACTCCCATCTTTCTTTCCCGTAAGTAAGATTGGTGCTCCCCACGGCGAGGTGCTGGGTCTAATGAATCCTTGATCTTCAAGCTCCGTCAATTGACATTTCACTTCTGCCAATTCTACTAGTCCCATTCGGTATGGTGCTTTAGATATAGGCGCCGTACCGGGAATAAGATCAATAGAAAATTCTACTGCTCTCTCAGGTGGTAATCCAGTAAACTTATCTGCAAATACATCAAGATATTCTGACACCACCGGAATATCTTCATCTTTTTCATCCATCATGATGAATATTTCACTTGTTGATCTAGCTCTAAATTTTGCCGACTCTAGTGTCTTACTACCTCCAAGAAATTCAAATTCCGGGTGATTCGGAATTCGAAATATGACACTTTTCTTTCGACAATCAATCACTGCATGGAAAGTACTAAGCCAGTCCATTCCAAGTATAACATCGAATCCACTAGGTTCGATTATAAGAAAATTGGCATAGAATTCCCTTCTACATACTACCACAGGACATAGTCTACACACTTTACTAGATATTATAGCTCCATTACCCGTATTAATGTTCCAATTAGATGTCAAAGTATCACATGGAATGTCATGAAGGGATATGAAAGCAGATGAAATGAAACAATGTGAAGCTCCAGAATCAAATAGTGTAAAAGCTGGTGTACCATGTACTAAAATTGTACCTGTCACCACCTCATTGGAATTTTCAGCCTGTTCCGCAGTGAGATTGAAAGCTTGACTCTGACCATGGTCCACTCCCTTATTTTTCAGAGCTTGCTGGAACATTTTCTTTTGAGAAGTAAGAGGTTGTCTGCCTTGATTGAGCCCTGCATTCCTTTGTTGTGGGGGAATAGCAGGTCGAGACATTTCTTCACTAATTCTCCTCTTCGGACAATTCATCAAAGTATGTTCAGCCGATCCACAGGCCAAACATAGTCCATTAGCAGCTCTGCAGTCCTTCTTGAGATGACCAGGTTTCTGACAGAAGTTGCATATGAGCTTTTGAGGATGAGGGATGGAAGGTCGCTTCTCGGTAGGACCCATTTTGGAAATAGATTCTCCAGATACTTGATTGAAAGACCTCTTCGATATTGTTTGAATTCGCTTCTCTTTATTAATAACTTGCTCTACACCTCTTGCGGCATCAATCACATCAGCATAAGTCTCAAGTTTGGAAGACACCAAATATTTCTGGATGTCCAATCTTAAACCTTGCTGGAATCGATGAGCTCGATCTTCTTCATCAACAACCATGTATGGTGCAAATCGGCTCAAACGGACAAATTCAGCTGCATACTCTTCTACAGACTTTCCTCCTTGTTTCAGGTTGATGAACTGTTGTTCCATCTCCCTTCGAGCTGCCTTTGGAAAGAACCTTGTGTAAAAACTCTTAGTAAAATCTTCCCATACGATTGGTTGTTCCAGTCGGTTTCCTTCAGCTTGCCACCAGGTTCTAGCTACATCCGTCAGCTGGATCTTCACAACATCAACCTTATCCTCCTTAGGAATTCGTGCAGCTGTAAGAAGATCCTCCATCTCGGCCAACCACTGTTCAGTTTCAAGTGGTCCAACTGTTCCAGAGAAAGTTGCAGGATGAAGGCGTCGAAAATCAGAAATGCTCCCAACTCGTTGTGGTCGAGGCGCATTGATTTGTTCTAATGCTGCCGTAATTCCAGTACGCATCATCTGAGTTTGTTGTTGTTGTGCTTCCATCATTCCACGAAGTACTCCCAACATCTCTGCGGCATTAATTGAGCTAGTGTTCGAGTTCGATTCAGATTCATTATTTTGTGCCATCGTACTGAAGAAGATAAGGAAAAATGGAATCAAAGGAAGTTTGAATCAAGAGATATGGTAATGAAATCTTCAATATCTACATTTATTCATATGGCTGTGATCTCAAGCTTAGGATCAATTCCAAGTTAACTCAACCTCGTTGGGTCAACTCATTTTTGAACCTGGCTCTGATACCACTAAAATACCTGTCACGCCCTGCTCCCAATATACGGTATACGAGCACGTGTAGCAGGTACCGGCAACATATTCAGTTTGAATATGCTAAAGCCTCAATTATAATATCACAGCCACAAAGAATAAATACACGTAGATAAATAAACTGACATTCATTGATCCATGAAGTCTATTACATAAAGAAAATAGAAGGACGATACTGGATAACTTTAGATAACATCCATTAAGGAATGATAGGTTCAAGAACATGAAAAGACTGCATTTAATACAAACTAAGTACATGATAACTACTGATTTTCGGTCACCGCAGCAAAATACTCCATGTTTTCCGCGGTAGGATCAACAGGGTTCAACTCAGTCACTGGACATGCATATCCAGGTCGTCAGATAGCGACCAACACAATAAATACAGAAAAATGTGATGTAATAATTATGTCTAATATGGTAATAATGCAAGTTTTAGAAAAACATTAAATCCATAATTAACGATAATATTAAGTGACAGGTTAAAGCAAATATCTTTTAGTATGATCACAATCATAGCAAGTTTATCATTTTAATAAAGTCAATTCTATAATAGGGGTATTTTTGTCTAAGATGTCATATAATTGGAAAAGCTAACTGATGGGATACAACTGTTTCGCTTGTTTCCTGTACAGACCCAGGAAATGGTCACAGGATTGTCAGGTGCTGAGTCGGACCTGCCGTCAGGCAAACATGAATTATAGTCAGGTATGATCCAGCAAATCATCACGCACCTATGGTGTGCGAAATATTCAGTTGTACAACTTAACAAGTTTACAACCGAAACAGAGTATATTTCCATCACTCAGTTTCTCCCCCAACCCAGTGTCATTTAAGTATAGTACATGCATGTCTAAATTCTGGTTTTCATAACTTGTATATTGAATTTCGGGTACAATATTTCAATTAGATTTTGTTAATTTGTTAACAACATAATTTATAGAATCCGTTTTATATTTTATTCAATAAATCACAATTGGTTATATCAAGGATTTACTGATTTGAGATATCATACAGATATCGGCCAGACCAGTGTATGAATGCTGGGAGGTTTTCCGTGCATTGCACGTTCCTTAATTAGAGAACCAGCATACAAAACTTTTCTAGACACCGATATAGAATGATATCACAAACAGTATGTTTTCACGATTATAGCCTTTTTTATGATTTATTAAAAACCTAACTACAGGCTGTAATTTAACAAGTAATCATTTAATTTCTAACATCATAAAGAAATAACAGATATGTCAATGATTGCACTTGTAATAACACATTTAGCTTCTACAAATTAAATTCTAACAATATAAAGAAATAGTATTTATAATCACAAATTTAGATGATATAATTGAAGTAATATTTCTATAAGAAAAATTAGCATGTTTAGTGAGTCCAAAAAAAACTCACCTCGATTTGCGAAGGTCTACCAATTGGCAATCACACGAAGCAATCTACACATAAAATTATAATATATTTGTTAAAAATTATTCATCATAAATTCAGGTGATTTTTAGGGAATTTCTAATTTTCATAAAGCACTTAGTATTAATTTTAAAGTTAAATAATATTAGTGTAGAAAATTAACTTCTAATATTGTCCTAATAAGTTGTTAGTTACATATTTTGTAAACATTTGAATTGGTTAATTCTCATCGAACTATAATCTTATTTGTTTGGCAAGAGAGGCTTATAGGATGTGTAAGGTGGGCTCAGCTGGACATATGCTGTATTAATACTAATCTTGAAGTTTATGTTAACAAAAATATAATTCAACTCTTATATGGTTATGTTTTTGTTTGATTTTATGTTTGTTGGATTTATTGGATAAGTTTAGCATATAAAGATTTCATTTAAATGATAAATTATTTCCTTCCTATTTTATTTTATATTTATTTTTGAGAAGAATCTCCTAATTGATTTATAGATAATGTTTTGGCCTAAAATTGTAGGATCACCCTAAATTCTATTTGAAATCAATAAATGGATTTGAATCAATCTTATTGGGTCTATAAGATGGTGGATATTTTTTATTAGGGTTGTTAGATAGGGTGTGAGCTAATCCTATGGTCTAATTAAATAAATGCAATAGAAATTTAAGAAATTAATACTAACCTCAAATAGTAGAGCAAGGGAAGAAAGAAATAGGAGTTTCTTTGTCAAAACTTCGGCGAGGCTAATGACAGCGGTCCGACGAGGCGCTCCAACAAAGTGAGAGAGAGAGATTTTTTTTTTTTTTAAGAGGATGAGTGTAAGATTGAATTTAGAAAAGAGGTTGGGTTTATATAGTGTTAGATTTAGGAGTTATAGAATGTGAAGGGTTTAGGGAGTAATGGAATTCAAAGGATTTGAGGAGTTATGGAATTTAAAAGGTTTTGAGGGTTATAGAATTTAAAAGGTTAGAAAAATGAATGAATTTGGGATGTTATAAAAGAGGGAAGATGAATAGTTTAAATTATTATGTTTATTTGTTATTAATTTAATTATGAAAAAAATAAATAAATAAGGATTATTACAGAAGGGTTATTTCCGACCACCTTTTTGCCTTTATTAACAATATTTGATGAGGCAGCAGGTAGATCGGTCCCAGAGTATGCCTTTTTCACCGTCCGTATTCTTTTAGGTTCGGTGATCCGCTCAAAAACGGATTGTCTCGGATGGCACTCGCAGTTTGATAGAACAGTTGAGATTAACTGTTCGCATTGGCATTGAGGAGTATTCTGTGCAGAGTTCTTCTTCCAATTGAGGAATTCTCTCAAGTCTTGAGGTATCTTCTCCTCTCTATTTGCATCTTGACGTATTTTGGTCTCAAATTTGGTTCATAATACTGGAGAGTTTGTAATATTTCAGGGCTGAGCTCTTTTCCAGCATTAGATTGTTCTCCAACCCTTCTGCGGATTCTTCTGGAGTGTGTGCTGGCCTGCGCAGTTGTACGGGCCTCGTACGCACCTGACTTGTTCTTCGGGATTTGGAGGATTCTATCATGAATATGTTCATCCGAAGAGAAATTTGAAGACCTATCATCAGGTGAGTTTATGAGCACATCCTTATATTTGTTTGTAGAGGAACGGGATAGTACACCTGAGAGAGTAACCAAAAAGTTAGATGTGCGCTGTGTGCTCACTGCGCGTGTGCCCGAATAGACACCAGAACCAACCCTTGATTTTTTCTGCGGAGTGCAACCCACGGGTTGCAACTTGCGGTGTGCAACCCGCGGTTGGAACCGCGGGTGGGTTGGAACCGCGGGTTTCCACCCGCGGTTGCAACCTCGGGGTTGCCCCCGTGCGGTGCAACCCGCACTTCTGCCTGCGGATTTTTATTTTTGGAATTTTTTTTCTCTGATGTTTCCTGATCTGGATTTTCTGACCGCAATTTTCCAGAGGCACTGTTGAGGCGGGCCCGCTGGGCCTTACGCCTCAGGTTTCTCTTCTGAGAGCGGGTCAGGGACTGGTTTGACTTTTGGCTTGACTTTGGAATGGGCGATAACGCCGTGTTCTTGACAGACGATGACGTCCTGTCAGTTCGAACGGGCGATGACGCCTCATAAATTCTCATAGGCGATGACGCCTTTCCGGTGGGCGATGACGCATCACCTTTTTTCATCGTCACCCGGCGATGACGCCTAGGCTCCGAATCAGAGGAAGAAAGAAATTCCTCATATTTTTGCTGGTCAACTTCTATGACCAGCGTCTCAACCATTGAGCCAATCGGCACCCGGTCGGACTGCGCCACCAGATTCTCTGTGGTAAACAGAGGGGCTCCCACTGTGGTCGCCAGTTCTTATTTGCCCGAAAATTGAATCTTTGATTCCATTGCAAAATTATTTGATTACAACGAAGATTTGAGATTACAAAAATTCCGAGGAATTACAAGAACGGGAATATTAATTTATTCCCTTTTTTTCGTGGGTTCGGGTGGCGATGGAGTTTCGTTGATGCCTCCGTTGACCGTCCGACTGGAAGAGATGGCTCTGTTCCGCTTCTCAATTTTCCGAGCTCGCCCGAAATCTTCCCAAAGTCCAAGAATCCAAAAGTCAAAAGTCCCTTCTCCCGTTAAATTCCTGTATTTTATAAACCGAAAAAACTCCAAATCCGGCTCAATTCTCTCCTGAAAAAGCGGATTACGGATTATCAGTCCAAGAAAACAAATCAACGGGCCCGCGGGTTGCACCCGCGGGTTGCAACCCGCGGGTGCAACCCGTGGGTGTGCCCACTTAGCTTTTTTTTTTTTTTGGTATCTACAGTGTCTCCAGAGGAGTTGCCTATAGAGGAGGCCCAAATCACAATGTGGAGGGTCGATATTGATAATCCAATCAATTAGTTATGATTTCCATGATTTAAATAGATGGTCTGTAGAAAATCTATGTGATTTAGACACTTACTTCATAGTTAATCAAGAGGTCTCGTTTGTTCTACTGTTGAAAAATCATTCATTTTGCAAACTACCATACGTATGGTTAAAATATGTTGAAATGCATTATTTTTTGAATGCCATCATTTTAGAATGTGGAGATCACAAGAATGGTGCAAATCGCACCCTAGGCACAAATTCTCCCTACTATCGGTATTATTTTTAATATGGTTGAGATTCTGATAGATAGATCATTTTTAGTTGAACACCATCAAGGCATCAACTTTTCTGTGTCTTTTAGACATTATCCCAAGTCTAGAAGAATACTGTGGACACGAGATGGCCATTTTGGACCACAACGACCTCTTTATTGCCCTTAGTTTTCTACGGGAGATCAACACTAATTATAAGGGGGTTGACGTAAGGTCGGCAACTGGTTTATAAAACTTTGTCAAATCTTTCGTGTAGCCTAGCTTCATAGCCTACTCCATTTAGATAGGAAAAGTCTTAAATAATGAAGATGACCATTATGGTATCAACTTAATCTCAAAATTTTCTATGGTTATGAAACTTATGTTTTCGTCTTGGTCATATTATCATGTTAAATTTTTTCATCTAACTTGATTTTTACTTTCAGGGATTGCTTTAAATAGTTTGCTCATTTTTTTGTGAATGTTGTTTATTTAGAGAAAGGCTTTGGAAGCCAGCAAGGGGTTTAAAGTTTGAAATTTATATCGAGCATTATTGTGGTACCCTTAGCTCAATAGTCTTATATCGGATGTGAGATGAGAGCTAGAGTAGTTTATAGTAATTCACATGAAGTCATAAAGTAATCGTAACTAGCCTAAAGAGTTCGTTAACATTTAAACTATTTTAACTCTTGTTATCCTACTAGAGGTTTTAGCATATTCAAACTGAATGTTGCGAGTACTTTTATGTGCTTGTATACTGAACTTTTATGTGCTTGTATACTATATATTGGTAGGAGAGTGTGACAGGTATTAGAGTGGTGCCAAAACCATACACCAGCCAAAATTGTGCGAAACTCACATAGACCTAAGTGTTACAAAGAACAAAGTGTCACACAGAAGTGGGGGTCACCTCTAGAAATCCATGGGGACTACCTCTAGAATCCCACATCGCTTGGTGAAATGTTGACGTATTACTTTGCCCCTCTAATAAGGATATCAAATCCTAAAAGGAGGGGAGAATGTAATACTCTCAGCTCAATTATCCCACATCGGATGTGAGATAAGAGCTAAAATAGTTTATAATGATTCTCATGAAGGCATAAAGTAATCATAGCTGGCCTTTTCTGGGGAGGACTCTGGTTAAGTTTAAATTATTTTAACTTTTGTTATCCTGAGACTTTAGCATATTCAAATCAAATATGTTGCCAATACTTGTACGTGCTCGTATACTGCATGTCCGTAGCGGGGTGTGACAATTATCTTACTCTACTCTTGGGATTATCTGTGGTTCATGACCATTTCTTTTTATTCAATTCGTCAGCATATTTACACAATCTTCTTTTTAGGTTGCTGCAGTGTTTCGCAAGTCACTGAGGCTAACACATGAGAGTCGAAGAAAATTTGCTTCTGGAAAGATAACTAATTTGATGACTACTGATGCTGAATCTCTCCAAGTATGTTCTCATATTACTCTTTGTATCTGTATATTGACCATTTGTTGTGAAAATAGAGTACATGCAGCTTTAGTTGCCAAATTTTTGCTTGACCACCATCTGTTTGGAGGACTCTTAATATATCTTTTGTCAAAATGAGCTACTCTTTCTTTGCATCAAAGAGCTATTTTCTGTTATTAAACTGTTACTTGTTGATTGACTGTTGTAATGTGGAACTTCTGGATTTGTTCAAAAAAATGGAGAACTTCTGGAAGAAGTAGCAGGATTATCTTAATATGTTTAGCCCAACATGATTTGTAAGTTGTCTGGGACTGTATGTATCGCTTAGCTTTACTTACGAGCTGTGTAGTCAGTACAGTTGATTTTTTTCCCCCTCTTCTTCCCGTCTAAAAGTATTATCCTATATGCTCGTGTGGTTCTCTCATTTTTTTATGTGCATGTGGTTGTTATTTGACTTTATGCATTTCTAGGTCTGTGAAAAACCTTAGTTCAACTCATAATAAAAGGACAGTCCTTGAACTAATGTTATTTTGGTTTGTATCTTAAGACAATCTTCCTGGATCTAGGTTTCCTTGAAAGCAGTATACAGCAGTTTCCAGCTTTTAACTAAAATTACTTTGTTATCTTTTCTTTGCAGCAAATCTGCCAGCAGCTTAACAATTTATGGTCAGCTCCTTTTCGGATTGTAATAGCGATTATTCTTCTCTACAAACAGCTGGGTGTCGCTTCTCTCATAGGCTCATTAATGTTGGTCCTAATGTTCCCTGTACAGGTAATTTATTTTAGTATCTCCAAGTACCTGACACTGTTTAAGTTGCTAAGTTAGAAATCAGTTTGTTTGCTCCTAAACCTTTCAATGGTTGAGGTGGTGATCCATCACAAGACCCCTGGATTATCAACATATATATGCCACTGTTCAATTTCATGTCCTAGTTTTCAGGACCAAAGTTGTTTAATGTCTGGTGGCTTGTCTATGCCTTTTGCATAAGAGGGGCAAGACTCTGGCTTCATGTTCAGAGAAATTGTAGTTTTTGGACCTATTCTGGTCTGAGCCTTCTCGAAGAATTGTCAATACCAATGTTGAAAATAACGCGTTATGATATTAACTTATGAAACTTAACGGAGCACCAGTGCTACGTAAAAACTGAAAATAACTCAGTGCACCGTAACAATATGTTTTTTTATGTTATATTATGTAACGTTATGTTAAATTACATGATGTTACGTTATTTACCATTTTTTTAGCAATTTTTATATTGTTGTTGATTATTATTTTGATAATTAGCGAATTACTGTAATTTTCTTACTTGATAAGTTGTTTGCTTGCTTGATTACTTGTGGAATTGCTAAACTTGTTAATTTATAATTATTTTCTTGATCATTTCTTATAATTCCTCTTTGGATGCTGAAATATCATATTCGTTGATGTTATTGAATTTTTAACTGAACTAAAATTAACAATTACAAAGAAGATAAATTGTACATTACAAAATATAAATTACAACAATGATAATAACTAGGATTGAAATAAAAAATTAGAATTTTGTTTTCTTATTTAGATGATGATTGGAATTACAGTTGCAGACTTAATATAATTTATAAATACAAATGTGAAAATTATTGTAAAACTTAATATAAAATTATAATAGATTATGAATCACAAAATGGTGTTATATTCTTTTTTAGATATTTTATATTTATTTTTTAATTTATAAAAATTATTTCATATAATTTTATATTTATTTTTATTAAATAAATAAGAAATTGCATAACCTACGTTTGGCATTATGCTATATGAGACATAACCCAACAGAGACAAAACGTTACGTTACCGTTATCGCTATTTTAAACATTGGTCAATACTTGCCGCATTGTTACAAAAAATATTGAGTCCATCCTTAGTCAGGATCAACCTATAGTGGTTGTAGTACCAATTCAAAAATAGCTGGATTTCTGAAGGGCTCATTGTTGCCTCTTTTCACACATGCATGCACACAATGGCGGTGGCTGGGACTTTGAAATTTTACCACAACTCAACCCTGCCCATTTACCATTGAGCCAGGCCTTAGTGGCTGATATTGTCAATTGGCAACCTGTCTGTTGTACGATTGTGTTGTTTCTCAGATTTGAATTTAGGTAGTTACTGGAAGGTTAAGTTTCCAGCTCATAGCTTTTTGGTAACATGCACAAGGTTCCTGAGTGGTTCAATTTTCCTTTCTGTTTTGAGTGAGAAAAAAAAAAAGCTTCATCCAAAAACTCACCCCCGCCCACTCCACCGACGAAACATTCCTGAAAGCACAGTGGTTATTAGTTTCTTTCTCTATTTCTCCTTGTCTAAATACCTCTGCCTACGTCTAATGTTTTGTTCTTTTTGATTCAATGTGTTAGACACTTGTGATCAGCAAAATGCAGAAATTGAACAAGGAGGGTTTACAACGTACTGATAAGCGTATTGGCCTTATGAACGAAATATTGGCTGCTATGGATACCGTCAAGTATGCTGCAATTTGATTAAGTATCTGCACCACTGCTTATTTTCTTCTATAAGTTCATTGTTTATGGATTATTTTATGTTTTGTTTAAAATGCAGATGTTATGCATGGGAAGACAGCTTCCAGTCTAAAGTGCAAAGCATTCGTAATGATGAGCTTTCGTGGTTTCGTAGTGCTCAGCTACTAGCAGCGGTATATTTCTAACAAAACCTTCTTACCCTTCTTGTTAGCCTGTTTTCTCTTAGCACCGTGGAGTTATGGAACAAAACATACATGTGTGTTTAATTTTCTATTTTCTTACTTATTCTTGCAAGTTGTTATCGACATGATTCTTACTTGTTACTACTTTTTTCTTTTCAGTGCAATTCATTTATCCTCAACAGCATTCCAGTTGTCTTTACAGTAATATCATTTGGGTTGTACTCCCTACTTGGAGGTGACCTGACGCCTGCAAAGGCATTCACATCGCTTTCTCTGTTTTCAGTCTTGCGTTTCCCTCTGTTTATGCTTCCTAATTTGATAACTCAGGTGCATTCCTGCTCTTAGTGATCATTATGTATATCTATGAGAAACTTATGCCTAATTTTAATTCAATATTTTGGATGCAAAGTGAAAGCTCAAGTAGGCAGGCAATTTTAGCAATTTGTTTAGTCACCTTTAGGTTGTAATTGGTGGTTTTACTCTATGGCTATTAATTTGATTTCACATGCAGCGACAATTTCAAATACAGTTCCCTCTTGCTGATGGAAACTTAATATCTAGTCATAGCTGTTGCCAGCTCATTTGCTATGCTGGCTTTTCATTTGTTTCCATGATTTCTGTACTTTCATCTTGGCTTACCAGTACACTAGCTACTTTATATCAAATTCAAGCTAGGCCATGGTAGTATTTCTGTCTTTCCCTACAATTCCTAAACCTTAGATGGATTACCTCGGATTTCCACGTAGTTTATGGAATGTTGGGGAAAAAATGGTGGGTATTACTGGCTACAGTATTTGCATGTTTGTGTGTTTTCTTCCCCTCCAACACCAAGCCCTCGCACATATGTGCATACATCCTATAACAAGTCAAAGCTGACAAGTAAATTTCAGAATGTTGGGCAATTAAAAATGTCCAAAATGAAAGGATTGCATAGTTGAAATGAGAATATTGTGCGATGTGTGACACTATTCTCAGACTTAGGACAAGAATAAATCTATAAGAGGTTGGAATAGCTCTAACTGAGGATAAAATAAGGGAGAACAGGTTGGTCTGGTTTGTGCATGTGCATTGGGATCCATAAGTACGCCAGCAAGGAGGAACGAAAAGATCGTGGTAGGAGCTACATGTACTATAATTAAGTCTAAACAGATATATATATATATATATATATGTAGGTTCTTAAAGAAAAGTGTTCATTTTTAATTTATCAAAAAGATGTTGTAATCCAACTTCATTGCAGTATCTTCTCACAAGAAACATATGCCTGGAAGTTTTTTATTCTTATATTTATGGCTATATTGTCAGTATCAGAGTGCTAAACCCAAGAGCTTAATTCTTAGTGGCCTTTCAGGAGAGAATCTTTCCCTGGGAAGTGGACAAAAATTGCACTATTATGTTCACTAATACATACTTGAGCACATGAATGTAGTTGCTCCAGCTGCCTTATGTTATGTTGTTTCCATAATATTCGTATCTCTTCTTGACCAGTTATTTACTTTAAAAATTATGATCATGACCTTACTGTAATTTTTCCTTCACAGGTTGCAAATGCAAATGTTTCTCTGAAACGGTTGGAGGAACTATTTTTGTCTGAAGAGAGGATACTTTTGCCAAATCCACCTCTTGATCCAGCACTACCTGCCATCTCAATCAAAGATGGATTTTTTTCATGGGATTCAAAGGTCTATTTGCATATTTTGTTTTCAGACTTTGTATATTTTTTGAAAGTTGGACAATTTTAGTAGTCTGGTGTTCTTGGGCTTCCAGAATGTTGGTTCCCAGATCTGATTTAACTATAGAATTTCCTTCAACTTATAATTTAATCTCTAGTCAGTGAAGATTTTCACCATTATTAGCATTCCCAACTCCTAGGTTGTTCTTTTTGATAGGATTTACTTCTCTTTTTAGATTTTATTGTTGTTTTCTGATAATCATATTGCAAACCCATCCACAAGAACACATGAAAACATAAATCAGAGCAACCAACATAAGAAGGAACACACACACAAACACACAAAATAAAGGGTTGAGCTATGGTTAAAGTCAATCTATTATCCTTTGTAGCTGCACCTCTCCTGTTCACACTGGAGTTGCTAGTGATTTTTCTCTTCTTTTTTTTTTTCGAGAAAAATGGTTGGGGAAACCAAAGAAAACCCCAGCCAAAACTCCATTAAAGCATAAGGTAAGGTATACATCTTCAACTATCATATCAGGCCATGACTATACAATGGGCGTAAACAAGATATCAAAAAGTATAATCTGTTGGTAACAGATTTTCGAAAAAAAAAACAAAAACAAAAAGGAAAAGCTATTCATGTGATTACAAGTCCATAGAGATTACAGGGGAATATGAACTAATCAATCATGACCATGATCATGTTCCCATCTTGAATCTCTGTTTGTTCAACAGTTGCATCAACAGACGATCTCTCCTTAATCGCCATCATCTCAGCAACACCCTTGGGACCTGTGTTGAGAGTTGCTAGGTTATTTGCAGCATGCGAGGATGGTAGCACAAATCTTTCATGCTTAAAAGGAGCTGTCATGCTGGAGAAATTCTAAAAGTAAATAATAGAGTAGCCTTGTCTCCATTAATATATGTGTACTGATGTTAATTGGCTTTAACTGAACTGAATAAATAGGTAGCTAAAACTGAATTTCTTCCTATGTTTGTCTAAACATGCTCGGACTGCTTAATTTTTTTAGTTTTAATTTTTTTTTTATCTTATTGAAATAGCTGAACAGTGTAAACATACAGGAAGAGAGACCAACATTATCAAATATCAACTTGGATATACCTGTTGGTAGCTTGGTTGCTATTGTTGGAAGTACTGGAGAAGGAAAAACATCACTTATATCAGCAATGATTGGTGAACTACCCCCACAAGCTGATTCAAACACACATGTTAACATCCGAGGCACTCTTGCCTATGTTCCTCAAATTTCTTGGATTTTCAATGCCACGGTAAGTTGTGTCCTTTACCTCTAGTTCATAGGATTCAAGTTGATCTTTACTCTTTTTTGATATTTTGGTAATTGCGACAGGTGCGCGATAATATACTGTTTGGATCTCCTTTTCAACCAGCACGCTATGATGAGGCAATAAAAGTTACTGCACTTCAGCATGATCTAGATCTGCTTCCAGTGAGTGCTTAATCTCCAAGCTGGAGCCAGTTTAAACTTATCTATTTGACATGTTCATAATAATTGTTTCACTTCTTTCTTGTTTTAAATAAACAAGTTGATTTTTAGTGCTTGCTTGGATTTCTGAGGTATCTATTCACATGTTTGACCAGGGTGGCGATCTCACAGAGATTGGTGAACGGGGAGTGAATATTAGTGGTGGACAAAAGCAAAGAGTTTCCATGGCTAGGGCTGTGTATTCTGACTCTGATGTATATATATTTGACGATCCTTTGAGTGCACTAGATGCTCATGTTGGTCGACAGGTAATTTTTGTTATTGATTATCTTCTATATCACTTATAGGAAATGTTATAGCAAGAATGCACTTTTGTTTTCTTTTAATAATTTTGAAGTCAAAGAGTATGAATAAACTACCTTTGAGCATGTTTCGAGTAAACTAAAAACAATCTTCTGGTCTAGTAATGGATCTTTGAAACTGGCCAACTTCATCCAGTAAAGCTAAATTTAGAAATTGAAAGTAGTACTTTGATAAATGATGTGTGATTGCATGCTTTACTCTTTGGATGGTACTTTGTAGCTAGTAGTAAATTTTATTTCCATGTTCCATGTAAATGCTTTCTTCCTTTTTCTATGCGTCTTTTATTGATGTTGATACTTAAGTGAACCGATCTTGCAACATATTTAGTTTGTTATATGTTTATCTATTCATTTTCTTTGGTACAACTGTAACATGATTTCTGTTCAGAGTTCGTCTTGGGACTACGTGGTCCCTTCCATTGAAGCGAGTGCAATTATTACTCTTGTTATTGTTTAGTAGTGGGTGAGTTCAAATCATTGCTCATTGAATAATTGTGAAATTTAAATGATGACACATAGCAGGAGTTTCTGCTAAACATGGCTAGAAATTCCTGTGATGCTAGTGTGTCCATACTGTGCTGAATGCCATTAGCGCGGTCATCTCTGTCGACTTGGGTGCCAACCAGCAGCACAATAGTTGTTGGCCTCATGAAGCACAAAAGAGTCGGCATCCAACACATATGGAACACCAACACTTCCCTGGCATGTATCAGACATGCCATAGCCATGCCAATTTTGCAAAATCAAAATTTTGAAGCCATATCGACTTAGAAAAATAAAGATTGCATGTCTTAATGTCAGGTGCCTTGAAGTCATATGTTACTTAAGATTTATTTATAGACTAAAAGGAGAGAGCCTTTGACATAAGTAGGACTCTATTTTAGTAAATCTAAACACCTCACAGACATGTAAGGATGCCATAGGCCAGGTATTTCATTGAAACGCCAGATTTCTTGATGATTTCATGACCTTTTAGCAATATGGATTTAAATCATTAAGGGTGTATTTTTCTTTCAACCTCTGTTAAAACTTGCATACTCTCTACGAGCCAAGTGGAAGAAAAAGATTCATGTAGGCAGCCCCAAAATTTCGAAGGATTTGTTGATGCTGTCATACTCGGTAAGGGCTTGCTATTTATTATATAGACACACCTAACAGATACATATATCATATATGTAATGAGTAGACGTGTTCCAGAGTCCTACCTTTTAAGGATTTGTCATGTCCTTGTTGACATTGTAAATGGTACTTCATTTATTTATGATATAAAAGCAGTGTTATCCATCTCTTCTGCAGGTGTTTGATCAGTGCATCAAGGACAAACTCAGAGGGAAAACCCGTGTTCTTGTTACAAATCAGCTGCATTTTCTTCCAAATGTTGACAGAATAATCTTGGTTCATGGAGGTATTATTAAAGAGGAGGGTACCTTTGAAGAACTTAGTAGTAATGGAGTTCTATTTCAAAAGTTAATGGAAAATGCTGGAAAAATGGAGGAACAAATTGAAGAAAAGCAAAGTGAAAAACCGGGAGAAGTGACTACAACAAAATCTGCTGTAAATGGGAACACCTTGAAGAGGGAGAATGATTTGCGAAAGGCTGATGATAGTGCGAATAAGGGGAAGGTTGGAAAATCTGTACTAATCAAGCAGGAAGAACGTGAAACAGGTGTTGTAAGTAGGAAGGTTCTTGTAAGGTAACATTTTAAAGTTATGTTTTAGTCACTTACACTTAAAGCAAATAAATTATTTTACCGTTTGTTTTTCTCTGTTATATTCTTGTTTTCATAATTTAGGCTTACATGAACCTAATATCTACATCAGTATTTGTCACGGGCACTCCAATGCATGCTCCTCGGATGCCGGGTGCTTCAGGGCACTTGGACATCACAAAAGTGATATGCAAGCATTGGTGAACCTCAATGCACCTCAGTGTGCTTGATGCGCCTTAGAGCAGTGCTCAATTGTTGTTGTTACTTCTTCCTCTTTACCATTCTCTATTTTCTCCTCTTCCTTTTATTCCTTCTCTTCTCCCTGATGTTGTTCATAGTTGTTATACTATATTGTTTTGCATAGAACAATAATTTCAAATCTACGTAGCTTACACTATAAATATTATGGTATAGTGTGTGGTGCATTTTAAATTTATGCACAACAACAATTACTGTATAATCTTCTGATCTCTTTATTGATTTGGTTCTTTCATTCTGTTTCTCCTTTATTAGCCTATTTGTCATTGTTTATTTTCTTCTCATCCATATCTTCTTTTTATCCTCTTCACAATTATTCTCATTCTAAAAGCAAATACCCTCCCGATAAGTTGAAATCTTTAATTCGATGTTAGTAACTGATCATGCACATCATATAATGATGAATGATACAATGGGATTAATTTGATTCATCTAAATTTTTAATCTTTATTGTGTTTAAATCTTGAAAAGAAAAAAAAAAAAAAAAAAAGTTGCTGTGCCTCACTTTAATGAGACGCATGTCCAGCCTTGCACTTCGTGGGCTTTGAGCCTTGACAACACTGATCTGCATACTTATCTTGCAGGTACAAGAATGCGCTGGGTGGGTTATGGGTTGTTATGGTACTCTTCTTCTGCTATATTCTTACTGAATCCCTCAGAGTTTCAAGTAGCACATGGTTAAGTGCTTGGACAGATCAAGGCGTGCCAAAGGACCATGGTCCAGGTTTCTATAATTTGATCTATGCCCTTCTTTCTTTCGGTCAGGTATTTCTGGACTGTAGGAGTTTGGTATTTGGTATCGTTATAAGCCTCTTATGCCTGTAGACTTGATCTATAGAAGGAAACTTGAGGCCTAATTTTCAATGTTTTTACTTGCATTCAGGTGCTAGTGACCCTTACAAACTCTTATTGGCTAATCATTTCAAGTCTTTATGCTGCCAAGAATTTACATGATGCTATGCTTAAGTCCATCTTACGTGCTCCAATGGTATTTTTTCACACCAATCCACTTGGGCGGATCATAAACAGATTCGCAAAGGATCTTGGCGATATTGACCGCAATGTAGCTGTGTTTGTCAACATGTTTCTTGGACAAATATCACAACTGCTTTCAACTTTTGTTCTGATAGGCATTGTCAGCACTATATCTCTCTGGGCCATCATGCCACTTTTAATTTTATTCTATGCTGCCTACTTATATTACCAGGTACGTGTTTTATTTCCCTCTACTTAGTCAACTAAATAAAAGCATTTCTAGGCTCCTATAACTAACAACTCTGCCATTTTGTATTTATCCAATTGTGTTTTCTCTTTTCTATGTTTTCCAGAAGTTTTCATACACATTCTCCAGAATCTTCACAGTTGTATATTACATGAGAGAACTTCCATTTGCATTGGAACTTTAATGGAGCGTTATTCATTCATTGATATTTAGTATCCAAACTTTGAATCAAAAATATTCTTTCTATGAGTATTTGCATAATTTCCATACTGATTGTGTGTTTTTTTTCCTTTTAGAGCACCGCACGTGAAGTAAAAAGGTTGGATTCTATAACCAGATCTCCTGTCTATGCGCAATTTGGTGAAGCATTAAATGGTCTATCTACAATCCGTGCATATAAAGCATATGATAGAATGGCTGCAATTAATGGTAAATCCATGGACAATAATGTCAGATTTACACTTGTGAATATGAGCGCTAACCGCTGGCTTGCCATTCGGCTGGAAACACTTGGAGGTATAATGATTTGGTTTACTGCAACCTTTGCCGTTATGCAAAACCAACGAGCAGAAAATCAGAAGGCATTTGCATCAACAATGGGTCTTCTCCTTTCTTATGCTTTAAATATTACAAATTTGTTGACTGCTGTTTTGCGGCTTGCAAGTCTTGCTGAAAACAGTTTGAATTCTGTGGAACGAGTTGGAACTTATATAGAATTACCTTCTGAGGCTCCTCCTGTAGTTGAAAGCAATAGACCACCTCCAGGTTGGCCATCTTCTGGCATAATTAAATTTCATGATGTTGTTCTGCGGTATAGGCCAGAACTTCCTCCTGTTCTTCATGGTATATCCTTCACAATTACAGCAAGTGAGAAGGTTGGAATAGTTGGCAGGACCGGGGCTGGAAAATCTAGTATGCTCAATGCATTATTTCGAATTGTAGAACTAGAAAGTGGACAGATTTTTATTGATGACTATTATATTTCAAAATTTGGACTGCATGATTTGCGGAAGGTTCTTGGGATAATTCCTCAAACTCCTGTCCTGTTTTCAGGTATTATTTTTACTACCGTCCACACATATTTTAAAACTATTTTGAAGGTTTAACTCACTGCTTTCCCTTTTAATAGACCAGACATGGTGTCATCTGTATCTTTTTTGGTTGTTCCTATGAAATATGATTTGGAGGTTTTTTAACTGTAATTGGACACATTTGTTGCCAGGAACCATCCGCTTTAATTTGGATCCCTTTAATGAGCACAATGATGCAGATCTCTGGGAAGCCTTGGAAAGAGCACATCTAAAAGAAGTAATTAGAAGGAATGCGCTGGGACTTGATGCAGAGGTATGCTTGCATATTCGTCCTTACTGTTTTCTGATTGTATGCTTTGTGATAATGGCCACAAAAAAGTGAAACTCATGATACCCAAAATAGGAACATTTCTTCGAAAGAAATAAAGAAAGTTTGCTAATGTTCCTTTTTCTGTTGAGATGATTGGCAGTTTCTATTATATTACATCAAAAAGCAACCCTCTCCTAATGGTGGTTTTGCTTGGGGTGGGGACCTGGTTGCTGTGCGTGAGATTAGGGGTTGGGGTTCAGTTCTTTGTAGATTTGATCAAAAGTAAAATAAAAACAAAAACATGTGAACCTCAGCAGCCCTCTTGTGTGAGTGTGTGTGGGAAATCATGGGTTTCATTTTGGATCTGTAATCTAAATGCAAGAATCCTCGCATGCTGAAAAAGATTTCCCTGTCCTCTTTTGCAGAGATAAAAAAAAATTGCCTCTTTTTCAACTCTAACTGCGTCAACAATAACTGACATCATTAACACTTTTCTATCACAAGGTTTCTGAGGCAGGGGAAAATTTCAGTGTTGGACAGAGGCAACTACTGAGTCTTGCTCGTGCATTGCTGAGGAGGTCAAAGATTCTTGTTCTGGATGAAGCAACTGCAGCTGTGGATGTGAGAACCGATGCCCTTATCCAAAAAACAATAAGGGAAGAGTTTAAGTCTTGCACAATGCTCATTATAGCCCACAGATTGAATACGATTATTGATTGTGATAGAGTTCTTCTCCTCAATGCTGGCCAGGTACATTATTCTTCCTGGACCTCACATTTATCATGCCGATTTTTTATTTGCTTTTGGTATTAATTGCTCCTCCTCTTGCTTCTCGATGATAGCCTTTTACTTGAAACTTACAGTTGACAAAAATTCAGTTGTATTATTTCTAATTGATTTAATTTGAGTATTTTCTGTTACATTTATTCTGACAAGTACTGCTGGCTGCTTACAAGCTATATTTATCAGCCATTCACATCTTGAGATTAAAAACTACTAAATATTTGGTTGTCTAACGGCAGTATGATAAGTGTTACTATGAAGTCAAAGGGAAATTAACTAAGACAGCTTTTATGGATCATAATGTTTGGCAATTACGATGAATGATTGGAAATGTAATAAAAGATAGCATCAGTGGTAAGGTTCTAAATACTGGATATCAGACTTGTATTAGATGGGGTGTTTTCATATCAGATAGTATGATATTGGACAATATATCAAGGATATGAGCCAATATCAAGCTTTTGTAGTGTGCAATAGACCCTCCAAACTTTGGTATAGGTCGATATATCGTTCATAGTGGCTGATGTTTTGGTTTTAAGCTTTTGGCAATGTTAATTTTCCTGCATAGTTTAGTAATTCTTCTCACTTTTAGCATGCCAAACTTTATTAGAAAACATAAAATACTCATTTATGCTCAATGGTAAACAGGGAATTATCACTATGCGAAAATATAGAATTAGATTACACTTTTGGTGTTTCCCAGGTAGTTTTTGGATGTTATTTTATGATCTTAATATTTTATTATCTTATTAATTAAAGCTCAAATGTGAAAATTTCTTGCTATGGCCTGTGTAAAGTTGAATTGTCCAGTTGCCCTATAGGACAAAAAAATGGACGGAACTTTTCTGATTTTAAGCCTAAGAACATTGTATCTTGTCACTAAGACTGTGCATGGATGTCTAAGACAAAGTGTTTTGGGGTGTTTTTAAAGTTGGTGTTTTGGAGTGTTTTGGTGGTACGCATTTTGAGGTGTTTTTACCATGGGTTTGGGAGTGTTTAAGTATCTATTTACTAGTTTAGTTTCTCATAGATTTTCATAGGTTCCATAAATATAAAAGACAAAAATACCCTTCTACACAAATTATGTTTAAATTAATATAATTTTACCCGAAATAAAATGCCATCATTTTGGACTGGTAATACGTATCATTACATTATCCCTTACTTAATTATTCCGCAATCAAATTATTTTTTTCCCCTCAATATAGAAAAACTATCATTCTGAATATTACTAAGCTCATTAGATATTTGCATCATAACTTTTTGAGATTTTTTTATTGAAAAATTAAATAAACAAAAAGAAAAATCATATAATAATTTGGAAAATTTAATAGAAAAATTAAAAATAGAAAGGTAATAAATTATACTCACCTGAATTGAGAAGAAAATATAATTTTTCCAATAGAAGAAAGATCGGATTGGAATCAAGTTGCGCTATAAAATCCTAAACTTTTTCTTTAAAGAAAATAAAAGATGGGTTTTTATTTTTCTTTTTTCACAAATAAATACCGGTTCCTTTTGGAACAGAAGGCACCATGAAAAGAAGTGAGAAAAGATATGGTCATGGGAAAGGTTCGGATAGGAGGCAACATGAAAATAAAAAGTGAGAAAAGAAAAGGAAGCGGGAGATAGTTGGAACGAGGGTAGTTTTGAAAAAAATAATTCTAAACACTACATAATACTCCGATTTGGAGTGTTATGAAAAATACTTTAAAATACTTCAAAATAACTATCCAATTATTTTTGGGTGTTCTGAGAACAATCCAAGTATTTTTGGGAAGTAAGGATTTTTTTAGAACACCTCATAACACATCACTTCAAAACACCCTAAAACACTTTATAACCAATCTCCCAAGCATAGCCTAAGTTTCTGAATCCTCTGAGTCGTGCCAATTATGGTGGCGTGTGATACAACAATTGAGAAATACATATAAGATTCAGTTGGTTGTACATGTTTTCTTTGCTACTCCCTCAGTCCAATCAAACTAGCATTTCTGGGGGTAGTATTATGTTAAGTTATCCATGTCCTCAAAAGCTAATTGAGCAGGGAAGATGCTGCTGGTAATTGCTCTCGTAGGACCCATATCATTCTTGCTATTAAGTGGATGAAACAAAAGAATGTATCTCTATATTTCACTATGAATGAGCTAATGAACTTCTTAGTGGTTCCTATTAAGCTTCTTACGGCTTGAGGACTCCACTTTATGACATGACAAATATCGTGATGCTACGCCTGTTTCTTGATGTGTCTAGAACAATGCCAAATTTTTATGCATATATATGATTGTCAGTTCACATCTTTGATTTATTGTATGTTCTCAGATTCTGCTAGTGCTTAATTAATAATATTTTTTTAATGATAAGAATGATCATATTTGCCTATATTTTTTTTCTGCAGGTCTTGGAATTTGATACCCCGGAGGATCTTTTGTCCAACGAAGAAAGTGCTTTTGCAAAGATGGTTCAAAGCACAGGAGCAGCCAATGCTCAATATTTGAAGGTACTTTTATTTGGAGACTTTGTTTTATGCTGCAGAAATTTATTCGTATAATTTTGTATAGCTTGTTTACATTTTCTTTAGATTTTCTGAGTTCACTTCTTTGCCCCTGAAACAAATAGAGTTTAGTGTTTGCGGATAAATCCAACAAGGAAGAGACAAAGAGGCAAGATGGTCAAAGGAGATGGCTTGCCTCCTCTCGCTGGGCAGCTGCTGCCCAATATGCACTTGCAGTCAGCCTCACATCCTCGCAGAATGACCTACACGGGTTAGAGATTGAAGATGAAGGCAACATCCTCAAGAAAACAAAGGATGCTGTCATTACTCTGCAGAATGTTTTAGAAGGAAAGCATGATGCAGCCATTGAGGAGACACTCAACCGACACCAGGCCCCCAGGGATAGGTGGTGGTCATCTCTCTATAAAGTGATTGAAGGTATGTATTATATGTATTTTATAACGTGTTGTTTGCATCAAGCGGAGATCGATCTCAGAGTTCACTCACAGCTGCATATTTTCACAGAGCATTAGTCATCCTAATTCCGATAGGATAAAGTCCACTTCCAGGTTTTCCCCTTAATGTAAAAATGTTTTAGTGGGTGCTTGCCTCGTTCACTTGAATGCATGCTCTACATGACGTGCCTGAATCCACTAATATCTCTCGTCAAATCTTTGTCCTTTCTGCCAATCTGAAAATAGAGCACCTGATATAGTATGGAGATCTCGTCCAATCCTTGTGGAACTTTTACTTAAATTTTCCCCCTTCATATACGATAAAATGAACTCGTCCAATGCTTTTGAAAAGTGTAAAATCCGTGTCTTTATAAACTTTATAGTATCACGTGTGAATAATAATTAATACAAAAAGAACAATAAATAGTTATATATGTTTTAGCCGAGCATACAACCATTACTACCCATATTTCATACTCATTCAGGATGCCTGCAAGTAGCAATACAGTGCAATATGTATGACTGGAAGTGAAATTGTTGCTAGTGAAATTTTAGTAATAGAAGTTGTTGCTATTTGTATTACTAACTCGGGAATGGAAGTTGCAATGAGATTTGCAACTATTAACTAGAGTTGCAAACAATTTTAAATTCAGTTTCTTATTTTTAAGTGCCATGAGATTATAATTGAAGTTGTGAAATATTATAAAAAAGTGTTGCACACTTTTTTTTTTTTGGGGGGGGGGGGGGGGGGGGGGTGGGGGGGGGTAACTGCAGTTGCAGCAAGTAGGGCTGCAAGTTGCAACTGTAGTTGAAAAATTGCATGACTGTGGCGCATCCAAACAACAGAAATTGTCCACTTGCAGCAATTCAAGTCACAAAGCCTTCACTTGCAGGCATCTACAGCAGATGTGGAGTCATTTAAGACTAGGAAAAATCCACTGATCAAATTGCATTACTTGTTTCGGTTGTTTGATTTGAATATGATAATTTCAGGTCTTGCTATGATGAGTAGATTGGCACGTAATCGGCTTGAATATCCAGGCATCACATTTGAAGACAGATCACTTGATTGGGATCGAGTGGAGATGTGAAAGGGTGAACAATAAAACCGAACAATCTTCTGATATATTTGGAAAGCTACCTGAATCTTTGAGTATCTTGTATAATTTATTCCCAACCTCCTGCTCATTTTTCTCCTTCAGGTGCCTAAGAGGTCAATTTGGCGGGATGAGAAGGTTGCTGCGGTGCTGATATATATATATATATATATATATATATATATATACATATATTCGTACCACCTCAGGCTACAATAGATACAAATTGATTGCTGCAAATTTTTATGATAGCTTGATTAGACTCTTGTATTTTCTGTGATTTTGAAGGTGGATTAATTTCTATGCTTCTCAGGGAAAGTTATATTTTAGAAGTGAAGTTGTTATTATTGAGTTCTAAGGTCTGTCCTTTTACTTTGCTTTGGAAAATATTCAAAATTAATGATGTGATGATCCTAAAGAAGAAACTGCCTTTTCCTTTTCTTTGATAACTCATCTAATGAGAATGTGAGTGAGTTGAAGGAAGCAGTTTGTTGCATATTATTATATTTTTGTTACTTTAGCATCCCTTGCATTAGTATATACCAAAGTTAGGTGTGTATTCCTCAGATATTCTTTGATTAGGCAATTTGATGTTTTCTTGTTGCCAGGTATGATACAGAATCAAATGACAACCATTCCATTTAATATACTGATATTTTATATTCATGTAGCTAAACCACTTGAACTTAAAGGATGCAATTGGAGCGTTCATGCATGTCTGCTTAATGAATGAGAAACAGTTAAGCAGGAGTGGCAAAAAAAAAAAAAAAAAGAATAAAAGCCTTTCAATTTATGCAAATATATGAGAAGTTTCTTGAGATTAGCGTGTAAGCTGTAGCGAAACAATCATCAGTATACTACTACTACGATTTGGAAATCATCAGCATGAGCTTGCTCTATTCAGCCCCTGGGTATTTCATGGTCAAAGCAAGTGAAGGAAACGCTATTCCATCTGCTGCTGCATGGAGTAACCTTTGGGTCTACATGCAAGCAAAAAGCACCGAGATGCAACAACAAAAAAAATACTCAACCTTATCAAAAGGTGTGTATCCGTTTGGAAATTTCAATGTAATGTCTTCATAATCAGATAGGATATAAATCTTGACAGGTGTTTAAAGCCAACAAAAAATGTACCAATTAGAAGCTTTCCAATACAACTGCTATCCTTAACTCTTGATAAGTTATTGATGGTTACATCATAATACTTTAGACATGTTTGTCACCATTCTTCGTCAACTCAATGATCAGGAACCTGCTCCATGAAAGTGTCCTGGAAATAAGAACAGGATCAGTTCTAAAACTTTTAGTAGAGAGGAAAACAGTGACCAACCCAGGATCTCAACTTTTGGCTAAAACAAAAATAGAATAGAAAAACAGTTATAGATATAGACCTTTTTTTTGTGTCCGTCTTTGTTCACAGGATTCCTATAATATGCCTGTATCTGATACTGAGTATAGAGTTAGTGGCTAATGTAAAGGTGAGACGCTTCCTGTATGGCCAGCTCCAGTGGCTCCGGTTTGTTGGCAAATGCCCTCAAAGGCCTGCACACATACTCCAGCAAAGCCCATCAGCGCCTGGAAGACATTTGGGAGGCTAGTTTGAAGATTGTTCAGTGTCATGGCTCGACTATTTCGAACAGAATTGAGATATTTGGCCTTCTCTTCCTCCACTCTTTTCTTGAGAGCTTCCAGTTTTGTCGCTAAAGCTGGATTCCCAACACTGTTCTCTTCGTGCTTGTCCAGATCAGAGAAGGAAGTTAGCTCTTTCTCTAACTTACTCTCAAGTCTGTGAGATTTCTTTTGCAGGAGACACTCTTCCTTTTGCTGCAAAAATATAGAGTGGATCACCGAGAGAAAGCTTTTGATTGCCTCAGCAGCCACCTGCATGTGTTTCAGAACGTCAACAAAAGTGAGGATGGTTTATAACAATGTGAGCATGCAATATTGATGATAAACTCAAAGGGAAATTTGAAGGGAGAACAAGGAAAGTAGCAATTTATATATATATATATATATATTCGCACCTTGTCTGGTAACCTATCAAGGGAGAGTTGCCATTCCTCACAGAGACGATGTATTCCACATGTAGAACCAGTCACCTCGCTCATATCAGGGAGGCAATCAGTGAGTCTAACCCACTGATTGAGAATCTGAAAATAGTCGCGCTGCAACTTGAGGAGGTTGCAGAAAGACTTGTACCAAAAAGTTACCTCAGTTTCTAGCTGGGCAGTAGCAAGGCGGTGGGAATCAGTTGTAGGCTCAAGGCCTGGACGACGATCACGAAGATTTGCTTGCTGGGCAATGTGGTTTTGAACCTGATGGCATTCATACATTGTTCTCCACATCTGCATGAGCCTATAGAAGAAAACAAAAAAACAAACAAAAACAAATAAGAAAGAAATATGAAGACCTGCGAGAGTGCAAATTAGTACTCTATTTAGAAAAACAATTCTGCATAACTGTCTGAGCAACAGATCCAACTCTTTGAAAACTCAAATTTTCAGCCCCAGACCAAAGCTTCTGTTTGGTACTTTCAATCACCTTAATCTATGTGGCTTTTCTTTTACCTTATTAGTCAACGGAGGAAAACCCTGAATTACCCAAATGTCATAAGCATGAAACCAAGGTTTCATATATCGGCAGATGCTGCTGGTATACATCATGAATATCTTACTTGATTTTGAGGTATCCAATGTGATATAAAACCTATATACTATCTGTACCGATATTGCCAATATTGTTGATATTTCCGATATTTCTGATTTCCAATACCAATTTCCGAGATTCCATAGTTCGTTCCATTAAAATGGGGGTAAGCTATGTAACACAACTACAAGTCAGATCACCGACAATTGTATGGCTGTTCATCCACCTGACATCCACCTATATGCTTTGGTGCCAGTGATGGAAGGTACTGTTGTCAAACCCAAAAGGTCATCATGCAAATAGGTAGACCTATATACAGAAAGGGAGCAATCCTCAAATTCCAATAGGGTGAAATGTCTAGAAGTGAAATCATAATAGAAAATACTATAAAGGACAACACTCATCTGTTGGGCAACCCAACATAGAAGTGAATCATATTCAAGCTATATTAGAAAGTCTTAAATGTACAAGAAAAAGGATGAAATCACAAAACACTTATTGAAGAGAATAGAAAGCAGGCATTACTTGAACAGCTTAAAGACCTCTTCAAGATCTTATTAGTCATCAAGTATCCACAGATAATAGATGCTTATAGAAAACTTATGTATATGTTCAGGACAGCAAGTTGAAGATGGAGGAAAGTTGAACCTGTGACCTTACCTGAAGGTTAATTCTATCAGTTGAGGGTTCAACTCTTCATCCCTGAGCTTCGATATAGACAAGCATGTTGCACTAATTGATTCTTGCAGAGCGAGGATTTGAGAATGCAAGTTCTCAATGTCCTTTCTTATTTCCTCATTCTTTGTGTAGTCACCATCCTTTGCTTCAAGTTTTTGCAGTAGCAGTGTCTTCTTTCTGTGTAAAACTTTGACAAGCTCCTCCTCCTATGATGGTTCACCATTACAAATGTAAAGAGTTAAGTTATTATTAATTAATAAGTAGTACATGAAAAATCCACTATGTAATATTAAATCAGAAAATTTCACCTCCTGTATGAGTTAAAACATCCCAGAAGATAAATATATTATATATGGTGGTATAACTAAATAGCCATAAAGGCATTCACGAAGAGAATGCAACCGTCAAATAATTGCATGCTGCAGCATAACTAAATAATTGGGACAAGGATTAGTATACAATAGATCCATTTGAGATGAGGTAAATATACTAGTAAAAAGGGTTTTTAAGAATAGACTCTTATGTTTTTGAGAAAAATACATTTTGAGCTCGCCTTCTGCACATTGCCCTACATAACATTTTTTTTTCTTTTTTTTCTTTTTCTTTTTTTTTTTTTCTGGTTATTTGGTGCATATACTTCTGTACAACCAGTAGTTAACAAATAATAAATTCATGAATTAAACCGTGATTAACTAATTACAATTTACATGTTATAAACTTACATCTCCCTCAATTTATTCATCTTAGTGCCATGTCCATAAGCAGATGGCCTCAATTTATCCACATTAAAACTTGGTATAAACAAACAAATTCCAAATTAGCACTTGGTTTAAGCAAACAAATTGGTCGGTGATGCTGGCATGGCATCAGACGTATAAGTTGATTCTAGTTTGCTGCATTAATTGCAAAAATTAAGTGAACTATGATTTAATGTGCTAGAATTCAACTTCTAATCTAATGTTAATGCTAGCTGATGAAAAGGCGTATCTACGATTTTATAAGACAATCTAATGCATTTTAGAGGAGAAAATGCAAAAGGAAGATAAATATATGTAATCTCTTAATTACATAAGGAAAATTTAGGGGAAATCTATAGTTGTAACTACAATCAATCAATCATAAACTCTTCTTCAAAGACCAAACTATTTGATTTCCGACTAATAAAGTATATTATAATTTGAGTTCATGTACAAGAGGAGCTTTATGAGATGAAAATCTCAGATACAGCTCCAGAACAGAGATTTCATGAATAAAAGAACAACTACACCACCATATTTCAGCACAATCAGAAAATTATGTGGATCTTCTTTTTTTCTGCCTGGATTTTGGTAACTTGTTTTGGGTGGTAGCTAATAATTCCAGCATTCAATCTTAGTTGTGCTCTGGGATGGACACATGAGATCCAAGCCCATGGAATATGGGAGAAATCTTTTGGGGACATCTTGGGATGCCCGTGGTAACCAGGACAGCGAGAATGAAGGTCGTAATAGATATCGTTCTTACCTCACTGCCTGCCCATGGTCTAAATCTTATTTCAACCAAAACAACCTCACGCATCTGGCAATCTGTTGGAACTATAGCAACAAAAATTGGGCAACTTGCAGCTCCTCTACTTCATTTAATGGTTATCGGTTTGGGGCGATGGAGAGACGTTCATCTACTATAAGGAAAAAGAGTTTATTATTCCTCAAATGCGGCAGGTATGGATGAGAATGGCCTAATCTAAGGGCCAATTTTTGGCCCGTCCTATTTAAAATTTTGAATTAAAATTTTTTATAGAATAATGGAAATGAGCCGACACAGATATAGAATAATATTATTATAGATAACTTGTTATCTCTGTCGGCACAAATAACTTGTTGCACTAGTACAGATAATTTTTTGTTGCATCGAGACTTGGTTCTCTACTTGTCAAGCCTTGGCTCGTTGTTGTGCCTAGACTTGGTTCTTTATCGTTACGGAAATTGGGAGATCTATCTGTGCCGGGATGGCATAGATAACCTATTAATTTTTGGGACTTTCTGTATTTTTTTTTTTTTTTTACTATCCAACCATGCACAAAATGGTCGGCCACAGGATGACTGCTAGGTAGCAGTGATCACTATCAGCCCTAGTGAGGCCGACTAGGCCAAGATTTCTCGTAGAATATTTGGATAATGTTGGGATTTGTTATGGTAGTTTGTAACAAAATCTATCATCTCCTTCATATATAAAAAAGACGAGAGCTAATACGTAAAGCAATAGTGAGTTTTAAGATTAATTTATCTTCAAATTTCTTTTTTCTTGTTGATTTCTTGTTGTTCTCTAAGAGAAAGGTTGTAACCTTGAAGTTATTTTGTAAGTTTTCCGTTAATAAAATTGTTATTTTGAGAAGTTTTATGGTTTTCTTTGATCATGAATTGGTTTGCTACTTGTTTCTATGATGTTCGTGTTCTTTCTTTGATCATAGGTAGCTAAATTTTTAGTAGTATTTAGGTTAAGATGAAACTAAATTAGTGATGTGTTCACTTATCTAGACCTTCTCTTCCATGCTTAATTGTACAATCAAGATCAAACTAGCTTTAAAAAAAAAATGATAGAAACTTTGATAGGTTATATATTGATTAATAATAATCTATGCTTCAATCAGAAATCTAGGGTTGTAAAATTTTGATATACTTGATTTTTTTCATATTTATCTATCTGTGCTATGCTCTTTCTTGCTACTAATGAATTGAGGATGAAATTTTGATTTGGATAGATACTGCTCAGGAAGATACTGATCTTTTAGTTGGGGCGGGCACCACATGGAGATCCATGGCAACATCTGGGCTTGCAGGCCTTTGTAGACCAAGACACGTCTACCGCAAGGAGACGGATCTATGGTCCAAGAGCCGCTTGATTGGCTGGATCCTGCATCCCTAGGCCGTATTGACTACTGAAGCTCGTGTCCTAGGTGTTTACCAGTTAAAGCACTTAAGGAGGTCATATGCTACTGTTGTCGGCATGATGTACTCGTTTTGATTTCTTTTTCTATCATAAATATGCTAGGTCCCCTCTTTAGTGAGGGACCCACTTATGTACATCGTATTATTATGTTTCGTCAAACACTGATTGATGGATACAAGAGAATATATTCACCATTTATTCTAAAAAATGGAAATTACGTGAAAGGTTATAAAATTATTATGAGCTTAAATGACAATCAAAACAAACAATAGAAAGAAAGAACAAATTTTGTTTTGCTTTAATTTTATCAGGGGATCCTAATTATTTTGCTTCATTTCATGAGCACTTGTAGTTACAAGAAATAGCATATATCAAAGTTATTCGGGTTGATTAAGAATTTGTAGGTCTGCTAAATCAACACAAGCAGCAAAAGGATAGTGATTGTCAGCCAGTGTTGTTATATGTAGGGTAAAATTGCTATGACATAGAGGAATAGATGTTCCATGTAAAATGGAACTATATAATTTTGTTATTTAACTGAAAGTGGAAAGATAGAAAACCAACTTTTGTTAAAGGAAGAGCTACCTTAACTTCCTTGTAAAGCCTTTGTTCCTCGGCATAAAGTTTTTCTAATGTGGAACAGTGGTTACTACACCTGCTGACATCTCTAGCCTCTTGATCGCAAGCATCTTTACTAGGTTGAGGTGACCTGAGAGACCAGTTCCAAGACAATGCACTAAAGACCTTTGCGGACTTGGAATTCTTCCCTGTAAACAGGAGGAAAGTCTTGGAAATATTAGCAAATAGCCAGCTAATCAAAGATCAATAAAACGTGCGAAATTCTCAAAAGGCAAGATTTAAGTAACGTGTGAAATTTTCAAAAGGCAAGATTTAAGTGTTTAATAAGGTCTTTATAGTTCATTAGCAACAGCTCACTCGTGACTCTAATACACGAGAAGCTAATAGTAGAAACTGGAAAGATCTGCTTGGGCAATAGGATTCAATCTGAAAAGTGTAGATGGAACTCAAAAAAGCTTGCATGTACACACTGATACACTGCATATCTGGAACATACAAGCAGACATCTAATAAAGCTGATGGTATGATTCCACCACCAGTGGGAGAAAAAACTACAGAACAGTAGCATAACCGGTATGTAACTATTCTTCAATCTTGCAATAAAGTGTTGCTGAGTTCAAAACAAGGAATTCTGAAGAAAAAAATTGGTCAACGACAGAGATAACTCCAATTTACGATATTACAGTAATAGAAAGAGCAGAAACTGTGGTTTCATGAACTTTAAGTCAAGAAATTTAGTCAAACATAATATATCACAGGCAATGCAGCACCCTAATTCCTTCACAAAGGCATTTTTAATGTTTTGGCTCGGGATTAGTGGCTGAAACATAGGAAGTGCTAAAGAAAAGCATGAACAAAAATAAAAGCATGCAATAAACCTCCAATAGTGGGACACCCGCATATCTTGATAGCTGCTACTACAAATTAAATTGCTCATTCAGAAGAATGCATCTATCTAATAAGCAGTCGTTCAAGTTTCGTTCTTTCACTGTCAAGATTTGGGAACTTGAGCAGTCAAAATCTATTAAGCAATACAGCAGAATTGCTGAATTATCTCGAAAAGCAAGACAACACTTAAAACCCAAATACTTCCAAGGAAGTAGAATTACAAAGGAACATCCTGAGGCTTCTTCAACAGAAAATGCATGACATGATTTCAAGAGCAAGGGAAAAGGTTGGAAGAATACCCTTCACTTGTTCCATCGAGTGAAGACGACGGCTTTGATCAGGCTCCAAGAGGGCGAGCACCTCATTCCCTCCTGCGGCTGCCTTTAGGAAATAGTCATCAATCTCCTTGACAATCCCGGCCAAAGACTTCTTGGTCCTCCAGACCACCAGCGCCATGTCAGTTTCTTTTGTCAACAAACTCGCCGCAGAAGAGTTGTCATCCAACAACAGTTCCTTACCCACCAAATTCTTGTCCTCTATCAAATCCAACATCACACAGTCAGAACGAGCCACATTCTGTCCATCCTCTTCTTGGTTATCCTCGTCCTCCTCCTCTTCTCGGAACTCTGCATTAGCCTCAGCCCAATCCTCTTCCTCCACCACAACCTCATCCTTGGAAGATGAATTCGAAGAAGAGGGAGGGCCAAGCGGATCCCAGAACTCCCAAGCAGAGCTATGGGGAGGAGGAGGGGGTGGCGAGCAGCTCTCGTTGTCAAAGTCATCAATCTCGATGGCATCTTCAACTACAATATTCTTACTGAGCCCTTTGGCTTCTTCTTCTTCTTCTTCTTCTTCTATCTCCAGTTTTCTCACTTTGGTACTAAATTGTGGTGGTGGAGGGGGAGGGGAAGGGGGCAGAGGTGGAGGTGGGGGAGGGGAGGGGGGCAACTGAAGGCCATCTCCACATCCATTTCCAGGGATCATCATCATCATCAGAGACTCAACATCGGCGAATTGCCGGAGAGTTGCCCCCGTGTTCTTAAGAGAGCGGAGGTATGCCAAGTGAGCGGCAGCTAGATCGGCACGGCAGGCGATGAGCTGTTTCATCAGTCTCTTCCTCTCCCTGCATCTCCTCACTGTTTCCTCCTTGTCAACCTTGGAGCTCACACAACCCATTTTCTTTCCCTTTTTCTTTTCCTTTTTTTTTTTTTTTAATTTATTTTTTGAAAAAAAATCTCTCTCACTCTGTGTGTGTGTGATCTCTATCTATCAACAGGCATTGTGTTTGGCATTGCATTGCATTTTCCTAAATTATTCAGTTAGTACAACATCAAACACCAAACAAACAAATTACGGTAAAATATCTTTTGCATAATAAGAGAATTATAAACAGGGTCATGGGAAAAATGCAATCAATGCCAAGTAACAACCAAGTCAAATGAAAAAAGAAACAGGGAGAAGGCCCCAAGATGGAGCTGAAGGTTGTTGGGTTTTTTTTTTTTTTTTTTTTTAAATTTTTAGAGGATGAGAGGAGAAAAAAGCACAATTAGATTGAGTGAAGAAGTAAAGAAAGAAAGTAAAATAGAGATGAGAAAATTAGTAGTGAGAAATAATGGGAATGCAGGTGAAACCTAGGCAGTGGAGTGGAAATTTGGTTTCCTTGAGATGAAGACTAAAACCTTAAAATAAATTAAAAAATAAGAATAAAAATAAGAATGGAACTGGGGGGGGTGGTCTTCTTTTTCTACTGGTATGTTGGTTTAGAATTCCATGGAAATCAAGTCTAGGTCAGGGGGTGGATGAGAAAATTAATTAATTAACCCAGAATACAAAAAGGAAGGAATCAAAAATAGGAGAGCAAGATGGGTTAGGGTAGAATGAAGAGAGACTTACAAATTAAGAGCTCCAGGACAAAGAAGAGGAGAATGACAATCGCCAACCTGCCTCTCTTTTCTGCTCCTCTTCTCTTTTTCTTTTCTTCTGTTGAACCTAACAATTATTTGTTTGCTTGTTTGTTTTTCAATTCACTACTGACACAGAAGAAGAGAGAAGATGCTGACACGGGCGGGCTCCGCTCATCAGAGAGAGAGAGAGAGAGAGAGAGAGAGGAGCCGGCCACAGAAGAAGTTCTTTTGGTTTCTTTCTTCCAAAAAAAAAAAAGAAAAAAAAATGAGAAAAGTGTTGTAGGGAAATGAAATAAGAATGATAATAAATGTTGAGAAAAGTGCTGGCTGGTTGGCCCTCTACTCAATGTCATTCTATTTTACTAATCTACTCTGGAAATATTAGCTATCTAGCCTAGCCGAACCTTGCCTTGCCTAGCCGAGCCTTGCCTTGCCTTGCCTTGCCGTGGGGAGTTTCTAGAGGGGCACACCTTTTTTCCTTGTGAGCCCAGTTTTCTTAGTAAGCCCACCCCCTATTTTGATAAGTGAGAGCTCTTTCTCGTGAACATATCAAAAATGATAAAATTGTCCTCCCTCTATTTCTCCCCTCACTTTCCTCCATTCTCTCCCTCACTTCCAGCCCTGCTAATTGGGCCGTGCCCGGCACGACACGGGCACGGCCCGTGCCTGGCACGGGCATGCCGTGCCGCCGGCACGGCACGCATGCCCGGGCTTAGGCCCGGGCTCGGCCTGCCGACACGGCACGGCAGGCCCGTGCCGTGCCCGTACTGAGCCTGTGCCGGTCCATGTTATTTAAAAAACAAAAAAAAAAAAACTACTTAGCTTCATTTAACTGGATTTAATAAGAAGTAATAACAATAAAAAAAAATATTATATTATATTTAATCTCATTACATTCATATAATTGCTTTATAAATCTCTTTAGAAGTTATACAAAGACCGAAAAGAAAGGAGAGGACCCTAACCGTCACCTTCAACTTATTCTTAGTATTTTTTCTAAGAGATTTATGAGTTAAAAATTACAAAAAAAAAATTGAAAATACATGAAAATCTGAACAAATATAAATACTTTTAATCATACTTCATTTTCTTCTGGTAAGCCTAAGGTCTCTGGTACAACTTCATTAGCCAAGTTTTGTTCAATATCTTCTGCGTCGTACCAATCCTTCAAGCAGACACACATTTCCAATGTGTCCAGCGCCATTGAGATTCTCAAATCCGTGAGTACTCTACCACCTACGCTAAAAGCAAACTCCAATGCTACAGTAGACACCGGAGGAGTTAGTAGATTACGGGCCATGTTGGAAAGCACGGGATATGTTTTTTCCCGTGATTTCCACCATGCCAAAATATCAAAGGATTCATAATTTTCAGGGGATGCGTTATCTTAATAGTTAGCTCTTTCTAAATAATAATGTAATTCATTAAAATATGTACTAGTTTGTCTTGCTTTTTTTCGGTGAAATACAAATGATATTATTGGATTACGAATTTTCTTAGTAGATGGTTCTTTTGTAGATTGTGTTGGCACACCATACATATCTTCATATGTTTTATACATAATATCTAAACATATTTTAATATCATTAACTAAATTCCTTATATTATCTTCACAAGACATATTTGTATAAAATAAATGTATTAATATTTCAAGTTCATCTAACTTGCAACGGGGATCCACAACAATTGCAAAATATAATAAGTATGGAAAATCTTTAAAATATTTATTAAATTTAATTTCCATAGATTGAACAATATTTTCAAGTATTTGGTGATTTCTACATTCATTAAAAACCGAACTAATTTCGGTTAGATAATATAGTGCAATATGTGTAGTTGGATAATAAGTGCCTGACAATGCTCTAGTTGCATTTTCAAATTTGCTTAAAAACTTAGAAATGCAATTCAACTGGTGTCATTCATTATTATCTAAACTATACATTGGTGACTCCATTTCATTAAAAGTATTTATTACATTTTTATACTGAATAGCTATATTTAACATTTTATATGTAGAATTCCATCTTGTTTTAACATCTATAGGTACAATTCTAGGTGATATTTTCAGATTTTTACATATTTATTTAAATGCTTGTCTTCATGGCCCACTATCTTTAATAAAAAGTAATGTATAGCTAAGTTTTATTAGTGAATTATTTACTATTTTTAATCCATCTTGAACGCATAAATTTAGTATGTAACAAATACTCCTAACGTTTGAATAATTTTCCATCTAGAATTGGTTTTGTAATATTTTTAAGAATTCTAATTGCGACCGTATTTTCAGAAGTATTATCCAAAGAAATGATAAATATTTTAAGCCTAGTAGCTTAACTGATTTTGCTTAGATTATTAATTAATACTCTATAGCTAGTATCTCTAAACCTATTTATTTATTTATTTTTATCATCATAATTCTTCATCACTGCCTTGACTCAACTCTCAAACAAAACTAAATTGTGCTCTTTCAACTCATTGAATTCTACGGACCGAACAAACAATACTAATTTAAGGGAGTTTCTAGAGAAGCACACCTTCTTTCCCAGTAAACCCACCCTCTTTTTTTTTTTAGAAAGAGAGGATTTTTTTCTGGTGAGCACACTGAAAATACCCAACATACCCTCCTTATATTCTCTCACCCACTTTTTTCTAAAACCCAACTCCCCCACTAACCCTATAAATTCCTCTCATTCTCTCTAGGGCCGGCCACCTCCCCCCAATCTACTACAGAACTCCCTCCCCCCAATCTACTACAGAACTCTCACCCAACCCACTGCAGCTCAAGTACTGCTAAGGGAGCTGAGGCTGAAAAAGAAAACAATTTGGTTCTAATAATTTAAAGACAATCTTGTTATAAAGACAAACTGTTAAAGTGGACTCAATAGGAAAAATGGTGCCCCTTTATAAACTCCCCAATCTAAGCTAGTGGTACTGGTCTCACTTTTTTTCAACTACCCTCTCAATCACTTGAATTTTTTCATCATTCTCATTCTCTCAGTATAATAATAGGATAGGGTACACTCTCCATTCACTAGCTGTTCCTATGCAGCAGCAGCAGCAGCAGCAGCAGCAGCATCTGCAGGTGTGCTCTATTTCCTTTTCTAGCTTAAATGGTGAGCAATCCTCCCCTACGTTTCTCTAATGTATTGTTATTTCACCATCCACATACAACACTCCACCACGGTTGTTGACTTCATCCTCAGCCTCCCCGACCAAAGCCAGCCATCTCATCGCCCTTCACTCTCGCTGACTCCTAGAGCCAACTGATCCAATCTTAACGACATAAAGCACTCCAAAGGAGGAGGTCATGAGGATTTCAGAGATGCATGGATCCAATAAGCAGGTTCAAGTTCGGCTTATCTGTAATTTCAATTTCAAGTTCAGCTCGTTTATTGAACTGAGCTAAATATCAAGTTGAAACCGATCCAACTACCGAGCCAAATCTGAACAGCTTGGAAACTGCTAGTTCCTTTGGTAGTCCTCATCTGATCACGCATAATTAGAGTGACAGGACTGCAAGAATCCTGGTAGTAGCTAGCCTCTGAAGTTAAATAAGTGGCTCCCACTAGGATAATCTAACTCTTATCAAAGCACACCTTGCAAAGATTAAGGTTCCATTCGTGACGATTCAATGTAAGAAATTATAATTTTAAATTTTCTTAGATACAAGATTTGCACAATCTATGGTTTTCCTTGATTGCTTTCCTTGAAAAATTATAAAGGTGAGACCGGAAAGATAATCATGCCCATAAAAGACAAAAGTAACAGTTTGGATTATCTTTTGTTTGTAGGATGATTATCATGTCTTTTATGTCTTTTAAAATTTATCATGCCCATAAAGTAACAGCTTTAAAATTTATATTCACAATAGAAATTTCAAATATCATATTTGTAGGAGATTTGCATATTCTCTTATCTATAGATTTTTCTTTTTGGGTCATTTTTAACCAAACGCCAGCATAAGTAACAGTTTGGAGTGCAATATGTCATGTTAAAATGAAAATATTGAATAAATGGAAACCACAAGAGTCCAAGGTAAGGTCTGTCGGAGCAATACTGAATTGGATCAAAGCACAGAGGGCGAAGGAGCCCATGGAATTGATATATATATATATATATATATATATATATATATATATATCTATCTATATGGAGAGGGCCAAAATCATGAAATGCCCATGGAATCGAACCGTTGAAGACCTGCAACGTTACTAGTGTAACAAGAGAAACAGATTGATATGCCCTGAAACCAAAGATGCATATATTATCAGTTGACATGCAATAAACAAGTTGAAGGAAGATCAATCTTATTGAATCTAATTAAAATACCACTAACACCAAACTAATTGAATCCCACTGGTCTGAAATCAGTTAAGCAATGATCAGTTACAAAACTCACCCAAGTAATCCCAAATTCGAAATCATCCTTAACTACTAGCTAGAAGACTACAACTGATCGGTGGTGTTATAAGTAGTACTAGTAGCAGCAGCAGCAGTAGGAGTAGCAGCAGACCCCTCCTCCAACATCGTAGCTGAAGCTCTGCTGGCCGCCGCCTGGGAGGCCTTTGCCGTGTCATAAGATGCGTGGAGGCCAAAGAGGAAGTAGTAAACCAAGATAATCACTGTCCAAATTCCAAATCTTGCGAAAGACCTGCCATCGATAGAGCCCAATAGGAATATGTTGATGGCTATGGATGCCGACGGAATCCATGGGACGAGCGGAACCCCCCAGAGCTTGGGGGTCTTGGCTGGAGGAACGAACATCCAAAGGTAAAAAGTGGACGCAAACCATATAGGAACCATCACCGCATATCCTATCCATCCCTTGTTGCCGCCCAACACCCAGTAAATGGCGTTCCCTGCCGAAGAAGCCAGAATGAGAACAAGACTCGCGATGAGCTTGTTCCTGTCAGCAGGGGAAGTCTCTCCTGTTGCATAGTATCGCCTGACTAGGAGGGCAAGTGCGACGAGCATGAAGACAAAGAGGGTGGAGATGGAGAGGAGATTGGCCAGGATTGGGAGCTCGGTGAAGAAGGCAATGATGGCTGTGGCAATGAGCATTGAAATCGTGGCGTTGATTGGTGTGCCTCTTGCAGGATGCACCGTACAGAACCAAGGGGACACCATGTGTGTTCGTGCAATGTGGGTGAGATACCTACGTACAAATTATATTTAACCATCCGTACGTACGCTACTATTATTGAATTGAAGTAGTAAGAAGAAATACATTCAAATATATATATATATATATATATATATATATATATATATATATATATATATATATATATATATATATATATATATATATATATATGCTTGGATGTGAGTAATTTGCAAAACTACTTAATTACTGCAAAACTAATTGAAGTATGTACCTGGCTTGTCCCATGGCGGAGACGAGTAGAACAGTGGTCATGCCCTTGAGCGCGCCGAAAGCAACAATGTACTTGGCCCAGTCCATTCCGATGGAGGAGAAGGCGACCGAGAAAGGAGCGTCCGGGTCAATCTGGGAGTATGGCACCATCATGCACAAGGTCACGGCCATCAAACAGTAAATGGCCGTGGTGACGGACATCGAACCCACAAGCCCCAGGGGGATGTCCTTTGCGGGGTTCTTGGTCTCCTCGGCCATTGTGGACACGGCATCGAAGCCTAAGTAGGCAAAAAAGAGGACAGCAGCAGCGGAGAAGATGCCCCTGGGACCGTAGGGAGCAAAATCAGAGACCAGATTGTTGGTGTTGGCATGGGTGAGGCCGGCAACGACGATAAAGAGGATGATGGCAATGTGCACGACGGACGCAATGGTATTGAAACGAGAAGTGGCCTTGGTAGAGTAGGAGGCCGCAAAGCAAACGACAGAAGAGATGACTACAGCAATGGGATCAAGACGGCTATAGTCCTCTGAGAAGGAAGGGACATGGATGCGGAAATCATTGGGCTTGTAGTTGCAGAGGGTAGCAAAGTAGGATGTCCATGAACGAGATAAGGCAGCACCGCTGACTACATATTCAAGTACGATGTTCCCAGCAGCAATGAAAGCCACAAAGTCCCCCAGCTCCACACGCAGGTACGCAAACGAACCACCTAATTATTAAAATAAATACATTACATACAATCAGTTTCAGCAATAAAATACATATTGATTGAAAGAATTAAGATGCACATACATACCAGCAACAGGGAGTTCTACGGCAAACTCAGTGTAGCACAAGACAGAGAGCATTGCCGAGATACCAGACACCACGTATGATAGCACGACTGCAGGGCCTGCATCGTTCTTGGCCTCCGTCCCGGTGAGAACGAAAATGCCTGCACCAATCACAGCGCCTATGCCAAACCAACTCAGGTCCCACCACGTCAGAGTCTTCTTCATGTCGTGCCCGCTCCTCTCTCGGACCTCCGTCAGCTCCATCTGGTCCAGCGATCGAGCAGTGAGACGATCCCTCAGCCTAGGAATGGTATTTGCCAGGGCTTGGCAATAGCTGGACCAGCTCTCGAATGACTCTTCAGGTAAGAAGTCCTCCTTACTGCAGCTACAACCGCGACACTTCCCCTTAACACCACCACCCCCACCGTTGCCGTTGGCTGACTTCATCCTGGTGGTGTTGTTGTTTTTTTTTTTTTTTTTTGGCTAGAAATCCTGGTGTTGTAGATTGTTTACTCTCCTATCAACCAAAAAAATTGAAAAAAAAAAAAATCAAAAACGAAATATAATAATAATAATAATAATAATAATAATAATAAAATATTTTCAAGCTTACGGGGATTATTTAAACCGATCAACGGAGTTCTAGATTGGTAAGGATTCTAAACATAGATTCTAAAAATAACACGCCATCTTCTCCCAAAACAAAGAAGACTCCATCGAATGATTGGTTCATTTATTTTCCTTAAAGGATTTTTCTTTATGAAAACGAAATATAAAGGAAAATTACTTGAAGTGCACACACACGCACACACAAAAAGAAGATACAAAGGAAAATTACTTGAAGTGAAAAAAAAAAAAAAAAAAGGAAGAAGAAGAAGAAGAATCTGAAGAGGTTTTGATCACAACTATTAACTTATGCTCCTCTTTAAAACAAAAAGAAAATATTTTAAATTTATTAAATGAACCTCTTTGCTTTCATGGAGGTGATACGTTCACAAACAACCTAAATAGGAAAGGCCACAACTTTTTCCGATATCTGATAAAATTAGAAAAAAAATGGAAAGCTGAAGAGGTAATAAAATATATGAGAAATGAGGTGGATCTGAAAATGAACGAGAACGAACAAATAATTAAAAAAAAAGAATAAAGGAAGACTAAAAAAAGATGCAGATAGTATAATCATACTAGTATTAGATTAAAAAAAACTATATATAATGCCATTTTTCCAAATTATATGGTATTGATTTTCAATCTTTTGTTATTAACTTTATGCTATTTTAATTAAAACTTTTAAAATTATAAGAGATTGATAGAAGAAGAAGAATATAAAATTGAGATTTACCTAGGCAGCAGCCGGGGATGATGGAAAGTAAGAGAAGATGGAAGAAGTAGATTACGTCTTTTATAGTCTAACCCTAAACCCAACCCCGTAAATAGATAAATATCATTTTGTTTCCTGATATGATCCAACCACATAAAACAAAATTGATTTAAAAATATTTAATCACTTTTAATTACTTTATAGTTAGTTTTATCACATTGGATCTCTTTTTTAAATGAGAGATTTTTGGAATTGGTAGACTTTGATAATAAAATCACATCTACAATTTCTAATAAATTTTTAATTTTTTTTTTTGTTATTTTCTTTTTTGGTATTACGATCTCAACTTTCTAGCGTTTTATCATTCTCAGTTTAGTGGATTTTAATTTTATTTGGTGTTTTATCAAATAGATATAAAATTAACAGTTTCTCTTGAATATAATATTTTGTATTCATTTGGACGATTGACAAATGAACTCTAAAACATATAAAAATGAATATTTAAAAAGTTATTGAGGTGGAGATTACGGTCACAAAATAATTTTGATTAAAAATATTAGTTTTTTTTTTTGCCTAAATTTAGGTAACAAATCAATATCATACATAAACTAATATTAAGTTATTATTTTGTGAGGTACAATTTTTATATAAAAACCCCTGATAAACATTAGAAAAGAAATTGAAGAGAATATATAATTGAGAAATAATCAAATAAGATATCTACCGATGATAAAATATAATTGAAATGATAAATAGTAACTTGAGATACAAATTTGGTAGATGATGACAGAAATACAATAATCATTTGTATATGTGCTCAGGATGCCGTGAGCTGTCCTGTCAACGCGGCTCATGCAACTAAACAGAGTGGGCCCACAGGTCGGTATTAACTATCAATTCGGGGTGTGCGTTTTCACCCATCTGCGTGTATTTGAAAAGGAGGGAGCAAAATGGCAAACGGTAGGTTTCCGTTTAATTTTCTTTTATTAATTTGGGATCGTGTTGTGGGGCCCTCGGCCTCCTTGCCTTACTTTTGCGTGCGTTTAGAGAGAAAGAAGAGAAGTTTTTTTTTTTTTTTTTTTTTAATTTTATTTTAAAAAGAGGAGATCGATTGATTTAATTATCTATCGATCGATCCCTTCTTCTTCCTTTCTCTCTCTCCTTCTTTTTATTTTTCCTTTATTTTCTCTCTCCACCGTCGCCATCTCCGTCTCCGTCCCTCTCGTTCAAACCCATTCAATCAAGGCAATGGTACGTCCGTTTCGTCTTATTGCTTTCCATTTCTTTGTAAGTTTGTTTGTATTTTTGTTCTTTTAAAATGAATTTTAATCCCATTGCGTTGATTTATTTATCTAAACGATTGAATTTTGATTCTTGAAATTGGGTTTTCTTTGGAAAGGGAAATGTAGCAAAGCTGTGATCCTTCTCGATTTTGTTTGGAAATTTTTAGGGCTGGAGGATGATTAATCGTTTTCGAGATATCAGAAAGTTGTGCCAATCTTGAATCAAAATTAATAATGGGGGGCAAATTTGAAGAATTCAGTTAGGTATAATAACGTCGTTTTTTTTTTTTTTTTTTGGTAATATTGTAGCGTCCTCTTCTTCTTATTAAATGGTGTTTTGGACAAGTTCCGAACAGAGAGAGATATATATCTTAATCAAGGAGGACGAGTTCCGAACAGAGGGAAAGATGTATCTTAATCAAGGAGGAGGGAGAAACCGGGAATTTCTAGATGGGCACTAGATTTTTCCTAGTGAGCCCACTTTTCCTATTGCGCACATCTTCACTTTTCAAGAACTTTTTTTTCTCAGTGGGCACACCTATTTTCCTAAATTCCCCTCCCATCTCCCTCTTTTTCTCCCTCTTTTTCTATGTCCCGGATATCCAGCCCGGACAGAGACTCTCTGTCCGGGCTGGATACCCCGGACATAGACTCTCTGTCCGGACTGGATACCCCGGACGGGGGGTGGGGGTGGGGGTGGGGGTGGGGGTGGGGGCAAGGGCGGGCGGAAAGGGTGAGGGCGGCGGCTAGCGGCTAGCGGCTAGCGGCTAGCGGTGAGGGTGAGGGTGAGGGTGAGGGTGAGGGCGACGGCGGCGAGCGGGGAGGGTGAGGGCGACGGCGGTGGCTAGCGGCGAGGGTGAGGGCGGCGGCGGCGGCGAGCGGGGAGGGCGAGGGCGAGGGCGAGGGCGAGGGCGAGGGCGGCGGCGAGGGGCGAGGGTGAGGGCGGCGGCGGCGAGCGGGGAGGGTGAGGGCGAGGGCGAGGGCGGCGGCTAGCGGCGAGGGTGAGGGCGGCGGCGGCGAGAGGGGAGGGTGAGGGCGAGGGCGGCGGCTAGCGGCGAGGGTGAGGGCGGTGGCGGCGAGCGGGGTGGGTGAGGGAAGGGTAATTTTGACCAAAAAAATAATGGCAAAGTCGTAAATAAAACGATCGTTTAAGTGGGCTCACCAGGAAATATGCTGTGCCCATCTAGAAACTCCCGAGAAACCTCCTATTAGACCTAATTATTCGTGAATATTTGCAGAAATGAAAACACCTATTTCATTTCTTTTATTTTCTTATTTTCTTTTATTTTTTTATTTTTTATTTTATTTTATTTTTAGAAGCAACAACCGTTCATTTCTTTAAAATATATTTAAAAAAAAAAAAATAGATCAACTTGAAGGAGGGCTTTGGACTAGATACAATTTTATTGTATCTTGCAATAGTTATAGAAATAGTGGCATTGCATTAAGATTTCAGCTCATTCATGTTTCATAGGACTAACTGATTCTTTGCAGAAGTTTTAATTCTTACAGATGAATAAAAGAATAGTAGCAACCTAAATACTTGAATAGAACACCCATAATATAAGCTTGTCCTGTTTAATTATCAGATGCTGTTTTTTTTTTTTTTTTTTGTTGTTGCCCGCTTTGGAGCCAATGGAATTTGGAAATGTGTTTTTTTCCTGTGTTATCATTTGCCTGTGATTTAATGCTTAATATCTATCTATTTTCCCATTTTCATGATGTATAATCAAACATTTTATAACACCCCGTTTCCCAGTACAATATTTTTGTGTTTATTTATTTTTAAATTCATTATCATAAATATTAAAGTGATAATTTACATATTTTTATGTTATCTAATATCTACTTTATGATTTGAGTTTATCTAAAACACCAGCTAGTTTGATTATACAATATTTTTGTGTTTATTTATTTTTAAATTCATTATCATAAATATTAAAGTGATAATTTACATATTTTTATGTTATCTATTATCTACTTTATGATTTGAGTTTATCTAAAACACCAGCTAGTTTGATTATACAATATTTTTGTGTTTATTTATTTTTAAATTCATTATCATAAATATTAAAGTGATAATTTACATATTTTTATGTTATCTATTATCTACTTTATGATTTGAGTTTATCTAAAACACCAGCTAGTTTGATTATACAATATTTTTGTGTTTATTTATTTTTAAATTCATTATCATAGATATTAAAGTGATAATTTACATATTTTTATATCATCTATTATCTACTTTATGATTTGAGTTTATCTAAAACACTAGTTAGTTTGATTATAACAAATCTAACTGAATCTAGATTGGATTAGGAAGATTTATCATATATCTAAACTTATCATAAACTAAGTTAAATTTGTAAATATTTAAAAAAAATAAATACAAGAAATGGGAACTAAAACACGTTTTTTTTTTTTTTTTTTTCTCTTCCGTCATTGGGCATGAGAGAACAAAAGAAAAACAATGAGAATAAAAAAAGAAGAGAAGAAAAGAAAAAAAAAACAGAGAGGAAAGAAAAAAAGAAAAAAAAGGAAAAGAAAAGAAGAAGAAGAAGAAGAAGAAAGAAAGAAAGTAGAAAAGAGAAGTAGAGACTGAGAGAAGAAGGGGATCCAAATTTGTTGGCAATAGTGATCATTCAAATTTTGGAGTCTTCTACAAAAGTAAGTGTTTTATTCTTGTTTTATAAATTTTCTATATTATTTCTTTATAGGAACTCAACATTTTTTAAATATTTATATTGTAATAATGAAACTGCTCCTTTTCTTTTGATTTATTTTATTATATAATACAATTTAATTTGAAGGAAAAGTTAATTAAAATATTTCAAAATTTTTTCCTTTAATTTCATTTATCAAATATTATCTAGGAAAAACTGATTTTAGTGACTGGTCTGTAAATTTATTCTCTAGCATATCATTTGTTAATTAAGAATGTTTTAAGATTTTGGATTTTAAATAATAACATAACATAACACTATTGATTCATCTTCTATGCTCAGCCTCTTGAACATAGAGGAAGAAAAGAAAAAAAAAATGAGGAGCATAATGAGGTAGATTATATCATAAATTCATGATTCTGGATATTGATGCAATATGAGATTAAATTTATAGGTATGTTAATTATTTTCAGTATACTTTGTGCATGTTAGCTATGTTTATATAGATCAAATGATGTGTTTATGTCTAATCAACTATTGTTTTCATATCCATCTTACTGCTATATAAAAATTACATTAGAATGTGGATTTCTAGTTTACTAGGTTAGGATAACTAGGAAAAAAGGTGGAGTTTGTTATACTATAGTATATTCTTATAAAGTACATCTTATTTTGACTAAAAGATTCCTATTGAACTACATTCTCTAGGGAATTTTATTTCATTTTTCTTTTATTTTTACTATAACCACATAAGTTAATATTTAGAAACAAAGAATTTAATGAGTGAATTCTTAACATAGCGAAATAACTATAGAATGGAGATTTCTCACTTATACAAATTGCTGAAAACATGTACTCTTAATTTAAAGAAACAATTATAAGTATTTGGATTTATACCAATTATATTTGTTAGCATCAAATGCTAGTTATTTTTAGTTCTCTGGTGCATTTTTTTTATGTTTACAGTGAGAAATTTTGAAGAAATTCCTACATGAAACTTGAATCCAATCCAAATAATTTTTTTAATGTCATTAAGAAGTACGGTGCTTGCGTATAAGAAAAAGAGTTAGAAATTGTAACGCCCTATTTTACTCCTTATAATATCCTTATGTTCATCTATAAATTAGTTGTATATTTATTTTTTTTAAGTATATTATCCAAATAGTTAATGAGGTAGTATTGATAACATTGTTATTCAACAAATCTTATTTTTGTCTATCTTAAAATTTGTATTCAACCTAAATACCAGAAAGTTAATAATAACAAATTTAAATAGTTTGGATTCAATTAGTTTTTAATTTTATCCTATCTAACTTTAGCTTTATCCAAAATGTATAAATAAAAAAAAATTTAAAAAAAATTAAAAAAAAAACTGAACAACACTAAAAAAAAGAAATAAAAACCAAAATTTTCCTTTCTGTTCTGTACTATCACAGAAAAATGGTGAATGAAATAAAATTAATAAAATAATAATTTAAATAAAGCACCATAAAGAAAAAGAAAAGAAAACAATTTTTAATGTTGAGCATATATAAGTTCTTCTTTAAAATATATAAGAATATTTGTTTAAGGAGTTGCTTACTAAATTTTCTTTAGACACATCTATATTTTTATAGTGAGTAATCTAACAAAAGTAATTTAGTTACACCATTAGAAGAACTAATATCAAAGTTTTCTGCTGTCCAACAATGATAGATTATGTATAAACTAATTTTACTTTATTTCATTGACCATTAAGTTAAAAATTTACATCCCAGATGCACGTCACCTATCTTAATATCTCTCAATAGAATCATTATCTTAATATCTCTCAATAGAATCATGGGTAAAGTTTTAGAGTTCTCCAACAATTTGTGTTTCATTTATTAATATTAATTATTTATTAGGTCACTAAATTAAAATTATATTGTCAACCTTCAGGCATGATATATGATTTATCTACAACTTGTACTAAAATAATAATATATGTCCATTGCACTATAGAAATGGATCGTCAATGATAAAGTTTTGTAAGATACTTTATTCCTAGCCTTTTTTTTTCATTGAACATGTAATCACCCATAAGGTTGGATTTCTACTATGGACAATTAATAATAAGCTCACTATAAATTTTACTAGAGAGTGTACTTTGTTATGAATCCTGGAACATGATTTTTATTTTCAAAAGCTACATCCTTGGTCCTACTGTTAATGTTATTATCTTCAAAATACTTGATTCAAAATAGATTCATTTTAATGCAAATAAATCGATTTCTTTTCCGAAGAAATTCTTAGTATGTAAAGTAGTGGGTGTTACAATTATTTATGCAAAACAACAAGTTCTTTTGATCTATTATATCCCTTTCATTGTAATATTTCTTTGAAATAAGATTTTACCATACCACAATAAACATTCCTTACATGGTAATTGATTAGTTAACTAGTCAACGATTGTAACATACCAAATTTTATCTTTTATCATATATCCTAAAGAATAAAATCATAAAATAAATTCATATGGTTATGGGGGAACTCGAAAAAGGAACTGTACATATGTTTTAGGAGTTTTATATTTTTAAGGTTGTACAACCGAACTTAGGAATTTAACCATGGGGTTCTGTGTAATTACTGGATCCTTATTTTTATATAGGGTTGCGCGCTGGAGCTTAGGCTCATCAGAATTCATGTTCATTAATACTTAGCGGTACGTTATGGGGCAATGCCAGGAATCATGGTTGTGGTCCCGGATATGCACGGGATACTCGTAAAACATGTGATACACTACTTCTGACAGTTCCAAATAAATTAATAAAAGAAACAATATACTATGATATCATATTTCACATGCATGTTCATTTTGTTATATATATCCCTGCTACAAGGTTATCTATGACATATGTATACAGATGTACCCCTAACCATTATCATTTTCAAGACAACTGCAAATCAACTCATGTTCACTTCTCTTATAGATTTATATTTTGTATGCATTCATAATTTTACAGTTTCATATAAATTTTACCGACATGTTAAATTCCAACACCACTCAAGATATGTTTTCACTATTACTGGTTGATTTATTATTATTTTTAGAAAAATATAATTTAAATCCATGTGTCACATTCTTTTCAACAGTTAGTTTAAAATTTTGATATTATCATGATTTTATTCAGTTTTATTTTATTTATATATACACATAACGTGCCTGTGTATTATTATTTTTCCCTTTGTAGTATTTGTTAGGTCGTTCTAACGACTCTGATTTGGCACGCGCAGATAAGTTGCATGATACTGAGGAGGAGAACCCACCACAGCTGGAGCAATATTTCGAGGAGTCAGCAGATAATTAGTAGTGTTTTCATTGTAAGGCGTCATTTAGGGGATTTATTAATTATTTCATTTTTTCAGACTGTCTCTTCAACTTTAGTTTGCTATTTTCAAAAATCAAAATTTAAAGTTCTCATAAGTATTTTCCTTTTTTGATTCTTTCATAAACGTAGTAATATTTTGTTGGAGCAAAATAAAAAGATTGTTTATAGTCTTCTCAATATTCTCTCAGTGTATATGTGTAAAATTTTGTGGCAGTAATTTTCAATTTATTAAAAGTATTTTAGACTTCGCGTATTTATGATATGTCACCGAACATTACCCGTATTTTGGATGCGAGGCGTTACAGTTGTAAAGGTGGGGATGCCACCGCCTCATCTCCTCTTGAGGAGGAAATTCTGTTTACTACACCAACCATGACATATAATATATATACATACTGATATCTTGAAGAATTGTAACAGGACAAGGGCCGGCCACTGCCCAAATTTGGAGAGCAGGTTGTGAACAATCCTGCCTCAGCGGAAGGGTTCACAGTGATATTCAACAAAGCTCGAGATGAAAAGAAGACAAGTAATAACCCTGCGGTCGTTGCACAACCACAACGTGCCAATATGGGAGGTTATGGACGTGAAGACCCTTACCGATACCAGCAAAGGAAGAGCAGCGTATGTTCTCTTGTCTCTACTTCCCAAGCATCTAAACTTAAACCATAAAGTTTTCAACACACATGACCTTTCAAAGCCATGACTCTGGAATATTGAAAATATCTCAAATTCTTTTATACAAATTTAATTTCCTTTTGTTTTTTTTAATCCCCAATGCTACTGCCTTCTGTATTCACATATTTAATCTGAACGCGACATTTAGGAAGTTGATTTTCATGTTGCTCTCTAGCTATTTTTCCTTGAAATAGCTAGAGAGTGTACTTTGTTATGAATCCTGGAACATGATTTTTATTTTCAAAAGCTACATCGTTGGTCTTACTGTTAATGTTATTAAATTTAAAATACTTGATTCAAAATAGATTCATTTTAATGCAAATAAATCGATTTCTTTCCAGAAGAAATGCTTAGTATGTAAAGTAGTGGGTGTTACAATTATTTATACAAAACAACAAGTTCTTTTGATCTATTATGTCCCTTTCATTGTAATATTTCTTTGAAATAAGATTTTACCATACCACAATAAACATTCCTTACATGGTAATTGATTATTTAACTAGTCAACGATTGTAACATACCAAATTTTATCTTTTATCATATATCCTAAAGAATAAAATCATAAAATAAATTCATATGGTTATGGGGGAACTCGAAAAAGGAACTGTACATATGTTTTAGGAGTTTTATATTCTTAAGGTTGTACAACCGAACTTAGGAATTTAACCATGAAGGTTCTGTGTAATTACTGGATCACTATTTTTATATAGGGCTGCGCGCCTGGAGTTTAGGCTCATCAGAATTCATATTCATTAGTACTTAGCGGTACGTTATGGAGCAGTGCCAGGAATCATGGTTGTGGTCTCGGGTATGCACGGGATACTCGTAAAACATGTGATACACTACTTCTGACAGTTCTAAATAAATTAATAAAAGAAACAATATAATATGATATCATATTTCACATGCATGTTCATTTTGTTATATATATCCCTGCTACAAGGTTATCTATGACATATGTATACAGATGTACCCCTAACCATTATCATTTTCAAGACAACTGCAAATCAACTCATGTTCACTTCTCTTATAGATTTATATTTTGTATGCATTCATAATTTTACAATTTCATATAAATTTTACCGACATGTTAAATTCCAACACCACTCAAGATATGTTTTCACTATTACTGGTTGATTTATTATTATTTTTAGACAAATATAATTTAAATCCATGTGTCACATTCTTTTCAACAATTAGTTTAAAATTTTGATATTATCATGATTTTATGCAGTTTTATTTTATTTATATATACACATAACGTGCATGTGTATTATTATTTTTCCATTTGTAATACTTGTTAGATCGTTCTAACGACTCTGATTTGGCACGCCCAGATAAGTTGCATGATACTGAGGGGGAGAACTCACCACAGCTGGAGCAATATTTCGAGGAGTCAGCAGATAATTACTAGTATTTTCATAAGGCGTCATTTAGGGGATTTATTAATTATTTCATTTCTTCAGACTGTCTCTTCAACTTTAATTTGCTTTTTCCAAAACTCAAAATTTAAAGTTGTCATAAGTGTTGTCTTTTTTGGATTCTTTCATGACTGTAGTAATATTTTGTTGGAGCAAAATAAAAAATTGTTTATAGTCTTCTCAATATTCTCTCAATGTATATGTGTAAAATTTTGTGGCAGAAATTTTTAATTTATTAAAAGTAATTTAAATTTCGCGTATTTATGATATGTCACCGAATATTATCCGTATTTTGGATGCGGGGCGTTGCAGTTGTAAAGGTGGGGATGCCACCACCTCATCTCCTCCTGAGGAGGAAATTCTGTTTACTACACAAACCATGACATATAATATATATACCATTGTTGAAAATAACGCGTTATGAAACCCGTTATTTGCGTTACGTAATCTAACGGAATCCCAACGCTACGTAACAATTGGAAATAACTCAGTGCACCGTAACAGTACGTTTTTTACGTTATTTTACGTTATATTACATAACGTTACGTTAAATTACGTTATGCTACGTTATTTACAATTATTTTTTTTAGTAATTCATATATTGTTGTTGATTATTATTTTAATTATTAGCGAATTGCTGTAATTTTCTTAATTAATTGTTGGCTTGTTTGATTGCTTTTGGAATTTCTAACTTGATAATTTAAGTTTGTTTCTTTATTCACTTGTATATCTCATCCGGTTGCTAAAATATTTTACTTGTTGATTTTATTGAATTTTTAATTGAACTGAAATCAACAATCATAAATAAGATAAATTGAACATTACAAAATATAAATTACAACAATGATAATAATTGGAATCGAAATAAAAAATTGGAATCTTGCTTTTTTTTATTTAAATGATGATTGGAATTACAGTTGCAAACTTAATATAATTTATGAAGATATATGAAAATTATTGTAAAACTTAATATAACATTTGAATAGATTATGTATTACAAAATAATTTTATATATTTTTAGATATTTTAAATTTATTTTTCAATTTATTAAAATTATTTTATATGGTTTTATATTTATTTTTATTAAATAAATAGAAATTTGCATAACCTACGTTATGCGTTACGCTATTTGCGGCATAACCTAACAAAGGCAAAACGTTACGTTACCGTTATCGCTATTTTAAACATTGATATATACATACTGATATCTTGAAGAATTATAACAGGACAAGGGCAGCCACTACCCAATTTGGAGAGTGGGATGTGAACAATCATGCCTCAGCGGAAGGGTTCACAGTGATATTCAACAAAGCTTGAGATGAAAAGAAAACAAGTAATAACCCTGCCGTCGTCGCACAACCACAACGTGCCAATATGGGAGGTTATGGACGTGAAGACCCTTACCGATACCAGCAAAGGAAGAGCAACGTATGTTCTCTTATCTCTACTTCCCAAGCATCTAAACTTAAACCATAAAGTTTTCAACACACATGACCTTTCAGAGCCATGACTTTGGAATATTGAAAATATCTCAAATTCTTTTATACAAATTTAATTTCCTTTTGTTTTTTTTTATCCCCAATGCTGCTGCCTTCCGTATTCACATATTTAATCTGAACGCGACATTTAGGAAGTTGATTTTCATGTTGCTCTCTAGCTATCTTTCCTTGAAAGCAAACATGAACCTTAACATTCCTTAATTTCAAAATTTGTGTGTTTGTTGCTACTGTATTTTATTAGTAAATTGGAAGTAGTACTTTTAATACTTATTGTTTTTTTTTTGGCCCATTAGCATAACTAATAAGGAACCTGTTCTGATTTTGAATATAAGATGATTTCTACCACCCCCTCCCCTAAAAATCGAGAAGACAATTTTTCTCAATGTTAAAAGAATGAGAAATAAAGAAATCCACAACGTGAATGATGTGATCAAAACAAAACCAACCATTTGTTCAATCTTTTGTTCCTTCACACACGACTTTGATACCGTCTACTTGATAGCAACGAACCAAAGATTAAGTACAAGACGAAATTTGGTAACAAAATTTATATATTTGGAAATACAAAGAAGTCTTAAGATCATCGTTGTTCCACCTGTTCTAGAAAGTATGGATTATTTACTGGTGACTCTACCTCGTACAGACCCGGCAAGTAACAAAATCGAGGTTGTACTCGAAGCAGTAAGTGTGCTATAATACAAGAATAACTATGGAGTTCTACATGATGCATGACATGTAACGAACAATATTTAATATGCAAGAAAAATAGTGAATGCAGTATGATAATGACAGAAATATCAACAATTAAGTAAAGGTAATTTCTAAGAGTCCACCACATGTATATATATATCTGGAAAAGAAACAGAGAAAACTCCGTTACGCATCTCATACTATGTAACGTGTCGAAATTTCTAGAAGTGATTCCCACATACACAAATGATGGTTTACCACTTGGTTATGTAGAGTACTTAGCTCTAATTGACACTTAGTTATCGCTCGGTATATATTATTATTGTAGCAGTAAGGTCATGTACAAGTTTTATGCAAGTACATATTGAAACTAGATAATGAAACAATTATATGTTTATAGGAGGATACCCGTTCTGAGCTCGAAGACATTGCAACAATAATGTATATACATATTCTGTTCCAAGGCAGGGACATCAACAGTATTAATTCGGGGTGGGACCACACTGTCAATTATTTATATGTGTGTGTGTGCGTGTGTGTGTATATGTATGTATGTCCATTTCCGATATCGGAACCACACTGACAATAATATCTCATATAACCAGTAATTCGATTCGACTACATAGTTTTCCCAATACACATGGTCGATGTTCATATGTTTACATACTTGGTATGGAATACGGTCCCATATTTCATTAAGATGGTACAACCAGTTATACAAGCACGATGTCAATATAATCAATGTAATCCAATTATCCGTGCCCCATCTTTAACTTGTGTATTTATGATTCTAAACATGACATTGGCCTTTACGGTTGCATATGTAGATCATAAGTAACAAAATTAAATGGCACATTATATGTTAGCCTCATTCTTAAAGATGAATAACCATCAATTATTTTGAGCAAAGTAGCAGATAATACTAATTCAATTGCATCTTATAAAAACATGAGCCACTAAATAAATGACAACAACGACAACAACTAAGCCTTTTATCCCAAGTATTTGGAGTAGGCTACAAGAACCAAAAAAAAGAATCACGCCGGATCGATCACTTTGATATTCCTTTTCCATTCATTTCTATCAAGCAATATCTCCTTATTTAAACATTTAGACTCCATATTTTTGCGTATCACCTCCATCCATATTTTCTTCGGTTTTCCCTTCGTTCTTTTAACTTGTCATATATTAATAAACTCCTCTCTTCGAACTGGTACATTTATAGACCTATGTTGCATATGACCAAACTACTAAATAAATGACAAAGTACAAAATTATCCATATGAGATCACAAAATGACACGGTACAAAATTAATCCATATATAAATCATGACATATATGAAGTATTAAAATTAAACATACAATTAATCATCCTGAATGCTACTAAATAGTAAATTAACTTAAAGCACCAATCTATTTAAAAGATATATATATAGCAACATTTATCAAAATGTTTATAAATTTAAACCATTTATATAATATTTCAAAAGGTCACTATATTAAATCGAATTAGCATTTGGGCTTCGGATGAGTTTAACATTAATAAAGATTTAAGCTAAAATACTGATATTTGATATTTCCCTATGTTAAACATACAAGAAAAATGTGTGGAAAAATGAGTATTTTAATTTTTGGACTTGATATAAGGTCATCAACCTATAAAAGTTGCATCTTTATATTCAATAAGAGTTTTACAAGTTATTTCTAAGCTAACTACATGGATTAAATATGATTCAATACACAAGTTAGCTCTTCTACGCATTTAACAGTTTTTAAACTATCCACATTTAGTATGAATCCCTTTTAAGATAGTTATTTAAGTGTAAGATATAAACTCTGCCAGTGCTATACTTAAAGTTTTTATCTTTTTATTGTTTGTCCCAAAGCAAGAAAAAGGAGGAGGGCTGCAGTAGGCCTCTGACAACTAGCGTAAAATATTGTCACAAATTATGATATGAACCAAAAATCAGAAGATAAGTGTAGCAGAGATGCGCATGTTTTATTAGATGTACAGCAACACTAGGAGAGATAAATTTAGAAATGAGGACATTCGTGCTAAAGTAGGCATGGCCCCTATCGAAGAGAAGATGCGAAGAAATCGCTTACGATGGTTTGTTATTTACAACATAGATTTACAAATGCACAAATTCGATTATTAGAGTTTATCAATGTAGGACAAGTTAAAAGAGTGAAAGAAAGACAGAAGAATATATGTATGGAGGTGATATAAAAAGATATGGATGTTAGAGGTTTAAATAAAGACCTATTGTTTGATAGGAATGAGTGGAGAAGGGTCATCCATGTGATCAACCCGGCGTAATTCTCTTTTGGTTCGTATAATCTTTTGGTTCATATAATCTATCCCAAGTACTTGGGATAAAAGGCTTAGTTGTTGTTGTTGTTGTTTAAGTGTAAGATATGACTATCATATACATGTCATGATATAGTAATATAGAAAGTAAACAAAGTGATCTAACTATATAATCATGTTTTAGAAGGAAAGCTAAAGATTTATCTTCATAATTAGAACTTGAAATAATTAAGCAAGATTTGATTTTTAGCATCACTTGTGCACAAACATATCTATTTAAGCATGTATTTCAAGTTTCTAATTCTTTATTTAAGTTAGTTTTAATTCCATGAATGTGAAATTATTTGCCTTGAGGAGATAGGGATGAGGAGGTAGGGAGAAGAACTTGGCTTCTTCTTCGCTTCTTCTACCATGAGAGTTAAGAGTGGAGAAAATGGAAGAGAGACAGTGAAGAAGATAGGAAAAATGAAAAATGTAAGAGACAAACGGGAAAGAAAGCTCTCGTCCTATGGCATGGCCTGCTATGGACAAGGAGACATGGCCTCCTCATGAAAGAAAGCTAGAATATGTGTGTGTGTGTGTGTGGGGCGCGCGCGCGCGGGTGTGCGTGTGTGTGGAATAAATTAATGAAAGAATGCATAGGTAAATCACCCCCTACAAGAGCTGTAGGCCACAACTTGAAGAACCAAGGACAGGCATGGGCAATAGGCAAGTGTTGGGTAATTGGTAGGATTAGGTTTATTTTAAATATATCCTTATATTAAGAATGTATACTTACACCTAGAAACTTGAAGATATTAACCTATAAATGAAATTACAAAATAATTTCTCCATCTTTAAAATGAAACAAGGCTGAGACTCAAAGTCAATCCTTATATTAAGAATGTATACTTACACCTAGAAACTTGAAGATATTAACCTATAAATGAAATTACAAAATAATTTCTCCATCTTTAAAATGAAACAAGGCTGAGACTCAAAGTCAATCCTTATATTAAGAATGTATACTTACACCTAGAAACTTGAAGATATTAACCTATAAATGAAATTACAAAATAATTTCTCCATCTTTAAAATGAAACAAGGCTGAGACTCAAAGTCAAAGATTTCAGTCTTGGTCAAAGTGCGGCCTGCTATTAAATAATATTATTTTAATATATCAAAATTTGATTATTCCATGAGAATACAGAAAAATCACTAAAAATTTAGAAAAATGAGACAAACGTGAAAGTGAAATTTTTGAATCAATTTGGCGACTAGAATACAAGATATATCAATTTAACTTAATATTGAGCCGATATCAGTATCTGAGCCATGGAAACCGATAAAAGCGGTACAGAATAAATCGATACAATGAATGTGATAATCTAGAGTTTTACATAACACATGATGTAACATGCACTAAACTAACTTGGTAGCACCAAAAACAATATGTGCCAAGCTGACTTTGGTAGCACAAGATGCAAACATTAGAGTTAGAATCATAATGATATCCGACATCAAATGTGGGAATGAATCCATTTTCGACAGAGGTACACTGTTGAACATGTCGATCCACTTGTAAGAAGTGTATCGTTGAATATTGTAATGGAAGTTGACTTGATGGAGCTATCAAATTAACATGTCATGGAACTTGATAGAGTTGCAATGTTAACATAGCAGAAAGGGATAATTCGGTAGAGATGTACTAGTAAACATATCAAACTATAAACTTATCAGCGTTGTTACTCTCAAACATGATATGAGATTTAGCTTGATTTGACAGAGGTAAAGTGCTGCATGTATCAAATAGTTTGCAAGAGGTTAATATCGAACATTGCAAATGATGAAAACCGAACTGACCTTGATAGAAGCGTAATATTGAATATATCATGGCAATTGCAAGAGGTGTAATTTTGAACATTGTAAAAAAAAATATTGGTTCAACATGGATGTTAACATGCTGAGACAAAAGGGCAACTTACTAGAGGTTTCATATAGTGTTAATGTTGCTGAACAGGTTTCAGACAAACTTGACTCATGATCAAAGATCATATCCATGATTTATATAATCTTCATGCTTTTAGCGCCTACACTAGTCATACCATTCCCTAAACCCCCTTATATAATAATACAAGGTCTACGTCACAAAGCCCCTACTTACAAAATCCCCAGGCACGTAACAAACCATTCACGAAGCCTCCCTAGACGCAACCATATGCGAGATACAGTCTCAACATTATTGAATATGCCCTCTTGCTTTTGCGAAACAATTAAGTTAATCATGATAATCTTTTTTGTTGGCTAGTAATGTATGTATTCAGTACTCGTCAACAAATGATTTTAGCTGCAATATATAGGTAGCATATATTTCATTCAATTGACTGTTGTTTTTCTCTCTGAATTTTGGGTGCAGAGGAAGTGGTTTTGCTGTGGCTGAATGTGGATGTTTGGAGTCGTGAGGGATTTGGTTGGTGATGCTCTTCTTTCGCTCAGGGTTGCTGCTACTCGGAGGAATCCCGTGTGATTTATTTTCTGTCTAACAGTTCCCTTCCCCTTTGGTGTCTGTTACCAATGTAATCGCCCCGTAAATTCTCATGTAAACGTACGTCTGCATTTAATATAATATGGAGAAGAAAGTAAAGGGGGAACAAAAATGGAATGGAAAGCAAGGATAACTGAAAGCCTGACGGTGGGGAGGGAGAAACTTCAGTGTGGATCTAATAAATTTTCATACAATGAGCCTTCTGCTAAACTTAAAAAGGGGTATTTATTGATTTATCCTTCAAATCTTTATATATTATAATTTAGTTCCCCAAATCAACTTCCGTTAATATTGTTTAATTTTTTATTTGATATTACTATTTTATCCCTCTTTATTCATTCTTTCTCTTCCTCTTCGAAAAGAGAAGTGGAAGAGAAAGAATGAATAAAAAAGGATAAAATGGTAATATCAGATCAAAAATTAAATAACTAAACAGTAGTAACGGAAGTTAGGAAAGGGGACTAAATTGTAGTAACTTAGGAGATTTGGGAAACTAAATCATAAAGATTTGAGGGAGGGACAAACCAGTAAATACCCCACTTAAAAACTTGGGAAAAAGTTAAAAAAACCTTTTTCATACAATGAGCTTCTTGCTGAAGTTAAAAAACTTGGGGACATAAATGAGATTAAAAAAAAAATTACTATCACAGGATAGAAATCTGACACACATTAACAGATTAATCAATTTTTTTTTCTTTTTTAATAGAAAAATAATACATCCCTCGGATAACTTCATCCATAGAACAGGGAAATATCAACTAGGACAAAATTTCTCAAGTTAACAGAAGCATTCACCTGTATACAATTCCACATCTACAATGTACAGGGAGTAAAAAAAAAATAATAATAAGAAAACATGTAAATGAAAACTCATCTGATTGATATTTATATACATCTATCACGTTTGTAAGCAACCCCTTGGCTCTCGGTAACTCGGAATCCAACCAGTCACGTCCAGCCAACCACACAATAGCATTATGTTACTCAGTCTAAACAAATACCGTTACAAAAAAGAAACCCTGTATCCTCTCCTCCAAGAGAGAGAGGGAGGGAGGGAGAGGGGGAAAGAAGGAGAGAGAGAGAGAGAGAGAGAGAGAGAGAGAGAAAGAGAGGGAGGGAGGGAGAAGATTTTGCTCACTGCTGCTAAGCCGAGCTGCTCTGCTGATTCCCGCTGTTTCTTCTTACCCTCACTGATTCTGAACCTCGGTGACTGGTGTTTCCCACTGATCCGATCCTGCTTCTCCATCTGATTCCCGTCGTTTCTTCTTACCGTCTCCGTACCTTGACCTCCTTGGTGCCGCTTCATCCTCACTCTCACTCTCATCATTTTGAAGACTGCTCCGTGTGCCAAGCTTATCCCCATCACCATTCCCTGCAGCCACCTCGTGGCCCTTGCCACCCTGGTCAGGTGCCACCTCATACCTGTCGTTTGTCAATCGCCTGTGGTCCTTCTTCACAATTCGGTTGCCGGACAGTGGCGGTGGATGGATGAAAGGTGATGACTGTGAGGACCCAATTGGCCGACCAGGCCGGCCAACACCCGTCATTGCGGCCATCCCGCCCACGAATGGACCCCTGCCAGGGTTTCCCATCATCATCCCGAGCCCACCCATGGGGAAGACGCCTCCAGGCTGGGGAGGACGACCAGGGAACATCATCCTAGCACCACCAAAATCACCAGGAAATCTTGGGCCGTATGGTGCAAACATCCCCCGTGGAGGGACACCAAATAGATCGGGCGCGCTGAAGCCATCGGAGTAGCCAAAACCATCAGCACCCATCACAATAGGAGGGAAGCCATGGAGGACCGGCCTTCCTCCACGGACAATTGGAATGTGGTTTGGCCACATCATCCCTCCCCTCCCTCTACCTCCCCTCCCTGGTGCAGCCTGTCCCATAGCATCCTCCTCTTCCTCACTCTCTTCCTCCTCCTCTTCTTCGTTATCCTCAAACAGGACAATATCAGGGTTATCAGATGCATCGTCAGTGCTCACTCCTTTTGCTTTCTCCTCTTCCCGCTTGGATTCAGCAGCTACTAACATTTCCTGATGCACAAGTCAAATTGTTCTATTTAATTTCACTATTCAACATAATAATCAGTAATCTACTAGTAACTATAATAATCAGTTAATTGCCAATGAAGAAACTTTGATGACGAGAACCAAAAACTATATTATGCTTTCAGCTTTAGAAAGAACCTGAGCAGCGTTACAGATAAAAAGAGCTGAGAAATACATGTATGTATAACTATAACTCAGGTCACTCAAAACTGGTTGCGTGCAGCTAGGAATCCCATCCTGAGGCAGTCTCAGGTTAGAGAACCCCATGTGAAGTGAGTGAGTAGGTGGGCAGCTCCTCTCCTTCCCATAATGATGCCTGCTAGGATGAAAAAAAACCTTGTCTCCCCTCTTCTTCTACCTCAATCAAAATAAAAGCCACTAAAGTACGCCTTAAAGATGGAGAGCCTTTACACCAACTTTTGGAGTTGCTCAAAATACCACAATACACTCATACATATTTGAGATGGGTCCACGGTTCACGATTCATAACAGGAGCACAAAGAGACGTGTACAATAAGATAAAAGGGAAGGGAACAAAATTTGGAAGGCTATCTAAATGTTGCATCGTCTGAGTGCCTGCTTCCACCATTAATCATCCACATAGATCAATGATATGACTCAGACATGCATAAGTTGGTCACATATCACAACTACCTAATGCTGTAAAATTGGATGGGCAAAAGATACAAATGAGCAGTCATTTTAAATATTTGGTTTTTATTATTCAGAATGATGGAGAGATCGATAATGATGTTAACTATAGGATACAAACTGGCCGGTTGATATGGAGGAGGGCAACGAGAGTTTTATGCGACCATAACATTCCGTTAAGACTGAAGGAAAAATTTTATAGAACTGCTACATGGCCAGGTTTGTTATATGGCACGGAATGTTGGGCTATAAAGAAACGTCATTCACATAAAATGAGCGTAGCAGAAATGCGCATGCTCCGTTGGATGTGCGGCAACACTAGGAGAGAAAAAGTGAGAAATGAAGATATTCGTGCTAAACTAGGTGTAGCTCTCATCGATGAGAAGATGCGAGAAAACCGATTACGATGGTTTAGTCATGCGTAATGTAGGTCTATAAATGCACCAGTTCGACAAGAGGAGTTTATCAATGTAGGACAAGTTAAAAGAACGAAGAAAAGACCGAAGAAAATATGAATGGAGGTGATACGAAAAGATATAGATTCTAGAGGTTTAAATGAGGAGATATTACTTGATACAAATAAATAGAGAAGGACTATCAAAGTGATCGATCCGGCGTGATTCTTTTTTGGTTCATGTAGCCTACCCCAAATACTTGGGATGAAAGGCTTAGTTGTTGTTGTTGTATCACAACTACCTAATGCTGCGTGTGCAAGGTAATTATATATAAATTGCCTGTTATGATAAAGAATGCAAAAAAAAAAGAAAAAAAAATTGTAGCCAAGATTTCTCTTTTTTTTATCCTAGTCTCTGGTCCATTTGAGAAAACAGTAACAGATTAATTGTATCATGCATCGTGCAGATAATTGTAATAATTAGGCTTGCCGTGCGACCTGTAGTACTATGCCACAACCCCTTCACCTCCTCTTCGTCTGATTACAGTCCTACCCAAAACTCCCAGGTTTCACCTCAATCACAGGCCACAGTTCTCCTGACTGTCTACTCCTTTTTTTTGTATTTTGATTATGCAATCAACACACCGATAACATGATCAGCTAAGTTTCAACTTTCAACCATTCCATGAATCCTTATTTTCATTTGTTAAGGACCGCCTCCTTTGTTCAAGTAGTGATTAACATCCTTTTGTACTCCCACAATATATTTCTTTCTTGTTTACCGCTAGTCTTAATACTGTCCCCTCCCCACCTTATCCAAACAACCTCTAGTGAGCATCACTCATTTGTTTTTCAAGTGGCAAAATGTAATACCCCTTCATCTTTTATAACTATAAATAAATAAATAAAAATAAACAAATAATAAATATAACATTTCATTTTTTTTCTATAACTCTTACACCTTTCATTTTCTTTAACCTCCTAAACCTTTAATCTTCTCCAACCTCCAAACTCTTCATCTTCTCCATTATTTCAATAATGAAACTCTCATCTTTAATTCTCAAAATTAAACTCCCTAATTAAACTAAAACCTTTCATATTCTAAACCCTTCACAATTAATCTAAAACCTTTCAAATTCCATAACCCCTCAAACTCTTGAAATTCCATAACACCTCAAACCCTTTAAATTCTATAACTCCCAAAACCCTTCACATTCTATAACTCCTAAATCCAACACTATATAAACCTAATATCTTTTCTAAATTCAATCTACACTCATTCTCTAAAATTTCTCTCTTCCTCTCATCACGCCGAAGGAGCCGCCACCAGAGTCGCCACCGTCGGAGCCATCACTTTGCCCGAGATGAACGCATTTCTCCTATCTTTCCACATCTTGAATTATCACCGTTTTGTCAAAAGATTAGTAATAAACACTTTTCTTTCTTATTGGGTTAAACTATTGGGCCTTAAAACTATTTGACCCATTAACTAATAACCCTAATGATTTAAGAATAATATCCATCATTTTATAAACCCAATAAAATAGAGTCAAACTTATTTCCTAATTTCAGACCAACTTAACTTTAAAATCAATTTTGAATATGTTATAAATATTAGAAAAAAATCCTTAAAAATCATCTAAATTCATATTAATATGTTTTTAATATTCTTAGAATATTTTTAATGTGTAGATTACTCCATTGAGCAATATCGGGAAACAAAATCCAGGTGAGTTCATTTTTGGACTCACTAATCATTCTATTTTATATACCTGTTGTTTCAATTATGTTATTTATTTTGTGTAAATTGATTTGTTATTTTGTAGGAATTTATCTATTACTTATTATGTTTCTTGTCATCAAAAATCTATTATCAATTGTCATTAAATTTAAATTACATAGTATAGTTAGATTTTAGAATAATCATATATACAAATTTGATAAATCACATAAAAGTTATATTCACGGAAAAATATTGTTCGTGATATCATTTTGTGTCGGTGTCTAGAAAAGTTATTTTGTATGCTGGTTCTCTAATTAAGGAACGTGCAACGCACGGAAAACCTCCCAGCATCCATATAATTGCCTGGCCGATATCTCTATGATGTCTCGAATCAGTGACTCTTAAATATAACTAATTGTGATTTATTGAATAAAGCATAAACTGAATGGACTCTATAAATCATGTTGTTAATAAATTAAGAAAAATCCAATTGAAATATTGTACCTGATATAATCAATATACTGTACTATACCTAAATGACACTGGGTTGGGGGAGAAACTGAATGATAGAAATATACTTCGGTTGTAAACTTGTTAAGTTGTACAACTGAATATTTCGCACACCATGGGTGCGTGATGATTTACTGGATCATACCTGACTATAATTCCTGTTTGCCTGACGGCAGGTCCGACTCAGCACCGGACAATCCTGTGACAATTTCCTGGGTCTGTACAGGAAACAATCAAAACAGTGGTATCCCATCAATTAGTTTTTCCAATTACATGACATCCTAGACAAAAATACCTCTGTTATAAAGTTGACTTCGTTAAAATGACATTAAGATAACCTAAATTAATTGACATCATTATTACAGACATCTCATTTCATATTTTCTAAAATTTGCATTATTATTATGTTTGGATTTAACCATTATATTTCGCATTCTTTATACGTATTTTATTTTGGTCGCAATCTGACGATCTGGGTGTGCATGCCCAGATTTACCGATGGATACGCCATAACTGACGCAGAATTTGGTGCACTTTAAAGATCTGATTGAAGCTTAATAACGGTCTTTTTTATTTAGTTTCATTGTATTTTGTTTCAACTGTATCTAAATTTCGTTCAAATAAGTGAAAAGTCAAACTTTTGTTGAATTTTTCTGTCGTAATTACTGATTATTATTGTGGCAAATTTATTGAGCCTTTAGCATATTCAAATTAAATATGTTGCCGATACCTGTTACACGTGCTCGTATACCGTATATCGGGAGCGGGGCGTGACAAGAAACCTCCCACAACTTATGATACATGCATGCATCCACTTCTAATCCTACAGCATTTACTACTCATATACTCAGAATTCTCATTTCAGCTACAATCATCTTCGCTTTTCAGACATGTTTCTCAAGTGCCTGGCAATCGGAACAATCTGAGTCATAAAGCATGGATGGTTCTATAAATGTCAGCTGTCTTGAAAACTGTCCTTCGACAACATAATAATAAAAAAAATAATAATAATAAGTTTAAGCATCCTGCCTCAATTGACAACTAATATACTTGGATCTCCACATGATTATGTCCCATTCGAGTTAATGGGCTTGGGCCATTATCGTGAGTCTTTGCCGAAATTGGTCAATTATTTTATGTATTAACAATAACAAAAAATAAAGAGATATTAGGAAATAGTCTCACATTGGGAAAATGATTAGATAGTTCAATATGTTTAAACTCATGGCTCAATAAAAAACTAATCTTTTTGAGTCATTGTGGATCGAAACAAAATTAGATAAGTTCATCTGATCAAAATTAGTGAAAATGAGTTTGTGGCATTTCATGGCCAATATTGTTTAGTTATTCTGGATCCCCCCCCCAATTACCCCCCCCCCCCCCCCCCCCCACAAAAAAAAAAAAAAAAAACCAAAACCCAACACTATCTGTGCATGCGTGTCAAAAAATAATAAAATATAAAAAAAAAAAACCAAAGGAAAAATGGATTTTGCAATGTTAAACTCATGTATCATTCTCCAGCCTAGGTACTCCTAAAGCTTAAGCTGCTTAACATTCTCCGCCACTTTCAGATAACCATGAATAAAAATGACAATAGCTATGTCAGTCAAGCACAACAATCCTAAAATGAAGTATAAAGGTTTAAAAGGTAATAGAATGTGAACAAAAAACATACCATGAGTTGACTATCCGGCTCAAGATAAAGTAGAGAAGCCAACTGCTCACCAATAAAAGGCTCCAGTTCCTGGCAATCGCGACTTATCTGCAATTACATAAATTAATCAAGAATTACATTTCTAACAGATGTGAAATTGACCATTCCAAATATTTTCCAAAGGTATAAACTGCGAGCAAAATACCCTATTACTTGGATTCCAAGAATGTCCTTCCTACGCATATACTAGAAAAACATATGAAAAGGAAACATGTACATATGCATAGATATTTCACTGAAAATTGACATGTCAGTGTATCCCCTATCGCCACCCACTCCACTGTGTATTTTCAGATGTTTGAGTGCATCTGACAGGTAAAATTAATACAAAACAAGAAGCACATTACAGTAAAGGAAGAAATTTAACAAAAGCAAATAAATTAAATAGAAAAGAAAGTCAAGCTGAAATTAAAATTTTGCTTAAAATACATGAAGACAAAGGATACAAACAAACAACAACTAAGCCTTTTATCCCAACTACTTGGGGCAGGCTACATGAACCAAAATAGGATCACGCAGGTCAATCACATGGATGATTCTTCTCCACTCATTCTTATCGAACAATATGTCCTCATTTAAATCTCTAGCATCCAATACATTTTCGTATCACATTCATCCATGTTTTCTTCAGTATTCCCTTTGCTTTTTTAACTTGTTCTACATTGATAAATTCACCTTGTTGAACTGGTACATTTGTAGGTCTATGTTGCACATTGACCAAACCATCGTACGCGATTTTCTCGTATCTTCTCTTCAATGGGGACCACGAAGATAAAGGAAAATTATTTAATAAAAGAACAAAATTTTTAAAGAAATTACTCTTAAAATGACTGAATTCCCAATTAGAAAATCTACCCTCTTGGCCAAGGTATATGGTAAAGCTCCGCCTATTTCATATATAAACAGTCGCATGTTGAAAATGGTTTAGACTAGGTTTAGATCATAAAACAACAACAAAGCTTTCATTCTAAACTTACGGAGTGCATTCATGAATCCATTTACTCCATTCAGTTCTATTAAGGGCCATCTCTTCCACTATGAATCCTTTTCTTCCTTCCAGTTCTATTAAGGGTCATTTGATCCACCTAAGATGAGCATTTTCAAGTCCTTTTTAAACTCCACCCAAGTTCTCTTATGCTAAATATACCAACTTTTAACTCACTCACTTGGGCTGGACATTGGCAGGATGGTTCAAGTAAGGTTGAGTCTGACGACAAATACAAATCAATTTGAAGTTGACCCATCTGTCATCTGGGTTAGATTTACGTAACTTAAACACATCCTTGTAAGGTTTATGAATAGGTAATCCAATCTCAACCCAATCCGTTAAGCCTGATCAATGAAGAGCTTTTTTTTATTGTCTATGTCAATGAAATATTATCTGGACAACTGAACATAACTTTAGTCATGTTAGACATGATAAATCCGGTTCATTACAACATAGTCAAGTCAAACTAGGAGGCTTCAGGTTCTATGTACAAGCAAACTAAAAGATAATATGAGGATGGAATCATTGCCATAAGCTTCAAAGCTTAAATGTTAAGCTATAAGTATATACTGATTGCTAGAATGAATGCTGCCTAAAATTTTGTGAACTTTCTTTAACTTAGTAAAATGATTGTTTTTTACATGTTTATATTGAAAATTAAATTGTTATGCTTCCCTAAATAATATATAGAAGAAAAAAGAGAGAAATGTTAATTACTTTTATCTTTATATATCATCTGGAGGGTAATTCTACGTACCACTAGGAAAAGAAGATGGTATCAATAGGATTGATCACCGAGACAATGAATTGCAACTGCATGATACTTAATTTCAAAAATTAGAAGAAACCAAAGAATTTCTGATTCAATAAGCCAAAAATGTAAACCTATCAAGGTAGAACCCACAAGAATGTAACCGAATAATTCCAAAGATGAATGATGTGAAATATTCCTAAAATATTAAGCACCAATCACAATATTCCTAAAATATTATGATTTGAAATCTTTGAATAACAAGTGTCAAAAGACAAGGCCAATCCCCGAGGAGCCTATGCAAATCTTGGTTCCAAATCACAATTGTAAAATGTACTTGGCTCTTGTTAAGACGCAAAAACATGGCAACAAAAAAGTAACCAGAAATCTTGAGGATGAAAAGGTTAGAGGGTTCACATTACAAAATCTTAAATATTATAACACTAACCCTTCCCTGGGTTTGCAACTTGTTCCCTGTGTTGCAAGTTGTGTCAATTGGTCGACCAGTGGTTCAGGGAGGGAAACAAACAATGAATAACGAAAAAAAATCCTCTTTGCTGAATGTTGGATGACCCCTGTCAGAACCCTCCCCCACTCAAATTCCAACTGATTTCACATCTCAGCCAAGAATTGCAAATACGTGGCTCCCAGACAATTCAGCATTAGGAATGGCAAGTTTCAACAAGATACGCGGTTAATGCTCACCAACCATGATACAAACTAAAAGTAACCCTTTTTATTGAAAACTTTAAACATTATCATCAAGATGTTCTTAACTATCGCATGAATATTGTATTAAGCTAATTTGTTGCAGCTACCCTTACATAGTAAGTTTGGGAATAGGTTCGTAATCAGAATACATTTTACAATGTTCACATGAGGATGCAATTTAGGATCTATATGCCAATACAAACTCAAAAATTTGGGATCAACTTGACAATCTCAGTCAATTACTTATTGAATTCAAATTCCGCTTTCAAAATTCTTATTCAATACTTCTCCAGATATGCCAAATTCCATTAAGAACCAACTAAAAATTGATAAGATTTTCGTCTTAGAAGGTATGGTTTCCAAAGTCTTCTAGAAATACTAGACATACCTAAATAAATTATTTTAGGTTAAGAAAGTAATTATTTAAACTGAACTGAGTAAACTTGAAAATGAAAATGTTCATTGGGTTCAGGTTTATACATTTGGATCTTTAAGAATCCCTTAAAAATCTTATAAATTGTTTGGTAATAAGGAATCGGGTGTATTTTTTAATCCATATCCTACTTAACACAAAACAAGAATTATTTAAACAATCTAAATATGAAAATTCAGATCAGACCTGGATCAAGATTATTTGACTGATGCACTTATTTATCTCCCTACTGTACATGGCCAAACCATCTTGATTGTTTCTCCCACATTTTACCATTAACTGCAGCTTTCTCTAGCTTCTCAAGGATGCACTTACCAAATGGTAAGAGGATGCAAAGAGATTGGCCATGATATAGAACTACAAGCAAGTTGCACATCCCTTTGTGAAGGAAGAAGAGTAGAAGATAACAAATGCTGATTCAAAGGATTAAGTTAAAAGTGCATAAATCATAATTTTAAGTTGTGTGGTTTGCTTAGTTGAAAATGAGACAAGGAATCCATCAGAGGAATTCATGAACAAACAGATCCACCCAGCATTCTGCATTTTATGGATCTGAACTACAATATTACATCACACTAAATTTGCATAATTTGACAAGAATCTGTCTTCCATGATAGTTCCTTTTTTTTCCCCATGTATAAGTTGGGAACAGAGAGCTGTAATAAAAGAGCCTAAACTTTCAGACTTTAAAATATCATACCATACCTTCACTGGTAGGTTGTCATTATACGGATTCCTCAGATGATGAGTTTTATTGAATGATAGTTCGCAAAGCTGCAATTCAAAACAATTAATCGTGTCATGAAATTACAATAGGATGGGCTTCAAAATCATTATAGAAATCAATTATAGCGAGAATAAGATATGTGCAGCAAACAGTGAAATAAATGAGAAGAGAGAGAGAAAGTAAATGTTCCAATCAAAGACACAACTATAACAATTGCAAGCAAGCAAGGAGCACTTTAAAAATAGATCAAAGAATAAAACACTACAAAACAACAAAGCACCAAAAATTTAAGCAACTGAAACAGCATAATAAGATTAGAGATAAATGTAAATGGAGAGATAGCCCTTGAATACTGATACATCTGTAATCCACAATTTTTTATGATGATACTCAGTTCATGAAGAACTTCACTCTTTCTTAAAAATTTAGCAGAAAAATATAATCTAATATTTAATACAGTTATCCAGCATATTAAAAAAGGCGAGTACTCCTCGCTCACTGTCAGAAACTCCAGATCAAGTTCAAGCCATTGGTCACCTATGCATGCAATTGCATGCTCCTTATGCAGTTATTAAAGGTTTTCTATCGATGAATATGAATCAATTATGTCTGTAGGTGTGAAAATACCAAGGTTTTAAATATCATCATATACCACTGTACTGCATATATCATATCAGATTTTGAGGTACACAATATACGGTATTAATATAATATCGGTCTAATAATGTTGATATCAATATGATATAACCTATATTGCATAATAAGATTAGAGATAAATGTAAATGGAGAGATAACCTTTGAATACTGATACATCTGTAATCCACAATTTTTTATGATGATACTTAGTTCATGAAGAACTTTACTCTTTCTTAAAAATTTAGCAGAAAAATATAATCTAATATTTAATATAGTTATCCAGCACATTAAAAAAGGCGAGTACTCCTTGCTCACTGGCAGAAACTCCAGGTCAAGTTCAAGCCACTGGTCACCTATGCATGCAATTGCATGCTCCTTATGCAGTTATTAAAGGTTTTCTATCAACAAGTATGAATCAATTATGTCTGTAGGTGTGAATATACCAAGGTTTTAAATATCAACATATACCAATGTACTGCATATATCATAACAAATTTTAAGGTACACAATATACGGTAGTAATATAATATCGGTCTAATAATGCTGATATCAATATGATATAACCAATATTGCCTACTTTTGGTTCCATTAATAATCAACCCCAATTCCAATATTTTAAATCTCGGCATGCATTAAGCACGTATGCAACCATATACCAATTTGAATACATGCCTAGCAACAACTGTCACTAGTACATGGTTCTTTCCATGATAAAGTTATCAAACTATCAGGTCTGTAACTCTAGCAACGCAAAACCAAGTCACTTATAGGAGCATAGTAGTCAATATCCTGTAATACACATGGATATGCAAGGAATATATGTATCCCTTGGGCAATTTATCTCCCGATCCAGTAAGCATATTGTACATGACGTCATATGTAACCTAAGATACGTGATACATTATAATACACTGACTTGACATATAAATGGATTTTAGACTCATTTATACGAACAGTTTTGGTTTAATTACAAGTTGCAAATTAAGAATAGATAGTCATCTAACAAATAAGGGCATTGAAATTCAAGTTACCTGTTTCAGTTAATAAAAACATTCAAACCAATTGTTAAAAAAGGCATATCGATTTATTTCTAATCAATATAATTATTTAATTACTAATTTTCATTTCAAGTATCGATCATAAAACTTTCGCATGTTAACAATATTTGCTCAATAGTTCATATAGACTGGAGAAGGTAAAGATGAAGGAGAATTAAGGACAATGATGATGTATCTACAAGAATGATTAATTATACTGCACTAACTTGTTTTGATGCTTCTCAGTGAGGTAATAAATTTATACTAATGCTTTGGTTTTTGTTAAAATAACATATAATTATAAGTGAGGCAACAAAATAGGAAACAGAATGAAAAACATATTATCTAATTTTCCAATTGAATATGAAAATTGATTACGAATGGATTTCTGAGTTAGATAGATCTTACATAGCAAAATGTGGTGGTATTGTTTTCTATATTTCCTTGAGTGTTCTAAAGTTGAAGAAGGAATAAACGGTTATTCCAAAAGAAATGAAGGAGAAGAGGTAATGGTGAAATTCTAGAGGTAATTGTGAAATTCTAATCAATTATTGATAGGTCTTCATATCTTCAATTTTATTTTAACAAAAAAGAGATGAAAAGTAAATCGAAATAATAGAAAAATAGGCGTTTGCGTGGAGCTAAAGAGATGAAGATGAGGAAAATAAATATATAATTCTTCAGTTTACAAGTGAATCTAGTGAGTTTGCTAATGCAGTCTCATTTTGATTAATGACCACATAGTAATTACAATTGGTCCTTGGATGCTAGCCACCTATTCAGTATATCTATTAGCATGTATTTTACGCATAACCAGCTTTAGCATTAGTCCCTGATTATTTGTTTACTTATGCTTTAAACTTGCTCATATGTTTCAATGTTATATATTGTTATGTGCTTAATTACTTACCTATTACATATTGATAACGTAATTTATAACACGATATGCAATATGATAGGTAGGAATAAGGAGACAATGCATATTCCTATTTACAACTTTGCGTTGGAGGTAGGAGTTTTAGTTTACTAACAGCATGACGAACCCTAGGCCCCAAATTCAAGAGACATTCAAATCGGCAGACTTTGGCTTAGCTCAATCTAGTATTAGGCTTAGATTTTTCCGCTAAATCCAAGCTGGACTAATCAAGTAAAGCCCAACAAGCAAATAGGAAGGAATTGAGCCGTGGAGGCAGGGTAAGTCATTGGGCGTGTTATGTGCATTTGCTTGAAAAGGGGAAGAGGGTTGGTTGTTAGCAGGTGTTGGTCCCTTCAAAGGCCCCTCAATATTAGTCATGCCTTGCCAAAGCTATAGATAGTTGTATGGCCTCAAAGAATTGGGCTCTAATTATCTATAAGGGCAACACTTTAACTTCTTCATTTGATATGCTAATGCTGAACTTGCTCCTCTGTTTCAAGATATGTACTAGCTTCAGGCATCAGCATGTCTGTAGGCTTATTATGCGCAAATTGAGTCCACCTCACTAGAAAAATACCTATATGGAGTTGTTCTACAAAATCTTCTCCTAGCGTATACTGATAAAGAGTAACTATGAGCTACCATCTTCATTAACATAAACGACAACTTCTTGAACATATCAGAAATAGGTTGTATGAGAACACAAACAAACGATTGTTTTCCATCATTTTGTGCATTTAGGTTTGATTTGTTGTCGACAAGTTCGAGAATAAGGATGAGGTGGAGGATATCATGAACCACTACGCTAGGAGTCACTCGAATTTTACCAGTTTTAGGGATTCATGATACTGTTATCTGTTTTCAATAAGAAATAGTTTGCAAAAAAAAAGGACAGCAATTCACATGTATGCATTGCACATTACAGAAAAAGCAAAGAGAAAATTGCCATTGATCAGCTGACCTTCGAATATAGATTCCATATTTAGATAGAGTGCCTCATAATCATGCTACCAGTGTACCTACTTTATCTAAAAGACAGATCGGGATGGAAGATAATAAGACCAACATTCTCATCTACGCCTAATTTTCTAGGTAACATGAAAGTTGAACAGCTTATGTAGAAGGTGAAAGGAATAGCTGGTGGAAAAGAAAGAGAACCCCAAATATTGCGAAATAAGGCATCCATGCAGCAAAATGTTTGTATCTTTGATTTGCATATATGTACATGATCTAGGAAATATCACACAAGCTATCGCATAATAAAAACGAATCACCAAAAAAGTCTACCGTATGTAGCACTCCATAATGAAGCCATGTTGTGTCAGGCACGTGTCAAATAGACTACACGTGTCTGTATTTTTTCTAGAATTTGCCGCAGTCATGCTCATGTCTGCTTTCCCATGCCAGTGCAACATAGGGTACATTTTAACCAATTGACAAAAATTCCAGTAATAATGCCAGGAATCAAAACAAGAAGGGTACCTTTAACCATTTGACTGAAAAGTTTCGGCCATAATGCGCCGTTCCATGTGCGTACTTCCAATTTCCTCCACCAATAAACCCACCAATTTTAGAAGTCATCTTTGCACATCCCTTAAAAATCAAAAAGAAAACCAAAAATAGTGATTATATGCTTATGGTGTGTTGCGGTAGTCAGTGCTACAATGTATAAAAAAAAACAAATTAAATTTTTTTTTTACGGTAACTCTAGTTGAACTACAATATAATATATGTGAGCAGCAGAGAAAACTGATTATCTCAAGCGAAAACTGATAATCACAAGCCTACCTGAAAATGCCGAGTTCTGTTGACTGAGAATATTAAAATAACATTCTCCGTGGTTTCAAAAGCTTCATTTAGTTTAGCTTCGTTACTCCTTTGAGTTGCCCAAACACCTTGCTGAACAGATATTTCCAGATTTTCTCGGTTGCAACTTTTAACAATAAAATACCTAGTTCCCAATGTTTCAAAATGAAAATGTCGTTAGAAAGCATTGAGCGCATTCAGTCAGATCCATCCAAATGGAATAACATAACAGGGAAAAGCATGCACAATCAAGTTGTAGAAATAGAATGATGCACATGATGTGGATAACATGCAAGTAATAGCAAATCAAATGGCTCAGTAAGCCATTAAATATTCTCAATAAACGCAACTGAATATTACAAAATGAATACAGCCTGACCATAAAGCCATCTGACTACGCAATCTAATTCTCTATTAAAGCAATAATCTACAACATAAGCAGGTGCCTTGTATTAACGCCAGGTCTAATCTATATCTGAGATTGTGATACAAGTCACTGTAGATACTTCTGAAAGATATCATGTAGCTTTCTCCCTCAACCATGTTCCAAGGGTTACATCATATCTCATAAGTATTACTAATGATAATTCTAGAACCCTAGACGTGATCATATTGATATTAAGGTAGCTTTACGTTCCAGCACTGAAGAGAGGATACATAACTGATTTGGGTACAAAAAAACAATGTTTAACACAGGTCCACCGTTGCACCTAATATGGCAGTCCTTGGGAACAGAAGAGTAATTATACCCAATCTTTACATACTGAAATACTGGTATCATAGTTATTCCTGACCACTTAGGCTCACAGGATTTGTACTAACTACAAATCAGCATATTTCATTAGAATATCGCTACTGCCTACACTTGTCAAACTAATTTCTATATTGTTGACTATGAAACATTAGTTTAAGTAAAAACAACAACTCTTACAAATAATAGTAGCCAGGAACAGTAGGGAAAACCCACCCTCTGTACAAATATTGTCTTCACTTTAATATTAAATACTCAATATCACAGTAATATCCAAAAAAATAAACTCCATATAGAGTCACTAGTATAGGCTTCATTGAAGCTAAGTACAAATATTGTCTTCACTTTAATATTAAGTACTCAATATCACAGTAATATCCAAAAAAATAAACTCCATATAAAGTCACTAGTATAGGCTTCATTGAAGCTAAGTACAAATTAAGCTGGCTTTTGGAAATTATTTCACCATAAGGATGCTACAAGAAGTACTTTTACAAAACCTGAGAAAACTAGAAATTCCAGACACACCTAGATTGCCCTTGAGGAAGCGGTGATGCAGTTCTATTGGCTAGGTTTGACAAGCCATTTGGAATATTCTGCGCCTGATTCTCGCTAACCTGTTGGGGTTGAATCTGCTGTGGTTGTGATTGCTGCTGCTGCATGCTTGACAGTTCAACTGTACCCAATGGTTTCACTGCTGTGGGCTGATTTGCAACACTAGAACCTTGAGGAAACTGAGGCCTCTCTGTTTGTTGATTATAGCCAGTGTTCTTGTGTTGGAAGAATCTGTTTCCAGAACCATAGTTGAATGAACTCAAATGTTGAATCTTCTGAAAAACTTCTTCTATAGAGGGAGGTGGTCCAGGCAGTTTTACATGTCTATACCGACAGTCAGGCCCATTTGGGCAAAATCCCAATTTGTACCTGCAATAGGAGCAACTTCAGGATACCTAATACAACAAACCTGAATGTGTTTAATGCTTAAGGTCTCTCAGATATTTTGAAAAATTACTATTTCCAGAAGTCAAGAAGATGTTAAAAATTGTCTCCCATGCAACCAGCAGAGATTTTTTTTTTTTCCCAAATTCAATATTAGTAGCAATAAACATAACACTTCTTGTAATATGGTTTGACCACTGAATAAAGAAAAACCTAGATAATATATAAACATGTTTATATTCTGACATAGAACTTTAACAGATCATTTAATAGCAGCAGCCTTAACCATAGAGCAAAGCAATGGGGATGAGCAGTTGAGCACCAAACAGTAAGTCCGGGAGCTTACTCCAAAGACTCCATACACAAAATTTCATTGATAGCCATTGAGGCCTGGCTCAATGGCAAGGGGTGGTATTACATTAAGGAGGTCCTAAGTTCAACATCAAACTGCAGCCTTTGTTTTAGGCGTGAAGATAAATTGCCCTATTAATGAATCTCCTTCCAGTGATTCATCTTGATCACACTATTATTGCACAGCAGTGACCGGGAGAAAGCTAATGCTTAGTTACTACACTTGTTGTCTTTCTCTAGTCATCGGGAAAAATATGTGAGTGGGTTTATGTTTTGATTTTGTGCTTATAGATTAAAAGATACGGGTAGGTGTTGTATCTTTAATTGCACCTTTCTTATTTCACTGCAAGCATGTATCTCTAAAGTCAGTGGTACAGCGTCAAACTGTCAATTCCTTACTAAGGTCATAAATATGTAAAGTGATTCCAAAAGAATGCTAATTGCAAATTCAGCCACAAAAGAAATGTGCTCGTACTCCTCAAGTCCTAAGCATAAAGGGCAATTTGCTGGTTGAGTTAGAATGAAAAGTATTAAAGCAATGCACTAATTGCATAGCGTATTGATAAAGATTTTAAATAATGTATTGGTAACGGCCAATAGTTTTTCATATCATAATTATATATATTTGAAATATCAGTTATATCACATCGGCCATATCAAAAGGTGGCATCGGACACTTCAAACTTTTTAGAAACAACTAAAAATTGATAAAAAAAAATAACATTATAACATACTTTTTAGAATGATTTAGGAAGTTCTAATCACGTTTCAACGAATTTTGTATAACATAATATTTCATATTTACATGCAGGTACAATACTTGGATACTATAATTTTAAAAAAATATATTAAATCATTTAACTGATTAATTTTTGCATGTCCACCCATGACCATTTCAGTATTTAAAACCAATAATTATTCAAATAGGAACTAAAGATTTAAAGTATTATATCTAATAATATTTTCTTATTAGAGAATTAAAGAATAGAAGAATTGACCAATTAATTCTAATCTTATCAACATAAGATTTACTATGTTTACTACTATCAAGTTCATAAAATACTACTATTACTTTTAATTTACTCATAAAACCACTACGATTACTGCTACAAGAATACTTAATTGATTAAAATTGATCAGTTAAATCTAGTATAATTAAGAAACTAAAGATTTATGCACAAAAAGAAATTATTATTTGAGCACAATTAATTAATACATAGTTCAACTTTAACAAGTTTATGGATACATTTGTAAAGAATATATAGTTGAGTAAAAAGAAAAAACATAATAATAAGTTACTAGTCCGGTATCAGGTCATATTCAATACAAAACTAACCCGTTTAATAGTCATTCTTGTTTATTATTGAACTAAAGCCAAATCTGATCCAGCTAGCTCTGTTAATTGCGTGATCAACCTATTTAAATGTTCTTATTAATTGCCTGATCAACCATCCAAACCCTAATTCTGAGTTTTGCTAGCAACAATTCACTATGTGAAGTGCCGCTAGATGAGAAGATCCAAGTTCATAATGAACAAAGATCCAAGTTCACGATGAACAAGAGAAAAAGTAAGCATTCTCCCATTATCTCTCATCTTTCTTCTTTCTCCTTTCTCCCGCTTCATTTTTCTCCAACTCAGATTTTCTAGGTTTCAACTGACATCAATATTATACAAGCAATATCATATTAGTAGTTAAAAGCCCAATACAAATAGGTATCAACCAATATCTAAAACCTTGGTATTAATGTTGCAATATTTCTGATACACATTTATTGGCCGATATCCAAAACTTTGGTATTAATGTTGCATGACACTCATATTTGGGGGTTGAATGCATATCAAGTGACGGCATCAAATCTATCCTACATGGACCGTCACTACCTTAACGAAACTGAGGATGCTTAAAGCAAGATATTGGACATGCAACAACTTTTACGATAGCCAGGATTATAGTTCCTATGTTTGATTAATGCCAAAGGCCCGTCACTTCAGGATGGATAAACATACTTTTAAGATAGCAAAATACATGGCCCGTCGTTTTAAGATGGATAAACATATTTTTGTAGACTTTGTAATTTTGCATATGTAACAATACAAGGAACCCTAATCCTCATCCAATTTTGTAGAATTTATATTTCAGCAATTTCTAATGTTCTCCATCTTTTCAGGTTAGTAATAACTAGAAGGTGTCATTTGCTTGGACACGACTCCTAAATACTTGTCCACAATTACTTTTTCTATAAAAAAGGTATATATTTGTGATTCCATACTCTTTCTTTGAGTTGACTCGTCTGAGATGCACCAAAAGTGTGAAGCACAAATGACTAGACGATAATTTATGCTCTACATAATAAGATTGCATCACATAATAAGATTGATCTAACAAAGTTTGTAAACTACTTTTAGTTGTTTCTACAGTAGGAAAAGACCGCCTACATATAAAATGTGAATTTGAATTTCTTACATGGATTAGTTCTTTCTTCATATTGAAGTAAGAACACAAAACTAAAAACTACAAGACCTTTGCATGAACTATGGGAAATCCTCAAAGATATAACATTTTATGCTTCAGAGAACTTTAGTCAAACCTCACAAAGTAATAGGACCTAGTATATAAAATGAATATAAGGACCTAATATGGTCAGGCTTATGCCGAGATAGTTGAGGGGTTAAAAATTTTGTAGGTGTCTAAATTTCTAGTTTTGGACTATTTCTTAATATGATATTGGCATATATCTCCTACCTATTCCCTAGTTCTTTCACAGCTGAAGTTAATACACCATCTTACCTCCTCCAACGATTCATGTTGATCTCTGACCACTAGTCATCTTAAAGCATGTGACTACTGACTAGGTTATAAATGTAAAACTACTTTCTTGGTTACAAATATCTTTTTCTTACTACATTGTTCATGATTCATCTATTTTAATTCTACCGTAACTCACATGGCTTAGTATATGATGTATGGTACATAAATAAGGTGACTATTAATCTGAATATAAGCATATCAGTAGTGGTAATAGTCGCAGTGGTCATAGAATTATTATTAACCACTACTTGGTACTCTGCATATCTGAAGGAATAAGAACAACAACAATAATCGGCAATAAAGTGGCTCTGCAAACTGTTTTTGTGAAGTTAATAGCCATCACAATGCATTATCATGCAATAATTGCCTCCAAGAATCAACATTCAAGAAAAATAGAAAGTCCAAGCAGACCCAAACGCTCAAGCTCATCAGAAATAGATACCATACTAATCAATGATATTTGTATACAATAACCAGAAGTCCTGAGGATTAAAGATTATGATGTTTTGAGATGCAACAAGGAATGGTTGCACTAAGCATTTATCAACTATATGTATGAAATGAGCATAAGTTGAGGGAAATGGTGAAAGAGATTCAAGATGCTAGATTTATAAGACTACTAGAACAGGGATGATTAGGAAATCCACCCGTTCTCTATATCAGTCCTAACATTCGATCCATTCTTCTGCGGAGACTTGGAGTTCGACTGTCTCTCTTGGAAAGGAAGAAGCATAAACAAAGGGGATGATCATGAATAGCAAAATCTGATGCAAATTAAATCTTCATCTTAATGTAATGAAAAAGTTATCAATAATTAATTAATTAATTAATTAATTTTTATTTTTATTTTATTTTTTTAAAGTTTCAGCTAAATTCGTGTTACAGTAGTCAAAATCCAGCAAATACCTACCTAACAAGATCTTGACTATCTGAAGGTTCATGATGCCCAAAGTAATCAATCCAAGAAAAAACAAGAAATTCATAAAGTCATCCTGTAAACATACATACATGTTGCACTCCTTGATATCCTCATTAGTGTGCTTGTAAACGCAGTCCTGCTCTCGGCACTCCCCGAACATCCTAAAGAATCGGCAGACGGGCATCCTCGCCTTGTCGTACTGATGGAGGAACCCGCAGGCATCCCCTTTCATGCACAGGCTCCTCAGCCAATGTCGGCACACGGTCTGCCGGAAGCTCCGCCTCTGATTCCCGCCGCCTCCCCCGGGTGCCAGATCGCCGTTAATGGATCCGATGCCCGATTGATGGGGTGCTGCGGCGTTGAAGGAGGCCGCCGCAGGGTTAGAGGATGGGTCGGATGAGGGGATGAGGGGGTTTGCGGATGCAGAGTTAGGGTGGTTGGGGGGAGCGGAGGCCGAAGGGGGGGCCATGTCGAGGCCGCCCTCGAAGTCGAAGCTGAGGGAGCCTTCGTCATCCATCGCTGCTGCCGCTGCAAATACGTAAAATGAATTGAAGAGGAAAACCCTAATTATAGCTAGGGTCTCCTTACCAATCTAATTTTATTGAGAGAGAAAAATAAAAAAAAGAGAAATGAGATTTCCTTTTTCTTGAATGGAATTGAATTGGATTGGATGGGAGCGGCGAGTGAGGCCTTCTTCTTTATTTTTTAGGGTTTAGGGGAGGGGGAGGGGGAGGGCGAGGGGGGGAGAGACGAGGGAACGACTCTTGGAATAATAGAAGACGGCGACGGTGACCTGACCTGTGGAGTTTTTTTACTTTTTATTATTATTTATTAATTGCAATTCTCGTTTCCATTTTGTGAGCAGTCGGGGTACAATACGATCCACCTGTTGGTAACTAAATGGAAACTCAGCCCAGCCCAGCCCTTTAATATACAGGGGCCCCAAAGCCTAATTAACTTTTATAGCCAGCCCACCCGAACTAAATTACTTCCTCCGCTCTTCTTCTTCGCCCAAATTCCCATCCCAAACTACACTCTCTCTCTCTCTCTCTCTCTCTCTCTGCGAAATTAACAAAGGTGCATCTCTCTCCCTCCCTTTTATTACTGATTAATATTTATTTGTTTCATTTTATTTTATCTAATAACGGATAAATATAATTTTTACCCACTTTCGCTTTTCGCTGGGCAGATGATTAGGGCAATTTTCATTCCCATGGTTTTTGAAAATATTGTTAGTCTTACAATATAGCCATAATACTACATAATTAACCGATTCTTTTTCGAATATTAATATTACAATAATATCTCTCTTTAGCACGGATCAAATTCCCTAGGCTGTTAGCCATGAGAAGAAACATAGCGTGCTTAAGAATTGCTCGAAGAAATGCTTATTTGAGAGTGGTAGTGAGATTGAATCTGATTGGGTTCTCCAATATTATCATGCCAATTGCATCTTTGTTACTTCAAATCGTAATATTACTATGATTTTCGTGGCAAATTAATCCATGTGAATGTCAAGTAAACACCGTTAATTCCTTTACCTTGGTTTATGCAAACGATACAACCGAGATTAATCAATACTATATGTCAAGTAACAAAACACTTTGCTCAACCAGTTATGTATGAATGCTGTAATGTTAGTGTATCTTTCAAATTCAGTCGCTGGTGCTGATTGTACATGCCGCATAACCAGTCGTACATCTTCATATCCGACCGACCAGTGATACTTTCTCTGGTTCGAACGCCCCTTCCTTCCAGTCTTGCAGTGTAATTTGTATGCATGTTTTAAGTATTACCCAAAGAATCCTTGTTAACAGAAATCTTTGTATACTGTGACTTTCTGATTTAAAATAGTCAGATTGAGCTTTCAAAAATTAGTAAAATGCATTCGTTCCTCTTGAATAATTTCCGTTCCTTGGCTTGACTAGAAAAAGCGACATGGAAGGATCAGCTGAGCCAACCCGGGCTCCTGTAGAGCGCAGCCCACAGAATCTCCCCTCTGAGCAGTCAGGAGGAGAGTCATCTGCTTCCAATGGCAATAACAGCTCTCCACTTGTTGCTCGGCTGCGGAACCTGCTCTTCCGTCGGATGCTAATTGGAGTCAGCGATGGCCGGTTCTTCCTGGGGGTTTTCCATTGCATTGACAGGCAAGGCAACATCATCCTCCAGGACGCTGTAGAGTACCGCAGCACCCGCAGGTCTTCCCCGTCACCTATGGACCAGAGGTGCCTTGGTCTCATTCTTATACCTGCAGCCTGCCGCTCCTCTTGCCATGTCGACTGTTCTATAGATGAGCAGCTTTCACTCTTGTCACTCAAGTGAAAAACGAGATGATTCTTTTACATAAATTTGCATTCTGTAACCGAAACAGCGCGATCTTATGTTATTTTCTGTGATGTGGAATTGGGATTATGCAATCACGCCATCACGTTTCAATGTGCACGAATGTATGTTTTGTATCTTATCGGACAACATTTGGGTATTCCTCTGGTATTACTTTTTATGGTTATGTCCGTTCCTCTGGTAGCAGAAATGCCATGTAATGCTTGCCAGAGTACATGTTTTGGATAGCTCGAAAGAGAGGAGTGCATATGATACAGATTTGGGGGAAGTTTTTGGTTGTTGTAGTATGAAAAGCTGAAACCTAAGCCTTGTATGCCTTTGGCCTCCGTAGACATGAGAGAGGAATAAAAGACCTGTTTCCAGATTCTTGTTTGTCAAGCTTCACTGTATCAGCAACTACAATTTGCTCCAAGAACATCAGCTCTATATAACGAAGATCAGATGGCAGCACACTGATTATTCATCACCCTCTTAGCCAAACTCTAAGCATCATGGCAACTTTAAAAGTCGTATGCTGATGCACTACAGTCCAGATCGTGCTTTCAACAAATCAACATCAAAAGAATACGATGAAAACAATGCCCCCGATTAGATGTCTAAAGGAGAGGCTACTATTATAGCTAGAACACAGATCAAAAGGGAAGGGCGACGCATCCGAGAAAGAAAATGGACGCGTAGCTTCGATGACAACTCAAGTTATCTTTTATCAGGTCAGTCGGGAAAATACAGAAGCCAGCATGGGCGAAGAATTGCAGTTCTGTGTCAATATCTGAACATGCGGTTTTTTACCCATTTATGCATTCGCGTAACAGGAGAAAAAAGAATTACATAAGCCACAAAGCAGAACGCTGTTCTGCCAGCCAATGAGATGGGCACAAATCGATCACCCCTTCGAAACAACATATGGGACGCTTTGAAACAAAACTTTGACAATTCTCTCTCTTCGAGATTAGAAAGGGTTCTCCCTCTGTGTATAGTGGCATAACATACATCAGTGTTCACAGGACAGGGCTTCCTTAAGATGTACAGATGTAGAGCTAAAGATTCTAGCCACCTCCAGTCAATCAACCTCTAACCACTGATTCCCAATCGCTGCTTGATGATGAGTCAAGCCCCTGCTAACGAGCGGGAGGCGGATCCTCAATTACGTGTCATTTAGACTCGTTTTCCACCTCTTTCTTATCCTTTTCATCATCCCCTGTTAAAGCTCCACTAGTTGATGGCTGGGAGTTTGAGCTGGTGCTTACGGGGTATGTAGATTCATATGTAATGGCCGACAGGCCCCCGTCACCAGATTCTGACGAAGCTTCTGCAGTGACATCAGTACGCTCTGGGGGTTCACATTTATGCACATCAGATGCAACTTCATCATCCTCTCTCTCTGCTTCACCTCTGCCATTCGCAACATCTGAGATCGGTTTCTCGGTAGGCAAATCCCCTGAATCCAATGTCTCCCTCCATTCAACCCACTCAGGCACCTTCTCGGTTTCTTTAGACAATCCCGAGGGTCCAGCCTCTTCAATTGACTCTGGCGTGGAGCCATTTTCCAGAACCAAACTTGCTGATTCCTCTGAATTAGTTATGGGATCAGAGGAATCAGGCAAATTCAAAGATGTTGCTGTGTCAACTAGCTCCTCCTCCTCACCAACAATGACCTCATCAGCCTCATCAGAATTGGGTGATGATGAAGCAAGAGAGCATGTAGAGCGATCATTTGCTGCTCTGTCATTCTCAAAAGCAAACCAATTTGAGTTCGTAAAGAGCGAACTGCTGCAAGAGCGAAAACATTTTGATCACTTTGTAGCAGACTCACAAATTTCACATTGCATCTAAGGTTTTCAAAGAATTGGAAAAACATCAGCCACAAACTATGAATATGAAGGTAAATATCCTAACCCATCAATATAAAATATTACATTACATAATGCAAGCACAAGTCTTCCTGAACTGTGAATATTTTTGGTTGGTCTTAAAACATTCATGACTACGTAATACTGTTAGATAATAGGATAATGCAAACATGAATATAATTATGTTTAGAGAATAATTCAAAGATGTTCAAACATGAAAAATCCGTAAAAAGTTGACAAGAATAGCTACCTGGAATGACAACATTAAAAAAAAAAAAAAAAATAGAAGAATTAAAATTTTAAAAAAAAAAAATCAAACTACCTGTCTTGATCATCTCCCAAACGCAAGGATGAAATTACCACCTCTGCAGATTCATCATCAAAGTAAACATCCTGCAAGAAACATTTCCAAAGAAAGCATTATATATGAAGAGGGAAATTTCACTCAATAGGATGGAAAGACATTGTATTTCTCGTACTAGATTATGGCGAACAAAGGATAGACTTTATGCTATGTAATTAACAAGTGAACTCTGGAAAGGACCTAAAAATGATTTTATTTGATCCTTTATCTTTGATCAATTTAGGTTAAAAAGCTTGCCCACATCTCTAAACCATGAGAGGGTGGATTCCACTATCAAAATCATCCGCCCCAACTGAAAGAGATAAACATCAGTAAATGAAAGCAGCAAAATAAGATGAGAACCCTTTAATCGTACCTCATCATCTCGATCCAGCGATCCATGTGCCTGTATTATAAATTAACATAAAAACTCAGAATATAAGTTTTGTAAACCAATATATCAATCCACTTGTGCATACATATAAGACCATAAATTATTTTGGTCGGCATTAAGCTACAGCCAAACTCGAGTGAGTGAGTGTGTGTGTGTGTGTGAGAGAGAGAGAGAGAGAAGGGATTTGGAAGATGTTTACTTTGGAGGATGGGGCTTAAGCTATACACAGAGATTTGTGCATTCGCATGAGTGTGGGGATTACAACAGACAAAATCCATGACGAAAAAGATGCAGAAATTCTGTAGAAACTAGGAATATATCTTTTACCTCTTCAATATCATCGTTACTATACACTCCATAACGAAATGCCTGACTCAGGTTACTAGCGAGAGCTGCCACGTCATAATCCCTATCTCTGAAGTCTTCGTCATCACTATCCCTAGTTCTGTCCTGTAATGAAGTTGGACGTCTGCAAAATGGAAAAACACGAGAAAAAGTATTGATTAGTCAATACAAAGACCATATACACACACATCGATGAAAAGAAAAGAATAAAAAGCCAAAAAAAAATTGGTATGCTTGAAGCTGCTAACCACTTTGTATAGATAGAATCTAGCATTAGTTTACTACATTTTATCATAATTACACAAGGTGGCACTGTTACTTTTTCTCGTGTTTAAAAAGAAAATTTCTCACTTAGTTACTTTTAAAAATGGATCAAATACAAGTCAAATAGATTTCTTTTTAACTAAGAGGGTAGATAGAGCTAGTTGTATCGATTGTAACGTAGTGTCAGGTGAGAGTATAGTTACCCAACATAAACTCTTAGTTTTAGATATTCAAATTAGACAGAAACTTAGAAAGATTAAGTGTAAGATCCTAAAATTAAGTGGTGACGATTAGAAGGTAATCAAGAAGTTTTTGTAGGTAGAGTAGTATAAAAAGCAGATTGGAGGGACCATGATGATCCTAATGTAACATGGAACAAAATGGTTAGTTGCATTAAAAAAATAGCTAAAAATATATTCGGTGAGTCGAGGGGCGGTGCTCCACCATGTAAGAATACATCATGGTAGAATGAAAAGGTAAAAAATACTATTAAGATCAAGCGAGAGTTTTATAGAGATTTGAAGAATAATAACAACAATAATGGAATAAGTTTTGAGAAGTATAAACTAGTAAAGAAGGAGGGTAAGAAAGCTGTTCGGAATGCAAAAACTAAATTATATAAACAAGTGTACGAGAAGTTGGATAATAAAGAGGCAGAAAATGATATATATAGAATTGCTCGAATAGGAGAGAAAGTCTAAAAACTTATGTACTGTAAAATATATTAAAGATGAGGATCAGACGGTTCTAGTTCGAGACGAAGAGATTAAAAAAAGATGGAAAAATTATTTTGATAAATTATATAATGGTAGTTTTACTCAAGATTTGGGAGATCTTACTATTCAATGTGAGGATATGAATCATAATTTATGCGCAAAATTAAAAAGTCTGAAGTAAAAGAGGCTTTGAAGATGATGAAATCAAGAAAAGTTGTTGATTCAGATGAGATTCCTATAGAGCTATGGAGATATTTAGGAGGGATTGGTGTGAGATAGCTAACAGATCTTTTTAACAAGATTTGGCAAACTAAGAAAATACCAAATAAATGAAGGAAGAGTACTCTACTACCTCTGTATAAAAATAAGGGCGACATTCAGAGTTGTTCTAACTATCGGAGAATAAAACTCATGTGTCACACTATGAAACTTTGAAAAAGGATAATTGAACATATATTGCGACAAACTGTTAAAATATCGGAGAACCAGTTTGGATTTATGTCGGGACGATCGACGACAAAAACTATTCATTTACTTCGTCAACTTATAGAGCGATTTCGAGAGAGAAATAGAGATTTACATATGGTATTTATTGACTTAAAGAAAACCTATGATAAGGTTCCATGAGAAATACTTTGGTGGACACTGATAAAGAAAAGAGTTCCCATCAAATATATCGACATAATTAAGGACATGTATGATGGAGTAGTGGCCAATATCAGAACATGTGGTGGTTTAACAAGTGATTTTTCTATCACAATTGGATTGCATCAAGGATCTGCATTGAGCTCATATTTATTTGCTATAGTGATGGATCAGCTTACTAAAACCATTCAGGATGAGATACCTTGGTGTATGCTATTTACTAATAATATTATCTTAGTTGATGAGACAAGAGCAGCGATAAATGCCAAGTTAGAATTATGGAAGTATACATTAGAATTTAGAGGTTTTAGATTGAGTAGGTCTAAAACAAAGTATATGGAGTGTAAATTTAGTAAACGACAGACCATAAACTATAATGCTGTAAAACTGGATAGGCAAGAGATACAAATGAGCAGTCAGTTTAGATATTTGGGTTCTATTATTAAGAATGATGGAGAGATCAATAATGATATTAACCATAGGATACAACCTGGCTGGTTGAAATGGAGGAGAGCAAAGGGAGTTTTATGCGACCGTAACATTCCGTTAAGATTGAAAGGTAGGACTGCTATTAGGACAGTTTATTATATGGCACGAAATGTTGGGCTATAAAGAAACGTCATTCGCAGAAGATAAGAGATACACATGCTCCTTTGGATGTGCGGCAACACTAGGAGAGATAAAGTGAGAAATGAAAATATTAGGTGAAATTCCCATCGATGAGAAGATGCGAGAAAATCGCTTACGATGGTTTGATCATATGCAACGTAGGCTTACAAGTGCACCAGTTCGAAGATGAGAGTTTATCAATATAGGACAAGTTAAAAGAATGAAGGGAAGACCGAAGAAAACGTGGATGGAGGTGATACGCAAAAATATAGAGTCTAGAGGTTTAAATAAGGAGATATTACTTGATAGAAATGAATTGAGAAGGAATATCAAAGTGATCGATCCGGCGTGATTCTTTTTTTGGTTCATGTAGCCTAGCCCAAATACTTGGGATAAAAGGCTTATTTGTTGTTGTTGTACACAAGGTGGCACTGTAATAATATAAATACTCAACAATGTAAATATACCTACCGGACCAATTTTTATACATTGAAGGTTATGAACCCTACAACAAACCATGTCTAGACTTTTTTTTTTTTTTTTACTTTGTGAGAGACTGTAGCCAGGAATTGAAGCTATAGATTTCCCATGAGCTAATTCAGCCGTTTGCTGCATCTTTTAGGTGGACAAAGGTATCCATATAACATAAAAAATCAAACAACCAGAAAGGTCTGCTTTGTTACTATCCAATTTATGGACTAGGAAAAGTGGAAAACACTCTCTAAGGGACTTCAAACTGACAGATCAAGCTCAAGAGAAACCAGAGAAGCTCTAAATATGGGAAAAGAGAAATCATCTAAAATGCAGTGCCTGAATCACAGGGAAAAGAAAATGAAATCACAATAGAAGATTATTTTGTTAATCATACCATAACAAAGGGATACATAGGGAACTACACACTTGAACAAGTCTTCCAAAAGAGAAACCAAAGAAGCTTTATAAACAAGAAAAAAAATCATCTAAAATACAGTGGAGTGATCATAGGGAAAAGAAAATGAAAACACAATAGAAGATTATTTTGTTGATAAGTAATTAAGTAAGAATATCATCTTACAGTAACAAAGGGATAAAATAAATAGTATTTATACTCTCAAAATTGTGACATTCCAAAACAATCACAGAGAACATCACCATAAAATCCCTCTTTAAATGGCATACACATGAACGTGAGCATAGCCATCGATATAAATCAGCTAAGTGCATGCGGTAATGTATGTTCAATTGTTTTTTAATTTGAACCCCTTTCTTCAATTGAACCCCATTCTGAAATTTGAATACACATACTGCCTAAACAGGGTTAAATAACTGGGTTTATGATCGATCAATTTTTATTCAGAGAGCACCAAATGAAATCTTCAAGAGTTAGTCACAAGCCATAAGGGTTTGATGCTTACAAAACTTTTTTTGGGTTTTAATTATTTTGCATATCAAGATTGAATTTGACATGGTAGGCACATGAAAGTACAGAAGAAATGTAATGAAGTAGATAAAGCTGCCAGAGGCTAAAAAAGGGTCCTGGTCCACTCCAACCCACAACCTACTTAAGCCATCCACCAGATCTGAGATGGATCCAGATTCAACTCATTCAGGTAGAGGTTGAATGGGATTTAGCTTTCCATTAGGAGAGTATTAAAGTATAAATTTTGGCCCTGACTTTGATCTATTTTGTTGATCAGACAGGATGAATCTCATATCCATTCAAGTTGGGCAACCCAAAACTCTAAACTAACTCTAAGTTAGCATCAAGGCCTTGGAACCATAGTCAAACCATTACTGCAGATTTCAGCATTGGTTTGATCTATTCCTTGCAAGATACTTGCCGAATATAGGTTGACCAATCATTGACCCACTTGCGCTGCTTGAATTGAATTACTCTCCTTTACATTGATTACAAGTACTTGTCGAGGGTCCTCTGGGTTCTGAATAATCAGAGTGAAAAACCATGCCAACTACAGAATTGTTACATCAATAAGAACATATACATGACACACGACACGTAAAAGTAGAAGTGTTACAAAAGTGTTGGAAGTCCTCCCTAGTAGGAGTTACGAAGATAAAGAAGAAGTTATTTATACTTGCTTCCCATTAGTCGTCATGGCCAGCATCTAAGCCTTCTCCCATCACCATGGGGCGCTAGAAGCAACGCCCCAAGAAGGATTTAACCAAGTTTTACAACCATCTGTTAGCAATGAACCTTCATGTAATAATTAGTGTCAATTTTCTGGCCACAAAAATAACTATGGACAAGAGATGGGCTTTTCATAATCCTAAAAAACCAAGTGGCAGCCTCAAAATTCCCCAAGACTTGGAAGAACATCAAGAAGTTGAGAGAAAGAAGATAAATTTACTATAAGGAAGTGCATTAAATTCTAAGGCATACATAAAGCTAAGAGTTGAACAAAACGCATTTCCCTAAATAGCATCACACTTACAACTCCTTAAAATAACAAAACAATGGAAATATGCAGGTTTTACATTTTTTTTTTTTTAAGGCTAAGAGGTTAGGCATTACCTGAAAGGTTCCTTAAAGTAACATAATGACAAATTTACGCACATTTACTTTTAAAAAAGATTTTGCTTGAAAGGCTACCAGGTCATGAACATCACTCCAGTAACAGTGTATAGCATGATCTCCAAATGCATAAAAGTAGCAAATTCTACAGACTATACTTGCAAATAATAGGAAGTTATAACATTTTCAACAAATCACCTAAAATTTCATTCAAGGGAGAGCTAGAAGGAAAGGAAGTCAAAGATTACTACATAATGATATAAGTAACACCAATGCAATGAAAATGAGCAGAAGAAATTGCAAAGGAACCTACCCACAAGCCCATTGATAAACATTTTCCACTGTGTTACGTTTGAGAAAAACGTTGGTGTGCCAATCAACCCATTCAGTATTCTCCTGCAAACCAATAAATACCGAATTGAATTTAGGTAAAAAAAAAGATTATTAAGTGCAATTAAGCACTGGCAATGGCTTTCAGTGGAAGGAATTGTCTCCAGAAAGAAGATAGCATTCCAAAATATAAAGGCTGCAACACAAGCAAAAGATGTGCACACAGGAAGAAATATATGAACGGCTGTTTATGAATTCTACATGTACAGCATATGAGCACATGACACGCAAGGGTGCACAGAGACACAGATATTCAATAGCCACATTAGTCAGTGGTAAGGAAACCCTTTGACAATGTCCCTGAGGAAATTCATGTGGCTAATGTGTTTTAACAAGAAGGGAAAAAGAGGAGAGGGAGAATCATCTGATGCCCCAAGAGTGATCTAACTTGTGCAATCTCCACTTTGTAACACGTTTAGCCAAATAAAACATGCAGCTGCAGAAGTTAAATGCTTATGCATGCCAAAGAAGGCAGTTATAATCAAGAACCTTTCAAAGAACCTTCAACTTCTGTTCCAGGATCAATTGAACTAGATCATTGCCACTCACCTATTCTACAGACTTAATTACACTTGGCTGTTTGTCAGTTCATTTTAAATGGATTCCAAAGTTGGTGTTAGGTTAAAATAGAGGAAGAAGAGTTTGTTGTCCAGATTTCTATTTCAAGTTTTATGTGTGGGTACTTTATCTTGGATAGGCTTTCACGAGCAGCCAAACAGATTTCCAATGCACTACTCACTTTTTCCCAATTTTTGGAATTATTCAGAAACTATTGCAAGCAATAAAATTAAAATATCTGATTTGTTAAGAAAATGTGTAGGCGAAAGTGATTAAACCTGCAAATGTGTCTGGATTATACTGTTGTTGTTCCCCAACTGAATAAGCTTGTTAGCTATACGCGTCATGTGTCCAACATTTCCTATCCTGGGTGGTGACCTTCCCTGTGCAGATACCGTTGGCTGCAAATAAAGTAGTCAGCATGCATGACGATAGAGATAAACTTCAACAGACATAAATGAGAATCAAGCTCAGGTAGATGTGGTTAATAGAGACATACAATGGGGTCGGTGGGAGGGAAGGAGGGGGGTGGGGGTGGTGTACTTAATTCCAAAAGTAAAAAAGAATAAAAAGGAGTTGAGTACATGGCAGATACTATGAGGCTAAAAAATTAGAAATTCCAAAAGGTCACTTAAAGAAGGAATTCTGGGGGGCAAAAAGGATCAAGAGACACAAATAGATGTTCTTTTTGTATGCACAAATTCAGGACCTGAATAATATGGAAGAGAATAAAAATATATATAAGGTCTCTCTGTAAATATTGTAAATATTACCTTATTACAGTCTGTTGACAGTGTAGACTGCTTGTCTGCTGCAAGAATTTTACCAACAATCTCACATTCATTAAGAAGCTGCTCAATAAGCACAGTCCTCTTACTCTCCAAACATGACCCTATAATGTTCTCTACATGATGATGCAAAAAATTATTGAAAGGGTACCTACAACAAAAATGACAGGAATGCTGTGAACTTCCTATGCTTCCTGAAAATCAGGAAGAATTATCAAAGGTAAGCAGCTTACTCAAAAAACATATCTAAAATGCGTTTAATGGCTCCCAGCTGGACTAGTTCCTTTTCGGCAGCTTCACTTCCAATTGTTAATAAAACAGAGATGAACTCAACAATCTGGAAAGCAGAAAGAAAATGATAAATACCAAACAGAATACATAAACTATGCACTATCCCCACCCCTCTTAACATCTTGAATTAGAATATCAAACAAGGAAATTCTTGAGAGATTTTCATGTGTCTTGGTAAGTGTAAAAGAACATAAACTAGAACAAGAAAAAGTTAGATCATACCCAAAGATCACATCCGTTGAACACTGCAAGAACAAATCAAGGAATATAGCATGTTATCCGAGGTATTACACATATTTGCTTGCTTTATGAACATCTACCTTCTTATTATTTGGCAAAACAATTGTTTCCACCTAATTTTTCCAAGTGTACATCATTCAAACGTGATTGTCACTCTAGTAACACTTGATTCCAGAAGATAAACTTCAAATAGAATATGGTATGAACAGTGTTCAAAAAAACGTTCTATGCAGCCGCATATGCGGCCGCATAATCGTTTGCTGAGGGAAAACGCGTATAAACCGGGAAAATCGCCCTGTCCATGCGGACAGGGCGATTATGAGTTCCTATGCGGATTATGCCGCATAATCCGCATAGAACGAGTAATCGTTCGGCGGGTTAACAGGTTTTCAGCAACGTTTTAAAAATTCGACCCGCACCCGACGCGTTAAAAATCTCCTCCCCTTTCCTTCGCGACCCGAAATCGCGAACTCGCTCGCGGAAAAAAAATTCGCCCCCAAATTAACCCTAAATCCCAAATTCCCTCCAATCCCAAATTTCCTCCTCTAATCTTCCTTTCCCACCGTCAGTCGATCGTTCCGTTCTTCGTCAACACTGAAATTTATTTACTTCACCGACCCGTTAGATCAATCGTTTGGTCGATCGATCCTTTGTAGGAATCGGTCGATCAAGTCTCCAATCATCAATCCCTCACGCCTCAACCACCTCCGATCATCAGTCCATCAAGTCCTCCGAGTCCGATCAAGTCCTCCCGTGGTCCTCCCCCCTCCGGCGACGGCATCTCCTCTCCGGCGGTAATTTTTTTTTTTTTCCTTTCTTCTCTAGCTGTTTCTACTCATGTTTAATTTCATTTGTTAAATTTTTTGTGAGATTTTTTGTATTTTTTAACTATTCTAAGGGTTAGGCATACGGTTAGGGTAAGGATTTTTTTTCCAATTTCTGATCAGTGAGCTAATTTTTTTTTTAATTTTGTATGTTAATTTCTGATGAGTCAGAGTGACAGTGAGCTTTCCAATTTATTTTGATGGTTAAAATTGATGATTAAAAAAAATTATTTTCAGTTACAATCAGTGATTGTAGCTGACTGAAATTTTTATTTTTTAATGTAGCTGATCAGTGAGCTAATTTTTTTTTTAAATTTTGTATGTTAATTTCTGATGAGTGACACTGAGCTTTCCAATTTATTTTGATGGTAAAAATTGATGATTAAAAAAAATTATCTGAAATTTTAAATGTAGTGATAATAATTTATTGTTTTAATAAAATCAATGGTGATAATTTATTGTTTTAATTTACAGTAACTGAAAATAATTTACTAGAGACAAGAAGTATATGCCAATACAGTAACTGAAAATTTAAAATACTCCTCTTTTGTTTTAATAAAATCTTTTGAAGTAGTGATATAGGAATTGTTTTAAGGCAGTTAGAGTATATTGTTTTAATAAAATCTTTTCAGTTAGAGTTTATTGTTTTTCTTAATGGTGATGTAGAAATTTCTTTAAGGCAGTTAAGTTTGTTTGTATGTCATCATCAATGGCCTCTAATTCAAGTAGTTGTGGACGGCCAAATCCATCAAGTGAGGAAGAAAGCCAGATTCCATTAAAACCACCAGGATCAAATGACATTGGGTGGAATTATGGTAGGCTAATAAAGAGAGGATCTTATAATGATGTGAAATGCATCAAATGTAATATGATTGTGAAAGGGGGAATAAATAGATTGAAGTAACATGTTGCAGGAGTTGGAGGAGAAGTATCAGCATGTGTGCTTGCCACAGATGAAGAGAGGCGTATATGTAGGGAGAACTTGGAGGGAATCAAGAAGAAAAAAGTTGACAAGCGGAAAGCTGATTATGAGCTCCGGGAAGAGGTGCAGATATCAGTGGAAAGAGAGAGAGAAGAACCCGAACTCACTGGAGATCATAGGCCTCGTGTTAGTGGTCCACTGAACAGACTGGTGGATGAAAGTAAATGGAAGCAAACAGTTATCAATGAAGGAGAGAGAATTAAGTGGAAGGAGCTGGCGCATGATTATGCGGCCATGTGGGCATATGCCAAAGGAATTCCTTTTAACACTCGACTGTGAGGAGTTCGATCAGTTTTGCGAGGCTGTTGGCAAGCACGGTCCAGGGTATAAGGGTCCAAGCCAATATCAATTGAGAGTGCCTCTCTTAGATAAGGCATACAAAAAAATTTAAGACAGCTTGGAGAAGTCAAAGGAAGCGTGGGATGAATATGGCTGCAGTATTTTGACTGATGGATGGACTGACAGAAAGCATAGAAGTATTATGAATTTATGTGTCCATTGCAAGAGCGGCACATGCTTCATTAAATCCATTGAGGACTCGGGCCAATGCACATATTGGCGAATACATATTGAATTGGGTGGAAAATTGCATCAAGGAAGTGGGTGAGAAGCGCGTGCTGCAAGTGGTTACTGATAACCACCCATCCAACATGGCAGCAAAAAATATGTTGAAGGGAAGAAAACCTAATATATTTTGGACCAGTTGTGCAGCCCACACTATATATCTCATGTTGGAGGGTATTGGTAAGATACAAAAATACAAAGCGGTGATTGAAAAGGCAAGATCAATGACAGTTTTTCTTTATGCGCATCACAGTACTCTGGCTTTGATGCGCTCATTTACAAACAGGAGAGAGCTTGTTCGTCCAGGAATCACCAGATTTGCCACCACTTTCCTAAGCTTGAGCTGTCTGGTGGACAAAAAATCACAGTTGGCTGCTATGGTTTCTTCAGATAAGTGGGATAACAACAGATGGTCCAAGACAGAGAAGGGCAAGTCAACTAAAGCCACAATATATTCTGATTCATTTTGGAAAGATATTAAAGAGCTTCTGAAGGTATATACTCCTTTGTTTAAATTGTTGAGAATTGTTGATGCTCATCGTAGACCTTCAATGGGTTTTGTATATGGAATGCTGAAAGATGCAAAGGATGAGATCAAAACTGCTTGTAATCGAAAGGAGTCTGCATTTAGACCAATTATTGATATAATTGAGAAAGAATCCAGGGACAGACTTGATAGCATATTGCATTTGACGGCATATTATCTTAATCTCTATTATTATTATAGGGATAAGACAGTCCAAGATAATACACTAGTAATAAATGCCGTCATGCATTGCATATGCATATTTTATCCTGAGCATGACGTCCAAGATCAGATTGGCTCGCATGAATTTCTTGTCTACAAAGATAAGGTGGGACTTATGGGGAGTGGCATGGCGGAAAGGTACCGAATGAGCTTTAATGGCACGGATAATTTCGATCCAGGTAAACTTTATATATGAAATTTAAAATAATTTAATATTAAATTCTATTCTTTCTAATTATTAACATATTGTTATATGTTACTTTAATAGCTCATTGGTGGGATTTTTATGGAGGAGAGGCACCAAAGCTTCGACAAATAGCAATTAAGATCCTAAGCTTGACAAGTAGCTCTTCAGGACGCGAGAGAAATTTTAGTGTATTTGAAGGGGTAAATATAAATTACTACATTACTACTACAATGATTATATATTTTATAATTTTCAATTACATTATTTTCAGAGTTAACACTCTAACTTTCTCTTTTCTCTTGTGTAAAATCATATATAAATTTATAGATACATACAAAGAAGAGGAACATGCTGGATGCTAAGAGGTTAAATGATCTCGTCTTCGTTCAGTTTAACAAAAAAATGGCACAGAAAAAGAATGCGAAGAAGAAGAATGGAGATAGTAAAGATGTGTTGATTGCTTCAGATGATTCCAGAGCTTTGCACTGGAAAGATGAATTTGTTAGAGAAATAGAGAATGATGACGAAGATGAGATCTTCCCTGGTTCCGGCTTGACCTGGGATCTTGTTGCTGCGGTGAGTGGAGCTAACGAAGATAGACTCAGGAGGAGCAAAAGAACGCTAAGAAGGAGAGCTGCAGCGGGAAGCAGAGCTCAAGAGAGTTCATCCAGTACAGTTGTTGAAGATCTTCCTGAACATGATCAAGCTATAGCTGTTTTAGAAGAAGAGGGTGATGATGCAAATGACGATGATGATAGTTCTGAGGAGGAGTTGGGAAACAATGTTCAATATGAAGATGACAATGAGGAATAGTAGAGAATTTGTTGAGTGGGATGAACTGTTTTTGAAAAAAAACTTGTATTATTTTTTGAATATGTAAAACTAATTACTTATGTAGTTGACACAAACATGTATTAGCAATGTGTGGTTGTCATATGTTCATTTGTACATGCATTGTTCATTTTTATGTGTTAAAACTTTCTTATATATCATATAAATTGATTCTCATTTAAATTTTCTTTTCGATTTGCAGGTGAGCGACGTTTTTGATCCATACATACATGCGTTGTTCTTTTTTTTACATTGGGAGTTAAGAGATAAGTCTTTCTATCTTTTTAATTTCTTATGTAGAACCAGTTTATATTCATTTTATATGCTTACGGTTATTATTTATAATTTTTTAGAGTTTTATAGCATTAATATATCCATTTTTTAATAATTATTATATTAATATATATTAAAATATTAATATTCCGCATAATTCCGCATAATCCACATAATCGGCGCATAATCCGATTATGCGTTATGCGGTCCTGGACCGCACGCATACTGAAAACGCATTCTTGAACATTGGGTATGAAAGGATGAAGGTTAGCTTTTAAAGCATAGAGTGTGGGTTGCCTTGCCAAACAAAGTGAACTATACTCGTGAGAATAAAGCAATGACCAACAACCTATGATCTACAACTGGAGAGTACTACCTCCAATCCTCCAAAAAGGATGATAGAACATTAGAGTAGGATTTCTTCTTCAATGTGAAATGCCTTTTGTGTTGATCTCAAAAGTAAAATAGAGAATACAACAATAGAAATGTTATCTTCCTGCTAACTTGCTCCCCTGTCACTACTAGGTGCATTTAACTGAGGAGTTTTACAATGAGTTATGACCTGATCTAAAGGTTTTTCCAGGCTTTCCTAGGGCTCCCTCTGGAGCTAGTGGCCCTAAAATTTCCCAAATATCCCAAAGTTCTCATAGAGCACAACTATTAAATATAGAGTTGATCTAATTGACTGACACTAAGCAACTTCCTCCTCCGGTCACCAGTTAGCAAAAGAATTCCTTGCGAAGCTAAAGAGAAAGTTTCTGGTGGTTCTCGTCCCATAGTACAATTATCTATGTACAGCTACCAGGAAATATCTTGATGCTGAAATTAGCAGTGTCTATTCGTTGCATGGAGATCCACTTATATGTGAAGAGAATGAAAAGGAATGATCAGGAGAATCCAATTCCTCTTCCAATCAGATGAAACTCAGAGACAAAAGGATGATGACCGAAAAGGCCTATCTGGTGGAAGCTAAAGGTCTTCATCTCCATAGAGAACCAGTGCTATAATTGGAAAGAAAACTAGTAATAGAAAGCTAGATATCCTGCAGACTAGCAACGTACTGGTGGTTGAGAAAGACGTAGCCAAGGGGATATAGTGCCATCAATTTCTAGTTTGGATGAAGACATTCATAGCTGGGGCCGCAGAGAAATAAAGCTAAGACAAGGAAAAATGCAAGTGAAAGGGCATCAGAGAGTACTGAATAGCAGAAGATGGCATCATAACTTTTAGTTTTTAAGGGTTAGCAGTGATTGATTACATGTGATATCTGTTCTCATCCCATGAAAAAATTTATCTATCAAAGAGAGAATCATACTCCACATTATAAAATTTCAAACCTGCAAGATCCATTTCAGGGCAGAAATGTAATCTAACATTTTATTGGTAATCTCATACACAGAATCAACATATTATATTTAAGCCCACAAGCCAAATATAGAATGCAAATAAGGATACAAAACGAATATAATCCCCTGTTCTCCGGTGGAACAACTAAAAAAAGAGATTTATTGAAATTTGCTTCAGGTATGAAACCTTTAGGCGATGCTTTCCAAGAGGCGGCTGTAGACACCCATAAGTGGTAGGCAAGGTGGTCTCAGAAGAAGAAACATCCAATAACTTCAGCAAATCACCTGTAAAGAGATGTCAAAGATATATATATTTGAAGTCCTTTTAGACAAAGTACTCAAATTTAAAAGCAAGTACAAAAGGACAGAAGGAATCATTTTTAAGTAAAAAAAGAAGCATACAAAATCCAAATAACTATCTAATAAGGGAGGACAAGTTTATTCACTGTGTACTATAAAGAATCACAACCCAAACAGACTAAAAGTTACATGCATCCTCATTATCTAAGCCGCTCCAGCTGAAATTGGGTCAGCTACAAAGTATCAAGAAAGCTCTAATAATTTCACCAGTCCCCACACATTTATGATCAAGTATCAACTTGACACAAATCCTCTCTTAGTTGGGGCTTGTTAAGGCAATAGTTTCCAACTTTCTACAGAAGAGAACTACATTTACCATGTGCAGATACAAATGCTGTGACTAATTATAGCACCATTTTATAAGTATGACTGTTGAGGATAGATACACACTATCATTTCGTAATTAAGAGTGGCTTAGTGCACGAAAAAATCAATAACATTTAGTGTTTACCACTCACTCCACTCTACCTTGACTTCTTAAAATGGATAAGCCACTTGCTAAAACAATCTGATATGTAGAAGGTATAAGAGTACTATTGTAACATTTGCATGATCCTAGATAAGGAATCTCACCGTCACCATCCTTCTAACTAACAAACTAACATGATATCTACTAACAAACTGCACACCAGAAATAACCAAAGTAGTTATAAAATTCAGCAAATGAGAAAATCTAGCCAATGATGGAGGCAAATCCAATAAAGCCAAATACAAAGTAGAACTGCCATGCAAATTTAGCTACACCACAACTTAAAACTAGAGATCTTTTAACATAAACATAATATCACTGGATAAATGCAAGAAAATTACTACTTCAAAATAAAAGAAAGGGAACAGGTCACGACAGAAGCAACCACATACCTAGGCTCTCGAGCATACCATCAACCGTCTCTGAATTAGCATTAATCAATGATCCATGACTTAATTGGTTTCGGAAAGATTGATAACTCGATGTCACTAATCTCTTTGGATCTAATAAAGACATGCATACAGACAATGAGTGAACTAGAACAGACTTTGGTCTTGAATCTTCCAAAGCGTGGCGAAATAGCCTTCCTACGAAGCTGCAGGAAAAAAATATTAGGATTAGAATTGGGAAAGTAAAATCCAGAAGAAAAAAAGAGTAAAGGAAGTAAATACATGATTTATATAAAAATTGTTACAGTGGTTTACGTATATCAGCTAATGGAAGAATACCTTGGGCTATAAATCTTAGCAGCAAGTCCAGGAGGAGCACATCGCGTTATTGCACAAAGGACTTCTGCTGCATTAGAATGCACTTCTGGGCAATCCTGTTTGAAACACGCAAAGTAAAATGAAATTTTTATCTATTTGAACAAAGCCTGAAGACAGTATTAAGTTCACAATCGCACAAATTAGAGCATACCATTAGAAATTTTAACCTTTATAATTCACCTTTTCCAATTATTGAGCTTTGACCACACAACAATTGATCAATTAATTTGGTAAGCCTTAGTAAGAAGAAATTTAATTTGGTAAACATAAAAGAAAGATTTTTTTAAACAAAACTCAAAAAATCATGTATATATGTCCCTATATTTATATTCTTGCAAATGTTAAGGTTTCACATCAACAAATCCTAGATTCATCCTCTTTTGCTGATTTCATCTGATAATGCAGACTGTATCTTACAGCAAACTTTCTGGTGTTACCAGCAGTTAGAACTGTAACTAAAAATTACCACCAACTTCCCTAATAATCCACTTTATCAAACGTGTTTAACAGCAGTTTAAACCACATAATAGAAATAACCTATATACCCGACCCAATTAAAGAGAAAAGGTCACAGCATACTCTTCTTCTAGGCAAGATTAGTGGGGGATGCTGGCAAGATTAGTAGGAGATGATGTCACTATCAAAACTCACCGACGAGCTAAACTTATCGACAATCATCTCAAGCACATTTGTATCTTCTAACCACTGCATTGCCTCTGTGTAGTTGGAGTACATATTTTCATCAGCACCAATTAACCGAATCAGTACCTGTTTGAAAAACTCACGTGGTTAGATGTGAGAACTCTGCATTGATATAAAGAACAAAGAAAATATGCAGAGCAATAAGAGAATGATTATAACATATTCTGGTTCTAGATAGGAATATAACCTCCATAATAGATGTGATGCCGATTAGATCAACCAGCTGACAGAAGATTTCCTGATGACCCTATATAATCAGAAGGTAAAACATTCATATAAAACTCTACAAATGCGAGAAATAATAACAGTAGTACTGAATCTCCTCAAGGTAACAATAAAGATAAAGAAATAAAGAAATATCATCAGTATGTAGATGATTACATACACTAAGGAAGAGTCGAAAGCAAAAGGTTGAAAACAACAAATCATATGATAACATATATAACTCAGCCAAAATATGCAAGGATTGGACAGACAAAAAAAGGATCAAAGTATGAACTTCAGCATAAAAACAACATGGACATTTAGCAGAATAAATAAACTGATGGTTATTCCCTTCAATGATATCATCATTTCAGTTTGTTTCCACAAGACCAGAATCATGTGGGACGGTAATCAACCTACAACTAAAGGCTTGGCAGGTTCATCATTGTGCTGAGTTTGTGCAGAAGAAACTCAGACTATCAGCAAGCTTTCCACCTCGTACCAACTTTCCACCTCATACTCCTGATAACAATGAAACCATAATTTAAATGATCAGGAGTCGGTTGCGTCTTTGTAGCCATTAACAACGATGAAACCTTAATTTAAACCTTTATCACATTTGCAGCCATTAACTATAATCAGCTAATCCTCTTAAGCCAGTTCTTGTTTCTTCATCCTTTGGCAAAACAAAGGAAGATGCCCTATTTTGAACTTAAGAACTCCTCTTCACCATTTAGCATGCTTCACCAACTCTGCAGCAGTTACTGTTACATGACTGGTTCTCCTTCCATATATCCTCACCTGATGCTATTTCAAACTTCTTATCATGAAATAAAATCTCAAAATTAGGCCAACGGTTCTATAGTATCAGAAAAAGCAATATCAGACATATCATATCCACAATATCGTATTATGTAAAAATATAAACAATATTAGTAATATCAATACCGATATTATAGGATCTATATACTATAGTATACCTCGAAATCCAATAAGATACGCGCGATACATTACCTGTATTGGCCGATATTTAAAACCTTGCTTCATATGGATGCACTCCTTTCATATCTTTTAGTGGATTTCCATACAAACATCTCAACAATCTCATTATAATTGTAGTATTGTGCTCATTTTTGTATATGTTTTCCAATTACCAATAGTTTGTATAGCGTTAATGGCAATGCGAAAAACTCCCTATTTCACATTAAAGGAATATTAAGACTTACTCTAGCTAGGAAGTAAACATCCAATCAGCAAAGAGAGTCAGGAGGAGCCTTATCTGAGAGTACCTTATTTGAGAGAGTGAAAGCCAGGAGGAGGGTTTTGTGTTGGAAATAAGTAGTACTATTAGTAGTGAAATAGCCCAATTGCCTAGACCTCGTGGATTATATCGCACTTATCGACAAATGATATTGATGGCATATATGCAGCCTACTAACCGGCTTTAGGCGAAGGCCAGGCACAAATGAAGAGGCTAAGTTTGTTATCAATCCAGTTTTAGCACATAGTAGTTGTAGTTATATACCAACCTTAACTTTTGAGCATTTTATGATGGCAAAATACAACACGCCAGTAATGATGACTAAAATATTGGAGTGTGTGATTTACAATATTGGAACTAGCAATTTGATAATAGGGTAGGATGTGTGGTACTACTCAAATTGCAGCCAATTCTCCTAACTATACATGGGTAAAATTAAATTATTATTTTAATTGTATTTGTTTCTTTAAAATATAAAAAAACAAGCTATTAGATTTTTGCTAGAAGGTCCGAAGTGTATGCTACATCCTATAATAAATTTCATCTATTTTATAAAGCTAACACTAAGTTGTTAGATCCTTGCTAGTGAGTTTGGTATCAACTGATATAGGATCCATATCACTCCAATCACCTTAAACCTCAATAGAATAATGGTGAAATGTGTCGATGTCCGCCAATATTAGAAACCGTTTTCGCACTTCTCTGCTTTATCTGCTTTCATTCTATAAACATCCTCCTCAATCTTATCTTCATGATGAATGAATATCCTCAGGAGCAAAAGTTACAGTTTCTAGTTGATTCTTGGTCATTAATGTGAAATATAACCTCAATTCTTCTCATAGTTTTGCAGATTTGCATCCTAAATATCCCATTTCCACCAATTCTGAATCGTTCAGCTTATAACCCTCCCTACACTCTTAGCCATTGAACATCTTCCTTCTATAGCCCTATAAATTAATATGGAATCATCATCAACTAAAATACACTGTTTGAAATCATTTTGCCCAATAAGCTCATCCAAATGTAACTAAGGACGAGCGTAAATCAACGGTGATAGGTATCAGCTGTCATCCTTCCAACTGCAGGCTAGAAACTTGTCCATTACATACTCTTTACACATGAATATAACTCTAGACTTTATTTCTTTCCAAGAAGACACTGCATCATATCTTTAGGAAGTGTTTTTTTTTTTTTCCTTTAAGCCAACAAAAAACAAAAACAGATCTCTCTTCCTTCCCCTATATCGTTCAATAAAATTTTCTATGTAGCACCTGGTTATAATTCTTCCTATTACTTGAAGTCTTGAATACACTTCCTGAAGATCAATAAAAATGGCTAATAAGCTAATCGTCAAAATAGTTTCCACAACTTTAAATATCATCCCTATACTTGCAAGTATATGGAAATTTGCATCTTCTACATTCAGTGTTTCAGAAAATGCTAACTCAGGTCTTTTCCACGAGGCAGCAAACACCTAAAAATCACCTACACCATCACTTTGGGAGTCTCTTAACTGAACCACCTTGAGGCCTGAAGACGCTCAGCAATAGCACATATCTAGGCTGCCATTTAAGCAGGTTTGACCAGAATAGAATCCAGGAGGTCGAAGTCGACACTTAGGAAGCTCTAGGTGTTACGTGCTAGGTGCAACAATGTGGATGTTGTTATGAGTTTGTGTCTGAAACTCCCTAACATTTTGACAGACATTACCTGCAGCATAAGCCATTTTTCATTCTCTATAAGCAATATTAACTTCACTAAGACCAGTTTTTCAACAACATACAGTCTTTTTATGGATTAAATATTTAGTTCTACCTAAAGTCAACCTGCAATCACCCTTAATAAACTTAAATTACTTAATTTTTTTTTTCTACTATCTAAATCTGGCATCTTACCAAATATATACTCAATATATGATATATCTTTAATCTTTGTCAACTCAATTTGAGCTTGTATAGATTATCACAGCTTTCGTTTTCACTAACTGCTAACCTTTACATTATGACAGATGACCTCTTTCCTTCAGTTACCATTTGGATTTTTTCAATTTACCATAAGGTCTCTTACTTGCTACCTACTACCTCTAGATTACCATGATTTCTTTTGCTATTTTCTTGACCCAAAGTATGTAATGAAAGTTTCCTCATATACATTCCAATAGTTTTCTTTTATCATTCTATTGCAGAAGTATCAAGTTCTCATCTTCTACTTTCCATGCAACTTTAACTTCATTAGATTCATTAGAGACATACCTGAATAATTTCTATGGAAAATGTCAGTTACCTACAAAACCACATCCTTAGTGCTAGCTTGGAACTTCGGAAAGGCAGAGAAAGAATAACCAATAAGCACAACAATGACAACAAGCACAGAATTGTCAGTTTATTTAGTTACCTCAATTCATAATGAAATTACCGGTAGTATTGGATCTTTTTGAAAGGGAAAAAAAGGAAAAAAAAAATTTAATTATTATGCAGATAAATATTAACTATACCAAGAAAACATGAATTTCAAAAACCACCTAAAAAGAAATATGGGTGTGCGTGTATGAATGTGAGAGAGTGAGAAAGAGACCAAAGTTGATTTCGATCCTATAATATGAAAAAATAGTCTTACCTTAATATAACTCATAAGTGAGGCTGTCTTCCGTAACATCAGGCATATGACAACCTAGCACGACAGAACAAAAATATTGTGAAACTAGAAGCCAAGATTCATGCTTCGTTTGGAAGGCTCAAGAAGCAAAGAAAGAAATAGTTTAACATGAAATACTCCTTAAAAATAAAGACTTGCATCTCCTGCATAAAATTGAACTGAAGAATCACAATGTGGGAAGATAAGCATACCTTGCTGAAGTAACCAGCCAACAATGTGCTATGTGAGTGATCCGGTTTAAGGAAGGAAAATAGCAAATTCATGAGCTGCAAGGAAAAACAAATGGCAATAAGAAAAATCATATAAATCCATATTGAATCATCCCAGCAATAAGATTCTACAGGAAATGTATATGACCAATAGAATATGATATAGACACACACCTCCTCATCCTCTACTAAAGTTCTTAGTATGATATCAACCTCGCAAGTAAATATCTCACATGCGATAAATGGAAACCTGTATGACAACACCATAGAATTAAGACACAGAAAATCAAATAATTGAAAAGATACCTTAATTGACAAATTCCGAATGCCAATCCATACTTGAATGTTCTCTTCTTGTCAGAATCCTCGGGAGCTTCTTCAACAATATAGCGAATCAATTGTTCCACCTGAGTTCTCTCACGCAGACTAGAGATACAAACATAGAAATGAGGTCAAACAAATAATTCAAGGCAATATAGAAATGAAAAGAGAAAAAAGCTTATCATTGCAAAGAAATTTCGTAAACAATGACTCTTTAGTCCAATGAGAAGAATTTGTCTCGAACATTCTAACCTAACGTTTATTTTCCATTTTTCAGGCCAGGTTTATTTGAAATTTGATTCAGAATTCTGTTGGGCTCAACTTTCAAGTATAAACTATAAAGATCTGCAGAATTTGGAAGACTCCTCTGCTCATAGTTGGACATGCTGTGACTTATATTAATCATTGCAGCTCACGAGGTTTATGAAAAGGTTAAAATGTGAAAAAAGCTATTGATGCAATTTTAAAATTTGACCATGATGCCTCCTTCACATTTTTATCATCGTATATGCATAACCCCATCATATTATAGGGAAAAAATATTAGGATGGAATTTGAACTTTGATTTCAAATGGAGGAGAAAGAAAATAAAAGGGGAAAAACATACTATTCAATTACAAGTACAAAAATAGAAAGGTTAGAAAAGGAAAGAAAGTAGAAGATGAGACATGTAAGAATTTTCACTAAGATAAAAGGTCACACTCAAATCCCAAAAAATTTTCCTCGAGGATCACCAATTCACCATACCACTCACTCGCCCAAAAATTTTCACAAGTCACTTTTGACCTCTATCAAGCTTTGCCAGAAAATTATCACATGCATTTCTTCCTTCCCCCTACTTTCCAAAAGCCATATGATTAAATAATTCCTCTTTAACTTTATTTCAATTTTCACTTCCATTTAATCTTTCTAATTATTACTTTTCTTTCTACAAGCAAACATGGCCTTATCTAATTACAAATAATAGGTGGCATGTTGGAGCATATAGTTTTGGCAACCATGTCATTGCCAAAAAAGTTGAGAAACATTTCTTAAGTCAAATATGAACACAGTTTAGTTGCATGTAATAAGCGCAATGAACACTGACTATGAATATTGGTGCCTCATCTTGGACCCAAATCACATTGGATTTCTTAGCCTGACATAACATCCAATCTACTTTTCTCTTTCATGTTAAATTCAGCCTTGAAATAGCATAGAATCTTAATTCAGTATCCTTCTATCAAACCACAAAGCTGAGGCAGGATGGTGTGAAATGTTCTGTGGATTTACAAACGGAGGACAGGCCATGAAGTATCTAGATCAGAATGCAAAAATGTCAGTCTCTAGACCACACACAGGGAACATTGCTTAGAATTAAAAAATCTCACTATAATGCTAACTCCTTGCCCTATAGATCCAATACGCAACCTGTAATTGCAATGAAATCTAATCTCTGGATGCCCTTGGATATTTATCCAAGAGGGACATGTTAGCATTCAAAGAATTCCTCCACATTTAAGGTTTAATGATTGATATGGAACATTAAAAATTTTATCCTTTAACAGATTAAAAGCATGAGGCATTCTAATAACTCCTTCAAAATAGAGGTATATAATATGGTTTGGGCCAGAGGGATCTTAAAGCATAAATAAGTATTATCGAATGAGTAAATTTCATTTATCCCAATCCAAGCAATATTTCTTCTATCTTTTTTTTTTGGGCCCCATGTCACTGCTGATGGGGAGGGGATGGTAAGTCTAACTTGAGTTGTGAACATTTCAACTTTTTCAGCCTCTCATATTCTAATAATTTATAAGCAAAAACAAGGTTGGTAAATAAGTTAAAAACTTAATGTGTTCTTCATGTCAAAGAGGTGTAAGGTTTTTCATCAGATAGGCAAAGCAAACAATCAGAACGAAAAGAACTAAGAAATACTTGACGCAAGCATCTAAAATGCCTCTGAACTAGGTAAAACTTAAAAATTTAAAACTTAAAAATTTAAGTAGAGGAAGTAAAAGCTTATTACAAGTTAATGAGTCGGGTATTCAGTGCTTTGCATTCTTGAATTATTTCATCCTCGTCGAGAAGCTCTTCCAATGTAAAGTTCTCCTTCTCCAAAATAGTATCCACCTGAATCAGATAAATGATTTGTTCGTAACTTGGAAAAATCAAATATCTGCACCAAGCAAGTAATAAGACAATATGATAGTACTGATAGTTGCCGGAAAAAAAAATATTGTCCTGTAAATAGTCAAACAGAACAAAAAAGAAATACAGATAACTTATCAAAACAAAAGTGAGGCTACAAATTGCAAGGAAAATAGAGGAAATCTTACAGTTGATAAACAAGGGTAGTGAATTTTCAAACTAATGGTACTAAGGCTACGAACAAATTAATCAGCTTGATAATGCTTTGAATTCTTCACTTCTGCTATATTTTACATTTCTTTAGTGCAATAAAAGTTGCACGAAGCAAGCAAAATGCACTTATAATGGAGAAACCAATTCAAATGACAGCGTTAACCGTCCATTGTTGAAATTAGGTGATTCAACAATCAAATTGAGTAACAAGAGCAGATCGAATCCCGAGTTGGCATCAAATTTAGCCCATTTAGCAATCAGGAGACTTACAGGAGAGGTGGTGGACAATCCAGTCATTCGCCAGAACATCTTGGCAGAGCTTAACCGGTAGAGATCCCAATCTCCCTCCCGCGCCTCAGATCTAGAGCTCCCCTAACCTCCAAAGAAAAACAAGCTCCAGAGATCCAAATCCAACTGGAGACCCAAAGCCAATTGGAGATCCTCCCCAAATGATATCAAAACCCTAGAATAGAGAAAGAATTCCGTTCCCGAGCCCGTTTCTCGCTCGGCGATCGAATGTGACGCAGGATCCAAGAACGAGCGAAAAGAAGAAACCCTAGGAGAGAGAAAAATAATAAGAAAACAGATTTGGATCGAGAATGGTTAGAGAGAGGAAAGAGAAGAACCGGAGGCTGCAATCGCGGGATGGAGTGTTTTTGGAGGACGCATAAAGAAAGTAAAAAAGAAAAAAAAAACAAAAAATGAAAACACAAGCTTTTATTTATTTATTGAGATGGAAACAAAAATACTAATGAACAGATATACATACCATATTTCAAACAGATTACTGTTATTATTTTTCTAAAAATAATAAAATAATAATAATACAAGTGAAGAGATAGGTTCAGGCTAGTGATGTGTTTTGTGGATTTAATTTGGAGTTGCAGAGTGACTATTTGTGTATTTTAGGCTAAGTTCCTTACAATAATTTGGAATAATGATTGACTGTAAATGTATATGAAAATAATTGCTATTGTTTTGAATTATCTTCTTATTTTTAATTTTGATGATGATTTTGATTTAGAATTAAATAGGTGTGTGGGGTGAAGTTGCAAATATCGTATGCTATGGGAGTTTCCAAAGGAGCAGACCAATTTTTCTGCTGAACCTATTAATTTTTTTGGATATTGATTTTGCTCCCAAATCTTCATATTTATGATTTTACCGTCCCAAATCTCATAAGTTACAACAATTTAGTCCCCTTTCTAACACAGTTAAATATTTGACCATTTTATTCATCTTTTTCTCTTCTATTTTCCTCTTCTCTTCCTCCTCTCTTCTGCTTTTCTTCATTATTTCTCCTCTCTTCTTTCTCTTCTCTTCCTCCTCTCTTCTCCTCTCTTCCCTAACACAGTTTCTTTCTCTTCTCTTCCTCCTCTCTTCTCCTCTCTTCCCTAACACAGTTAAATACTGAAATAAGAGAGGAGAAATAATAAAGAAAAGCAGAAGAGAGGAAGAAGAGAGGAGGAAAATAGAAGAGAAAAAGAGGGATAAAATGGTCAAATATTTAACTGTGTTAGAAAGGGGACTAAATTGTTGTAACTTATGAGATTTGGGAGGCAAAATTCTAAATATGAAGATTTTGAGGGCAAAATCATAATATATAAAGATTTGAGGGACAAACCAGTAAATACCCCTAATTTTTTTTCAAGCTCAAAATTCAGATAATTATTAAGTGCGCTCCTTTAGAAACTCCCTCGCTTTCTCTTTCCATTTTTCGCTTGTGATTGCTGTTGTTTGACAAGAAAGCAAATTTGAGGCCGTTCGGGGAAATTGGACCCATTTCATTCTGACCGCAGGGCCCATCAAAGCCCAGGTCCGATAACTCTTCCAACAATTATTTATATTTTAAATAGCATAATGGAGCGCGCACGCACACACATATATATATATATATATATATATATATATATATATATATATATGAGAAAACGAAAAATTCATCAGCGGTGAAGGAAGTTCCTTCACCACCACTTAGGTGACCCAATAAAATTATTACATGTATTGTTACTCAAGATAATAAATAAAAGAATTCCCTTAACCGTCGTGTTTAAGTGGCGTCATGTGTAATAATTTTATTGGATCATTTAAATGGCGGTGAAGGAATTCTCTTCACCGCTAATGAATTTCTCATTTAATATATATATATATATATATATATATATATATATATATATATATATATATATATATATATATATATATATATATATATATATATACACACACACACACACACTTTTTTCCTTCCAATATCACGGTCATTTTTCCCCCTTTATATCCTTTATATTTGTTTGTAGATTGTAAGTATACAAAATTTCTCTACAAATTAAATTTTTTTTCTCCCAATTTGTTGTGTCATGACCCACTCTTTCTTATAATCTACAAAATCCAGAATTTATACATCCAAACGGCATTGAAATTTTTTATTGTTCACTTTATTATTTTTTTCCCCCAACTTTGAATTATGATCGCTCAGACATAACATGTTCATCGTAAGCACACTTTACTATCTGAGCTAAATATAAATAGATCTCATTTTTCTTAAAAAAAAAACCTTAAGAAATGGTTATCTAATTTTCTTATATAAATTTTCTTTGTGCACATATTATTAGCCTACAAAACAATGCATGCTTATCTAATTCAAACTAAATACAAAATTTGGTTGTGGAATCAGTCAATATCAATATGGATATAAGTTTGCAGTTACAAGGTTTATATAAATGGTAAGAGTACCGCCTAGGTTTATTGATGAGTGAACAATGACACCATATGCCGGCCGAAGGATTGATTGAGTCACCAACCAACCCTCCCTCGACTTACCAAACCGAAGTAGGTCCAGGCGGACCAATGGAAATGTGGGTGTGCGCGGGCTGTGAAGGCCTTTTGGTGGTGCCTCGAACTTAAGGCCCAACTTCTCTCCCTGATGGGCCTGATGTGAACTGATGAGTTAGACGGTCCCGGACCAAGAGAAATAGAAATATAATTAAAAAAAAAAATAAAAAAAAAATAATAAAAATGAATGGTCCCCAGTGCCACTGCAGTCCGATGCTGACCACCAGAACAACCCCGTTCGCTGTCGCTAAGAAAAGAAACGTTAGCCACACGTATCTCGCTGCGGGGCCCCTACGCACTCGTATCCCAGTGACTAGGTGTCCGAATTAAATAAACAAATGGAAGGCCAGAATCGCATAAACCGACCGAACTTTCTCGAATGCCAATCCACCCCAGTTCCCTTCTCCTCTCCTCTTCTCGCCTTCGCCTTCGTCGCCAAAAATTAGCTCGTCTCCCGATTCTCCTATTTCTTTCTTTTTCTATTTTCTTTTTCTTTTTCCCAAGTAAATTTCTTTATTTTTTCCCCAGAAATAAAATCAGCGGATAATTTTCTCAGCGATCGTACTATCTGCTCACCAAATCATCACGCAATAAAGCTCCTCCCATAAAAGGTAAACAAAACCCTCTCTCGGGGGGGTGAAACCCTAGTTTTTGAAGACAAAATTATTTTTTCCCCTTTCCCCCCTTTACTAGACTGGTTCCCAATCTGATTAGGATCCAAGTGAACCATGCTTCCTCGATCGGGGGTTTCTATTCCTAGGGCTTGATTTCATGATCTGAGACATTCAGTATTTTTTAGAGCTGCTCTGTCTTTGCTTATTATTTTGGATTTATAAGTTTCGAGTTCCTGCTTCCCGATATATCAAAATTGATCTAATATTAAGTTTCTGTTTTTTCTTTTTTTTTTTGGGTGACATATTTGTGTGGAATTTTATTTTTGAAATCTGTGATAGTATTGAATTCATGTTTGCATGCATTCACATCAGGCTTTTTAGTGGTTGGAGGCATTTCTTCAGTGGGATTCAGTCAGTTATCAAGTGTCCTCTCTTCCAGATTGGAAAGTTCAATGTTGCTAGGGTTTCACAGTTTTGGAATAAAAAAAATTAATGTAATATCTTCTTTGTTGCTTTGGCATCTATTGAAGCTAATAACCAAAAGATTCCCGTTTTTTTTTTTTTTTTGTTGTTTTGAGTGAACGGTTGTAAAAATAAGTTTTTGAGCCTTAGATCTTTTAATTCTTGGTATCTGTTACCTGTAGAAGGGCAAAATGGTTCGTTTACTACTGTAGTGCCAGCGATTCTACATTTTTATGAAATTTTACTCCATGATCCACTCAAGCTTTTCAGATAGCCAATCCATTTTACAACTGTAGGTTTGTGGTTAGCTTATTTTAGCCAGATTGAATTTAGAAATCTCTTCTTGAAGGATTATCTTCCTAAGTATATGAAGGCTCCATAATAAATTGATTTTACATATGTTATGTGTTTGAGAAGTTGAAGATCGTAGTTCTTTTTATGGCCTTGTCATTAGGGATGCTAATGGACGCTTCCATGGGCCAATTTTGGCCCTCTCTATATAAAATTTTGAATTAGAAAATCAAAATTTCATTTTTAATTCAAAATTTGTATAGAGCAGGCCAAAAATTGACCTATGAACGTGTCCATTACCATCCCTTCTTATCATAGGTCTAGGTGACTTTACAAATACCGATATGTCTATACGTTTATTAACCATGAAGTCTTTCCTTTTCTTTTACTGATCATCTTTTAGATTTGAGGGCAATTAATGGTCTTGGATTGTATTTATTAATGAAAATAGCCAATAGGTTTCCACATCTCATCCTTTAGAGCATCATTAATTAGATTGTAGTTCTTATATTGATTTATGTTCAGGTTGGTTGAGGGCAAACATTTCACTATTTCGATGAATAACGTATAATGTGAATATTAGTTTTGGAAACTATTTTTTTTCTCTAAGACATGACCTTAATAACTACAATCTCTCATAATGAAATCCACAACATCCTTCATCTTCCTCGCGAGTTCAATAACTGTTGAGGAAAATTTCCTTAAGCACAATCTTAGTACCTAATTTTGCTCCCTCACTCATTGTAAAATCTGTACACATATTATCTTTCCCCCACGTGTGTCGAATATAAATTTGAGAGAAATGACTATCCAAAAAACTAGCGTTTTTAAGCAGCAGACAAGTGGGACTTATGGGATACATGAATCGACATCACTTTATAATCATAATTTTCTCCACTGTCCATACAAGTGCCTTCTACAATCTCTGAGTTTCAGCATCCGATACCAACTGCACACAAACGGAATGCTACCTGTACTAATCCTCCTATATCATTTCTCACTACAAATCTAGCCTCAATATTGTTATCTTGCATAGAATCATCAGTATTAACTTTGAACCAACCCCTAAGAGAGGATCCCAAGACATCCATCTCCCCCCATGACAACCAAATTTCCTCAGTGACAATGACCGCCATAAGATCCACCCTCTCCGATTTAAAATATTCCAACTCAAATAGCAGTCTATTGATTTCATTTCAAATTTTCCGATTTGTGTACATGATGACTAACTAGACGAACTTTCTCAACATGTGGGTATCCAAACTCCCTCCAGATAGACAACTAATCTTCTCATATTGGTCAAGTGAAATACAAATTCAACTTAGCTTCCACATACCCAGACCTCCTTAGAAAGAGGGTAATGAAGGACAAAGTGGTCTAAAGACTCCTCCGTAGCCCGCACTAAGGAAAATCGGGGCAATTGTGATTCCGTATCAATGCAGAATGGATCTGGTAGTGTAGCGTAACTTTTCAAATCTAAGTGCGGGTTCGGAGCACTGCCACCTATTGTCATTCCACAGTAGATTGAGAGGAGAGTCAAGGACACATGCACTTGTATGTGAGGGAGATGCTGCAGAGACGTACCATGCCACACAGTCAAGTCTCTGTTGGCTCGATGAGGAATCAAAATAGACATAATTGCAGCCACAACAACCAAATAGAAGGGTTTTTCTAACCTATTTATATCTCATGTGTAGTTTTGTAGGATAAAATGGCTCACAATAGTTCTCGGAGCCATCTCAGTTACAAAACGTTAAAGTATCCTTTGATAAAGGTAATTCAGAAAATCATGAATCTTCCATAACTTGAATGGCCTGCCTATTTACCACTGGCCATCGCCATTTTTCTTTCAATGTCTCCGTACTACACTCAAGATAGCACGACATGCTAACAAAGGGGCTTGCCTCTTCTATGAGTCCCAAACAGACAAAGGGATTTTATACGTAGACAACCATTTTTTTACCACAACAAGCTTGACCTATCTAAACATATTACGAAAAGCTTGGTAAGGCAAGCTTTGAGTATCTAACATTGGGATGCCCGAAACCTCCTCATTGTGTGACTTGCAAATTTAGTTCCATGTGACTGGAGGCATGCCCTGAGGCCCATCACTTTGTCCTTACAAGAAACAGTAGAACTTATCTAGATCATCGATTGGAGCAGTATCTTCCTAAAAGATATCTTATACTTTCATATACTTAACTTCGAATCTTAGTACCCATATGAATTGAACCTTAGTAACCCATTAAAATAGCTCATTGAGACTCTTTTGTCTCCTATAAGAATGTCGAAGTACTTGAATGACATAATACTCATATGAATGGAGAAAATCCAAAGACCTCCAGATCCCAGTATCCATACTTTTTTTCACAAAGATATTTGTTGAGATTTATGGTTAACCACTTGTTTCACAATATCTACCAAATATTTGCTAAAAAATCTTGGCTTCTTGTAGGGTTGCCTGAGCCATAACAAAATTATCTGGAAATAAAAAGTGTCATTGAATTGGCTACATATCTAAGGCTGCTCCCACAAGTCTTTCCATACATAGCTCATTTTTCAGGGCCCTGGATAAAAATTTTGATGCAAGAACAATTAAATATGGTGACAGAGGGATGGGGATTACTGATAACTATTCCGTCAGAGATCCATTAATTGCGCGAAAGAGAGATCCCGAACACAACCCATCACCCACCCACAGATTGTTGGTTGAATCCAAATCTGCATAACGCTAGCTCAACAAATCTCCAGTTCATACGATCGTTAGCCCTTGACATATTTTTCTTTTAGACCCATAAGCTTGCCATTGTGTGTTGAATATGTCAATAAATGAAGGATTTTCTGAACCAAATTTTTTTTATTTGAACTACACCTTTCCAGAAACGAAGTCTGCAGTTCCTATAAATCAGTTTTGGCAATAACTTCTTCAATCAGGCAATGAGAATCTTAGAATAAGAGAAGTTGAATAAGTTGATGGGGTGGGGAAAGTATTTAGAGAGTGTTGATTATTTACTTTAGGAGTCAACTTTACAAGTCGCTTTCCACTTTTTAAAAGAATTTCAGTTTGCCACCAACACATTGCCCTTAATGATCTCGACAATTCCAGGGGAGAATAATCAATGATAATGAGCGAGGGTATGCCATCTTCCACGGCCATATTAGTGCATTTAGAGTTAATATGTTACTATGTAGAGTTACATCATCACACTTTCTTTGCTTAGTAGCGTCCTTGCTCTCAACGATCCATATAGGGAGTTGGTGACCCTCACCCGAGATTGGTTTTGAGGGGAACACCCTTCTTTTTTCCAGGTGCAAAGGCCTCCTGCAATTTTGCAAGCTCCTTGTCACAAGTTTTTGATTTTCCATCAACACTCGCTGCTTGTGGGAATTACAAACCATGATTCGTGGTGGTATAGCACTCGACAGAGACGTCTCATTAAAACCCTGGTGAGGGTGCTCAGAGTTATTCCTAGCGCCGATAGTGAAGAGCATACTTGATTAGTGACTTTCAACTCCATTTGTGTAGACATGCAGCCCAGAAACTTGGCACAATATCCGCACCTGCACCTGCACAATACCCGCACCTGCAACCTCTAACCTATCTCCATCCATACTCTCCACGTCGCAGCAGACTCCCTTCTCATGCTTGCAACTCCCAACACCCAAACCTATCTTCATCCACACTCTCCACGCCTCTTCATGCCTCAACAGACTCCCGTCTCATGCTTGCAATTGCTTCATGATTGCTGCGATATGCCTTTATCTTGATATGGACAATATCAAGTTTAGAAACTCCTTTAATGTCGTCCACAATGGATTCATTGCCTCCATAACTTGCAGAATTTGCTTTGACCAGTGATCCTGCATTGATAACACTGCTGTCAACCACTATTGTTTCCAAAATTGTTCTTAGCATGTATCCTGACACCATGTACTGGAGGATTGGAAACTTTATTTTCATTTTTGTTCTCAGCGATTAAATCAATATTAACCAAATTGATATCATTAGACTTTCCATGAGCTGCAGGAATGGAAACTTTATTTCTATATTTGTTTCCAGCAATTAATTTATTATTAACCAAATTGATATAATTAGCCCCGTCATCTTTTGAGGAATTAGTGCCTTCATTTGGCAAGTCAAACCCAACTCCTTGTTGATTATTCAATAATTCAAATCACGTTTCACACTTTCACCATATGACAACTCTCTATTAGCCAAACGCTAACCCTTGTACCAGATTCAATGCTGAATTGCCACGAAATGATTCTGAAACCACACGAACCGGTAGCAGTACCAAGCCCTTCTTCCTCCTTCACTTCACCATTGCCATTAGTCATGGTCATATAAGTCAAATCTAGCTCTCCTCTCCTCAACCGACAACGAACCCTTAACCCTATGCCCATCTAGATGCACTTTGGAGGGAGATTGCCATCCATCATCTTTCAAAATCCCACTGATACCACCCTCAACAACCACCAGCACTTCCTACATAGCTCCTCTAGCTATGGTTGCTACTTTCATTTCGAATCTCTGTCTGCTGAAACAGAGCAATGACTAGAATTCTATAGTAAAAACAGAAAACACCCACATTTTCATACGAAAACTCTTGCCAATTCGTCTTCTACACACCAAGAGGGGGAAACCCCTGGGACTAACCTCTTTGTAACATCTCTGGAGCATCTTTCTTTACACAAACTCAACCAAAAGTGTCTCTCAACATATCTTTCATGCAAGCATTCACTGCTATGGGTTACCTGCCTCAACACCAGTTTCAAGGCTCCCTATAAATCTGGTCATGGTACCTATATTGTAACCTTCGAGATAACAACTTTAGAAGGTCAATTTTTTTTTCTCTAGTCTTCCAAAGTAAGTACCATTGAGCAACTGACCATGGTCCCTTCGTGTTCTCCATCATTCTCTTCTTCTCGTAATTTAACTTAATTGTCGATAACTCATTCGCCATTGGAATAATATCATAACTTCCTTTCATACGCCACTGACAACAAAGGGTCCTCGCAATAAACTCTGTATCAAGAATTTGATTATTAAGAAACTTCTCGATCAAAGAATACTTCCATTATTCTCTATTATGAGTGAGTTTATTCTCCGAAAACAACGATGGTTCATTGAATACTTGCTTTAACTGTGCGATTTCCTCATTAGTAACTCTCCATTCATCATGGTTTGCACCATCACCGGATCTCGCTATCGTAGCCCAACTCCAAAGAGGCTATTATGAAGTTCAACTTCCTTAAATGTCGCATGCAGAGGTATACTTTTATTTAGAAAGAAAATAGTGGGCAGGTGAGCAAAAATAATTGTTTAGCATGGGTTTCACCACATAAACAGTTCATATTTTGTTCATTTCTCCTTCCTCATTGTAGATAAAGCTCATGTACTCAAGATTTCGGGGAAAATTGTGTTGAGCAATATTTTTATTTTTATTTTTATTTTTATATTTGTTGTACTATGGGTAGTCTAGAGTTTGATGTCTGCATGAACAGCATGCAACTAGACAAGTAGGATTTTGCACCAATATATGTGCTCGCCACATGCTGGACATGTACATGCATAGAAACTAATCACACTATTTGGACCTGGACATATTTAGAAGCTGGTTAAGTCCTTGTTTGATTTAGACTTGTAGAGATACACTGGTGAATCCAAGCGATTATTTTCCTTGGCAGACGGGCATACCGTACAGTAAAGTTGGTATAGCATATACTTTTTTCCCTTAGATCTTAGAATAGTCTTGTGCCTCAACATTGATAAGTCGCATACGTAGTAATGAAAGTCTCCTTTCATATGCTTCATTTTATAAGTCTGTGTGGTACGTTTCAATCATTGGCAAACTTTGGTGTAGGGATAGTCACCATGATACTTAAACTTGTTCTTTCAGCTTCGTTCCAGATCTGCAATTTCTCCTCTTTCCAGTCTGCTGCAGAAGTCTGCATTGGCATCATGACATCTTCTGCAAATGGCTTGTCAGGTACATATTTATAGATTCCTACGTGTTCTTATACGAAATTAAAGCTGCATAACTTTAAAATTTTGTAGACTATGGTTTCAAACAGCTTATTAAATCAAGATGCTGTCGGCATCTGATATTTTGGTATTTTATATATAAAAAGAACTCAGAATCTATGGAGCATGAAGGGTTACAGTGCAACCTTTTGCTTGTTTGAGATGCCGAAGTCGTAATTCTTCCAAACTGATACAATGCGGGTTGAGGAATAATCTTCTAGTTTGAACTTTCAACAGTCTATGAAATAGAAAATTATTTTTAAAAATAATCGTTAAGAGTAGAAATAGAAGTATGGTTTACTATGATTTTGGGAGGAGAAACTTTAGGGGCGAACGACTTTTACTTTCTCCACACTGTTTACTGTTAACTAGTCACATGCATGCTCCATGTTTTTACAATCAAGGTTTATATATTTCTAAATATTGATTCATTTAGATGGAGCATATGATTAATCTAGGTTTAAGAATCCTCTTTCTTTGATGTATTATCAATAAAGGGAAAAAAAGGAAGGTAAAGATATTATAGAACTATAAAGTCTACTAATGATTTAATGTTATTATCACAACTTTCCATATCCTAAGAACTATGTGGCAGAAGCATTACTATAACTATTTTATTTCTGTGTATATTTTATGATGTTTCAAGGTGCACCTGCATGTCGTGCCTATGCGTGTTATTCGAGACAATATTTTCATTGTATTGTTTTTAGTTTATCTTCTGCTTATATCCTCCTCCCCAGTATGACCACTATTACCTAGTCTTAAACATTAGGAGATGTTATGTCTCAATTCTGTGTTTGTATCTATATTTTTTGTAATTATATACTCTAATACAATTGGTTTTATAATTTGATTTACTAATGTTTATGTTATATTTTCTTTTTTAGCTTTTTCCATGCATCGTTTTTTTTTAATTTCATATTTTTGGTTAATAATCGCTCAGATAGCAGCGGACCTGATGAACAGCAACACCAATTGCAACCTGAGGTCCAAAATCCTAATTCTGCAAATGGAAATTTCCAACCAGGGATGCCAGCACCGCCTCCTATGTACATGATGCCTTGTGGTCAACTTGAAGAGGGACAAACAATGGTGATGTTTCTCATTTTTCTTAATTACTAATGTTCTTATATTCTTCTTTGCTATTGGATGTATGACCAATTATACATGTCCTGGTAGCATTGTTGCTCTTAGGTAGTAATGTTTAGCATTCTTTTGGTCTCATACATATTTGAATAATACAATACTAAATCAATAGATTTTAAGGTTCCACACAATTTTTTTTGGTTTTAATAGGTGTATTGTGTGTGCACCACACCCTCTTGTTTTTATTTGGGGGGGGGGGGGGGGGGGGGGGGGGACTGGGTTGGACTGGACTGGAGTTCTCTGTATAGTCAGGGCTCTTGTTAGATTTTGTAAATTCTGTAACTCGAATCAATGGAACTGCAATTGTTCAATTTAATAAATAAAAACATTGTGTGTGTTATTTTGGGCAACGTTGATAAACCTTTTATCAGGAAAATTCTGGTTGAAGCAGATGTCTTTGTCAGCTGGATTGCACTTGTTGTAATACTTGTTGCATGTATTTAAACACCCATTTCCTTTGTGTTGCTTCTCTTTCTGAATACATGTCTCAGTATATGGTTCTTCTCTATTCTGTTTTAGTATATTGTAGGCTTGTGGTATCTATATGTGGATGTCACGGTAAATAATGTAAACTGGCGGGATGGTTATGCACAGATGACTGTTACTGGAATTGATGTCAGTGATTGTTATTGAGGTTCTAGACACATACTTCAAACGTAAATAAAATAAAGTCATGTTTTATTTATTTTCAAATTAATTATTTATTCTGCTAGACATCTACTGACATGCCAAATGACCTGACCAGAGAAAATCACCTTTTTTCTTCTTTGGTTGGTGGATATATAAACATAGATGATAGTGGGTTCCTACACGATGCATATTTTTTAAAATGTCAGTTCATTATTTTTGTTGTTGTTGTTGTCAGTTCATTATTTCCTAGTTTGATCATGGATTATAACTATAGCATTTTTAGCATCTATTTTTGTGTCACTCAGTTGACTTAGTGAAGATACATGGCAGGCTCAGACGGCATACCCTTACATAGATCCATATTATGGAAGTATAATTGCCGCATATGGTGGGCAAGCTGTGGTATGATTTCTCCAGGGAACTCGTCTATATTTCTTGTTGTAATTTGTTTTTATCAATCATAAAGAAGAATTTTCTTTGCAGTGTATATTTATATATTACCTAATTTGGCATTTATAAATACTGGTTTTAGATGCATCCACATATGATGGGCGTTCTTCAACCTGGGGTACCGTTGCCAACTGATGCCATTGAAGAGCCTGTGTATGTTAATGCAAAGCAATATCATGGTATTTTGAGGCGTAGACAGTCTCGTGCAAAAGCTGAATCCGAAAATAAACTGATAAAAAGCAGGAAGGTATGTTGCCCAAAAAAACAGCACGCTCCAAATTCCTCTTATTATCTTAATTGATCTGAATCATAAAGAGTTAATTGATCAAAAAGCTTGTAATTCAAGTGGATTCCATTATATGCAAGTCTGGGTTTTTTCTTTATAGTGATTATTGCTATGTTTCAAAATTGTGTTCTAGAAATTCTGTTGCAGTCCGAGGTGAAGCCACTTGCCACTTCTGTGTTTGTACACAGCCTGTTCAGATAGAGTAGTTCCAGATAAAATATGGGGCACTAGCTGTCTTTCTTGTCTTGAAAATGTTGTATTTTGACCTACTTTGCTAGGCAGAGATCACCAGGGGTTCAAACCCTACTGATTGAACACTAGTAGAGAACTCTCGCATCGACATATGGATAATGATTGAAATTGGAATAAAAATCTTGCAAAATCTAATGTGAAAAACTCTTGGTAGTTATGTCTTTTGCTACCACTGACACAGTACAGTGCTAAAACGTTGTATATAGGACATCAAAAGTGTAGATTTCTGAAATAATGATGGGCTTTTTGCATGTGAAAGTTGCTGTGACATTTTTGTGATCATATATAGTTGGCCTAGTTGAAGATTTAATCTTTATTGCAATCCTAGGCTGTGGACATCTGTTCCCCTTTTGAGGCTGTTAATGTATTTCCACCGAGTTAATATTGCAATCCTTAGCTATGTACAAAGTTGTGGGTGGCAAGTTGAGAAGGTGTTTAACAAATGTTTCCTTAGTTTGAAATTCTTCTGCCACACCTTTCCACTATTGATAGTTGTCTTGGATTTTGTTGCACAGCTTCTCATTGCCATTGTTGACCTGAAGCCTGAGCCATGAATTTTTTGATACTCTCGTAAATGGTGATGTGTCTAGTGATTGTTTTCGGTTACCTTGTGAATTACATGATCATGACAATACTGTTAATTTGTTTTGATGGACTTACTTCCATCAAAGAGGCCATGATGAGGCAAAGGTCCAAGTTGCAACGTGTGTAAATAATTGTTTGTATGCCATGGGAATTTTGCCCTCCTGACTGTAAAGAATTCATAATGGTCTAACGATCTGCAATCTGAGTGCAGCCTTACCTACACGAGTCTCGTCACTTGCATGCTTTGAAGAGAGCAAGGGGATGCGGAGGTCGCTTCCTGAATTCCAAATCGAACGGTGGAGCTGAACAGGACAGGTCTCAAGCTGGCAACCTTCCTTCCTCTGAGAACAAACAGAATGGAACAAATGCTTCTGAAACCAATAAAACAGAGACACCAGTGACGGCGTTGTGAGGCTGACCCTCAAAGAAATGCAGACCCTCAAAAGAAATGCAGGAGGAAATAAAGGAGGGACGTGTACAGTAATATCGCGGGATAATGATCTTTAGGATTTGTAACTTTTGATACTTTGGGTCACTTTTATTTAATTAATTTTTTTTTTCTTCTGCTTTGCGTTTGACATATTCAGTCCATATTTATCAGTGGAGCAGTCGTGAAAATATTCAGAAGCTGATGGGATAGAGATTAGTCCTTGGCATAGTTTTGATAGCCTTAAATTGATACATGTTGAATTCACTAGGTTATTTTTTTATTTCGAATTTTGATTTGCAGAAAGATAGTCTATCATTGGCTTCCAATCTGGTGTATGAAGGCTCGAGGAACTGGGTTCATCTATCATTGTCTTATTGTTGCTGGCATGGATGTAAATGTTTAGGGGTTGCAGAAAAGTTCTCTTTTGAGCCTCGGATATTCAGGTTGTAAGGCACCTTAGCAAGTTTTGGAAAAAAGATTCTATCACTTCTGGAAGAAGGAGTCCCATTTAAAGTTCTTGTCTTTTCTTCTTAAATTTCAGTTTGCGATGTTAGGAGTGCATCATTTGTTGAGTAGCCCAAGTTTGCAAGTTAGCAAAATGCGGGAGCATGATTGATAGAGTTGAAGGTGTTCCGGTAATGAATTGCGTATAAAATGTGTTAGCTGAGCGGTTTTCCCAACCGGACCGGTAATGACTCGTTCATAAGAGGAAGCGTTGCTCTGCTGTATTTATCTCACCCCATTCAAATTCATTAAGCTCATCGGTTGTGACCCTGTAAGCCAGCCAGTCAGTTACGCTTTGATTTTATTTTCCTTTTCCTGAAAAAAAAACATCTATTTTTCACTTTTGGCGAAAACAAAATTGTATCCAACTGATGATCACTCTTTCTTTCATCCTGGTGTACACAAAACAAAAAATTATGGCAAGTGTTGGTGACATCCTCAAGCAATGTTGTTGTATACTACTACAACACCTCCCTTGGCCTTCAGACGTACCTAGCCATTTTAATAACAAGTCATAATTTTTTACTCGACGGCAAGTGTTGGACAATGATAAGCTCTCAGTCGATGATACCATGGGCGAAGCTGAGATCTATCTCCAACCTAGACTTACCGAGCCATGACATTTGAAGATGCAGGAAATGCAGATTGGAAAATGGTTGAGATCTCGAGTGAGAATAACTGTGCCATCGACATTGTTGATGGAAAGTAGTAAAACAAGACATATTTTTGAAGTTACAGAATATTGAGTCGGGAGAGAGATTCAAATATGGGTTCCATTGAAGCACGCATATTAGAACCTTGAATTATTGTGTGCAACAACAGCTTGAAGAGGCTTCTCTGCATTGTTAATGAAAATTGCATGTTCAGTATCATATATGATAATTGAGAATGACCAGCACTCCTATGCCCAATGCAGGAAAAAAAAAAAAAAAAAAATCACTAGCTATTAATTATTAATTCTTGCGTGCAATTATCCAACTGGACTAGAAAGTGTGATTGAAGAATAGAAAAACACAGCACATACAAGTGGGTATATATTTTCTCACTTACAGATGGAAAAAAAAATAAAAATAAAATACCGTAGATTCCACCAGAAACTTGGAATGATATAACCGAAACCTTGAATCATAAATCATAGCCTGAGTGTTCCAACTCAAAGCACAGACTGACAAATTAACATACCACCATACATAGCATAGCACATGGGAATTGTTTCCGGATGACATGAACATAGAAGCACTTCTGAAATGCACCAGCTATGGGCCCTCAGCGGCCGCCAGAGAGCAGAGATATGACAATCATCCTCAGATCAAAGAGAAAAAAACCGCACGGGTGTGCACCAAGACCAAGTTACTAGAACACATTCACAAGCCATTCAAACAGCCATTCCCAACTTGACTTCTGGGTCATTTCTCCAATGAGCCAAGCCTACCAAAGAAGTGGAACTCGTCCATGCTCTCGACCTGCGGGCATGGAGCATGTAAGCCAATATCACTGTAGCCAGCAGGCCAAACCCCAGAACAGCAAATACAATCCCAGTAATCAAGAGGGTTGGCCTCGCATGCCTGACACTATGATGACCTGGATCTGCTGGAGCAACCTTTGCTGCTACCCTCCAGACAGGATCAGAAAAGTTGCGTGCCTCTGGAAGCTCCACCTTTGGTTGGCGAAAGAACGCAATCATTTCTGGGGATGCCTCCCCAGGATTCTTCTGAAACATTAGTCCGTGCTCAGATGGCTGGGCGTTCTGGGAGTTTGAACAAGCAGTGAAGACTGAGAGCAGACACAGTGCTAAGGCAACGCTACAAGTATGGCAAAGACTTTGCAGATGATACCCTGCCATTTCTCGTTGTCTTTGCTATTGCCTCTTCTTATCCTGTCAATCAGTATTCAAGAAAATTGTTATATAATTTCTTTAGAGCACGTTTATTCCCTTACTGGACTCCAAAGATTTAGATTAAGAGGGTAATATAACATATGTTATCAATTCAAGTTCTAATAAGAAAGATGTAAGAACAAACAGCAAGACAAGGAACAAATACGAGCATGCACGCATCCTTCCTTGGTGGTACTTGAACCTTCTTTCCTTCCATTCCCTTTTGATATTTTCGTGGATAAAATGTTCAAAATTGAGTACAACTCCCAAAATAAGGAGATTCCAGTTGTCTCAATAATTGCATTCGTATGCATGGAAAATCAATAAGCTTCTCAACTTTCAAGTCGTGGGTTGCTTTCGGATATTATGTGTTTCTGTTCATTTATAACCAATTTCTTTCTGTTTGAGGCATCCTTTGGCTGGGCAGATACCAAGAAATCAGTTAAGGAGTAGAACAGGGTGTTGGGCAGCCAACATTTGAAGTTCCTTGATAGTTTGGCCCACCCTCTGTGAGTTTTACCCAGCCAAAATGCACCTAGATGTCCAAAAGGTTAATACTTTAGGATCTGCAGTATCAATTAAAGATCCTTCTGCTACTTCCAATATGTGAGAACTCGGGGAATTTCTAGAATTAATTCCTTATAATTGCGTCCAAAACCATGGTCCAAATTCAAATAAACAATGGATCCTGATAAGTGAGGACAACCTGCCAAACTTATCATTTTCTTTCTTTTTAAATTGATATCTAGATTTATTGAAGAAGTTAATGGTTACAATGGAACAGCATCAGCTATTGCTAATATCTTGTTAAACTTTTAGACTGACTCGCTACATTGATACTTAGGTATATAGGGAACAAGGAACGAGAAGTTGATTTTACTGGAACAACTCCAGCAGCTGTAACTTGTTAAATTACTAGACTTTCTTAAACCCTTGTGTGTACAGCTAATTCACATTCTATGCAACCGCATTCAAAAAAACACGGTCAAAAATGAATCAAGGATAAGTAGTTGTAAAATTACTACCATTCAGTAAAATTTCTAGCAGCAACTGAAGCATTTGTTCAATAACTTGGATGTGCATTCATTTCTTGCCACTCTTCCACTGCTTTCTTAGTTTCAAAATTTACAAATCCAACAGCAACAAGAACAGAAATTTACCAAAAAGAAAAGTTTCTAAATAATTGTGTTCCGGCCTTCAAGTAAGATAAGATACCTTTTTTTAATCCTGTAGTTACTTTTTCTGTCGCCAACACTTGCTTACCAAATGCCAGCAGCTCTTGCCACTGCCAAAGTAGTATAACCAACATTAATGGTTATTAACAACAAAAAAATAAAAAAAAAAAAGATGGAATTTTTAACATAATTCTACAGCAAGATATACTTTGACAAAGTAGAAAGCTAAAGCACCGTAGTGAGGATTATTCTAATCCACAAATTAAACAGAGAGAACCTGATCAGAAAGATCGAGCCTTTATTATGCAGCAGAAGTGAAGATTAGAGGAGAAACTACGACGGTTACTCGCTGTTTTTTTTTTTAAAATATTTTTCTTATAAATTACTTGCAAGAGCTAGAAAGCTAAAGCATTGTAGTGAGAATGATTAGATATATTCCACAAATTAAACAGCTAAAACTCGATATTATTGAGACAAAACGAGAAAAATCGGATTTTTTTTTTCCATACCTTGTTTCCGTTTAGGAATTACTAGCGTAGCAGAAAATGTGGGAAGGGAATCGAATCAGGAGCAGCCATTTGAATCTGATGGAAATGATGATATGATAATGGGATTTTTTTTAAATTTTTTTTTTATTAAAGGGATTCTTTTTGGGATTGAAGATGGAGAAAGGGAGAGTGAGGCTAACTATATTTATAAACCCGAAATAGGAGAGAGAGAGAGAGAGAAGAGAAAAGAAAGGAAAGGAAGGAGAGAGAGAGAGAGAGAGAGAGGGGTAAGCTTACGTCTCTCTCTCTCTCTCTGTCTCTCTGTCTGTCTCTACATGGTAAAGGGAAGTGGTGACCACAGACAGGCAAATGAGCATAGAATGCATCGCGTGAATGCTATTTGTCGGCGTTTGAAGTGGATGGGCCATGTCTAATTGCATGCAACGCAAGCAAGGCATGTGAAGGAATTTTGACTTGACTTGTCAGTTACCAAGCCAACTACCACTTGTTGGCTCGGTGAGTTGCAGTTGTTCACGTGAGGACGAGTTCACTGCGTGATGAGGCTGAGGCTGAGGCCAAGGGGCAAAGCTTCATGCTTACTTCTTTCATCTCTACTCTTTTATTTATTTCTTGCAATGGAATTTTTGTACTCTTGCTTTTGTTTTGTTTTTTTCCATTAAAAAAAAAAAGAAGCCATTACGGTGGAAGAATGTTTCTTGCTGCTAGACTCTGGTTTTTGTTATATATGGTGTCTATTGCTTGCTTGATTATGATTTTGATTCTGTGATTATTTCTATTGATTGGGATGATACGATAATGATGATTTGTGATTATTTTGATTGTATTAAAGCAGATAGAGCTGCAAATGCAGATCATGTACTTTTTACATATAACTTTAGATTCGGATGTAAAGTCTTGATTGAACCCAATGGGATCTAATTAAATTCTACATAAAATAATTTAGAAATTAAATACAATTAGGTCTCAGTCCTTGTCTGAATTAAAGAGGAGCCCATAGATGATATTATTAGGGGATGGATATTGATTGTTTGCTCAGCTTACACTGATGATTTACTCTTTCTTTTCTTTTCGGTACTACTAATTAAAGGACAAAATTATCGAAATGCAAGTTGTAATAGAAATTAATGAGTAGCAATATCCCACTCTACTCCTAATTAATTCAAATAATTCTGCTAGATAGGATTCGAAGCTGGGACGGGACCATCTCATTAGAGAGGAAGATGTATGTATTACCTGTCAGATATCATTCTACTCTCATTTAACTACAATTTTTTAATTTTTTTTAAAAAAAAAAAAGCATGATTTGTCCTGCCTATTAATTGAGCAGGCGGTGCTGCTATGACCGACACTGATTACATGTACTACAGTACTATCTAATTGAATGGAATGGAATTGAATTATGATATATATATATATATATATATATACTCAGGCAGAAACAAGTAAACAACAAATTCCTATCGAATCAATAAGCATTAGATGTGCCTCAAGGTTTGCTTACTTGGGGGGACTTCCTTCAGCAGCTGAGAAATACCGGCCAAAATGAAAAAATGAGCGTGCATAAATAATGAGCATAATTCCAAGTACCCCGCTTCAATCAATTCGTTCCAGAGCAGAAACAGTCACCTAAAAAGGCACACCATTCTCTGCTTGCTAATATCTTGAGCCCACGAGGTCATCATCAACCCCAATTATTTCAGCAAAGAAGATACATAAGAGGGAAGCATGCCAAGCTAAAAGGAAACTGTAACAAAGTCAAAAAGCAAGTCTCAGTAGCAGACACATTTTTCATGCCATCTTGAATATCCAAGAGGACCATACATATTGCTTCTACTGCCTTTTTTGGTATCTGATACTTCCGGTGGTGTTACATAATATAGTCGAAGAGGCGAGTACGCCACCATGACAAAAGTAGGCTTAATATGTCACTGAAGAGTTAGTAAGTTTTTATCTCCAAGCAAAAGCCACATAATTTACAAACATTCTTGGTGAGATTCTACATGCACATCAGTCGAGAAGCCTTGTGCCATGGATTCTATACATCCTAGTTCCCCACGGATCATTTTCGTCTAGAAAATAAGACATCAGACAGCACTTGATCCATGGTGGATTCCTTGACACAGGCTCATTCTCCTCACCGCTTGATTCCTTTATTCCAAGTAGCCTCGCCATCTTCCTCGTTAAATCTTCGGGTCCCAGATTGCCCCCAAAGAACTTCTCCTGTCATCAAACTCAAGTAAATACATGGGAAGAAAAAAAAAAAATTACATATGAAAGAAAACTCGTATGATACCACCATTTTGAGATTGTATAGGCCCGCACTTTCTAATTGACGATAACTTGTGCAGGAGAAAGAGAAGGCTCACCCCTTCTTCATTAGGTAGATAAGCGCAAATCCTTGCTGTGGGATCTTCCAGAATCAGTCTAAGGCGGTGGTGTCCGTCAAAAGAAGAACAAAGGTCATCACCTTTCCAAGGATATGATGCTACCACCCTAACAACGCACTTGACCCTGTGTGTTACCTACAAATAAGTAACCCAAAGTTAAAGTAAGTTTTCTTTAAAAACAAAATCATAGGCGGCAACTAAAAAATAATAACCCTCTTGCTTGGATGCATGCAGGGATGGTAATAGAAGCGTCAATGGGCCAAATTTTGGCCATCCAATTCAAAAATGAAATTTTCATTTTTTATTCAAAATTTTGTATAGGACGGATCAAATTTTGACATGTGGGCGCATCCATTACCATCCCTAGATGCATATGCATGAAAAATAAACCAACATCAGGGAACCTGGAGTAAACAGTCTGTGAAACCAAAAGCACCACCAGAATCATGCACAAAATGTCAACATCAGGAATCCTGAAGCAAACAGTGTGTGTGGAAGTTGCATTGTGTTCTATGGATTCTCTAACAAAAAATAAATCAGACTTCCTTTTGCCTCCAAGGATAAAATCTCTCTAATCTCAATACTCAAAAATCAAAATAACTTATATATAATAAAACAAGCTTCGTACCTTATCATTATTCAAGAACAGCTTGTGATCTCAAATTTAGATTTTTCCCAAAATCAACCCAATTCCTGACTTCACTTTCGACTAAATCGATTTGAAAAAAAAAAAAAATTTCAAAATAATCAGAAAAATAAAGAATGAGAAAAACGAAATTAAAAATATTAAGAAAAAAAGAAAGAAGGGAAGGAAAAAAAAAAAAACTGAAAGAAAGATCAATATTGCCAAGCTCGAACCACCACGAGAACGTCCACTGACCGTGGACGAGTTCTCTCGGTTTTCGAACACTATGTTTGACCATTGGGCTTGTGCATAATTTAGCTTGACCTTTTTTATCCCTTATCTTGAACAATCTTGCATAATTTCACATGTGGATCAAAAAAGACCTTACTTGGCATACCAGCAGAATGCCGGTTTTGCTTATACTGTCAGCAGCTCACATAGGTGCTAATAAGGTCAACAGTTAACACGGGAAATATACCACAGCAGAAAATGAATATCACCAGGAGAACTGTAATACTGCACTCCAAGTAAGCTATTCTAGAGTCCCGACAAGAGTTCAAAACATATCGACATTTCACATCGTGTAAGGGTCATTGGGGGGGTGGTGAAGAAGATGCTTCAAAATACTGAGTATATTTTGCAGGAACCTTATTGAAACATCATGAAGGAAGATGTTTTACTTAAAGGCTAAACCGTCAGCATCCAAAAACAGGGTGCAGGAAATGGCTGGAATCTTCTCTCTCAGAGTCCAAGTTTCCAATATTGAAAACTAAGAACAAAAACCATAATATAAAAATTCTAAATATCCTTATGTGACGTTACCTTCGCTTAATACCTTGACGTGAATCTAGATTTCAATCTTCTGTCTATAGTTTTTTTTTTTTTTTTTTTTCACGTGAATAATGAGGGGCAAAATAAGAACAAATTATAACATAGAAATTTCATAAGCTTTAGAAGCAAACCTGTGGATTTGTTAGGGAATCCCTTAAGGTTGTATATGCAGCTTTCTCGTAGTCTGTTCCTGTACATAAAACTCAAAGAAATGTATAAGTGATTTTACAGTATTGCAAGAACCTAAAACTGCAAATGCAAGCCATTTAAAGTTTTGCTAATCAGTCCAAATGCAATGCTTAGGAACGAGAAGCAAAACAGTGGGGATCCCATTTTTAGCTTCATACAATCCTCTAGGTTAAAAAAAAATAAAAAATTCAGTTAAGATCACCATAACAAAAAGACATGAAAGCCAATTCAGAATATGCTACATTGTGTCAAATTATCTGACAAAATTCCAGCAAAATAGATTTCCCCAAATAAATTTAATCTGTGTGCTCTCCTAAAAGTGTAGCAACTCTATTACATCAGAAGACAATTCTCGTGTGCTAATGATCAATAAGAAAATAGTCAAATCCATGAATAGTCAGAAGATATGATGTTAAGAGACAATGCCAGCATATTTTCCTGTTTTATTTGAGGAGAAAGAATGATCATAGTAATCTCAGCCCAAAATGTTTCCTGTTTTACTGTTTAAAGTTTAAATCCCATATCTCTAAAATATATTTTACTACTATATCAATATTGCAGTACCACATCCGAAAACCCTCTCATGATTGAAACCATCAGCGAGCCAACATGAAGCGTCGCTTCTGGGCGACGACCTAACAATTTTCACACTTTCTAATATTTCGCTCACGCCATAATATGTGACAATATTTTATACTGACCATCATATGCCTACCTTAACCCTCAATTTATCTTAACTTGAGACAAACAGTAAAAGGATAAAAATTTAAGCACATATTGGCTGAGTTGGGAGAGATTACATAAAGATGTAGAGATGAATTTGAAGAGATTGGAGATACCTACTATTCAACATGTAAACTTACATTATCTAGTGTGAGGATATAAATTATAGTTTTATACGCAAAATTAAAAAATATAAAGCAAAAGAGATTTTGAAGAGAATGTAATAAAAAAGCTATTAGTCTAGCTGGGATTCCAATTGAGTTATGATGATGCCTATGAGACATGGATGTGCTGTGACAGATAAATCTCTTTAACAAGATTTAGCAAACTAAAAAGATACTACATGAATGAAGAAAAATTATCCTAGTACCTCTATATTAAGGATCCATATTGAGTCCATTCTTATTTGTCATAGTGATTAACAAGCTTACTAGAGCTGCTCATAATGAGATAACTTGGTGCATACTATTTGCTAGTGATATTATTTTAACCAATGAAACGAGAGACGGAAGAAAACATGAACATGGACAAATGTGATAGAAAAGATATGGATACTAAAGACTTAAATGAAGACATATTGCGCGATAAAAATGAGTGGAGAAGGATCATTCATATGATCGATCTAGCATGATTCTCTTTTATCTCATTTATAATAAAAGGCTTATTTGTTGTTTAATCAATATTACTGCACCAAAATGAAATTAAAGTTTTTTCTTCTTTCTTTTCATTGTGCAAATGGGTGGAGATGTTGCGAGAAGGCTGGAGGAGTCATTAAGCAAGGATTTTAACATTCTCAAAACGCAAATTGATCAGACAAGGATAATTGATTTTGGGTTGATATTTCAGAGTCTTCTATGATATTTCTGTTGGATCTACTCACTTTATCCCTCCTATCAACTTCATTCACAGGCGTCTAGTAGTCTCCAAAGTAGCCCCTTTAAACGATTTTTCACTAAGAACATAGGGATATATTCGGAGCTTCGATGGCTTATTAGTTGGTTTGAACATGCAATGGAGACTGTTAGGTGTCTCATTTAAAACTTAGGACTGATGTAACTGTACTTGATGGGACAAGGAGTAGGGGTAACCTAGACAAACTTGGGTAGAGGCTATTAAAAAATTATGGTTGCTAAAGTAAATAGAGAACCCTTGACAAAGCAATGGAAAAGGGATTCACAGCACTAACCTCAATGATCTGATATCAAGGCTTTGTTATTGATGGTGGCAGTTGTGGTGCTGGTGCAGTCTCATGGTGGTGACAATGGTTGTGGATGCGCCGTGGTAGCATTGTTGTTTGGCACTTAAATCCTAATTAAAAGATGCTCAAGCTCTCTTCCTTTATACCCTATCGAAATTCAAACATCTTTCAGACATCACTAATACTATTTGGGTTACTTTTTTCAAGCACTGTCCTCATCATTTCTTCCCATCTGTTAGCATGGATCTGTTTGGGTACCCATCTTCCTAAAACATTCTGTTAAAAAGCTCAACATTTTATCAACAATACGGGCCACCTTTTTACATAAAGCCCCATTTTATCAGTTTTGCGAACGGGTCTTATGGAAACCAATCTAACATGACTCTCATAAAATCTACTATATAATTTTTCCTACAAACTGCAGGCGCTCAGTATATAAATTAGCAAAACAATAAAAGCTAAACAGTTACGTGCGACAATTGCATTCTTCACAATCAGTGCTTGTGTATAAGCACTGCCAAGTGTTGTTGATACAGTACATACTACTTAATTGCAAGAAATACCATAAATCATCATAAAGGATCGAGCATCATTTTCCACAAAGAACACACCAGCGCAAAAACAAAATTTATGAAAAAGGAAATTTTGATAATTAGCGAAGCCAAACCTGTTACATGGGAAAACTCTAGAACTCCCTGCAAAGGCAAACGGGCTTTGTTGGCTATCCTTTCATTATAAAGCCTACATTGACAAAATGCTTCATTAGAAAAGTAATTCTCATAAAAGTATGAATAAAACTAATATATCATTTTATGTGGAAAAAAAAAGAAGGAAATCACCTTCTGCGGTATTTCACATGGCCATCCTCATCAGACAGAATAAAAATTCTACTAGAAAAACTCATTTTGCCTGTCCAAATCTCAGATTGGATCTCACAAGTGACAGAGTACAACTTGACCCATAGGTCACCATCTTGCAAACGGTGGATATCTTCATAGCTTTTGCCTATAGTTACCCTCAAGACAGTTCCCACACACGGAAATGAGCACAATGTCTCCCTTGATAGAGGTAATGGTTCATGTAAAGCAGATGCCTCTCTGTTTTCCAAATCTAAGCTGCATTCAGCGAAGGAATGGAAATCAGTACATATAGTCCTCCACCAAATAGTTTAAAGGCAGTGAAGGAAATGCTAAGAAGAGGGGATGGGCTTCTGAGCCAACGATTCAGCATGTCTAGTTTGCAGCCAACAGAGGAGAGGAAAGAAGCAGGATAAGAAGCCACACAAAAGCGAAAACTAGAGTGAAGAAAGAGTTTTTTTTTTTTTTTTTTTGGTTGGGGGTGGGGGGGGTGGGGGGGGGGGGGGGGGGGGGGGGGAGGGGAGGTGAGGGCGGTGTGGGGTTGATGAGGTAATAACCTGCAAAAAGAATCAGAGAGAAGAGCAAGGAAGACAAAGAGAGGGATAAAAAGAAGAAAATATAGTTTGCTCTGTTAAATGTACTTTCCAGAATTCTAATTATAGTTACATTCAACTGCCACTAATCAATTAGTTATTGACCTACTCTCATTTAAAAAAGAAATTATCAATTATTCACTTCTTCATTACATGATAGATGCTTCATTTATTTTACTTGTCTGTATTTAAACTACATGCTTGCTTAGTTAAATCAATTCCTTTACACGTACATTTTACTTTCTTTCACCATGTGAATATAGTAATAGCAAACATTCAAGACATAGATGATGATGATGAGTGAAATAAACCATCAGGTAGTCTCATTATATAATGCAGTAGAGCAAAGTACAAAACACTCAATAAGACTTCCAGAAAGGAGTAAAAAAATCTAACCTCAAATAGATCTATTTAGATCCACCCAATATTCACGAGTAGAACGGAACCTAAACCAACATGACTTTAAGTGCTATCAGCCAAAGAGGCACAAAAGTTTGTGGGTTAAAATACTGCAGCAAATGCTTTCTACAAAATGAATGCCAATTGGCAACTTTTATCTGGTCATATTTGGGTCTTAATCCACTTGAAAACAAAATATAAACACATGGGCCAACAAATAAGACAATGGACAAAATAGACTGCCAGAAAACTACTAAGATAACTAATAGTTAACATAAACTTTATGATGCCATACTTACTGCATGGAGCTAACACAGAAGGAAAACTACTAGCAAAGGATAGGTTACTCAGTATAGACAATAAAAATCAATAATCCCATGATCAATCACTTTTCTTATAAACTTATGTAACATATCATCGAGTACTTAAGTTAAATCAATCAATATCAAGAGCTTTACAAATAAGTACATTAGTTGATATGTTAAAAACAAGGTACTAAATAACGGAAGCAGTATCAATATCAGCCGAAGGTTTAATGTTTTATAATTGGCAATATAGGGCATTACATATTGGCAATACCAAAAAATATCGACAATATTAGTCAGATATTATACAATATATCATGTATCAGTTCTAATATGATATTTATGATATATATCGGTGTTGGCCAAAATTTAGAATCTTGGTTAATAATATAGTGACAATTATTATGTATCAGCATATAGTGATGATTGTTAAGAAAGCATGCTCACTTACTCCTGAAGTCAAAGTATTATAATTCGGATAGAAATGAATCACGGGTTAAACTTAAACGTATAAATGTAATAATAATAACAGTAATGGTTAAGCTTACTTTGCTTGAAACACTATAGGAGGAGCATCAGTTCCGTCCCATATGAAAAGTGTCCATTCATCTTCAGAAGCTTCACACACATGAAGAACCTTTACAAAAACCAAGAAAAAATGCCTCTTACCAACTATTTACAATGATTGCTTAAAGTTAGGAATATTAGCACACTTAAGATAATTGCTTGCCTTGCATATCACATCGGAGACTTTACCACTCTCAATATCCTTTAGCAGCGATAGACGAACTTTACCGCTCTCAGTATCCTTCACTGGTGGTAAGCTTGTAGTCGCACCTTAACAACCAAAATTACTAATTAGAATGAGCATTGTTAAAAAGGGGACATAGGAGAGGAAAATCACTGGCAACTTAATTATATCATATAGACGATCACACTTCTGGTGCAACAAAAACAAATATCAACAACTGTACTAGGAGCTCAAGGCCATTAACTAAGAATGAATGTAGATATTTTCGCAATATCTCACACCATTGATAAAGGACAGGAGGTGCTCTTAAAGAAGGTGAGTGGAGAAAAGGGATGATGTAGCCTCATGTCAATGTCCTCGTAATCTCATTGTTGTTCACCTTGTTCTTGTATCATAGAAATGGGAAACAGGATAGAAAACAGCAGAAAATAAATAAATGAATCATACTAAAGATATCATGGAATGCATGAACCAAAATTGCCAATTTACAGATTGAAAAAAAAAAATGTAATGGAAGTTTTTGATAATAGATAAACTGAAAAGGTCTAAAATCGAGCAGAAAATCAAGTAAGATCTCCATTGTGTTACACCACGATGTCCAAGTATTTGAAGTAACTTAACAAATCATATATCCAATACTGAATTGTTATTTGATACTGCAATAAGTAAAGAACTGAGTAAGACTTTGCATTCACATCCTACCTGCATCATCAGATTTTTCAAATGATAATGTCCTTAACTGCACCAACAATTCTCTGGAACGATCGGTAGCATGGTAATTTGCAGAAGTCTGATATGGATTAAGACCCATATCGCTGTTCCCATGAAACAATGCAAATGTAGACAATTTCTTGTTGAAGAGGAAATAGACATCTCCATTGAAAATCTTCACCTGAAACGGAAATGTCTCCAAGTAAGGTTTCATAAATAGCCATGATGACATGGAAATGTTCGCTATCAATCTGACTTTAAAAGGAGTTTATTAATGAAAGAGTTGATGATCTTTATTTCTAGGCTAATAATTACAGCTCAGACTAGACAACTGGCAATAAAAGTCTATCCACATTAAATGGTATAAACCTTCCAAAATGAGTCATTATCTGTTTAAAAAATGTTAAAAGAGAAAGCTGGGTAAATAAAATGATAGTTCAAAAGGCTCAAAGCTTCAACCTTTTAGAATGCTTAATTGACATAATTACATGGCAAATACATATGTATCCCTCAAGAAACAAAAAAAAAGTAAGTTAATCATAAACCAGGAAGCCAGAAAACAGAGGCTGGTATGTGACAAGGACAGGGCTTAAACTTCTGAAGCTAAAGAATTTCTAACCAGAAAATAATATTATAATGACTAATCGCGGTGCCATTGAATTGAAAGATTAATTCCTTTTTATTTTTTCCTTCTGATTTTTCTTTTTCAAACATTGGAGTGTGTTGGCTAGGTTTTCAGTCCCACCCTTTATTTAACACTGACATATAGAGGTATTTCACTTAAAAATTTAAAAAACAATGTTTGAACAACTTCTGTGTAAACAAGGGGCAAGCATATACATGAGCTTAGTCATAAGTGTACCCAAGGAAAAGGCCCCACCATTACAGAGTAAGATGTCACAACAGTCACACAATTCGTACCTATTCAAGGCTGGGGCTAATTCTCATACAATTTTTGTGGACTACTGAAAAAGAAATGATAAGTGGAGTGACTCAGTGTCTTGCAGGCGCAAGTTAACTTGTTCCAGACAGTTTCAAACTTGCGCCATGCTGTTCACAGTTTATGCATATTGAACATAATTTGTGGTCTTAGTCAAATAACTCTGTGTTGATTTCATTATGGATGAGATATCCAAGTTAGTTATCATACGTGGAGCATCTTATTCTCCGCAAAATTCTTACTTTCTTCCATTAAATAACTTGATTACAACGAAAGATGAACAAAATAAAATAAACGAGAGGATTTATAACTTATAGCTCTCTTTTACAATAAAAAAATGGGTTCTATGTGACGATTGAATCTATCAAGTAGCTCATTTTGACGATCCGATGTGAAAATCTTCTACTCGACAAAGATGACGATTGACGGCCGGCCGGCCCTAGGTCTCCCTCTGGTTTTGATGAATTCAAGGCTCTCACGCATAATCATAATTTGAACTCCACTGATCGAAAAGCCCCCCAAAGGCTATCTCAAGAGGGTATTTATAATTTTGGCTTGATATAAGAGTTTCCAATCAAATAGAATTAGAAAATATTTGTATTTATAAAGAATTCTAATCAAATATCTTAAGTTTGATTTAAATCTCTTGAATTTGAATTCCGATTAGACTCAATTCGGGTATTGGATAAGTCCAAATCTCAATCACAATCAATTTAGAATTCTGATTATCTGCTCACGTGGAGTTAATCACTCAGAACGCGGAGCTATGGCCTTAGCTCCGCGTTTTACTCAACACGGGACTAGTTTTAATGCCAGCCGCGGAGCTAAGGAGTTAGCTCCGCGTTCCGTGGGAAATTTTCCTTTTTCACTAATTTTGGAAATTTTCATCACCCACACATCTGACGTAGCCAATGGACTTCATGTTACTGCAACAAGATCACCATGAAAGTTTCTTTCTGTGCTCCTAAAGTCAACCACTAAAGCTGACATCACTGTTGCTCCTCAACTGTATGGCTGTTCAACTTGAAAAAGAAAAGAAGAGACAAAAAAGAACACCTTAAAGAGTCTTGCATATCATTGAAGCTTCCTTCTACTGCATTTTGGTGGGTCATCAGAACTGATGTCATAACTGTGCACTTTTTTACTGATACAGTATGTATTTAAGCAAAAAACAGTAGTGCTCCGCTATCTTGAAGAAGAAGAAGAATAACCTTTCCCTCCGCTTGCACATTTTGCGTTCAGGATGATCAGATTAAGTTAAGCTTCTAGTTCTTGTTGTTAGTACATGCGGTTGGAACTAGAGTGGATGATTGCGTCCATCAAATCGGTTTCTCATTAAATACATGAATGATGCACATATCAATCTGCAATGAAGTACAAGTCCAGCAATCATAGAAACAACACTTGGCATAGGGGGTACGACAAGCATTCTTGCATAGTCATGTATCTAAAATAGTAAGCTGATTGTACAGTGCAGACACTTTTGTTGAAGTAGTACTTCAATGACAACTAGCCTATCCAAAGTATGCATATTACTTCATAATCTTTCACTGAAGAATTGCTCAAACTCTTAATCATGAAACCCATATGTGGCTCACTCCCAAAGCAAACTTTGGAAACAACTTAGCTGATTAAAGTCGATGCAGCAAGGATTAAGTTCTACTATTCTCGAAGGAACAGCATGTACAAATATGAATTTTGGAAAAGGTTTCTCATGCAAATACTTTCTATCCAAAGTAAACCAATAACCATAATCGGTTTTGCTTGGCATCTATTTTTAATGGAAACAAGTGGTACACTATGGAGAAACAAAAGCCTTCAATTTCAAGAGTACAAAAGAATAGTGTGAATCTCGTTCAAACTATAGATACCAATAGGTCCTCCATCCCGTCGGAGGATTTGATATCTTCTCGACCTGATGCTCTTTAACCATTGGCTTTAGTTATATCTAGGTCACATTATATGAATGAATAGCATATTCATGTGTTTACGTTTTAAAAGTTTTAAGATTAAGGGTGATAAACATAACATCTCTATGGATCTATTATATTTTCTGCAAACTCTGTTAACGTAATGCTGCTACATAAAAATCTTCCATATGGCTTGCAAATTACATGGAAAACCATGACGCAGTTTATTGGAAGAGCAATTCTCCTACAGAGTGGACAGTGGATAGGATGGGCTGAAATATGAGGACACTTAACACGAAGTTTCCCTAAACACTCAAGGCTACAACAAATCTGATCATAAGGGATTAACCCCCATTGAAAAGATAAATTCGATAATGTTGTAACAAACAAGGGAAGGACTAATGACTCAACAGAGATGCGTCTTAAAACTCAGGTTTTAACTCAACAGAGATCTTGGATACTAGTAGCCCAAGACCTTTTGACTTGTAAAGGAAAAGAGCACTTCAAGATTTGTACGAGAATCGCTCTGCCCTTCAGTTGAGCCAGACATTTCTGCACCTACTATGGTCTACATTACCCTGCATGAGCCTCCCCTAGATAAAATCAATACGCCCAGAATTCACAAATAGAGCTCCGAAATTCAATATAACTGTTCCTCCTAGGCACCCATTACAGAGCCTTGTGTTTCTTTTCCAATTCTCTTGCAAAGTTTATTGTCATTCAACCTCTTAAGTTCCCAGTTAGATTCATGGACCATAAAACCTCATTAATGTGATAATGTAGTGTTAGCTTATAAGGGCTTCTTACAGTCCCAGTTCAATTTTTTTAAGCATGAAAAAACCAAAGATGAAATTCCACATATAGATTCATACCCATATCGTGTCTGAAAATTTCCCTTAATTGAAAATTTGAAACAAGAAATTCCCGTAGGCAGATCACATTTTATTCGTTTTAAGTGTCAATTTGTTAAAAACATTATATTCAAGGATTTCAGCACAGCCCTTGGCCAAGTAATTTAATCATCTGTTACTTAGCGTAGGCATCATAACATGCAAACAAAAAGTTAAAGATGTGTCTACATACTCCACAGTTGGGTTTCCAATCAGAAGCCCTACCCACTTGACTTGACCATTCCCTTTTAAGTCCTTCATGTAATTTCAATTAACACATCTGTTGTCTCTCAATATTCATGGATGATATATGAAAATGAACTTATCTTGTTATCTGTTATTGAGGAAAATAAATAGTGGCTGGTTTCCCGTTAAATTACCTATGCTCCATGAGATCATTATGTAGCATTTATGATTATCCACCTTTTCTGCCTCTTATTTCTGAAGTGGGCATCGACTGTAAGCTGCTATTACTCCTCCATTATTATTAGTTAACTTAGTCTTTCTTCATCTCATTATTCGTTATTCATCATAAAATTTTCCATTCTATCACAATTTTTCTTTTTAGAAAAAATAAGAACTTTCCTTATTTTCTTCTTCTACTTCTTATTTTCTGGAACTGAAGCAAATCTTTTTCCAATTGGCAAGCCTATGGCGCATATGCAGTATGCAGCATCTGAAAAGAGGAGCATTCTGCACTCTCATCTATGAACCTCTATTCCATATCCTGAGGCTCCTACAAACTGGGATGTGCAGAGCTTAGGCTATTCCTCAAACGAGATGCTGTCTCGCCTAAACTAAAAACTTTGGTTATAGTATCTAAAGCCTAGTCTTAGGGGATTCTCAAAGCATATTACTTACAGCCTTGGGCTTCTCTTGGTAAAGGCCATAGAGCTTCTCTAAAATGAGTAAAATGACTCATGTTGAGCCCTTAATTTCGGTTAAGCCGATCATAGCTAGCCTATATGTTGAAGTTTCAAGATCGCTGGATCATATTGCCTCTTCAACTTAGTCAATGAATCTCCATAGACCAAGCTATTCTAGCTTCTAGGAGCCTTCAGATTCCAAAATTCTGATATCACTTGAACCCATCCGAGGTTACTAAACTGTGAATAAAGATTAATAAAAAAAAAGGGAAAAAAATTTTAGAACACCTATATAACTCTTGAAATGCTTTCTTTTTTTTTGCCATGCAAAACATGAGATTATACAATATGTGTGTATGTAGATGGAGAAATAAGAAATGATGCTATGTTTCGTTGCCATGCAAAACATGAGATTATACAATATATTTTAATTGATTTATATAAATTTATCTTGAGATGGATCCGAATAATATCCATTAACTGAAATACGAAATGTTCTATTAAATTATAATAGAATGAATGACAGGTAAATGGAACTCTCCGGACTAAAATGAAATATCATTTGTGTACTTACCATGTTCACCTCATCTTTGTCGCGTACTACGTTCTTATTTATCTTTGGCTCAATCCATATTCACATCTGTTATCTTGTACATAACTTATATTATGTTTTTCTATATACACACATTCTTGGATTCTGTTCATGACTTTATTCACTGGGCTTTTGACCTCAACAATTATTTTAACAATTTCTTACTGTAAGGATAACAGCAAAGGCTCATCATGGAAGTTTTTTGGGAGTCTATATGGCTCATCTTGACTCTCGTGCTATACATGTTTTATAAGGTTCAAGAGCAGTTCCGTGTTTGCACATAAATATCAACTTAACATGTATGTCATGTCATATGCATTAAAACTTATAATAGTTGGTTAACTTAGACCTTAGCTATGTAGGAAGGTGTGTTGGTTATGGTTGCTAATCTAAGTTTATGTTGAAAGTTACTATTTTGGATCGTCATGATGAGAAGGCACTCTAATGCGCGTGCGCACACATATATAGGGATTACTGTAGATGAGCCGTCAGCTTAGGTAAGTTATGTGAGTCAATAACGAAAAGTAATAATCCCACCTTAATATCTTGTTAAGAATCATCAAAAAAAATTTTGGATTATGATCTCCACCTTAATACCTTCTTAAGAATCAAATTTCATAGATTTTAAACTTCATTTGCCACTCCATAAGGTGGATAAAAAAATATTGTATTCAACGAAATAATGTTAATTTTGTATCTATTTGATGAAAGGCCAAACCAAAACTAAAACCCAAGAAATTGGAGATGAGTGAACCCTAGAGAGTTGAGATCATAATGTAAAAAAATATTTTGAAAAAAAATCATCGGAGATAGTGGAAATAGATTGTAGCTCAAATAACTTACATGAGTTATCAGCTCATTTCCATTATTTTCACACACACACACACACACACACACATATATATATATATAATGGTTATTGTTAATCGAGACTTGATCTTGTATCTGTTCATATGTTGGATGGTTGTGGCCGAAACTATACTTGTAACATGTGGCACCGCAGTAAGTTAAAAGGAAATGATACCAAAATTTGGAAGAACTTTAAGTAATGTTGATCGGGGATTATAGGAAATGGGACCATTACTCAAACTCCTTAGAAAACTATATAGTTTTATCTTAAGCAAAAAAGTAGAACTAAAATACTAAAGCGAGAACTAGCTATTGCAAACACTACATTCCGAGCAAAAAAGAACAAAAGATAAATTACATTCTTGGATAGAAACTATAGCACATTATACACAATGTCAACAAGATATGCTTTGTTGAACTTAGAAGCTACCTCAGCTAGATGAAGGAAAATTACATCCCCAGCAGACTTAACACTTGGCAGGTTTTCTTTCCTTGCAGCAAAAAAGTTCACTGAAACTGCTTGAGCAAAACAGGAGCTGTCCACAATCTTCAATATAAGACAGTAATCTGCGTAGAAGCATACAATAATCAAATTGGTTGAGATGAGATTGCTGTAGGAGACATTTTAATAGCCATATATTTACGAGAATAGTATTGAAGAAATGCTTAATTCAAATATAGAAAAAATATGGATGCATGGACTTAACATTTTTAGAGGTCTTATAATACATAGTTCAACTATCCAATGGAAACAGCAAGAGGTGGACTTACAACATAGGGAAATAGAGTTCAATTTACCATAGAACAGTTCTAGAATCAGTATAAATGCTTTTTTCCACATAAAAGATGAAGTATAACGTGTCTGACATTTATGGTTATCTCCCATTTAAGCTCCTAATTGAGGTCTGTGTGAAGTAAAATAGTTGAGGCCTCGAAGAAAGCTCTTCCTGTCTTTTCTTTCAAAAAAAAAATTGAGTCTTTTCTTTTAAAAAAAATTGAGAGAAAAATTGTTAAACAATTCTAGCATATCATCCTAAACGTAAAGTTGAATTTACTAATAAATCTCCACGACCAATCATTTATTCTAGAACCAACAAAGACTGAAAAAATAGAAAGAAAATTGTGGGCATGAATCCCTGACCAAAATTGGGATCACTGAAGATATGCCATTACCAACTTCAGTTTTCCATCAAGACTGCTTCATTACTCTACAAATACCCATCTAATCCCTTTCTGCAGTGAAGTCATCAGTTTACGTAAGCCTAAAGAACTAACCTTTATGTCCTAGTTAAGCTTTTTTCTCAAAAGAAAACACATTTTGGAAGACCACAATTTAAAAAAAAAAAATTCTTAACATCTATACCCTAGATCAACCCAAGAAACCTCCTTTTCGCATCCCCTCACCTTCTTTCAAAGATCAAACCCAAAAGACCACAAAAAGATTGAACCTTTGGTCTCAAAATCGCATCTTTGTAGTCCCATCAATTCTACCAAAAAAATGACAAAAGATTCCCAAAGAAGCATGAGAATTGTACGGAAAAAAACCTAGGGTTTCGAGCAAAAGGAAAGGAAACGAACCGGTCCCTTTGCTCCGCTTCGGGATGCCGACCTCGGCAATCTTGGCGACGAGATTGACCCTCGTGTCAAGCAGCTTCTTGGCATCAGCGACGAGAAGGTAAGCGCGACCGGGCGAATTATTCGCCATTTTTTTCCAAATTTTTCTACGAAATAAAGCTCCAACAGGACGAAACTCTTCTCCCTGCTCTGTGTGTTTGTGAGAGAGAGAGAGAGAGAGAGAGAGCGCGGGAAAGACTGAGATGACGGTGACGTGACCTTGCCTGCAGCTTTTATTTACCCACTGCTCTCGAGTCGTGTGAACTCCGCTCCACCCCTTTTGCTGCTAGAATAATAAAAGCACTTTAATTTCCTATTTTTTTGAATTACTCTCTTCCCCCTCCCTCTCACACTCAATCACACATGTGCATTATTTGCTCCAGTGACAAAAAATACCTAATATTTTAAACATAGATCAATACTAATTTTACAAATATGGTGTCATATTTTGAGTTGGAAGATATGATACAAGCTCATCTAGCTAATACCAGATTATCTAATACCATTTAATATTGATCCAAGATTTTTTTCGATATCTTTTTTATTGTCAACATAATCCTAATTCAATACTGTCCATTCATATATAGTCATCTGTACAAAAGTAAAAGGAGGAAACTAATAAAGAAATTAAAATTGGAAAGAAGCTATATGTATATTCCATCACTACAAGCTCTAAAGTATTGCTAAATTTCTTCTACAGTGATTCATTCTATCACCCAAAGGCAAGATTTGATATGGTAGGCAAGTAGTGATTTCTACTGGACCTCTTGGTTGTTGAGAACTTGGATACAACTTTTGAAGCCCAGATGAACTTGCAGAGGACATGATCCCTATATTATGACGACGGTAGCTTTCGAGGATGGAGATCACAGGAAAATCGAGGAGGAGGGTGACCATGCCGAGAGATCAGTTTGGCAATTTGTCTACAAGAATTTGATAATCTTGTACTGTTCTGTTCCTAGCTAGCTAGTACATATATAAATATAATAGTAGCTCCAAATCTTGAAGATTTGTCAATATATATCTGGTGTGCCACTATTTAGATCCTGATAGCTAGATAGATGTCCGGCCTCTGAGTTAGTTGATCTGGTCCGGTTCGTTTCAGTGTCCCTTGTTGGTCATGGCACATATCCTACGTACCTACTAAATCATTGATGTTGTCATTGTCCCAAGAAGTCCCAGACCGTTTGGCTTGAGGTTCCGTTGTCTTATAGAGCGAGCGAGACTTCATTTGCAAATTGTTTTCATGTCGATATATATTTTTCCTTGAGTGAAGTGAAGTGAAGTGAAGTGAAGTTTCGCAAAGGACCTCGGTTTAGCGGGAGTTTCCAAAGGAGCACACAAGTGAGCCCATTTTTCCTAGCCAGCCCACCATCTCTTTACAAAAGAGAGGGTTTTCCAAATGAACACACAAAATATATCAAAACTATCTCATTTTCTTTTTCTCCCACTTTTCTCTTCCTTCTCCCTCTTCTCTCCCACTTTTCTCTCCCTTACCTCTCCAACGAAACCAAAAAACCCTAAATGCTCTCTTCCCTCTCTCTCCCATCTCTCCTAATTCTTCATCTTTCTCTTTTCCTTTCCTACCTCCTCCTCCTTCTAATTCTTCTTCTCTCTCTTTGGCCGCCGGCGCCGCCAATCTCGCCACCGATCTGTCGACGCCGCCAGTGATCCAGTTCACGACCGCCGTCCTGCCGTTACTTCTTGGGTCGAGATGTGTGAGATCTCCTAATGTAGCAATTTTTTTTTAATTTTGATCTTTTTTTTGGAGCAAACAATATGAGATATTTGGATTTGGTGGTCTTGTTGGGTTGGAGGGAAGGAAGAGGGGAGGAGGAGGAGGAGGAGGAGGAGGTGGTGGAAGGATTTTGATAATAAGATTGAGAATGGAACATTAGAATATTAGAGGTGGAGCTTTTTTTTATTATAGAAGAATTTTTTTTTTTAAATTTTCCTCAAAATTCATTCTTTTTATAAGTGTACTTTATAATTTATATTTTGATTATAATTAATTAAAAATTAAAATGTTGTAATGTTAGTTGTAAAATATGCAAAATTCTATTAATTTTTCAATCGTGGACGGTAATGGTAATTTTATTAGTTAGTGTCCATGCCTGTGATAGAAATTTATCTTAGTATTGTGCTTGTGATTCATGCCTAATGTTGAGATTCTGGACTTGAATGGAGTTTTGACATGCTAATTGATATGAATTTTAGTGTTCATTCCTACTATTGAGATTCAGCTTAGTGTTTATTAAACTATCCTTACTTGTTACAACAATTTCTATCATGGATGGGTTTTTGGCATGGCAATTAAGATTTATTTTACTGTCTATGCCTATTATTGAGTTTTTTCCTCATTTTTAAGGTCACTGTTCTTAATTGTTATTGAGTTTCATATCGTGAATGGTTATTTTGCATGTTAATGAGAATGGTTTTAATATCCTGGCCATTGTATAGTTAACATTTCAGTGTCTTGATTGTCATAATATTATTTTAACTGTAGTGAAACGCTAATTTCACTATCGTGTTTACATATGTATACTGTCAATTTGCAATCCAGTTTGTCTAGCGCGATTATTGTGTTAGTGACTTAATTGTGGAGCATAATGTGTGTACGGATATGGATTTTGTTTTGTATTGGCAGAATATATGTCGGAGTAGTTGAAATAATTTTACACCATTAACCACCGCGCAAACTTTGTGCTACTATATCCCTAGAGTTCAGAGAAGAGTAGTTATGCACAGACTAAGTGTCTATCCTACCATATTCCATACACCCAGAAGCATGCCAACTAATCCCAGTATAGTTAGAAGTATATCAATGCAACTATCAAGTTCATATGCATATGGAAGAAGTTAGAGTACAACTTCAGAACATAGAGGAAACCATGGCCTATCTCTAGCAACCTAGCAAACTCAAACGACCCATCTCGCTCAAGCTGATGGACCGTGGTGTTCTAACAGTTCTATTGTGGATAGCAGAGGAATTTGACACTTTAACTTTTTTTTATGATGATTTGTACTTAAACTTATTGATGATAGTTTACTTAAACTTGTTGTTATGGGTTATCTATTTGTGATGAAAACCATTATTTGATCAGAACATGGGGAATTTAACCATTGCTTGTCCATGATGCAGTTTATGACATATCAATTTGTAATGAACACAATTTCATATATTGATTTGGAGATGATAATTGATATGGAGATGTAAATTGATCTTTTGTCCGGATATTTATATGAATGAATTGATTGTCAATGTTATTTCACTATTTGTATTTGTATATCATTAATACTGATGCACAGATGATACCTATATTTTCAAAATGTTTATATGGAATCAGAATTGAATCAGATTAGTTTTATTTGTTTTTGTTCGCAACAGAAATTTGTTGCCTTCCTTCTATTGAAATAACTTGATTTACAACGAAAGTGAATAAAAGAAAAAGAGAACAAACGAGAGAATTTATATGTATATCGCTCTCTTTTGCAATGAATTGTGGGATTTGTGTGGCGATGTGATCTATCAAGTAGCTCTTTTGGACGATCTGACGTCGAACTCTTCTCTAGAAGATGGCGGCCGACTTTTTGATCTTTTCTTCTCTGCTCTTCACGAATTCAAGGCTCTATGCGTAACTTGAATTCTCCAAGATGCTCGAAAAATCTGATTCTCCAAAAAAGATTGATGATCATCGATGGATTGATCTATTATTGATTGATCCTCCTTAAAGTTTCCTCAAAAAGGGTATTTATAGACTTTGGTGGTTATGAGAGTTTCTATAGGAATAAGAATAGAGATTTCCATATGAATAGGAAAAGAAGTTTTTTTGTATTTGTCAAGAATTCTAATCAAATATTTAATATTAATTTAAATCTCTTGATTTAGAATTCTGATTGGACTCAATTTGGATATTGGATAAGTCCAAATTTCAATCCCAATCAATTTGGAATTCTAATAAAATCTGCTCACGTGGAGTTAACACGGAGCTAAATTCATCAGAACACGGAGCTACAGAACACGGAGCTATGGATTAGCTCCGCGTTTTGCTCAAACGCGAGGCTAAAATAGCCAAACGCGGAGGTACGGAGCTAGCTCTGCGTTCTGTTGTGGAAAACTCCATTTATCTAGAAATTTTCACTGCCAACAGAACCCCCTCCAAAGTTTTCAAAATGACTTAAAACTTAGTAAATTTTGAAATACTTTGGATTTTCAATTTTGTGATCAAGTTAAGATCAAGAAATTCGACAGAGGTGCCTAATCGCACATGCTTGAAACTTTGATGGAGGCAGTTCAAGACTCTCATGCATAACTTGAACTGCACATGCCAAGATGATCGAGTCATGATCATCAGATTTCGGCAGAGGCGCCTAATTGCACATGCCTAGAGTTTGGTAGAGATGGTTCAAGACTATCTCGTGTAACTTGAACTATATCTCACTGTCAGAGCTAGAAACTTAATATGACAGAGTTTATGAGATTTTTAGCAAACCCCCAGTTATCAACGGATTTGATTAGCCTTTACCAATAGCAATTTTCGTTGGGCTAGCCATGCTATTCCCCTCAGCATGGTGAGTTGTAGAGGAATTAATTTCCTCTCCCATTTGTCTTTAACAGCATTGGGTAGTTAATTTCATACTTTTACCCCCAGTATGACAGGATTGACAAGAAATTTGATCTCCTCTTCCCTCCGCTTTAATAGTATTGGGCAAAATTTATTTATAGCACTCAATTAGTCATTCCAATGGCTATTAAGAATAGAAAAAGTATGATGTTTATCATCGTCAATATTTTTGGCACCTCCAGCCAAGTCCGGCTGTTAACCAATGAGGACGATTTGATCGCAGCTGTGGTTCGGAGCATACCCAAGGGGCCAGCTTGCAAGTGCGGGCTGCCCATGCTTGGTGTTGATATCGGCTTCCTACTGGTACAGGGATTACTTTGGCAGGGAACTCATTGGTTCCTACTACTAAAATTGTCATATTTTCAGAAACTTTCTTTTGTTCCTCTTTAAATGTGAGAACTCCGGCTTCTATCAATGCCTGAATTCGGTTCTTAAGAGGATAACAATTCTTCGTTGGGTGCCCGACATTCCGATGGTACAGGCAATAGTTAGGATCGTTGGTTTTACCAGCATCTTCCGGTTTTCTACTTTTCGGAAGCTTCAACATGCCTTTTATAAGGAGGAGATGGAATAGAGTATCTGTCTGCTCCGTCTTGAATGTATAAGTTCTATCTTGTCGGGGCCTATTTTGACCTGCACCTCTCGGATTTTGAGGTCTTGGTTTTGAATCTGCAACTAACGTCATCACAACCTTCCCTTTATTTTTAGGATTCTGTGGATATTGCCTGTTATTCATAGAGTTTCTCGTGCTACGAGATTCCTCAATCCGGTAAATTATATCTTCCGCCTGCTTTTCCTATTTTAACAGATCTTTCCAAGTTTTGGACTTTATAGCTCCCATTTTTATCAGCACGCCGGTCCTGAAATTATGCTTACAGGTTTTTACCAGGGTTTCTTGGGTCATACCGTGTCGACAATACACAGACTTTTCCCTGAAGCGTTCAATGAAACTCTTAACCGTTTCTTCTTCTCCTTGTTTCGTCGCAAGGAGGAAATGAACCGATATTTCGGTATCATCCTCAAAGAAACGTGCGAGAAATTGCTTTTCAACATCAAACCAGGTATTAATAGTACCTGGGGGCAACTGTATAAACCAAGTGAATGCAGACACTCGCAAGGTACTTGCGAATACCTTGGTCATTACTAGGTCATTGCCCATTAAATGCCCTGCTTGAGACAAAAAGTAATAAATATGTTGACTGGGAGATCCTTTCCCGTCATACGGTTCCAATTTGAGCGGTTTGTATTTTTCAGGGTATAGTGCTAAATCCCATTCAGGCGGGTATGGTCTTGAAACCTCCGATTCTTTCAATTCTTTCTTGTGCATTAGGGCATCCAGTTGGCTTTGCAATTTCTCGATTTTCTCTCCATGGGGATCATGGAAAGAGTATTTATCATCATCCTCATGTGTCGAATAAACCTTTTCTTCTTTAGTTTCTTCATTTGTCTTAGGTGGCGGTTCTGAAGAAATTTTAGCCTTATTATCGGCTATCTTCTGGGTATTTTTGACCACTTTTAGAAGCATTAGTTTGAGGTCATTAATAGCCTTTTGCTGACCTCGAATCATCTGCTCTTGGGCTTCTATCCTCTGGTCAATATCATCAGACCTGTCCACTGCGTACAACGCTGATTTTCGTGGTCAAGAAAATGCACAAGATTGTGGGAAGTTATAGTTGAATTATCGATGTTATCATCATAAGAACCTTTTACAAGTTCTCTGTAATTCCGAGGGGCGACAACGCCTGATTTGAGCCGGGTAAAATGATGAGGTTTTTCATCGTCTGCATCTGACTCATATTCTTTCTCAATAATCTTTTTACCCTTGCCGACCATATTTGAAGTTACCGCCTTTACCTCTTTTCCTTGATTTGATATCTCAGATTATTCTCCCTCTTTTTCGGAGTATGAGACTCAGTTATTCTATTAAATAAATAAATTCTTTTCTTACCACAGCAGCAACTATTCAGTACAACTGATATTATTTGCTCGCAATGGCATGTCGAATGTGACTGAGTTTGACTCGTTTTCTTTTTACTCGTCAAATAATCTCTGAGAACAAGTATTTTAGAAAATAGAGAATTTTCAGTTATATTTTGGATATGGGGCCCACTTGGCTGATGGAGGAGTCCAGAAGCCTGCTGTAACCCCCCATGACTGGTGACATTATCTGCGCTATACTTATCAGCCTTTATTCTGTATAATAGCTGATTTATGCGGAGCTGGCAGTTAGATTCGCGTTTTAGAATATTTACGCGGGGCTAGGACATAGCCTCGCATTTTACGCTGACTGGACGTTTTTGCAGAAGTTTAACTTCTGTTTGTTTAGACTCACGTGAATGAGTATCCTCACACATTGGCATTATTTTGCGATTAACGCAAGAATCCTTGGCTTCGCTTTTAACGCTTGACTCAAGTTTTTGTTCAAGTTCAATAGCCTCGTATGGGGAGTTTTTACTACATGCTGGCTTATGCTCGCGTTTTACGCGAGTTTTGGCACTTTGGCCAGTTTCATAACTAAATTCAGTAACCTCGCGTGGAGACAATCCATCACACGTTGGCCTGAAGTTAGCTTCGCAATTTACGCGAATTTTGGTACTCTTGATTAATTTCAGAGTTAAGTTCCGTAGCCTCGCGTGGAGGAAATCCATCACACGCTGGCTTAGCTTCTCGATTAACGCGAATTTTGGTACTCTGATTTATTTCAGAGTTAAGTTTAGTAGCCTCACGTGGAAGAAATCCATCACATGCTGGTTTATCCTCACGATTAACATCAAGGGGTAGCCTCGCGTTTGAATATGCTAGCCTCGCATTTTACGCTGGCTTGACGTTTTTGCAGAAGTTTATATTCTAGAATTTTAGCCCGGCGTGGAAGAAAATTCTTGCACGCTGGCTTACTCTTGCGATTAACGCAAGTCACAACTTTGCGTCTAGCGCAATTTTTGCGATTAACGACAATTTGCCAATCATCTTCGCGATTTACGCGGAGCTGAGGAATCTTGCATTTATCGCAAGTACTACTGGCTTCGCGTTTATCGCTTAGCTTAGTATTAGGCTCGCGTGGAGAATCGCATGCTGGCTTTAAGGAAATTTTATCCTCGTATTTATCACGAGTGTCAAAAATCTTTCGTTTATCGGAAGTTGAACTGGCTTGGCTTTTATCGCTAAGTCCAGTAATAGCCTCGCATGGAGAATCACACGCTAGCTGTAGGGAAGTTTTATCCTCGCGTTTATCATGAGTGTCAGAAATTTTGCGATTAACGTAAATCTTACTGGTTTTGCGTTTATAACTAAGCCCAGTAATAGTCTCGCGTGGAGAATCACACGCTGGCTTGTCCTTACGATTAACGCAAGTTGTATCTTCACATTTAACGCGATACTGACTGGTCTTGCGATTAACGCGAGCCAGTTTGCGAGGGATCATAGCCTCGCGTTTAATAAAGTTAGCCCCGTGTTCAATGCGGGCTTTAAGGGCCTTCCGCCTAGCTCTCCGATTTCTATTTCGGAGTTGGGTTCTGATCAATCCAGTTCCCATGCCTTCTTCGGCAGTAGAGAGGCCATCCTCTGGTAGGATTTCCTGCCTAAACAACGGCTCTATGGCCGCGGTCTCCAAGGATCCCCATTCATCGGTGGATACCTTTTTACCCGTGCCTTGGGTATTGGAGCGCATGCGACGATAGTGTCGCGTTTCGTTCAGGTTACCTGATTCAGAGGAGAGATACTCCTCATACTTCTGCTGGTCAATTTCCACGACCAGCATATTTATGTCGGATCCGATCCTCTCGACGTCAGATTATGCCACGATCTCTTCTTTGATGAAAGAGACGTCTCCCACTGTGGTCGCCAATTTGTTCACAGCAGAAATTTGTTGCCTTCCTTCCATTGAAATAACTTGATTTACAACGAAAGTGAACAAAAGAAAAAGAGAACAAACGAGAGGATTTATATGTATATCGCTCTTTTTTACAATGAATTGTGGGATCTGTGTGGCGATGGGATCTATCAAGTAGCTCTTTTGGACGATCTGACATCGAACTCTTCTCTTGAAGATGGCGGCCGACTTTTGGATCTTTTCTTCTCTGCTCTTCACGAATTCAAGCCTCTATGCGTAACTTGAATTCTCCAAGATGCTCGAAAAATCTGATTCTTCGAAAAAGATTGATAATCATCTATGGATTGATCTATTATTGATTGATCCTCCTTAAAGTTTTCTCAAAGAGGGTATTTATAGACTTTAGTGGTTATGAGAGTTTCCATAGGAATATGAATAAAAATTTCCATAGGAATAGGAAAAGAAGTTTTTTGTATTTATCAAGGATTCTAATCAAATATTTAATATTGATTTAAATCTCTTAATTTGGAATTCTGATTGGACTCAATTTGGATATTGGATAAGTCCAAATCTCAATCCCAATCAATTTGGAATTCTAATGAAATCTGCTCAAGCGGAGTTAACGCGGAGCTAAATTCATCAGAACGCGGAGCTATAGATTAGCTCCGCATTTTGCTCAAAGGCGAGGCTAAAATAGCCAAATGCGGAGCTACGGAGTTAGCTCCGCATTCTGTTGTGGAAAACTCCATTTATTTAGAAATTTTCACTGCCAACAGTTTTACCTCTATCTGAAAATTAAAGTGAGTAAATTAAATTAATGTGCATGTGTAATTGAAAATAAGTAAATTAAATTCTTAATACATTTTAATTGTGAAAGATTTATAATAAAAAGAGACATTTATATGATGAGTCTGTATTTCTTCTAATTATTGTGTTTTATGTTGTTTGAGTACTATATTTGCATAATATGTATTTAATAATTTATCTAGTGTTAGACTAATATGAATTTTTAATTTATCTTTGAATTGGACTGGAAGTCTGGACAGAGGGCTTCTGTCCGGACTTCCAGTCCAAACGAAAATATTTCATTCGGACTGGAAGTCCGAACAGAGCCCTTTCTATCCGGACTTCCAGTCCGGACAAAGTTTTTTCCTCCGGACTGGAAGTCCGGACAGAAGCCCGCTGTCAGGACTTCCAGTCCGGACGGATATAAGATCGTCCGGACTGCTGGTCCGGATAGTAGAGAGTAATCTGAACTGTTAGTCCGGAGTTTGAGTTTTTTAGGGTTCATAATTTTTATCAATCCGCACTATATCTAGGGTTTTTGAGTAAGTAAAGGCCTAATAAAATCATTTTTTTAATTTAATTTGTGAGATAATTTAATATAGGAGAAGATTTGATGGAATACTTGTGGGTTTTAGGTTTTTTTTTTTTTTTGTTAACTATTCTGTCGTTTGAGAAAGAAGGAGAGGAGAAATTGAAGGAAGGGATATTTTAGTCAAAAAAAAATAATGGCAAACTTGTAATATGGATGAAGTTTTAAAGTGGGCTCACTAGAACAAATGGTGTGCCCCTCTAGAAACTCCCGGTTTAGCTGCCGATCGAGACGCAATGAAGCTAGAGCTCAAGATTATTTTTGTTGTGTAAAACGTTATATATATATATATAGTTACTTGAGTGTGAGTTTAAAGTCTGGTGTGCAGATTCTGTATTCTTAGGGGGCTCAACTGATTAGACATTTCAAGTTCAACGCACACATTTTTAGCGAGCTTAACTAATAAAATATTTCAGGATCGAGATACGACTTTGCAGCTGCTGCACATACCAAGCCCCTCCTTTATTATGAGTATTTTTGGTCTAAACAAACAATCCTTTATTTATCATGGCTATTTAAACCACCAATTATCTTTGTACTATGGCTACTTAAATATCTACTATTTGATCTAAACTAATAAGTATCTTTATACTATAGCTAAGTAAACATCCACATGGGCAACTCTGATACCAATTATTGGGGAGAAACGTCGGGCCTCCTGAGAACATGACGGGCTTTAAACACAAAATCAAAAATCAGTCTAACGAAAAAACTTAAACTTACAGGTAGATGTCCAATTTTGTATTTAAACAAATAAGTTTTTCTTATTCTATCTAGCGTGAGACTATATTGAACTCCTAACAATTCTCCACACTCAGCTGTGTTGACATCAATGGCCAGGATGGTAGCTGCAGAAATTTCAGGGCAAAGGTACAAAGTAGTAACATCACATTTTGGAAGAACCCTGGTGCATGCAAATTCCAATTTACTCTCATCTTTGACCTGGTTGATGACAATGATGCAATTGTTATTGTTAGAGATTACTGATGTCGGAATAGGTGGTGGCTGTCTATCGCTTGCAGTCACAACCAGAATGCGAGGCTAGAGCGGCTGGCTAGCGTTGTTTGACACGCAAGCCAACATCGTTCCTTTGGGGGACGGAGATGTTATGGAGATGAAGGAGTCGAATAGGTTTTCTATTAGATCCACTTATCGCTATCAGAATAATGAAGGAGGATGTAAACTAGTTCATGTCGGCAATATTTGAGGGATACGGTTCCCATTAAAGGTTAGATTATTCCTTTGGCTAATTGCCCAGCAGAACGCAGCACGTGGGATAACCTCCAAAAGAGTGATTGTTTTCTGAAGTCCTAAAACTTTTCAGCCTCCTTAATTTACAGAAGGTAATTGAAGTTAGAGAAAGAATCTCCGAATGATAGAATTGAAAGGAAGACATGAACCAACATGGCACAAGATGTTGGATAATCTTGTTGCATTGCCTCAGCGTTTTTAGATAAGAAGACTAGTAATCCGATTAGTTTTGAATTAGTCAAGATTAGTTCAGTTTGTTATTGTTATTAGTAATCCGATTAGTTTTGAATTAGTCAAGATTAGTTCAGTTTGTTATTGTTATTAGTAATCCGATTGGATTGGTTTGTTTTGTACTCCCTATATATATAGATGAAATAATCAAGAGGAAGTGCATGCCCTCTTCTAAAGAAAATCTTCTTCTTCTATTGCTGCTTTATCCTCTCTCAACATTTGGTATCAAAGCTCGTGTTGTATGCCAAAGATCATGCCGCGAAGCATCATCACCAGCGGAGTTGACGGGGCTGCCTCGGGTGCGCTGGCGAAGGAAAGCACCGGCGTCTCCCTCCACTACCCGATGCTGACGAATTCAAACTACGCAACTTGGGCTATCAAGATGCGCGTATACCTACAAGCACAAGGTGTGTGGGATGCCATCCAGCCTGGGACCGACGTGGAGACAAGGAAGGACAAGATGGCACTCGCCGCCATCTATGAAGCTATCCCCGAGGAAAACCTTCTTCTCATAGCAGAGAAGGAGACGGCTAAGGAGGCTTGGGAGACGCTCAAGACAAAGTACGTGGGTGCTGATCGAGTAAAGCAGGCGAAGCTCCAAACTCTAAGGAGTGAGTTTGAAACCCTCCGCATGAAAGAAGCAGAGACGATAGATGACTTCGCCGGAAGGTTGACAGCCATAGTCAGCAAGACCGCCGGCCTCGGCGGCAAGATCGAAGAAAGCACCGCCGTCAGGAAGTTCTTGGTCGCCGTCCCCAACAAATTCCTACCCATTGTCACATCGATCGCGCAGTTTGCCGATTTGACGACGATGACATTGGAGGAGGCGATTGGTCGCCTCAAGACTTTCGAGGAAAGGATTCGCGGTGCCGATGGCAAGGACGATGAACATCTTCTACTGACGAAAGCAGAGTGGAAGGCTCGCTGGAAGCAGTCCGGTGAGGGTTCATCATCGAACGCGTCAAAGGGGCACGACAAAGGAGCCGGGCGCGGCCAGGGGCGCAGCCAGGGGCGCGGTTCTGGACGCGGCCGCAGCACTGGGCCTGGAGAGGAGAACCGTAATGAAGAGCAAGGTGAGGAGAAGAAGAAGTTCGACCGGAAGAAGGTCAAGTGCTTCAATTGCGGCATTCTCGGGCACTACGCAAGAGAGTGCCGCAAGCCGCGGCAAGAGCGCAAGGAGCAGGTGAATCTTACACAGGCTCAGGACGATGAGCCCACGCTGCTAATGACGTAGGTCTACGCGTTCACGGAAGCCCCGACCGTTGACATCATGCTCAACGAGGTTCACGCGCAAGTGCACCTTGGCCGGGAGAAAGAGTACCACGAGGACATCTGGTACTTGGACACGGGGGCTAGCAACCACATGTCTGGGTGCAAAGCGAGCTTTGCTGAGCTGGACTCCAATATAAAGGGCTCGGTGAAGTTTGGAGATGGCTCCGTCATCGACATTTGTGGACGGGGAACGGTGCTTTTCACTTGTCACAATGGCGAGCACCGTGCGCTGACGGACGTCTACTACATCCCAAGGCTCCGCAGCAACATAGTGAGTCTTGGGCAGCTCGACGAACACGGCTACCAGACGCTCATCGAGGACGGTATGCTGTGGATCCGCGATCGGCAACGACAGCTACTTGCCAAGGTAAAAAGGACCAAGAACCGCTTGTATGTACTTAACCTTGATTTATCACAGCCTGTGTGCTTGGCGGCAAGGTGCAGTGAAGATGCGTGGCGGTGGCACGCGCGCTACGGACACCTGAATTTTCAGTCCCTCCGTAGGCTGGCGCAACATGGCATGGTTCGTGGGCTGCCACTGATTGATCAGGTGGACCAAATCTGTGACGGCTGCCTTGTGGGCAAGCAACGGCGGACCCCGTTCCCGAAGGAGGCGAACTATCGCGCAGAGAACGTGCTGGACCTGGTACATATCGACTTGTGCGGGCCTATCACGCCGACCACACCAGGAGGCAAGAAGTATTTCCTACTCTTGGTGGATGATTTCAGCCGCTACATGTGGCTGACACTCTTGGAGTCAAAGGACAAGGCAGCGGCAACCATCAAGCAATTCCAGGCGGGAGTTGAGCTGGAAGCTGGCCGCAAGTTGAGGGCCCTCCGCACCGATCGTGGCGGCGAGTTCACGTCCGCGGAGTTCAGCAATTACTGCGCAGACCGTGGCATCAAGTGCTTCCTCACAGCGCCATACTCGCCACAGCAGAACGGCGTCGTTGAGCGGAGAAATCAGACAGTGGTCGCAATGGCCAGGAGCCTGCTCAAGTCCAAAGGGATGCCAGGAAGGTTTTGGGGTGAGGCTGTCACAACGGCAGTACATATCCTCAACCGCGCGCCAACCCGCAGTGTCGACGGCAAGACGCCTTACGAGGCGTGGTACGGGAGACGTCCGAACGTACACTACTTTCGTACATTTGGGTGTGTTGGACACGTGAAGGTTGTGAAGCCAAACGTAAAGAAGCTGGACGACAGAAGCACGCCCATGGTGCTTATTGGCTACGAGTCCGGCTCCAAAGCCTATCGAATGTATGATCCAGTCGGCAGAAGGGTACATGTGACCCGGGACGTCGTGTTCGACGAGGAGGCAAAATGGGAGTGGGGTGCGTCAGGGGGTGACGAAGAGAGAACTGCTCCTGGTGAGTTATTCACCATAGAGTATACTACCCGTTCTGTCACAGATGATGGTCGTGACGATATGCCGGCACATGGGAGTGGCAAAGTGTCGGTACCAGCTTCGCCGAGTCGCGCACCTGACAACGGGCCGCTGACCTTCTCTCCAAGCATGCCCACACCGTTGACAACCCCAGCCGCACCCGATAGCGTGGAATTTGCAACCCCGCCAAGCAATGCTTCGCCCACCTCGGACGGTGCAGTGCCTCGGTACCGCACATTGACTAACATCTACCGGAACACATTCGAGGATGAGCACGAGTACAGCGGGCTGTGTCTCATGGCGGTCGAAGAACCTGGGAATTTTGTAGAAGCCTCAAAGCACAAGTGCTGGCAGCAGGCGATGCAAGAGGAGATAAAATCTATCGAGGAAAATGAGACTTGGCACCTCACCGATCTGCCGAGCGGGTGTCGACCCATAGGCCTGAAATGGGTCTACAAGATCAAGAAGGACTCGCATGGTGCTGTGGTGAAGCACAAGGCACGGCTCGTCGCCAAAGGGTACGTGCAACGACAGGGCGTGGATTTTGAGGAAGTGTTTGCTCCGGTTGCTCGTCTCGAAACGGTGCGGTTGCTCATAGCATTGGCAGCACATGAAGGTTGGGAAGTACATCACTTGGATGTCAAATCGGCATTTCTCAACGGTGATCTTGAAGAGGAGGTCTACGTAACCCAGCCGCCCGGTTTCGTGGATGAGGACAATGAGCAGAAGGTGTTGAAGCTCAAGAAAGCACTCTATGGCCTGCGCCAAGCGCCTAGAGCATGGAACTCGAAGCTTGACAGCAAGCTTATGTCACTCGGGTTTGAGAGGTGTCCATCGGAGCATGCTGTGTACAAAAGAGGTATTGGCTCATTAAGTTTGCTTGTGGGTGTGTACGTTGATGATCTTATTATCACAGGACCACATCCGCAAGAAATCAGCAGGTTCAAGGAGGAGATGAAGAAATTGTTCAGCATGAGCGACCTGGGTTTATTGAGCTACTACCTGGGCATAGAGGTGCAACAGACCGGCGATGGTATCACTCTGAACCAGTCGGCCTATGCACTAAAGATCCTGGAGAAGTGTGGCATGGACGGCTGCAACCCGTGCCAAGTTCCCATGGAAGCAAGGCTCAAGTTGAGCAAGAAGAGCACCAGTCCTCCTACTGATGCCACGTTCTATAGAAGTGTCGTGGGGAGCCTGAGATACCTGGTGCATACGCGACCGGACATTGCCTACTCGGTAGGGTACGTAAGTCGTTTTATGGAGGCTCCAACCACTGAGCACCTAGCAGCCGTGAAACATGTTCTACGGTACATCTGTGGTACTCACAATATGGGCTGCTACTATGAAAGGAGGAGAAAAGAAGGGCTACATTTGATCGGGTATAGCGACAGCGACATGGCAGGAGATGTAGATGATCGCAAAAGCACAACGGGTGTGCTATATCTGCTCGGGAAGAGCCTTATCAGCTGGCAATCTCAGAAGCAGAAGGTGGTGGCACTGTCGTCTTGCGAGGCAGAGTACATTGCTGCCACAACGACGGCATGCCAAGGAATTTGGCTAGGGCGCCTATTTGGTGATTTAACAAAGAAGGAGCCCAGCAACGTCACACTCAGAGTAGACAACAAATCAGCTATATCCTTGTGCAAGAACCCTGTTTTCCATGATCGAAGCAAGCACATCGATACCCGCTATCATTTTATTAGGGAGTGTGTTGAAGGTGGAAAGATTGCGGTTGAGTACATTAGCTCGAATGATCAGCTAGCCGACATCCTAACGAAGCCTCTCGGACGCATCAAGTTCCTGGAGATGCGCAAGAAGATTGGGTTGATTGAGGTCAAGAAAGTACAACAAGATTAGGGAGTGATTGTTGGATAATCTTGTTGCATTGCCTCAGCGTTTTTAGATAAGAAGACTAGTAATCCGATTAGTTTTGAATTAGTCAAGATTAGTTCAGTTTGTTATTGTTATTAGTAATCCTATTAGTTTTGAATTAGTCAAGATTAGTTCAGTTTGTTATTGTTATTAGTAATCCGATTGGATTGGTTTGTTTTGTACTCCCTATATATATAGATGAAATAATCAAGAGGAAGTGCATGCCCTCTTCTAAAGAAAATCTTCTTCTTCTATTGCTGCTTTATCCTCTCTCAACACAAGAAGAAGAAGAAGAAGATCAAGGAAAAGTTGAATGTGAAGCTGCATATATAAATGCATGGAAAGACAGTTTTACGTACGCATGCATGTCCAGTTTTAAGCAATTAGGGAAGAAGAAGAACATGGGCCTGTGGCTGAGGATGAATTAGCTAGAAGAACAATGAGCTATATATATATATATATGTTAGAAGTGCAACTGACATTGTTACAAAGGTTTCCTCATTCTCGTGGTGATGAGGATGCATGGGATGAATCTGAAGATGTTTGGAGATAAGAACGATGATAACGTCAAACAATATTCTTCAATCCGGTTCCTGTAGCAGCATGATTGGAAGCTTCAAATTTATGAACTTTGTTGTGTGATGCAATGCATGCAGTACGTGCTTCCTTGTGACTGTGCTGGGGTTAGACTTCTATACGCTAGCTACTCACTCAGTTTACTCAGTTCTTAATTGATACGACAGCAGGTTCATGTAGAGAGCGATCCAGCTAAGCCTATTTCCATTTGCTTTTTATTATTCCACTTGTTTCTCGTTTTTCATAGAAACAATGTATTGACAATATATATATATATTATGCATGTATTGACAAATAAATCTTGGAATTGAATTTTGCTTTCGCTTTAGCATTTACATATTCACACTTCAACTATTCAATTCTGCAATTTTCTCATGCATAAAAATGCATAAATTGTTGCCTTGCTATCAACTTTGATTGCTTGCAGACTGAAGATTTCTGTGCTTACATTTTCTTAAAAAAGAAATTAAAATATATTGGTTTATATATATATATATATATATATATATATATATATATATATATATATATATATATATATATATATATTGATCTGCATTTTGCAAACTTATTGATCCTTTTGCTTGCTCAGCTTTGTCATGTTATGGAAACTCACATGTCTGTCCAATTTCAGTTTATAAAGTCGCTGCGATCTGACGTGGAACCAATTCCCTGCAGGTATCTGGATGATAATATAATCTCTTTCTTACATTATAATCCTCTTTCCATTTGGGTATAATTTTTTTGGACTGGGCTAGAGGATCTTTGTACTTCATTACATAATCTTCTTATTTTAGCACAAAAATATATAATAAGCCAATGAACATTTCTTTTAAAAATTGAAGAAAAGATAATTCTGATACTAGGGGCTCTTTGTACTTTTATCACTTATATGACATCAACATGAAAGTGTCCGACTATAATGCTGCCACTTTTGTTCTCTTGATGCTTTGCTTTCGTAACTGGCTTTTGCAGGCCATAGGGGTATTATCTATATCATCTATAATACTAATTTAATAACTCCACATATGACTAAAACAATAGGTCCATATGTATTAACTCGCTTGCAAATTATCATTACAGCCTGCCTACAGCTAAGACTGGGACAAAGAATTGATTGTTTAGTAGTTGAAAGATATGTCCAAGCTTCAGAACTTGTCAACTTTAAAACGAGCTTGGCTCATCCAATAACATTCCTTCAAGTTTTCAGACTCGAATGTAATCTAGATTCAATTTGGATAGTTAAAATTATTATAAGCACATCTCATGGTAAAAGCTTGTAGTAAGTGGGTAAGAGAAGGAAGTTCAAACTTGACTTTCAACGATCAAAAAGAGTGTGGGATTGCCTAATAACCTTTTGGAAAGGATGTAGGATAATTAGTCAGCCTCAGTGGCAATGTGCGTGTGTGTTTAACTACAATAATTGAGTTTGGGGAGCGGATTCGAAAGTTTGCTCATTTGTTTTTTGTGTTCCTGTCCTCCTTTAAAAAAAAAAGAATTAAAAAAAAAAAAAAATAGAAACTCCAACAGTTGATTCCAGGCAACGATGACGACGACGACTACCTGACCTGATGATGATTACTCCTTAAAATCTCTCTCTCTCTCTCTCTCTCGGGTGATTCTCGAGAATTTAATTGGAGAAAAAGATTCGATTTTTATTGCTGAGAGCCGGTACTCAATTCGAGGATCCATGGAGAAGTCAGGACCCCCACCACAACCAGCCGAAGCGTCAGCCTCCAGTTCCTCCGATCAGAAGGTAATTTCGTCTTTCTCGATTTCTTTCAGTGATAAAAGATTGTTTTTTTTTTTTCTCCTCCCTTCGGAGTGAAAGTTCTCTGGTTCTTATTAGAGTTTGTAGATTTCTGTTGGTTTTGGTTACGGGATCAATCAAAATAACGTCTTGTTTGGTTTGTTATAATTGATAAAGTGGTGAGAGTTGAACTTTGGTGGTCTTTGTTAATTTATTTGGTAATATGTTGTAAACAGGTGAATAATTTGATTTGCACTTTTATTCAAGATTGGCCTTTTAGAGAAAAATTGATTCGATTGTGATTTATTTTTCATTCTGCTACACTGAAATCGCAGGGAATTGTTATATAATTTTCTTATCCCCATTTAGAATAGCTGTCTTAAAATCCGAAATTATTCCTATTTTAAATTGTACTGCTACACGTAAAAACTTTAATTTTTGTTCTTCTTGACAATTTCTCCTACCTGAACGAAAAAGATCGGTTTCACTAATTTTAAAAAACATGGCGGTCGTAGTTTGATCCTTGTTGCGTTTATGGAAAGTACAATACTTACCGAGGTAGATTATTTGGTATCTTGGCACCGGTGTAAATTAAAAGTTTATATATGTATATATATATTTTTTGGGTGAGAATCAACGGTAGAATAAACTTTCCCGTGTTTCGTTAATAAGTCATAATGAAACTTAATAACATTTAAGGTGGCGTTTTGTGTGAGATGTATGGGATTGGGTGACATTGGATGGTTTTACAGGTACCTGACCAAGGTGACAAGAATGAAAGTGAAATTGTGTCGGCCCGGCAATCGAGAAGACCAAATCTTTCCTCTTTGCAGGTACCCACAAGGTCTCTGGAGTACGCATTGCAAAGTTCCAGTTTAGCAAGAGCCGGGCCAGCAGGCTTGCCTCCCAGGCCTAATTCTACAAGAACAAGATCGTCCAAGAGTCTACTTCCACAGCGGAGCCTGAAGACGAAGAGTTCATCCATCCCTGAGGGTGACAGGACAATTCTCCTCATTCCAGGGACGCCGACTTCAGAAGGACACCATGGTAAACCTTACATATCAAGGCAATTCTCGCTTAGCAAGGTCCTCTCTTCTATCTCAGCAAAAAGAACACATTCCTTACCCTCCACACCGATTGGAAATTCAGGCTCTGCATCAGCAAATGCGGTGCAGGATAGGCATGTAGTGGACATCCCTACTTTGGACGTAAGTACCTTCATGTATGTATGTATGTATATGCTTTCAGTTATCTAATTATGATGTAAGATAGTTGCAATCAGAACGAACCTACACTCAATATGAGAGCCTGTATAACAAAGCATGTGCTCTTGTTGGACTTTAAGATCTTATCCTGCACAGTATACATTTTATTGCTACGAATCTCATCATATGAAATATGAGGTTAGATGGTTAAAATCAGAGTGAACCTACACTCAATATGTGAACTTGTCTAATGAAACATGTGCTCTTAGTGGACTTTCATATCCTATCCTGCATACTGTACATTTTACTTCCATTAATCTCACCATGACACATCACTCGCAGAGTGACCAACTTCATTCTCTGTCAATTGTTGACATGTATTATTTATGGCGTATAACATCATTCTTTGTCAATTGTTGACATGTATAATGTATTTTTCTACAGGAAGGTCCATCTAGAATTGCAGTCTATTTATAAACATTTTTTCTATAGATAAAGTTTTTAAATTTCCTCCTTTAACTTATTTGTCTGGACTTCTTCTAATTTGTTGTTTTGTTAATTTTACAGAAAGAACAAACTCGGAGACACATCACTCGCTCATTTTCAGTACCAGGGAATGTCAAAGGTAGACGCTTGCAGCGTACAGATTCTTTAGGTCTGATACGCGTGATTTCAACTCCTCGTCCTGCCCCAATTGAGAATGCCACACAAAGGGATGCCCTTGAAACAGTAAATGGTACCAATTCAGCTTTAAATCCTTTTTATTCTACATGTTGCATTACTTGATTAGTTCTGCTATGCTGATACTTGTTTATACGGAAAATGCATTAAGAAAAACTAAGTGCCAAATATGGGGGTTCCAGCAGAAAGATCAGCTATAAGGTTTTGACATGAAAAAGTTTTTGGCCACTGTCATTACTCATTATTCTCTCGATCCATTTGAAATACTTATAAATGCCACTTTGTCCTGCTGAAAGAATCTTCCATATTTGCACAATTTACTTACAGCAACTGCAGATGAAGGTGAAGATATTCCTGAAGAGGAGGCAGTCTGCCGCATATGCCTAGTTGAGCTCGCGGAAGGAGGGGAAACTCTTAAGATGGAGTGCAGCTGCAAAGGGGAACTGGCTCTTGCACATCAAGACTGTGCAGTAAAATGGTTTAGCATAAAGGGAAATAAAACATGTGATATCTGTAGGCAGGAAGTCCAAAATCTACCTGTAACACTGCTGAGGATACAAAATCCACAAATAGCTAATAGACGGGCGCCAAATGCGTTGCATCAAAGAGAGGCTGCTCGCTACAGGTGAATGGGACATGTGGAAATTGTTAATCTCTTCTTATTTTCACACTTCATTTTGAATCTGATATTTGTTTTCTTTTTTCTTTATTATGTTTATCTGAGATAAAAGTCATATTTGATCTGTAAAGATCAAATACTAAGGACAGTAATTTTAGAAGTTCATGTACTCATAATATTACACAAAATCGTCCACAACTAAACAAATTTGTCAGGATGAACATGATAGTTACTTTCAAAAGGAAAAAACAAGTTTCGTTTAGTTAAATACTTTGAAGTTTCGTTTTCTGGTGGGTGATGTGGGCATCTAACTCTTATTTAACTGTCTATTCCATAGACACTTCCTTAGGTTTCTGTATACAATCAATGGTAAAATACGATTGTTATAGCATAAAATTATTATATATTATACTCCTTAAAAAGTGACGTCAGGAGAAAATGTGGCCACACTAGTTGAGCCAGAAGCTTGCTGGAGTTTCTGGATCAAGATAGAATCTAAATTCTGATTTCTGAGACAGTCGGTACATGGAGTGAATAGTTAGTGTTTCTTTTTTGCTTCTAACAGGGTCTGGCAGGATGTTCCGGTTTTGGTGATGATCAGCATGCTTGCCTATTTCTGCTTCTTGGAACAATTATTAGTGAGTAACTAACTCAATGCAGACATATATTATTCTTCTTCTAATTTTACCACTTTGCTTTCTGCAAACTTGGCCAAATGGCTGAACGATTCAATGGAACAGGTTACAAATTTGGGTTCCCGTGCTCTGGCTATATCTTTACCTTTCTCTTGTGTGTTGGGTCTCCTCTCATCCATGATAGCTTCCACAATGGGTAATTGTAATGTCTCATATTATCCTAATTTTCATTTTCTGCTTCCTTTTTTTTTTTTTTTATAATTCAAGTACAGTCTAGAAGTTAAATATGTAGGTATTTGTTCATACAACTTTTAACATATCATGCATGTAGCATGCACTATGCAGAACACATCTGAAGTTGGTTGCATTCTGATGGACCCATGTAATAAGCCATATCTCAGTAAGAGTAGGGCATTATATAGGATGGCCCGTGATAAGTCAACTGATAGATTTAATTTCTAATATTATGTTATAGGTCTCCTCTACAATCTTCTTGCTTTGTCAGGTAAGCTTCTGGATGATGCTATAAAAAGTTTTTAACTTGTTGAATTGACTAACTGAATTTCTTGCAGAAAGTGTTGTCATGAATTGTCAAATTTAGTTTGGGAGCCGCTGGGTTTTATATAGAAGGAACCAATGTACTAGAATGTATCTTCAGTAAAAGGAAAGTTCATAGAAAACATAGTAGGACAAAGTGCTTGAGAAATGGATAGAGAATTTCTTTAAAAAATGAGTACTTTAGGTTGAAACCACAAAAACACTTGCATGATACGTGAGTGCTGATGATGAAGAAACACCCAGAGCATAACACAAAAAAAAAGAAAAAGAAAAAAAAGATGCTCTCTCTGTAATGGTCCCCAAATGCCCTCTCAAACCCCAGAAGAAGCATATAAACTATTAACTGAGATCGAAATCACTAATGCAGTGGATTTGAACAATGGCTACCGATCATACTCAAACTAGTGGCGGTCTCTAATTGTTTGCCACATGCAGATACCAAACATACATAAACCCACAAACAAAGTCCAACAAAATGGGAATTCAATACCATGATGTCATATCCTATACTTTTCAGTCACATCTTTGAAACGGGAATTGTGGCATCCTGTATCCAACAATATGATGATTCAAGATTTATGCTTTATCTTCTTAGTGAATTTCAAGACTATCTGGTTAATTTGAAAGGATTTTAGTCTTCCTAGTTTTGGCCCATGTCTGTCCATTCATCAAGAAGAAAACATAATTGACTTCACCTATTGGTATATGGATAATAGTATTTGAAATGACTGAGCAAGTTTGAATACGATGGATGTGTCAGTGGTGGTCATGACTAGAACTTGCACATATTCCTGGTTGAAATTTGTGGTGATCTCGGATCTAAAGATATTTAATCTGATATATATATATATATATATATATATATATATATATATATATATATATATATATATATATATATATATATATATATATATATATATATATATATATATATATATATATATATATATATATATATATATATATATATATATATATATATATATATATATATATATATATATATATATATATATATATATATATATATATATATATATATATATATATATATATATATATATATATATATATATATATATATATATATATATATATATATAACTTCCATCTAAAAAGTGTGTAGCTTATTATGCAATGTTTCTTAGCTGCTCCATATTCTCGCATGTTTGAAGACAAATATCCAGCACTGTCTACTAATTTCCCATCCTACATTCTGAAGCTAAGTTAACTTCATATGTGTTTGAATTTTCGTGTATCCAATGCTAGACACCTGATTCTAATTAGCTTGCGGAGGAAAGACCGGGCCCATTTCTTATCTAGACCTGCAAACGAAAACAAATATGAACATGTTGCTTTGATCCAAAGATAAGAGCTGCAAGATAGATAAATATATGACACGCGAGAATGGACTAAAAAACGTCAGATGAAGGAAATTGAACAACACCACCTGGCAATCTATAGTTGAACTTTGTTTGCCAAATAATTGATCTATTGCATAGTTGGTGATGACATAAAACTGAGCTCAGATGTCATCAAAACACAGGTACATTTACTCTGTCAACAGCCAGTGGATCCTTGTACCTGACAATCTAGTAAAGCTGTGAATCTTAAACTGCAATACTGGTAGCTGAGAAAGTGCCATGGTGCCGTAGATAAGGACAATGTGATAAGAAGAGAATAACAATTGCAAAGTGGGAAGGCCATAGGTGATATGTTATACATGTGTTTATGTCCTTCAAAGTTTGACGTTTTGTGCATTTGGAGCTACATGTCATTTGTAGAGAACATACAGAAGAAGTTTCTTAAAAAATCCCAAAGCATTTTTTTTTTTTAAATCTCGTCATTCTAGCCTAGTTATAGTGATATTTTCTTATAGATAGTCAACAACTGATTTCTCTTCTTCGTCATTTGGACCTTACATGTTTATCAGTGAGCAAGAGGTACGTCTGGGCTTATGCATCCTTCCAGTTTGCAATTGTAATCCTCTTTGCCCATATTTTCTACGATGTGGTAAGAGGTTTTTCAAGTAGAATGGTATATCCTTAGCTTATGCAACAATTGCTTATATTCATAATGAATTTTGCAGCTCAGAGTATCCTCTGTGCTTTCCGTCCTACTTTCGTCATTCACGGGGTTTGGGATTGCAATAAGTACAAATTCTCTGCTTGTAGAGTATTTAAAATGGAGAGCTAGGCGAAATATGCCCTTGGCAGATCAGCAAAATAATGACTTACAGCAGCAAGAGCCTAGAAATAATCGAACTCAAGATGGGGATGTCAATGGGCAGCAAGATGTTGAAGGCCAGACTCAGAACACCGATGCCTCACAAAATGGATGAAGGTCTCTAATTTCAACTAAAGGTAACTTTTATGGTGAATCTCAAGTAGATGTTTGTGTTCTTCAAGTTGCTGGTCCCTGATTCTGAGTAGTGTTGATTGAAACATTAGACTCAACTGTCCCTTGCTTAAGGTATCTAGACTGAGGTTGTTCTCTATTTTTGCTACGCAGGAATCTAGGATGGTTTTCTGGGGAAAATGGTTTGAGATTAGTTCATAAGGTTCCAAGTACTATGACAGAAAATAATGCGCCACTCCCCAACCTGATAGTATCTCTCTTTGTTCCTGCGAACTGGTCATCAATGTTATTGAAGAATTAGCCATGTTTCATGCACCTCTAAACTTGATTTCGAAACCTCCATGACTTGGTGGGTAAAATCTCAATAGTAGCTCTTTGCGAGGGCTATAAACCTAGTAGGTTGCTGGTCTAAGGAGACTTAACATTACTTTTCATCAGGAAATTTGTTGGGAACTGAATTTAAGCCATGAATCCAAATGGAATCACATTTCTGTTTTTAACCCAGCAAATTACATGATAAAAGAGTTCAATTCACTTCTTATCCAAAAAATACAGCAGATACCAAGGTTTTAAATATCAAACAATACCAATGTATATCACATATATAGTAATGGGATTGAGGTATCCAATACATGATTTACCATATGATATTGCTAATTTTGATAGTATAAATCAGCAGCCAATAAAGATGTTGATGCTGATACATTAGACCTTGGCAGACACTTTTTTTCAAAGGACTAGTTTAATCTGCACTTGCTATGTACATTGAGAGATATTTTTCTTCCAATTTGGACAAAATTAACAGACTGATCCTTTTCAACGGGTGCTTTTATAAGTAGTAATATGGAAACATAGAAGATAAATTTCTATTAGCATCACTAAAACCTTTTAATCATGCCAACAGTAGTCGGAGATCTCAAATACTTTTCACCTGTTCAAATGCAACTCATACTTAAATTTTAAAAATATCAATCTTTCAAGTTTCTACTATCTGAAACTATCTGAGTTATTTTCTTAGAAATCAAATAAACCAATGACTGGGTACTTTCGAGCACGAGCAAGATGATGTATGTGAGTTAAATGGGAACATGAAGTTATCCAGCAACAAAAGAAATCTACATAACCTGTTTAATTTTTCTTGTATTCGAGTATAGTATGTACCCACCGCCTAAAATATAACATTGAGGATACTATGCTTGCAGTGTGCAATCACACTCTTAACTGCATCTCTGCTCCGGAGTCTTTTCTTCAAGAAATATGAGCTTTCACCTATAGTTTGCAATTGAAATTCTCTTTAATAATCTGGAGCTATTTTTCTTCAGTAAATGCTCATGCTCTATTGATACTTATAAAGATATCCTCTCCATTCTTTTTGTTAGTTTGGCTGGAGATAATTATCCTTCTCCTAGTCTTTCTCTGCTTTCTTTCTTTTGTTTCTGTTGGTAATGTAATTTTGGATGAAAGAAGGAAGTGAAAGAGTAATAGTAGTCTTCGAGCATTATTATACTTGATGAGATAATTTTATTTTTTTGGGAGGTTTTTCACCGTTGTGACTTTGTGTTGGGACAAATTTTTTCCAGATAACTTGCAGTAATTTGACAAGTAAGAAACATTGGTACTGTAACTATGCCATTTGTTTCTTCAATCTGCTCTATATTTTGATTGTGATACTTGAAAGTTTTCTAACTAATCTGTGTCGGATTCTACTGTTTTTAAGCAAGGAGAGAGCCATGGCCATCTGCAACCAGCACCCAACAAAATTTTTGATGTCAGCAATAATCTGACAGAGAGAGCAAAAAGCAAAAAAAATGGATAGAGGACGGAGAAGAAACACAGACAGGTCTTGTGAGGATGATGAGTAATGGTAAATCCTCAGTTAAATTGAGTGAGGATGAGAGTGCACTGCTTTTCCAAGCCTCCCCCCACCCTTTTCTTGGAACTATAGTAATGGGTGTCGTGTGTATGTTATTTCAATAGCCAGCATTGAAAAATATGTGAGAATAGCTTTGAAAAATTGTATAGTCAAAGACTATTGGCAAAGTATAGAAATTGTATGTTTGTGAAATATCAACAAAGACAAACCCATCACTGACATGGGCAATGCTGTGTTACACTTGAAAAAATGCTTGCCTTTCGTGCGAATGGATGGATTATTACATGAAGGACAAGTGAGCTAAAAAAAAAAAAAAGAAAGAAGAAAAAGTCCTCTTATCTGCTTATCTGAGTTGTTTCGCTGTAAGAAATTTCAATTTACACTAACGAGGACTATGTAAAAACTATTATAAATAAAATAATTCACATGCAGGCTAGCATTTGAACTTAGAAGATGATTTTGTATTGGTTCCGTTTCTGCACCTACAAGGCTCCAGCCAACATATACTATTGTCAAGAGGAGTCGCATAATTTGCGAAATACAAGTGAGATACCGACCAACTGCTCGTTTCAGGGAATAGACTTTCTCATACAATCAAAAGCTCCTTCATTAGAGGATTAGCAATACTAAACCGCTACAATTTCTCTCCTGTTGCGATGAATCTACGAACTTCTGCACTAAAACATACAAATTATCTGATCCGGTAAGGTCTTAGAATGTTCTGGACTATCTATATGCATGGCCACTGACATCTACTAAGATGCATGTAGAGAAATTACAGTATAAGAAACTCTCTTTCAATGAAAAATGTGACTTAGGGCCACCATGTATAAACTAATCCTCCTCCATTAGCTGCAAATTGGCTTCTGTAAAGTTAAAAGAGTTAATAATCCTGTTCGAATATCAGATATCAAATCTCTACTTGTTCCACTCCCAAATGACTTTATAAGGGTGAGATGGTTCCCCCTCTTTCAAACATTTCTGCTCTGCTTGCTGTGATCTGCTTCTGAACACGGCAATCTGAGAAGCAAAACCAGGTTCCACATCACCAGACCCACCAACTCCACTAAACTCAACACTGTACTTATGTCTCCCTGCTAGATCGTTAGCCCATTGCTGAAACTGCTTCCTGGTCCACTCAAACTTGTGGTCAAGGTTACGGAATTTGCAAGTGGTAGACTTCTCTTCTGAATCCTCTTCTTTGCTTGGCAAAGTGGATCTTTGGAGTATAGGATTGTATTCATAGTTGGGTGTCGAGACGATAAGTACATGAGGGCAGAAAGAACTCAGTACAACGTTGCCGAACAAGCATGCCTGATCCTCTTCCATGTGTTCAATCACCTGCATCCAATTTTTGTAACCATGAATTTAGAAATAACGTTAAGTTTCCGTAGAGAGACAAAAAAATCCAGGGTGCAAACTTGATTGGGATTTGATCCTACAAACTGCTGACGTATGGATCCCTCCCTAGGAATCACATATAATCAAATCAAAAGAATTATAATTTCCAAAAAAAATAAGAAAATTTCATTTTCCATTTAACTTGATGAAAAAAATACTAATTTTTGTGATGAATCGTTTTTTTGATATATTATTTGAGCAAAACTAAATGATCACTAACCTTGATAAAATCTGGCTACGGTTACACTTAGCTGTCATTTCTATTATGCTTGTTTGGACAGCATTCAGATGGGTGTAAGAACTCAATTATTCCATGTCTTTCAGTCTCTAAATTTATTCCAGCAAAAGCAAATATATGGTTTCAGTAATATCATTTCTAGCATGTGAAGCTTGTGGCTAGGAAGTTGTTCCTTTCACTGTTTGTAGAGACTGAAATCAATACAAAAATTGTGCAATATAAAGGAGCTTTTAGGATATTGACATATGATCCTGAAACCATAACAGAGATACCAAATTCCCTATATCATTGATGGTATTGCAAGTTAATTTGCTCAGCGATAAAGAAGATACAGTGTGAGCTGACTGCTTTAGTAACAGAGATACCATTAACATTAAGTATCCAATTGTTCGCTTTTGGATTATATTTGCCGATGTAACCATCAACAGAACGGAGTTGTCAATGGCGAGAGTAAGGATTGGATGCGAAAGTGTAGATTCCATACCCAAAAAGCTCATGACAATGGTCAACAACCAACGGAGAAAAATCACAATAAGAGTTATCGACAAGATCCTCCTCCCGCCAGGGCCACGACCCATGGACCGGGCCACTTATGAAACGCCGGAGCCTACGGCGGATGATTCACAGGTAGACAAGGGTAAGGCAACCCTCGCAAGCGAGATCGCCACCCTGCCTACGGGAAACATTCCAGCCGCCGGGCTTCAACGGCGATTCACGTGGCACCGTATATCGGACCAACCTCGGCAGGAGATGGATAAGAAGGGAAGGCCCCATCAACCAAACCAGAAAGCCCCCGATCCAACTTTCACAAACAAAGCAAAAATCTCCGAGATAGGAACCAACTCTGCAACAAGAGAAAGGGGTAAAGTTGCTTACCATTTGGAGGAAGGAGACAGTAGAGTTGGTGAACCAATGCTACATGAAGAAAGAAATAGCGAAAAAAGAGATGGGAAAGACAAGGCAGAAGTTCCTAAAGGAGAACGGGTCTCCTTAGTAGGGAGTGGACCTGCCCTTGCTGGCCATAGCTCGCGGCGCTCGGCCAAATTAGGCGAAGGAAGCGGAATTGGGGGAGGAGATGAAGGGACGGGGCTCTGCACCGGAGCAGGTGAGGAAGAGGAAAGTGGTAATCCACTCCTCGAAGACCGGGCCTCCTTTAATGAAGAGAGAGGAAAAATCAGGAGGGATGCCAGGTTTCATGAAGAGAGCAAATCCTGCCGCCCATATATAAATAAAGACAAATCCTCATTTGAATTAGGGAAAAAAAGTAAGGAAGGAGTTTCAAAACTCTTTCTTGGAGACCAAACTAGTGGGTGGATCCCACCAACCTCATGGGGAAGGAAACAAAGGAAATTTGAGGCAGGAAAGGAGTGGGGTCTGCAGAGAGGAGAAAAATCTGGATTTCACTACCAATGGGGCCCACACACAGCAAATTCATCAAATCATAGATGAGAGAGGTTCTAATTTCATGTATATGACCAGGAATGTGGATGAAAATTTGACTTTGGATACAGAGAGGCTGAGTATGGGACCTGTGTGCAGCACATCTAACCTCATGGATGTAGATAGAACCTCTGATAGGGTATTAAACTTTTTTGAAAAAATTAAGAGTATGGGTCTCAGTGAGGATGATGAAACCTCGAAATCAATTAGACAGTTGGGGTTACTGTCCATACTGCCTGGATTTGATAAGGAAGTTCTCAGGGAGGCCACTTCGAAGTTGCTAACCAACATAGTTTCTGGAGAGGAGAGAAGAAAACCAACGAAAATACGCAGACGGCAACCGTCAAGATTCCCGAAAAGAATCAGAGAGAAGTTGAAGAACCAACCCAGTCAACATGTTTCAAGGAGAGGAGAAGAAGAATCTGCACCAGAGGATGCAATGAAAGAGGTGACTAGCCCAACATGTAGCAGGGAGAAGTTGAAGAACCGATCCAATCAACATGTATCAGAGAGAGGAGGAGAAGAATCTGCATCAGAGGAAGCAATGAAAGAGGTGACCAGCCCAGCCTGCAGCCAACAGGCAATACTTCAGGAGCATACATCTACAGAGCCGCTGGAAAAATCTCTTCTGATGGTTGTCACTGATAACAATGATGGAGAAGGACAATCTAGTCCTATCAGAGGGAATCGGTATCACGAGCTAGCGCCAAAGGGGATACAGATCACGTCGGCTAGACGAAGCAGGAGATTGGAACAGAAGAGAGAAGGCCATGAGTATCAGACAGGAGAAGTAGTATCACTTGCCACAAAGCGCAAGGCCCTTCTTACAGACTACGAGCAAGATCTATTATCGAAGAGAGAGCGTCTATGCCTTCAGAAGACCAGGACACAGATGAGAAACTGCAGCAAGACCTTCTAGTTGTGGCGACAGGGCCCCGCGGACAGTGATTGAGAGAGCGAGCTCTTGGTCGTCGACAGTCCACTGCTAGTGGAGACTTTTGGATGTTGTTTTGTTTTGTAATCTGCCCTCTTTATTTGGGTTTGTTGCTCTAAGACCAAACTATTGATACCCATGGGTGTCAGGGCTTCTTTTATTTTGCTATTTTGTTTTGAAATTTGATGTAAAACAGGTGTTCTGTTATCTCTCATTAATAGAACGCGGGGGGCAATTGTTCACCGTTACAACCTCAAAAAAAAAAAACATTAAGTATCCAATTATTGCAGCCCTTCCATCGCACCCAGAGTGTGATGAGGACAGATTAAGCTATTGTAATGAAAAAAATGAATATACATACTACTACATAGGTCATGGGAATAATTCAGTTTCACTAGCAACAAGGTTAAGCATTAAACACAACCTTAAAAATCCATCTTTCTAGTCATTTCCATTAGAAATAATATTTTCACTTTAAGAACTTTTTCAAATACTTCATTAATCATTACAACATCTATACATTTCCTTGCTTAGATAATTTCTTCTCTTTCTCTGAGCCCCATATAAAACCCTGACCCACTTTCATATTAAAGGTGCCTCTTCTTGTCAGAGCTGCTCATTTCTAATGCTAATGATCCTCATCCAGTATTCCTTCCACTGTGTTATTGGTTCCTAACTGTTGAATTTTTTATAGCTCTGCCTACTGTCTAGATGTTACCTGGTTCTTTTCAACAGCAATTGGGGTCAACAGTAGTTCCAAACATAATAATAATAATAATAATAATAATAATAACTTTCTAAATTATTTTAGAAAGCATATGAAACCATATAAAACTTGGACATTGACTAAATTTAAATAAAAAATAATTTTTATTGTAATTTGAAAGAGGATTGCAGGTTCTCTCCCAATGTGAGAATATGTACAACTTCGAGAGAGTATCATTAATCATCTTTTCAATCCCTAATTGCTTCCTAGAACTCTTGAATACCATCCTTGATCCCTTCTTATTCTATCTTCAGTGTAATAGCGTCCTTATGCGTACAACAATATATACTAATAGGCTGTTAGATCTGCATTCTAGACAACATAATGTATCTAGGAGAAAGTACCACTGCCACACCTAAATACAAAATATATCTGGATAATTTTCAAGTTCGGAGCAATTTCCTCCATTAAAACTATAAGCAGCCAATCACATGCATTTGCCTAGAAATCCCCCCCCCCCCCCCCCCCGAAACAAAAAAAAAATGAAGAAAAGGCGAGTTTGATCAATACCTCTAAACAAGTGCCAATGTCAAATCCATACAATCGGGAGTCAAAATCCGTGATTGACCCATCATAAAGGACAGCAGATCTAATGTTATCTTGCAATTTAGATCTTTTGCTTAGTTTTGAATGTATAATCTGCACAATTACAAACACAATGAAAATCATGGTGTCAGGAAAGGTATTTTGTTAAGAAAAGGAATTGCATATGCCTCCACATAATACAAGCAATAAAGAACCAATATACAGAAGCAGAGAATTAGAAATCAGAAGGGAGGGAAACATGCAGGGAGAGAGAAAACAAGTGTAGAACTGATATTTTGACTATATAACTAGCCCTCGTAAAGGATATGAAGATATGCCAAGGTATAAAGTTCTACCTTTGCTGCACGTGTGAGACTCTTATGTGAAATATCAACACCAACAATGCTTTCTAATGTAGTTGAATGCTCCAATAGAGAATCAAGCAGGCTTCCAGATCCACATCCAAAATCCACCTGTAGTTCGCAATTTATAAAGCAGATCATCAATCCCAGATTCTCAATTAGTTTTGAAGTTTAATAAGTAACATCATTATCATCACCATCTACAATCCTATCCCACAAGAATGGGTTCAGCCATTGGGTTAATGATCTGTAGCGGAAAGACTCCACCCAAGAAATGAGGAAATTTCAAGACTAGCTATCAACCAAAATGTAACACTGAATTTTGGTGCTCTAGCAAAGGAAAAAAAATAGACAAGACTGTCATAGACATAGTAGGCTAGCTGATGGTGTTACCCCATAGGTATGTGGTTTAAACCAAAGGAAATAAGGAGGAAAATTTTAAATTTCTCCTAAACCACGAACAAGTCATGAAGGTGTGGAGACGATGAATTTACTAGTGAGAAGTACATTTGGTACTGAAGCATAGTATAGGCAACAGAATCAAAGAAAGATGAAAAATTTACCAAGGTAGTAGAATGAGAGTCATTAATATGCCTCACTGCAAACTCAACCCGCTGTTTTGATAGAGGGGGGCTGAATAAAGCCTGCTCCATTCTGTCCTCTAAGGGTTCTGTGACCCTCAATATCTTAAAGGAGTACTCCAGAAAGCTGTTGGCTGAAAAGAAATGGCAGGCATATCCTAATTATTAGATAGCAATTCTGATGAGATTAAAAAAAAGAAGACAAACAAAGTATCATGAACGAAACTCACATAGAGACGAGTTAGTAAGATTTTCAGTACAATCACCGGCAGCAGCCAAGAGTAGGTCCTTAAAAGGCAGTTCTGTTATAAACTTTGCAGCTTGATTTACAGACAACTGAGTTGCACATGCTTCAAGCTGGTTAATTACAGCGCCAGTCCCCACCTCAAACTCAAACTCATCCCTACTTTCTATCAGTTGTTTCATAGGTTCTCCTTTCCTCATTAATGTAACGGTATAGCTTATGCAAGTTAAAGATCTAGGCAAAGGAAACACACCAGAATCATCACCTTCCACATTATCAAGGATCACTCCATTATCCAGCTTTATATCTGGCTCATCTTTGTAAATTGATTGCAGAGTAGCACATTTTCTCAGGTAATAATTCTGCTTTGCTCCATAAATAGATACCAACTGAGCAAATTCTCGACAAAAGTTATGAGGATATATTGTAATGTTGTCTTCGTAGCCAAAAGATGCCAAATTCTCTATAGACATGTCTAACTGCTTAAAGTATTTATTAAACCAAGTAATAACTTCTAAAGCAACATTTTGAATAGCATCGAACTCCTTTTTGTAAGTATTAGCAGACAAGCATTCGAGTATTATGTCCTGTCTCCTTGATAATATTTTCACTTCACATTTGAAAGTTGTTGGCTTGTCCGAGTCTCTGTCAGAAGCTGCAATACCAGGTCCATTGGTTACTTCACTTTCTCCAGCTGATCTTGGTAGCTTAACTTTTCTGAAAGCTTCTTCCATTTGAGTTTCAGAAGAATCAATGCCCTTAACAGAGAAAAGGGGTTCTAGAAGTCGGTGCTGGCAGCAGAACACACATAAAAGGTCCCTTGGGAGAGGGCCCTTCCAATTTGACCGGGCAGTAAATGCAGTAGGCAGTTCGGCCACAAGTATTGCTTCTCTAGAAAGTTTGTAGTGTCCATCAGGTACCTTACCAAGAAGCATTCTGGGGGAAAATATATTTGTTAAAAATAGAATACAGACACCGCATGCACGCACGCGCACGCACACAAAGAGATAAACCTAGGAATTGCAACGAGCATATAATTTGAGACAATTATATATAAGCAGTATTTTTTTGGCTGAACTACACTAAATACTACAGAATATTAACTGACTTAAGTGAACACCGAATACCACCAACCATCAGACTCGCAGAGTGAATAAAACAGGACAAAATAGGAATTCAAAGGAAGTCCACAATGATTCCCTAGATGACATAGTTGGTTCACAAAATTTTCAAAGATACCAGAGTAGTTTAGATGGTCCAAGTCTCAAGTTGTCAATATGCCAACTAATTTCATACAGTAAACGATAGGCGAAACATTTAGAAAGAGATCATACTCAAGATCATATGCAGACTGAAATCATAGCAACTTAAACCTTTATAAAGAAAAGCTTTTCCAAGGAAAAATGAGTAATAGATGTCTAAAAAATTGCAAGGATCCAAGGACCATGACTGACCTGTAATAGGTACACAAATATATGTCTTCATAAAAGAGGTTTGGAGACTTCCATGTATATCCAACATTAACCAATATTGCATCGCCATAGATAGCTTGACCTGACAAATAAGAAGCCCGACTATTTAGTAATGTTTCCAAGCTGGCATCTCCGTCTTTGTTTGAGCATAGATCTGCTGATAAATCTGGAAATACACGACAAGCTTCTGGGACAGAAAAGTACAACTTCATTTCAGAAGAAGCTTTACCAATTGTCCTGGAATAATAAGACTTCGAATTCAGCAGTTTCACATCAAATGTAGCAAAGTAACTTTGAAGAAATGTATGATGTCATTCATAACCACCTTGACACCAAGAGATGAGAAGCATCCATTGCATTTAGCTTCAGAGCAATTTCATTGATGTAATATTGATTACCAGAAATATCAAGACTGAATGTCCCTATGTTCCCCTCAAAAGAGTGTGGAATTCTCAAGGCTTTAATCTGCACGGTGTTCACTAAACCTAAATCATGATTCATTAGTAGCTCTAAAACCTCAGGAGAATAAGGACCATGCTTTCGTATCCAAAATCCACCAGCAGCAGTAGTAGAAACAGAACCAGACATTCTTGCAGCCTTCCAGACAAATGAAGAAACCATGAGGGGATCTGATTCTGCCTTTGGATCAATGATTTTGCACAAGTTATTAACCTTCACATCACATGCAGCAATAGCAGACAAGGGAATCATACTATAGAGGTCTCCAACTCTTCCCAATGCCACTCTGAGGTGATGAACCAGGGGATGAGACGATAAAAGGAACTATGAAAGTGATTAAACAGTAGAAATATGTCAGCGATTAAAATCCAACTAGAGGCTTGTTTTTATATACGCTTTACAGCTAAAAATATCACCCAACAATGGTGGAATTCTGAAATATTATAATAAAAAAGCAATGTATTTTAAATTAAAAAATAAAAACATAAAGTCACTTGATTTATATGGCAGGATTAAGAACTATTTAGCTAATTACTTCAAATTCCTCTTCTTTTCTTTCTTAGATTTGAGAGGTACAGTCGCATGCTAAGCTTTTGAAATCTTGTTTCACGGACAAGAACTTTAATGTTAAGAAGATGCCAATATGTTAAGAAGTTAAATTGGTAATGCACCATGCTTCACTGATGCATGCACAAGAGCAGTAATAGAATGGGGAAAGTGAGGATGAAACAGTAATGGGAAAGATGTCAATTTAGCTGAAACAGTCTTTAAAAATCTTCAAACTCATAATGTCCAACATCTAATTGAACATAGTGGGAAAAAAACACATTCTAAAGGAAAAGGTAACTTCAAAAATGTTAATTAATTATTGGAAAATGTTCAGGAAAATATTAAGGGATATCTGAATAGACGAAATCTGTTTCTCTTTAATAATATTAACATTATTCTCCCGAATTGTAGCATATAAAACAGAAAGAGAACAAAAGAAGAGAAGAAAGTTGAGAGAAATATCACTAAGCTCACATTTCTTATATAAGCACAAATTTTCCAACTTTACCTGACAAGGTTGACAAGATAAACACTAACACAATCAGAATTACATATGGTCATAATTAAACATTCTCATTTGATTATAACCAACACTCCGACAATTGAAGCATTCTATTTAATCACATCTATCCTAATTTTTTATATGTTTCACAACAAATTTCCCCCGCTATACTAGACTAGAACAAAGTTGTATTTTGTTAGAGGAAGAAACCTAATAAAGAAAATATCTAGCCTATTTGATGGCATCATTGAAAACTTATGAGCATATTTTAGGCTTCTCAGTTTTGACATGCTAAGAAGAAATATTTTGGAAGTCGCTGACCTCCATGTGCAGTGACGTAGATGTAGAGCGCATTCCTTGTATTTTTCATAGGATACTTTCATTCATATGTTGTATCATAAGCAACTATGTAATATTGTAATATGTACATAAAGAATGACTTATCATTACAAAAAAAAAAAAAAAATAGTTACAGATTAGGAAAAGAAAACAAAAAAAGGAGGTTGTCACACCACAAGCACATCAAACTTTAATATTAATCTCTTGTGACCTGTAATTTCTTTTTGCAACATATATGGCTAGCAAAATAGAAGAAAACAGCCACCAAGAGATACCCCGGGGTACTTATTGTTGCTATTTAGGATCAATCACTCATCGTGATGGTGTAGTTAGGAAGTTGTTTGTAGAATTAAATACGCTGGTCAAATTGGAGAAGTAATGAAGTGTTATCTTAACATTTGAAGACCACAAATTTGAAGGAGAAAGTTTACAGGACAAGTTTACGACTAGATATCCGTTTCAGTCACCAGCCTGCTTTATGGATCAACAGGATAGGCAATAAGGAACAACATGTCTATTAAGAAAAATCAAGCCTAGAAGATAAGCGGTAGCTGAAATGCGAATGTTTGCAGGGAAAGTATGCATGGCCGTATGCCAAACAATAGGCTAAGAAATGAGAGTATCCATAACAAGTTTGTGCATTTGCAATGGAAACCAATTTGTACTAAATTGTGATAAGCAACAGGATTGGAAGATTACAAGTGATAGAGCAGAATGGGCTACAGTAGCCCTATCAGAACAGAGTTGAGGCAGTAAAAGAAGCATAAGATGGTCAGAAAATTAACACAGGATACAACCCTTAATGGAGCTTAATGGAGAAATCATGCAGCTGAAACCAAAGATTTGGCACAAACACAAAGCGATTTTGTGTGTCGGTTCCTCCGTATGTTGTTGTGTTGTCGCTGTTTGCCAAAAATTACAAAATTTCAAGAAACAATTCAATGTGTCTGATATATTTATTGTCCATATAAAACCAGTACCATTCCGTTTTAATCTCCAGAAAAGACTTGAATCTTTTACATTTATGCCTACAAGTCTCTGACTTGATTCAAGAATCTGACCAGTTTTGTGTCAAAAACTCGAAATAAGATATTGTTACATAGTCAATCAGCATGGAGAGATGCTACAGTCTCCAGAATAGTTAGCCAACAAGCCTTGAGATGATGGAAGCCTCCAAAGAAACATAAAGTCAGTTCCTACTTTTACTAGCAATTCGATCAATATAATGCAACTTGTTAGTGTTATTTCCCCTACCTTAGAACAACTCTATAGTCAATTTAAACAGAATAAAAATGAAGAGGTCTATGTTGTTTTTCATTTATGCTCAATAAATCTCCGCAAACACTGTAAAGGGGATACCAAAAAAGGCTAAATCATCCCAACCTCGTTTGAGAACAAGATGGAGAAGCGAGCAACTAATTCATTCCATGCTTCCTCTGGAGTCAAATCATTAGATGTAGACTGAATACCCAACTGCAAAATGAATCAAACAAAATTACAGAAAGTAAGCATTTTAACTCAAGATCATCACAAGACCCTAATATGGGGAGAGGCTATATTTATATACATGCATAATCAAAAATGTATTCATCAATGGACGAAAAGGGAAACCCAATATTTCAAAAACATAAATATAAAGACCTAGATTTATACTTGACATTTCAATATAGAGTACCAATATTTCAAAGGAATGGTAATATTAGCATAAATTTTTTATTTGAATGTTAGTGGAGTGTCAATAAAGTTGTCTGATGTGTCCAAAAAGTCCAAGGACTTGACATGTTAGAAAAACCTAAAATAGAGTTCGAGGTACCCCAAAAGCAATAATAATCAAGAGTCAAAATTCAGAATGCCACTTGATCCAGATAATCAAGGTCTAGTCTGGATCTGCTTAAAGAAAAAAACAGATGTTGATCAGGTTTACCCTTTCAGATCGGATACGGATATGGATATAAGTATTATTTATTCAAATATATAGAAGAAAATATTGATACAGATCAAGATATCCAGATTACGAAAAATATTCTTGTACCATTTTTATGTCAATTTATTTCTAAGCTCACTAACTTTCATAAATATAACAAAACCCAATACATCCTACATAAATTTTTTTCATGCACAAAAAATTATAGTAGTATAGGATAATTATCTTCAACCCACTACAATAAAGTTTAACTTTTTGGAGACCCAATTGTTCATTCATTTAGAAATTAAGAAATTAAATTGAGCATTCAAGTTAGACATTTTGGCATCAATTATTTATTTGTACAAAACTTATATAATCTAATGTAAGAGAAACAGATATGAATCTCATCACTTTGATTTATTAAATTCGACAATGAATTTATATTCACATTTGTGTTTAATTTTTTTATTCCTTTTGTGATCATATCTGATTTTTATCTGTACTTGTTTTTTCTATATTTGATCCATATTTGTTTCCAATTTAAGTGGATACGCATATGATTCTTCCTTAATGAACCATATTCATATCCATTATTGGAAAATAGATATGAATATGGTGAGGCCCACATCCAATCCATATCCACTCCCTGGCACCCCCTAGTCAGAACGCATCAAGCTGTGTATCAATGCCAAGCCTAAATACCCGTATAGGACAAAAGACTATGAACATCACATAAAGATCTTGCTTTTTGTGCACGAAACATATGCTTTACAAAAAATGTGCAGTACTCTTATATCTTGAATCTCATGCTACCACTCCTCAAGTACCCGGTAATTGTACACACTTGTTCTCTGCCCTTAAAGTTTTTAAATCTCAATATCCCAAATCTCGGACAAGTCTAGTGAATGGTACAGACATTTCATGCCAATGTAATTTTTATTAAAGGTATCAAGATGTCCTCTTCTTCTTTTTATCTTTTTACAAAAGGCCCATCTATTTATAGGTAAAGGTTAAGAGTTGGCTGTTTCAAAGTCACTAGGAACATCAACAAGAGGCGGCAAAAGAGAGAAGTAAATCTATATGGTAAGCTAAAGTACATTGCATGTGAGAAAATTATACCTTCTCTACAGCCAAATTTGCAGCAGACTGCTCAGCATCCTTCTTTCTTGCAAAGATATCCGAAGTAACAGACAGTTCAGGGAGGGCTAGACGGCACCTATACAGGCTCCGGGACTGCTTTTGAATAACCAAACCAGGGCAACCACAATCGACGGACTGCTGCACTTCCTCTATGGTGTAAACTGCCTTTGTACCATATTTTTGATGTATCAGGGCCTTTGGAGTAAGTGTTGGCTTTTTCATTGCAGCTGCTGATGGTTTGTGAACTTCCATCTAGATCCTTCAGGCTTCAGTTATTTTATTCTAGTAACTGCAAAAAAAAAATATAAATAATACCATACAGAAATAGTTAAACAGCACAATGCCAGCATTGTCCGCTAGGGAAAAGGAAGTAAAAACAAAGAAATGAAAGCGGTTCTCTTTTCTGTACTTCAAAGAATGAGGTAAACGGTCAAAAAAAGTACAACTGTACTAGAATTGAGAACTATACAATCAGTATGCTGAAAATTCTGGCAAAAGAAATTTCTTCCTGAAGTAACAAGCCCAAATATAAAATTACATGCAAAAGAATAAAAGAAATCCAAGAAAGCACATAAAATCAAGTATTCTTTCCAAACCTGAAGCTCTTTCGAACAACAACGGATAATGAAATTATTTTGAAAAGAAAGGAAAAAGATCCACAGCAGTCCTTACAAACCCCTACGGAGGCACAAAAGAGAAAAAAGCATCTTGGCCACACCAAAACAGTATGAATTTAGTAGCATATCCCTCAGCTTTACATAAGAATTTTGCAATGAGGCTCATTCCCTAGTTACCGCATCACATTTGAATCCTAGAAATAGGCGAGTTTACTTGTAACATAGGTATTTTCGTTTTTCCTTCTGAAACCGTCTAGGCTATGATTAGTCTGTCTTGGTGTTGATATTCGCAAACATATCTTGCAAATCCAACCTAAAACCCAAGTCACCACCATTAATAAACAGAGACTGACCCAAATGTACCAGGAATTAGCTAGGCGAAAGTGCAACACAGGACAGATTTTGTTGTTACCCATGGGATCCCCTGTTGCATTATTAGGCTTTAATTTTCTATCATTCTTTTGCAGGATCAAGATATATGTGAGAATTTACCTGATCTTTTATCCCTCTATTACCGAGATTGTCTCATTGAATTCATTTTTAATGAAACATTGGGGTGCTTTTGGCTAACGGATTATCTCAAAAGACCAAGTTGAATGGTTAATCAGTCTAATAAAGGACCTTTTACATGACTTACAAGCTACAATAAGAAACAAAAAACAGTAGATGTCAAAAAATCTATAAGACTTAATAAGTATGTAAAATGGAATCTAATCCATGCCAAAATAAATAACCTTTTAATATCAAACTCTAACAAGATTATGCTGCATAAGATAGCCCATGCATGCGTCAAAGAGTAACCAATTAGGGCAATTGCAAGCCCATATAGCAATTTGCAAACACATAAGCACCAAAAGAGACAACAATCTGATTTATCGAGAAAGAAAAAGATGACATTAATGAAGCACGCTCCCACAATAAATAAGAGATCTAAAATTCTATGAAATTTGTTAAAAAGAAAAGGAAAAGAAATTATTCAAACCTCGGCTTGCTTAATCGAGATAGATAATCCCCAGAATCGCTCCAGTCCTCTCCTCACGATGGAATGAGAATAAAAAATTAAAAATAAAAATAAAAATAAAAATTGGAAAGAAGTCAAAAGGATATCACTCGAGACGAAGAGATTAGAGTCTCGCGAGCGATGATGGAGGCTCCGTTGCCTTGCCTTCTCGGTGAAGAAAGCCAGAAAGTGAGAGCGAGAGTGAGTGAGGGGTTTTTAGAGGGAAAGTTAAAATCACGTAACGGATTGGGATGCAAATCGACGCCGTTCCATTTGCTAGCCTGCGCAGATTCTGCTAACCTGCCCCCAGCCAGTCGCAGTAACTTTTTCAGCCCACGCTGGCACGCGCACTCATTTCTCGATTGACCGCGGGATTTGCTTTTAGAGGCTTGAAGGGTAATTTGATTATTGTTTTTTGTTTTATTTCAAAAATGCATCTATTTAGATACTTTTTCCTTTTCATTTCAATTTAATTCGCTATACAATGCGCGTGATCTTACCAATCTAACAAATTCTACAAGCGTTATATTTATTTGTGAGTTATACTTTATTTGGGTTATAATAACTTAAATTTTGTACCTCCTCTAATAATACTAGATCTCAGTTATTATACTTGGAGATGCACATATTCTGTTGAATGCGTAACAACAATACAAGAGATATAATTATGAGAAATCCATGTGTTCCATCGTACAATTTTAACTGTTGGTTCTTGTGGCAAACTTCAAATATTTTGGATTAGAAAATTTATAGTAGGAGTAGCGCAAGGGATGCCTTGCTTCTTCAAGTAATTATGCTGGTGGATTTTCATCCAAACTTACGGGTAAGGGTGGCAATAATTCCTAGCTTATTCAAATTTAATCGCTTGCTCTGTGCTTGTCTAGCAGGAACCTTAATTTCATTTTAGGTTAATGAGCAAATAGTATATATTGCTTAACCATGTTGAGCCAATGTAGCTAGCAGAGTTTTTATTGAGCCACCCACCCTATGTCGGAAGAAAAATAATGACCATGAATTTGGGTTGACTGCGCAAACAAACTATTTTTTGTCCATTCATCAGTTCCATTGAGGGAGGGCCACAACTGTCAATCACCTGAGCGACACTAGCTCTTTTGTTTTGTTTTGTTTTGTTTTGTTTTTTTTTAGTTGGAACTGATCAGTCTATAGGGATTATATATATATATATATATATATATATATATATATATATATATATATATATAGGACTGTATATGTATATATATATATATATAGGACTGTGCTAAAAATATTCAGTTTAAGAAATAGAACCCTTGAGATATCTAATTGTATGCTAGTCAAGGCAACATACATCATAAGGCTACGAACATACATACATCTTAATGATCAGGCTCTTAAGATTTTGATCTGAACGTACGTTTGAAAACCTGAATCAGTAACTAAGTACTGGAGCTTGATGGTACTATGATTGTTGTAATAGTTATCATTTGAGCACTAAGATAAAGGAGAGAAAGGGGAGGGGGGACAGAGAGAGAGAGAGAGAGAGAAGGAAATGGCAGCCTCCATGACGTCTTCTCTGGCTCCGAAGCCATCTCGCTTCCTTGTGAGGGGCCTCCCTTCATTGGCAAGGACCTCTTCTTTCAGGGTTCAGGCCAGTGGAGGCAAGAAGATCAAGACTGCTACCCCCTACGGTTAGTACTCAATCGAGAAGCTCAATTTACATTTTCACCATCTTCTCACTCCATCTTCCGCTATGTAATATGCCAATCTGCGGTCTGATAACACTAAGTTTGACAGTAAAATTCTGATGCAACTCTTTTATCAGTTCTGGAATCATATTATGATTCGATCACATGATGGTTAAGTAAATCAAACTCTCTCCAAGTTCGGTTTTCGATAGCATTAAGAGATAAGTTGTTTGTAGGAACTGGAGGTGGAATGAACTTGATAAATGGCGTAGATGCATCAGGCAGGAAGGCTAAGGTCTCTCTCTCTCTCTCTCTCTCTCTCTATATATATATATATATATATATACACACACACACACATAAAGAGATGATTTCTTATGTTCCTTTTTCTGTGTGTTAAATGGGAATTTATAACTTTAATGTGGTTTTGTTGTTATATAAGGGAAGGGTGTTTACCAATTTGTGGACAAGTATGGAGCTAATGTTGATGGACACAGGTACAGGACTATACAGGTTAATTTCTTTATTGGTTATAGCATAATAAGTTCCCTAACTCAATAATTGTTAGTCAGAGGGAAGTAAAATGGAGCTGTAAGTAATGGCCATTTCATAGAGAAATGACAAACTGCACAATTCTTTGCTTGTAACTTAACAGACTATAGTTTTGAATGAAACAACTATTCTCCCCGATCGAGGTAAATAAAACGTTTATTTTCACAAGACAAATTAATGAAGGCTAGAACTATCCATTATGCATGAATCTTCATATTAAACCTTTCCTTGTTCTCAATTCTATAATAAATTATCAAGCGTCTGGCTAGTATGTCTGTAATACCAAGTATGATGTTTCTATTAGATATGTTCTAGTCATATTCTAATTTCACAATATATTGCTAACATGTATACTATGGATCCCAATACCATCGATTTTTTCCCCGTATAAATAGGTGATATAATAAAATTTGATATGTCAAACATTTGTGCAAAGTACCAAAGAAATGACAGAATTTGGCCAGAAGAAGAAGAAGAAGAAGGGAAAAAAATAATAATAATAAAGTATCAACCTCTCCGTGTTTGAACGTGCAGCCCAATCTACACCCCGGAAGAATGGTCTCCCACAGGTGACGTGCATGTTGGAGGTAAGCACGAAAGATAAGATAAGGTCAATGCTTTACTAACAGCTTCAGCTCTAGAGATATCCATCTTTTATTGTACTAATGTTGTTTATTTTAATGATATTGTTGGGAACACAGCAACCACAGGGCTCTTGATCTGGGCGGTGACTCTCGCTGGACTAGACTTCTGATCGGAGGTGCTCTCCTTGTGTACAACACCAGAGTAGAAGGAGAAATATTTTCACACGGTTCTTCTACTGTAATCTAGACTCGTAAATTTTTCTCTTCATTGTAACTGTCTCATGCTTCAAAACACACTTGCTCTTTGTATTTTATGAACTTAATTGTCGTATGAGAAGCAGAACAAAGCATAACTCTGCATTACATGCTGATTCGGCAACAAGCAGTTGTAAATCATATAATAATAATGCAATTATACAAACAAAGCCCTTCTCAGGCAGAAATAAAGAATGAGTAGTAGATCAGGAACAAGTAAAAAATGCTCAAGAAATTGCAAATGAACTCTTGTCAATCAAAAATTAAAAAAGTAGAAGAAATCTTTATCGAGTAAAGCAGAGTTGGCAGGTTACCTGAGAGAGCAATGAATGCAGAATTCCGCACTCAGGTTAACACCTTAGGCAGCCATGCACACAAAGCTATGTACTAAAATTCCAAAGGCTGTCTATGCCCACAATAGTTCGAGCGGGCATGAGGTGCAGTATAATGTAGTAATGAGCATCTGAAATCAATTATGACGCATATCAGATTTCCATATATAAACTACATTGAATAATTTGCGACTGAGGAACTAAATTAGAGACCACTGGGCTATCTAGTTTAATCCAATTAATCACAAAAAATGGAGTGCAGTTAAAGAGTGTAAAGAGTGCTTTAAACAACTATATCAATACAAAAATTCCACCATGATGTACAAATCTCCAATATAATAAGATATTGCCTCTCGCAATTCGTACAGCCAACCAAAAAAAAAAAAAAAAATGTTCACCAGAGGAATATGATAGTACAGAACATAGTTGAGCATATTCCAGAAATAACATAATGCATAAAGCTGGGCTGTATTTCTTTGTATAACATGGTTCAAACTTAGTATGTTGGGGATTACTTTTTCCCACCCCCAGAAACATTAAATTTGAAGAAAATAATGTCCCCATCTTGAACTACGTAGGTCTTTCCTTCCTGCCTGTACTTCCCAGCAGCCTGTGAAAAAAAAAAAAAAAAAACAGATTCAAATTTAATAGACAATGGTTGAATTCAAAATTAAAAAAGCAGAGGCATCAACTATAAAAGAGTGGTCGAGTTCCACATCGTATACCTTAACTGCTGATTCACTGCCCAGCTCTTTAAGATCATCAAACTTCATAACCTGTATTAACCCCAAAAATATTTAGTCATGATCACGTCGAAAAAGCATAATACTAGTCCACAAATATGCTAAATCAATTGGAAGTTAAAACGAATCCAAAATTCTAAACGGAAGTGCATTCAAGCATTAAAATATTTCGCCCTTCCTGAGAACCATGAGCACACTGATATAAAGATGGAAATTGAGGTATAACATTACTCAAGATGAAAACCATATTTGCATTCCAAATATCAAAACAGAGGTATACATGAATCCATGGATGAACATTTGAAAAATGCTCATTACTACCAATAATTAAATATGATCTATTTAGATTTTCATTTGAAAAAAGTAACATTTACACACCATTCTGACCAAAAACATGATGATAGGCATATTGCAGTCTTTTAATAAGCCAGTTATTTTATCAAATGAAAATTAAGTTTACTTCTAAAAGGTCCAAACAAAAAAAAAATAGATTACCTCTGCACATATAAAACCTCTTTCAAAATCAGTATGGATAGCGCCAGCAGCTTGAGGAGCCTTCGTTTGCCGCCTGATCTGCCAACATTTCACCTGTGACAAGTCATTAATAAACCACATCAGGAACCACTAATGCAGAACATATAAAGATAGACGTTTTAAGCCTAGATTAGTTAATATGCACTCCTAAGACGAATTATTCATTCACAGTCAAAACCAATAAACTAGAAGAAGCAATAAAAAGTCTAAAAAGGAAATTATCACGGTACCAACAAAAAGCATCTACCTACTTGTGTACATTATATATTTGAAACAACTCTGTTCTTCTCAAAGTTGTTGGTGCACATGGAATTAGGTGAAACCTAAGTATGGCGCAAACTTGCAGAAGTGGGTCATAATGGATGTACATAACAGCAAGTTCTGGCATCAACTTGTAGGTGCTTGAGCCCAGCAATAATGAACAAACACAACATTACAGGTGTCCAGTATGTCTTTCATACTCCAACAAGAACCAAATTTTGAAATGTTAAACCAAATTCAAAAGCATTGCAATTCGTAGAAGTTCCCATCTCAAATCTGTGGATGGAATAGTAGAGCCCCTCAGGCTTACTAACAGAAACTGTCAACTATTCCTCGACTCTTCTTTGCGCTCCAGTGCTGACTCAATTATATTAAACTGAAACATGGAGACTTCAGAGTATAATAGTGATACTAAATATTGCTATCAGTTTGTAATTAGTATTCAACAAAATCCCTCTAGCTTGCTTCTTTCTCTTGACTATATGTAGTATGAAGACTTCTATTGAGTCAGATGCATTTATCTGGCACAATTTCTTCTTGCCATATAATTGGTGGTTTATATACTGTATTAACATTTGCTAAATGTAGATGTATTGTGTTTTGTCGAATCCATCTCTATGCCTCTTAGCTAGACAGTATTTCCTGCATGGCTAAACAAAAGGAAGAAAGAAGAAAGAAGAAGAGGCCAGTCGTTTCCATCTCATGTCACCCTCTAGAGAGGGATGAAAAATGTTCTGCTTGTGCCTGGCAGCCTTAAATCCTCAACCCAGAGAGGATCATGAACTTACCCAACAACCTGCACATATAAAGAATTTCCAATTCCCGACAATCATGAACTCAACATCCCCATAGTTCTGAGTACTCACTTTTCACATCATTTTATCAATGTATGAACCAAGAAAAAGGCCACTGACATCCAAGAAAAAGGCCACTGACATCCAATTATGTTATTCAAGAAGAAGAAAAAAGAATGCAAGCTGTGGAGATTTTCCAGATCTAAGCTTTCCCCATAAGGATCAAACTTACTCAAGCACACTTTTAGCTTTTCTATGTTCATTTATTCACCCTATGCAATATTCTCTGGGTGTCATGAACCGAAAAATCATGTTATTCATGCACAAATCTCATTTCCAGTCTCAGATTGTATCTAATAATTTCAGGATCTTTTCATCCTTTGCTTTCCTTACTTTTCTATCATATCATCTTTTGGTATTGCATAAGCATGATTTACATATTTCTTAGGTCCTTTAAATTAGAGATAGCATTGTTTTCAGAGTACCAAATAGTAACATTCTATTCCCTATGTGTGCAAGCGTAATTAGTTTATCCATTTCCCTTCTGGAGTTTCACTATCATCATAGTGTTTTCCTCCCTCGTTTCGTGCTTAAGAAGCTATATGCAATGTGCCTGTTAGTTGTATATCTAAATTACTTTATACTACCTATAGCTGAATTTTGGTTTTGCCTTCTGTATTATTCATCAAATGCCCCTTCTCTAATGATTTATATTATCATAACTGGAGAGTTTAGTACATCTGAACATCTACATCAACCATTTATTCTAAACAAAGATCAACCATCCAAATGTGTGATATCCTCAAAGGCGTGTACGCGCTATTCCTGCTAGACAAATAAACCTTCTAGTCCACATTGGAACATATTTTCCATAAGTTTTACTAACCTTTCCAACTTGTTTGATGTCTGTTGTCATTATGTTTGCTACAATGCTGTTCATCACAATTTCATAAGACATATCAGAAATAAAATTGCAGTGATTATCACATAAAACACAAAAAAGGTGCTGAATGATTTGACATTTAAACCACCATGGCATTAGTTCAGTATCATTAACATCATTTGGCTACACTGCTGTATTGATGAAGTTGCTAATTTAAGGCCTTCATCTAAATATAACTATTTTGCAGAGCACTCCTGCCACTGAACACTCTACACGACACTTCGCTCTCCTATTAGTGAATTCTAGGGCACAATAGAAACAGTTAACATAATGCATTCCCAAAAACCATTATTAAGAACATGCTACTTGTCCATGCATTCTCACACCTTTCAAGTGTATTGGCTAATGCTTTTCACTTCTTTTATATTTAGTTTCCTATGCTGGTGAAACCTCTTGGTTTTGTACTTCCCTGAGATGGCATGGGGGCCAACTATTTAGGAAGTCAGAATAACAGACCAATTTATTATTCAAATAGCCATGATAGCTAAGGTAAAGATATGATTCAAAATTTCAAATATGTAGCAGTGTTTCAAATGGTGCTGGGGGGATTCGAGGTGCCAGCCCAGTTGAGCCCACTACCCAGCTGCCGGGGTGGCACCTAATCACCACCTAGGCAGAAAGCAGTGTTTTAAATACCGGCCGATATACCGGTATATCGGCCGGTATATCGCTAAAATTGAAGAAACGAGACGATATGCAGTTTTTTTTACCGTTTATCGTTTTGGACCGGTATGGGCCGATATATCGGCCACGTGGCGATATATCGGCCGGTATCGAGATGAGAAATACCGGCCGGTATTAGGTAATATCGGTTAATGGGTTTTGGTTACAGGTTAAACCCATTAACCTGTTAAAATCCGACCCATTAAGAAATAAAACGGGCCGGGAGGGGGAGAAAAAGGTATTTTTTTTCATTTTCTCTCTCTCTCTCTCTCTTTCTCTCCCGACGAAAGAGCGATCAATCCTTCCCCGCGAGTCGCGACCAAACTCTAACCCTAATTGAGCAAACCAGCCCTAAATCTCTCTCCGATTTTTCTTCTCCCACTCTCTAGCTCTCTCTCTCGTTCTCTCCCAGCGATCGTCGGCCGATCGAGCCGAACCCTAACCCTAATTTCCCAACAAATCCATAAATCTCTCTCATTTTCTCTCTCTCTTTCTTTTCCGCTCTCTGATTGCTCTTCTCCCACTCTGGGAGTCTTCAAAGGGTCCTCGCCGTTCTCCGCCGACGCTGCCATCTCCAGTTCATCGGATAGTGGGGCAGTGGCTGCCGGTCAGGTAAGTCAAGTTTGATTTTTTTCATGTTAATTTGATTTAGAGTTACAAATTTCTTCAATTTCTTTTATAATTGTGCTATTTAGGTTTAATTGATTGCGATTTATGTTAGAAATTTTTTTTGGTGTAATTTGAGGCTAATACTTAAGTTGGGAGGGCTGAATTAGTGATTGTAGTCTACAGTGAATTTGTCAAGTCACTGATTCACATTGAATCAGTGATTCGGTTCACTGATTCACACTGAATCAGTGAATCGAATCACTGATTCAGTGTGAATCAGTGGTTCGAATTCACTGATTTTGTGTGTTTGTGTGTATGAGCTTCATGGTAGATAAAATTTATAAATTTGTATTAGTATTTACTATTTAGTAAAGGAAGAAATAGATAATGTAAGATAAATTTGAATTTACTATTTAGTAAAAATTTGAATTTACTATTTAGTATTTACTATTTGTATGTTAGATAAATTTGTAAATTTGTATTAGTATTTACTATTTAGTAAAGGAAGAAATAGATTATGTTAGATAAACTTGAATTTACTATTTAGTATTTACTATTTGTATGTTAGATAAATTTGTAAATTTGTAAATTTGTATTAGTATTTACTATTTAGTAAAGGAAGAAATAAATTATGTTAAATAAACTGGACAAAGCAATTCGAGTAATTAGCTAATATAAACGGTATCTGCAAATTCGTAAGTTGAATGTAAATAAGCCAATGTAAGTACTCTAAACTTATTTTATGTGTTTTATTATGTTCTATATAACCAATTATATGATTATTTTTTAACTGGTATGACACCGATATGACACGCCGGTATTTAGGGTCATATCGCGATATCCCGCCCGGTATCCGGTAACCGGTATGTAATTTGCTGACCGGTACGAGACCGGTATCCGATATTTAGAACACTGGCAGAAAGGTACAGAAAAATTGAAATTAAAGAGATGAACGGATCAGATGAGAAGGGGAAAATAAAGAGTTCCAGCAACAAGATGCCACCTTGCAATTGTTCTCTTGGCTGCCATCCTACACCGCTGTTCCACTGGACACATCCTCCACAATAGGGAGAGATCAGGAAGAAAAGGGATAGGGATGGATAGCCTAACCCTTTAATAGAAACAGGTTGAGTAAGGACCGACTTAGATTGCACAGCTGAGCAGGGGGATGGTGGCAAGGATGACGAGAGAAGCTCAAAACCAACCAAATGGATGTCCTAGGGCAGTCTATTGTTTCAAATATCAGCTGTAACGAACGATATGTCGCCTGATATATTATTTTGGAGGGTCTACATTATGATATAAAATTTCGAGATTCGCTATATCCCCATCTATCAACTGATGTCCTGCTAACTGATATGAAAGCCGCTCATCCGATACAAGCCAGATATTTAGAACATTGCTGCCAGCACCAGTTACGGCCACCTAGGGGCTAATCGGGCTGGTAGGGATACCATTCCACCTAGGCAGCAACCTGAGTCGCCTTTTGGAACATTGTTAAGTAATTGAGTTGGTCATTGTGTTAATTTCACAAGTTGTCTGCCCATATATGCAGACTATCACATGGATACCACCTCCTCAGTGTGTTCCGATTCAAAGAAAGCAAAAAGTCCATAAGATTCTTCCGGAAAGTGATTTGGATCTTAGTACCTGTATGAGTTACTAAAAGATACTTGTATGTTTAATGAGGTGAAGAAAAAAAAAAGGGAAATGTAAAATAAAAGTTTGTTTCCATGAATATGTTCAACATAAATTTAACAGAAAGCATCATACAAATATATTTATGTAGAATCAACAGAGATAAAATAAAAGTTTAAAGCATTTGCTATATGCATAAAGTCATTAGAGCAAAAAGGAATTTAGTGGAATTTTTTTTTACCTCATCTGGTCCAGCAGTGAAGAAGTATATGAGGTTGATTGCAGCAAAACCAGTCTTTATGATTTTTGGGATGGCACTGTAGCAAGATAATGTGATCCTTTAGAGATGATGAATTTGCCAATGCATTCAAAATAAATTGATCAAAGATGCCTTGCGCAGAAAATGTGGATGCGACCATCCATTACTAAGACTGCATATTTAAAGTTACTACATAAATGCAAGGAACAATAGGATATGCGTTTATGCTTAACACACAATTTAGCCATAATCATGATGTATCTATGATGGTAAGTGTGTGCTCGCGCACTTTTGTAGATCTGCTAGAACCTTAATACAAAAAGCGTAATAGCTATCGGCTAAACTTCTAAAATGCTAGCAAAACAAAAACAACGTATTTGATACCACAACGTATAACAAAATTCAAGAATCATTTGATATAAAACCAACATAAACACCAGTTTCTTCTTTCTTCATGGAGAGTGTGTGCCCATATATGTCTAATAGTAACTTTTAATCTACATAATTAGACATACAAAATGTTTATTTTATTTTTTATTTATGAAAAGGAATGATTCATGAATATTCAAAAAGAGCAAAATTTGCAGCTGCATACAGTTTGTTGTCAAAAAGTAAATGTTAAAATGGCAACCTCCCGATCATCAACAATGATTTGAATCAAGACCTTAATGATTCTATAATGAGTGAATTAATTTATTGAAAATAGATGCACATGAGATCTTAACAATCACTTATAACTGGAAATGATTATCTTTGACCTGCTGACCTGCAAAAGCATGGAAAAGATTGAATGACTATAAAGGAATAATGTAAAAAAGCTAGGTGATGGAAAACAGATCAGACCAGAATTGATATGTCCAATAAGCAGCAAAGGGCATAGAGGAATGCTGATTGCACTTGGATTGGAAGGCAACCAAAGAGAATGGAAAATGCCCCAGTCTAAAGCTAACAGAAGATAAAACATCTCAACTAAACTCGGACAATGGACATTTACCTTTATATAACACTCGGTGACCAAAAAAAAAAAAAACTTACAGAATAGACTTCACATGGTTGGGGAAAAGGAATTATGAAATATAAATCAACTTTCATCAGAGAATAGATTTTGATTGAAAAAAAAGAACAGAACAACTTTCATCAGAGAATAGATTTTGATTGAAAAAGGAATAAATGAACACTAGAAAGTGGGAACTACAGATGTTTGATTGCATTAATTATGTAGAGAATAGTTAAAAAAGAAACACTGTTTGCCAGTTATCTGTGATTTATAAATAAATATTAAAGATAAGTATGATGTCAAGCAGTCATAAACTAGAATCAGGGATCCTGATGTTGGTGTTCCACCTGATAGGCACACAGAAGTGCACGATGTTAGAAAATGTAAATAAATAGAGAAACAAACTAACAAGCATGAACACCCCTCTCTATGCCTTGTACCTCTTGCCGATTCATTTAAGAAATATTATTCTCATACCTGATGCTACATGGGTATGGGCATGGATATGGGGAGCATGGACACGGATATGGGACATGGATATAATACAATATAGGCACAACAATTCGACAAATTTTGAAAGAAAAAAAATAGGACACATGTACGGTGTGGATACGGGAAAAATTATATGTAAATATTATTAGCAGCACATATATATCCATGTGCAAGATGCAAATATGATATAATATAGTAAATGGATAATGCAATTTTAGAGTTTTTTGAATATAATTACATTATGGAGACAATATAAAAACTATATATATGTGTGTGTTAATATTCAAAATTTTGGATATATAAAATGTTTTCTAGATATCAAAATTAGTTTAGTGCACGATCATATTCTTCATAGAAAACTAAATATTATATAAATACAATGCATTTGCATATCAAATACAACCGGTAATCATTATTCATAACTTTGTTTTTTAACTTAATAGTCTTGTATGCATCCTCCATGTGTCTTTGATATGTCAAGAATACGTCGCAAATCTTTAATACCCAAACGAAGTATCGGAGACGCACCGGGTCAGGTATCGGAGTGTCGGGGCACTGAATATGTAACTGACATGGGTATGGCTCCTGCTTCGAAGTATCAGTGCTACTAGGTTTTCAAACATGTTTCCAGACAAAATAATTACTGAAGAACAAAACAATTAGTTCCAGTGAAGAAATTTGGATAAGAAACTATCCAGCCTGTTTGTCATGTGACCCCTCATGTATAAAAAATTGTCATGTGAATTCTCATGTATGAAAAAGAGAAAACATAAATCAATTGGTTCATGGGGATTATAAGTCTTTTTATCTCCAAAATTTTAAATTATTGTTGGGAAAAGAGAGACACTTAGTGCATAAGCATTGTTATTGTTCAAGTGCAAAAGTATATGATATGACAGTTCAAAAGAGACACGGTCATTCAACAACCCAACAAAAACTAGCTGTAATATATGCTACACCCTATATGTATGCATAGACCTTCAGCATGGATTAAATTGCTTGTGGCTGTCAAGATTTTACTTTTATACATAAGATTTTCCTAATTCCTATTAACATATATAAAATGCTTTGTCGGTAAGGTGTCATTCAGTAGAGTAAGGCACAGTGTATAAGAATTCACCTCTGTACATTGTTTTCCTTGCAATACTTGGCAGCCTCGTCCTCGGGCATGTCTACAAGAGTCTTTTCCAGAATGCAGCTAAAAGGTAGAATAAGTTCACCACCATGCTCCTGCACCCTGAAAAAATAGGAAATAAGGTTCATTGCAAACTTATTAACAATCCATGCTAAGGATAAGTAGGCTTTTTTGTTTGAACCGTAAAGATGACAAACAAATAAATGAAAATGCAGTTATTAATACTATATTGCATATGGATCTTGCGTGGATCTGTCCAAAGATTCTAATTATGAGGTTCTGGTTTATTAGATCTCATGTTGAAGAATTGAGTGGTTTGCAACAACTTTGAGGACATCCAAAACCTAAGCCCATCAAACACCATGGACGCTATATTGCATAACACAGCACATCAGATGCAATGCAAGACATTACAAGATATCATGAAACTGAAGTCATGAATACATGGACAATCAAACTGCCCTAAGTGTTTTAACTTATTAGTACAGTGATGCAAGAAGTGACAAGTTCGGCAAACAACATAGTGTTTAACATGCTAATTGATATATTATACAAGTGAAGTATTATCGATAAGGTGAAAACTTTAATTAATATTCCGCATTTACCATCCAAAGGGATATCTCTGATCCTAGGATTTTAACAGTTATCTAGTATCAACTAAATAAACTGCTTGTAGATAACTTCAAGACAATTTCATCAAGCTAGACTCTAACTTAAGGCCCATGGCCAAAATTATGGTAACACAAAGTTAGAAAAGTCAACCTGCAATCGCAACTTGGTCATTGATCAAAATGTTATATTATAGTGAACTATAACGAGAAGTAAATTCAATGAAAAATAAATCATACCATGCATGAATCTTAGGGAGAAACTTATTTTTCTTTCTCTGATAATCTTTCTCATTCATATTAACCTGCACATAATCAGAGAATGTAAGCACATGAAAAAATTGCAGGTACATAAGAGAGAGAAATAATTACAACGTAAGAAAACAACATGAATCTATCGAAGCAAAAAAAATTTGAATATATGTATAACAATATCAAGTAGATTTATATTAAATTTCATACCAAATAGACAACAGGTTTTGCTGAAAGCAATTGGAATGTATTCAAAATCTCAACATCAGCAGCTTTCCAATCTCCTAAACGCACATCCTTCCCATCCTGCAGCCATGCTTTAACCTATAACAGAAATATACCAAATCAAATATTTCTTCAAGTGATAAGTTTGAAAATGTGAACAATCCACTGCAGTATATGAAAAGAAATACTCACCCTCAGACAACACTCATGTTCAATTTTGAGTTGCTTGTCGTTGCTTCTTTTCATACTCTTTTCAAGATCTTCTATCTTTCTCTCCATAAATTCCACATCCTATAAGAAAGAAATGAAAAAGATCAGGTTTATCAATGCATAAATGCTACACTCTTTTCAAGTTGTTTATCATTTCTTTTCATAAGTTCCCTAAATTCTTCATGCCATATATTTTGTAGTTGCGAATTAACAACACCTTAAGTCGAAGCTCTTCAGTTATGGTCTCCAAGTCTCTAACAGGATCGACAGAATCATCAACATGTATGATGTCTGGATCCTCAAATGCCCCTGCCAAGACATATTTAAAAGTAGCTTAATAGACACAAAAGACTAGACTTTTAAAATTAAAAAGGAATCAAACACTGTTGAGAATCGTATCAACCAGCAAAGTGCAATAGTCACACGTCGCAACAGAAGAAACTTACTCAGTACATGAAATATCCCATCCACTGCACGAATGTGAGAGAGAAAGTTGTTCCCCAAACCTTGGCCTTCATGGGCCCCTCTCACAAGCCCAGCTATGTCATGTATTTCCAAGAAAGCTGACACCTGAGAAGAAGAATTTTTGTTGTGGATACCATTTGGACCCCAGACAAGAAACAAAGACAAACAGAAAATTGTATAGCATCCACCAACGATGGTCATGCGTGAAAAGTGACTTATTTTCATCCATGATATTAGATAACAAACAAGAAAACCTGAGTGAACCTTGTAAATGTGAATCCTATATAACATTCCCTGCTATCCTACTGCTGCCTCAATAATCAACAAATAGATGAAATAATAAGCGAAAAATGGTACAGTTGAGCAAGTACTGCAAGGAGTATGCAAGATGTGTTATTTATTATTATTCCATCATGTAGATCTCCCATGGCATTGAACTATACAGGTACATAGGATAAGGCAGCATTAAACTCCAATATATATCGACAAGATCACCAGTTATATATATTAGGCCCTAGTACACATAACTAGAGATTGAGAAAATAGATTTTTTTTTTTTTTGTTTTTACTTCAAATTAAAAAAGAAAACATGGCAATTGAATATAACAGACGGACCTCACTCTTGGGCTTGTAGAGCTGGCAGAGCCAATCGAATCGCTCGTCGGGGACGTTAATCCTAGCCTCGTTGGGCTCGATGGTGCAGAATGGGAAGTTCTCCGCAGGTATCGAGAGCTTGGTGAGCGTGTTGAAAAGCGTAGATTTGCCGACATTTGGCAATCCGACCTAAACCCACCATCCATCAATCATCGTCAACACAAAACACACACAGAGAGAGAGAGAGAACTGAGTTTGTTTGAATCAACAACAAGAATCTATCAAGCAATAAACAAGACAAGACAGATAAAAGACTCACGATCCCGATCTTGAGGTGGGAGGAGAAGCGGCCAAGGATGGGTCTCTCTGCCGGCGCCTCCTTCGATTTAGAGGCCTTGGGCGGCATGACGAAGATCTACAATGAAATCCTAGGAGGAGTCTGAACTTTTAAGGTTTTGGAGCTGAGAAACCCTATAAGAAGAAGAACCCTAGAAGAAGAAGAAGAAGAAGACGATGATGTAGGTTCCTTCTCTCTCTCTCTCTCTCTCTCGCTCTTGCTCCCTTCAATCCCCTTTAGGCTCTAGCCTTCCTTTCTGAGTGCGGCTAGGGATGACAATGGGCCAAATCGTAGATGCCTGTGGGCTACATGTTGGGCCTACACGTCGGCTTTGTTAGCATGTGTCATCTTGGCCCATAATAATCCCGACTTATGAGATGACCCCCTCCCCTCCCCTCCTGTGCAGGGGAAACATACATAGATGTATTATTATTCGTGTTTTTTCCCCCAGCTAATAATAAAATTGGATGAATATGGACTCTGAATAGTTCTGTTGAGGATGGACGATAGATAGATAGACAGTAGGAATTGTTGTTAATATACGTAGAAGATTCTCGATAAGCTAAAGAGAGGAGATGGGCGAGTGAATAAGGAATGAGATGATTCTTAGACTTAATTTGACTCATTTTATTTTTCCATAATCAATTGTCTCGTTCTCTGTTGTAATGAATTCTTATGCATGCTGCTGTCTTCATCTCATTAGTATTTTTGCGAGTATAAATTAGGCTTTAATTGGCTTCTAATTCTTGTATGCTTGATGCTTAACTTTTCTACTAAGAAAATTAGATGGAGCTGCAGTTCTGTCTCATAAATAACAAGAGGAGGAGCAACAAAGGATTCATTGGGGAAGGCATATATATATATATAGCTAACACTTGAACTGTTGGATATTTCAGTTGCAGCATTCAACGTGAACATATATATATCTCTCGTCGTCGGACTCCCATCTCCGCCATAAATAGTTGTCTTCGCTTGATTTGAGCTCCGGCCCCCCACATTCAGCCGATACATCATCTCAATCCCCCCATCTTCGCCAAGGCCCAAGGGAGTCTTAGTACCGAAACTACCAACCTTGTGCGCAGAATCAACAAATATATTGTTGGATACAGGGATGATTAATTTCCATGGCATTTACAAAGGCAAATTAATGAACCGGGAACTGGTGTGAACTCAATTACCAGCTCATTGTGTTCTAATTCCATCTGACTTCTTTCCTCGAAGCTAAGCTATCTTTGAAAGAACTTGAATTCAATCATTAAAATAAAATCGAATACAGCGGAATTTACATACCTGCAGCCATATTGATTAAATCTGAAGTCTGACCTGGATCACGCCTTGATTACCTTCTAAACCGAGATCTTCTGACCTATCACCTCTATACAATCTGAAGTTTTGTGTACGCACTGTTTGATGGAGGCACAGGCGTTTATATACAGGCTAGGTTAGGGACCCAGTTACTCACGAAATCCTAATTTGACACAAATTTTCAAAACTATCCCTACCATCAAGGGAATCCTAATTTGACACAGATTGTCAAAGTTATCCCTATCATCAAGGGAATGGGCCAGACTTAAAGCCCAAAATATGTGAGTAACTTAATAACCCATTATCTTTAATTATCACCTCAATATATATTTGGGCCACATTAATCTAACATTCTCCTACTTGGCCCAATGATATATGAAATACTTTATAGGTGATAAAACTTAAAATGGCCATAAACATTTGACATGTCAAATCATGGGTTAACTTCATAACTTAACTAAAAACTCTCTTAATACGAATCATGGCGGTTATGTTCTTTATATTGGCGAACACTCCCTTCCATGTATTACAATATTAAGAAAAATTCTTAATCAAGTACTCAAACTTAATGAATGAATAAATCTTTATTTGAACTTAAATTCATTCAGGTCCAAACCAAAATATGAGATGAAATAAAACATAACTTAATGTGCACAAAAGTTTATCATCTCTAATTGAAACAAAACTCAAATGGAAATAAATGGATCACAGAGCTCAACAATCCCATTCTTTCTACATGATCCACGAATGACTTAGCCGGCAAACCTTTAGTCATAGGATCAGCAATCACGAGATTAGTACTAATATGCTCAATGGCAATTGAACGCTCCTTTACTCGATCTCTCACGACCAAGTACTTAATATCAATGTGCCTATTTTCACTTCCACTTTTATTGTTCTTTGAAAAGAACACTGCAGCTGAATTATCACAGTAAATCCTCAATGGTCGTGAAATACTGTCAACGACCCTCAAACCTGTGATGAAATTTCTTAACCACAACGTTTGTGCAGTAGCTTCATGGCAAGCTATAAACTCTGCCTCCATAGTAGAAGAAGCTGAAATGGTTTGCTTAATGCTTCTCCAAGAGATGGCGCCTCCGGCAAGGATAAAAATGTGACCAGATGTAGACCTTTTAGTGTCTTCACACCCATTAAAATTTGAATCTAAATATCCAACCAATTCGATGAAGTCTAGATACAGAAATCAAATTTCTTGAAAAAGTTGGAATATAAAAAACATTTTCTAAGTCTAAAACAAATCCAGATTGTAAAATTAGTCGGTAGGTCCCCACAGTTTCAACTTGTGAAGCTTTCTGATTTCCTGAATAGATATAACCTTCACTTGCCATCGGTTTCCTTTGATTTAGAAAACCCTGCTTGGTATTAGCAATATGAATAGTTGAACCAGAATCTATCCACCAAGTATTACTCGGAGCATCAATGAAAAAAGATTCATGACACACAAGAGATATGAGAATACCTTTCTTTTCGAGCCATGCCTTAAACTTAAAACAGTCTTTCTTTACGTTTTCTTTCTTCTTGCAGAAGAAACATGCTCCTTTATTGTCATATTTCTTCATTGGCACTGTTCGTCGCAAAAGTTCCTTCGCTTCCTTCCATTGAACACATCTTAGATTACAACGGAAGTGAACAAGATATAAAAAAGAGAACAAACGAGAGGATTTTATAGTTCAATCTCTCTCTTTTACAATATTGTTGTGGGATCTGTGGCGATGAGATCTATAGTAGTTCCTTTGGACGATCGGTACGTTGAAATCTTCTCTTTTAAAGATATCGGCCGACTATAGACGATCTTCTCTGGTTTTGATTTGTTCAAGACTCTCTCGCGTAACTCGAACTTCTCAAGAACTCCAGAAAGAAGATGGCGATTTTCTCTGATCTTCACGAACTCAAGGCTCTGTGCGTAACTTGAATTCTCCAAGATTTCAGAAGATGATCAGCAAAGGCTTCAAGGCTCTCTCGCGTACTTGAATTGCCAAAGGATCGATAGGAAACTTCCGATGCCAAAAAAGAAGACCACTAGGGTTTCACCAAGAAGGTATTTATATCCCCAGGTTAATGCAAGAGTTTCTATCTAAATAGAACTCGCATTCATCAAGGATTTCAATCAAATATCTTAGTTTTGATGGAATTCTGATTAGACTTGATTCGGGTATTTGGATAAGCCCAGAATCATAATCTCAATCAATTTGAGATTCTGGTTATCTGCTTACGCGGAGCTTTAATCGCATCAAAACGCGACGCTAAATAACCAAAACGTGGAGCTATTGATCATCTCCGCGTTTTACTCAAACGCGAGGCTAATACAAGCCAGACTGCGGAATCAATGCGGAGCTATTAAACATCTCCGCGTTTTATTCAAACGCATGGTTGTTATATTACTAAACGCGGGGCTATTGAATTAGCTCCGCGTTCTGTTGTGGAAAATCCTTTTAACTTAGAAATTTTCACTGCCAACAGAACCCCCTCCAAAGTTTTCAAAATGACTTAGACTTCAGCAGATTTTAAAATACTTTGGATATTTAAACTGAAACGTGGAGTTAGAATACCAAGTCTATCTCGCGTTATGCTCACTTACGCGGAGCTAATCAGTTTCACTTCGTCTTCAGTGAAATGAGTAATTATGTCATTAATTACCCTGAGTTTCCACGCGAATACCAAGCGACGGAAATTCTGTTTAAATAGAGCTTCCGGCTCATCTTCTTCTTCATCTCATAAGAATAATTTCTGAGAACTCGAGTGACTCACGAATGATCTTCAACTGATCTTCGTTCAATTCTCCATAGAATGTCTCTCCAGAGGAGTTTGACTTTTCGCAAGTTGGCCGGCGTTGATGGCAGCAGCCGTGAAGGTAGACGCGACGGCGAACCAGTCTATGTAGCGTCTTCCGAAGGTAAAAACCTCATCTCTTGGTTTTCTAAGAACCATTCTGAGATATTTTGGCTTGGTTTATTCTGGACGATTGCTTATCTTGTCGACGAGATCGCCGTTTTATTGTATCGTCCCTGCGCTTGAAACGCGGGGCTTTACTAGTAGTCTCAATGAATCCGCGAGGCTATCTTTGATTAGCAGTCGCGATGAATTGCGAGGCTATCTTTGATTAGCAGTCGCTATGAATTGCGAGGCTATCTTTGATTAGCAGTCGCTATGAATTGCGAGGCTATCTTTGATTAGCAGTCACTATGAATTTGAAAGAGAAGGAAAGAGCAGAAAGGAATCTTGTCCTCCCTTTACGCGAAGTTATCGCATCATCCTCTGCGTTTAAAGCGCGAGGCTATTTCTTCAACTGTGCGCGGAGTTAGCTTAGCTCCGCGTTTTTACTCTTTTGGAAACTCTGTTCCTTTTGCAGTAAGTTCAATCCTTTCTGAAGAGGAGTGTATGCGGGTCCATCGATCTTCATCAGCAGAAGTGACTCTAAGGAAGTCAGAAGCATATGCTTTACAATATAGTTGCAGGTTTCAAGCTCTGGCTCCGAGAGATAAACTCCTGAAGGGGCTGTAAATAAGGAGCTGCAGCACTTGCAGTGCAGAATTGCAGCACTTGCAGTTCAGAATTGCAGTGCTTGCACTTTCCTTTCCTCTCGTGCTTCATTTCGGATGACGGATCCTAGTTGACATTTGCAGATGAGATCTTTTGCATGTGAACCAGGGAACTGAGCTTCAACACCCCGTAGAGAAATCTTGAATTCTTTTGCATGTGAACCAGGGAACTGAGCTTCAACACCCCGTAGAGAAATCTTACTGTTCAGTTATTGATAAATTGATCATGTAAAAAGCTTTTGGGAGAGTTATAACTCCTTCTTTGTAATCTCTCCTTCTTTTATAAATAAAGGCAAATTATTTTCCTCTCTATCTGTCAGCTTCAATAAACTTGCTTGCTCAACAAATAGATGGTCAATAATTTTGGTAAAATAGTCTAAGGCAGTTCTGCATAACTTAAACTGATAATACCCAAACGATCGGATAATGATCATTTTAATTTGGCCGAAAATCCAAGTTCTTTATGAGAACGCGAGGTTAAAATACCAAGTTATCCTGGCGTTTCACGGAGTTAAATAACTTCGCGCTCTGAGTGGTTGCACAGAATTGCGCGAAGCTAAGTGACTTCGCTTTTTCAATATCACCACGTGGGATTATCTGTTCCGTGTTTTAGGGAGTAACTGATCAGTCATTTTCTCCAAAATCCGCGCCGAACTCCAAGAGACGGTTTCCCTCTTTTAAATAAAATCTCTATTCCTTTTCTTCTCATTTTTCTTGAGAATTTTCCAGAAACCCTAGAGATTCAGGCGATCAGAGCTCAGGCGACCCGATCTTCTTCCGATTTTCAGTTGACTTTTCTCAACAATGGCACCCAAGACTCGTGCTACTTCTCGAGCGGCTCCATCATCGGCGACTGGCGCAAGCAGTGGTGGCGGCGGCCAAGGCAGCGACGCGCCAGCCCATATTTCGCCCATCGGGGGTAAGAATCTCTCCATCGAGACTTTTTAACACATCTCTAGAGTGATCTGGCTTGATTTTAACTGATCAATCAACTCTTATACCGGTGAGATCGCCGTACTCCTTCCATAAGGCTTGGAGAAGAAGAAAAGTTTCCGATTTTCTTCTTACGCGAAGTTATCGAGTCATCCTTGCGTTTGAAGCGCGGGGCTATTTTGAGTAGCAGTCGCGCTGAAACGCGAGGCTCTTTTAAGTAGCAGTCGCGCTGAAACGCGAGGCTCTTTTAAGTAGCAGTCGCGCTGAAACGCGAGGCTATTTTAAGTAGCAGTCGCGCTAAAAACGCGAGGCTCTTTTAAGTAGCAGTCGCGCTAAAAACGCGAGGCTATTTTAAGTTCTGCGCGGTCTAATTTTTAGCTTCGCGCGGCGCTATTCTTAGCTTCGCGCGTTCTAATTTTTAGCTTCGCGCGTCCATACTTAGAGAATTTTTCTGTCTTATAGAAACTTCTCTCACTCTGGTGTTTCTTTGTGCAGTAGGATATTCGATGGAATCTCTTCCCCACAAGAACTACTTCGGCTTTGCTGGGGGTTCTGATCCCTCGGGCCAATTCCGTTTCACTACCATCCTGCCCTCATACAAGCCAGACCCGAAGGAACGCAAGGAGAAGCTGATCAAGTACCACCCCACTACTGCACGAGAAATCATAACTGACGCAGCCTTCGAAACTGTAAATAGAGAAGCGATGGAGAAACCCGCCTTCCTCTTTAGAGACCAGATGGATCAATCAGATGAGATCCTTTCTGAAGGGGAACGTGTTTGGCTATATAACTCAGGCAAAATGTTGATGTTTTTGCCTAGAATGGATCGTAGCTATCCTCTGGTCTATCTTCAGAGGCTGGCAATGCCTCGGAAATTAAAGTGGGGACTGACTCAAGAGCAAGATGGCGTCCCAATAGGCAAATTTGGTGCAAAATGGGTTTATCAAGACGGTTCCCCCAGATGCATTACTGGCTTGCTTCCAGGCCGATTTGGCAAGGAGCTTCCAGTGGGAGAAGTCCCATCTCGTGCCCGAACTTTCTTAAGTGAGTTCTTGGCGAAGGATGGTCAGTACCCGGCGAGCGACTTCAGGATGCCTGCCTGGGTTCATTCTTCTAACAATATGTGGTGGGCACGCCTTGTTCAGTACATGCTGGACTCTCACGAGCCCATTTTAAAGGATATTAGCTTGTATAAAGCTATCAGGAATGTCCAATTCGGGTTTCCCCAGAGTGCTTATCACTTTTACTGCCTCTTGGAGATGTATAACCCTGAGACCTGTACTTTCTTTACACCAGTGGGTGAGCTAGGGTTCACTCTCCACGAGATGTTTGAGGTTTCTGGGCTCTCGATGGGCTAAGTCCCTTACGAGGAGTACATCCCTACCACCGATGAATTGAACATGCTACTGGCGAGGGACGAGCACATCTACGTCACGTACTGGGAGATGATGTGCCATTATCATATCTGCGCTGACTTGACGGGTGCGCGTAATCACGGTATTGGCCACAAGAAGTGGGCCGAATATCTCTTTGCCAACTTAAATTCTAAGGATAGCTCGGCCATTATCCATGGTCATCCACCCAAATATGGCTCAGAGATTGATCACCGTATTGCTAAGGGCCGCCATCTATTATATTATACTACTGAATCCAATGAGAATGGATACGGTCCCGGTACTTCATTTAAGAGCTATCACTATCAAGCCCAGTTTCCGATCTCCAACAGAGGTCTCATTGCCGAGTTTCTGATGCTGTGGCTCAAAAGATGCGTCATGCCGTCATTGCCCAAGGAAGCGATTGCAGTGACCGTGGTATATCCAGTGGTTCTTCTTGCATACAGCTGACCCCTTGGACTCCTTCCCGCCATGGTATGCAATTTGCAATATGGACTGAGGATGCTCTGTCGTGATTTCCTCCCTACTATTAAAGTCAAGGGGAAAGGACAAGGCAAGTCGAAGGAGACTGCCCAGCCGAAAACTCCAAACCCTAGGGTGGAGATGCCCTACACCTATTTGATGGCGTGACTCGTCTTGCACTGTCCCTCCTTAATGAGTGCACCAGAGCGTCGTTCGGGCGAAAAGTGCTTCCTTGTAGAACTGTATGAACGTTCTTCATGGAGGCAGAATTATATGTCCCAGATTCGGAAGACTCTTCGTAGCTTTCAGAATTACGAGATCTTCCGGTGTTTTCCTGACTTTCCCGGCGGAGGATATGGGACAAGGCTGAAAGATGCCGTGGGAGCAGATAAGTTTACTATTTTATCTGCAGGAGCATTCTTGTGGCTTCTCAACATCCGTCCCGGATACTTGGTGTATCGTCAAGATCTCAGGTGTCAGATCGAGCCATATACTCCGAGTCGCTTTGCTCGCCAGTTTGGATATTCTCAACTTTATGTGGGCAATCCAAATAAAGATCTCGCTTACGAGGGGAATTTATACGAAGGCGCTCGTGGCTGGTTCCATTTTGCAGCTGGCGGGACCGAGGCTGAATTCTCCTTGCCCCAGAAGGTGCCAGAATTGGCCATGACCCTCAGCTCCTGCAATTGGTTCAACATTGCGAATGCTGACGTGCCCGGCTTCTCTCTCAATCACAATTGTTGCAAAGAGATTGAAGCCCTCTATATTAGCCGCCAGGGTGCTTCTAGGGTAAGGATAAAAGGAATGGAAGAATTTCTTGGCGCTGCGGCTGAGCCTTCGGATGTCAGCGAATCAGACGATGATGCCGGTGATGATGACGACAATACTGGTGCTGGTGGAGTTCCTCAGCCTGTTGTCAGTCGTTCCCTGAGTCCAACTCTCAAACGCCGCGGCGCTTTAAAGAAAAGGCCGGGTAAGAAGCAAAAACTGGCACAGGAAACTTTGATAGCCCCCAAGAAGTGGCTATCAAACTTGCTTCCGACTTGTTGGTTTCAGCTGTACCCCCAGCGTTGGCAAGGGAGGATGAACCTGCTAAAGCTCCAAGTGTTGCTGAGGTTTCGGCTCCTTCGGCCGTAGAGCCTGTGGCAGAACCTGGGGCACAACTAACGGGTAGCGAGACGGGTACATTGCTGGAAACGATAATAGCTCCCCCTTCAAGTCCGACAACTGGACTTGTATCGCCTGGTATGGCCTTTAGCATTTTATCTTTTGCCCGTTATTATTTTAACGTAACACTGCTTTTCTGGTCTTCTGAAATGCAGGTGATCAACTTCTTTCGCCAATGCACTCGACTACCCAAGTAGAGTCTGACGATAGAATGGACCATTCCGGCTCCGTTGGTGGTGTGGGTAGCTCTGCTAATGAGTTTGTGACTGATTATTCCATACCGGCTCCTGCCTCTGTTTTCTCTTCAATTCCCCCAATTGACGAATTGGGGAGCGATGAGAGAACAGAAGTCATTATCGCAGCTGCTGCTAATGAGGCTACACCTTCTCCTAGCATGCCGTCTCCAATACCCGTTTGCTCTACTGAGACATTTCCCACGGTCGTTGGCGTGCCTTCTCAGTCAGCAATTTTAACGTCGTCCGTTGTCGTGGCTGCTGAGATACCTGCAACTCTTCCGACTTCAAGCCTTCCAGCAGGGGAGGAGAATAATTTGAAATTCTCGTTCGAAGATGCTTCTCCCACCGGAGGAGCTTCAGGCGAAGTGATTCCATCTTCTCTTCCTGTTGGTGGGGGTACCCAAGTGATTTGTACTGTCGGTACTTCGTCTGGGGTCTCCAGTTCTTCCAGATCTGCACTGGCTCTATTGGTCCCTCATATCATGAATTTAATGCAGGGACGGGCTTCTTCTTCTCCAATCCCAGCCACTACTGCTCTCTTGCTCACGACACCTTTCTTGGCATTACCTACTTTGCCTACCGACAGTGCAAATCCTCTTGAAAAACTTTTCGGCTTCACTGTCGAGGATTTTATGCATTTGTTAAGAAGATGTGTCGAGATGGTTCTTGCTGGCCACGATTTCTTCAACTTCGCACGTCCACTGTTACTCCACTATTTAGGAAATATCGAAGAATTCGGTGGACAAGATCGAGCAGCTCCATACCGGGCCCGCCTTGCAGCCTTAGAAGAGCAGGTGACCACGCTACACACACTCCGTCAGGCGGATGTGGAGGCGATCACTGAGATAGAGCTGGCGCGGCTTCGAGCAGAATCCTTATCTCAAAGACATATTTTAAGGCAGCAGGAGGAGATATGGTCTCAAGAGCTGACAGAGCTCCAGGCCAGTCGGGAATCTGTTATTGGCGACCTGCAGAGGGCAAACTTTGGAATTGAGGAAGGTCAGACGGCCATCTCTAAAGCCCAGGAGACGATTGCGAGAGCTCGGGCTACCTTGATAGAAAATGAACTCCGATTAGGAGAATCTGTCAAGAAACGGGAGATATTGCTTGTCCAGCAGGAGCAGATTCAACAGGAAGAGATGGCCAGGAATCGTGCCATAGAAGAATCTCGTCAGCAACAACTTACAATAAGTGATGATGAGTTGCATAGGCAAGCTCAGCAAACCGTGGAGGCTTCTCATCGTAGAAATTTGGACGAGACAATAAACCAATTGAGACTTCTGGGAGGCCAATAGTTTCATCTCTCTTTACGCTTTTATCTTCCTTGTAATAAGAACTTCGTAAACAGGAGAGAGATAACCTTACGATGTTTCTTTGAAATTCTTTTTGTATCTTCACCTTTTTAATAAAGATGATTCTTTTGACTCTTTTATTTGCCGGCTTCAAAACAGATTTGCTTGCCCAACAAATAACCTGTCGTCAAAACGATTTATCTCGGTACCGTTTATGCTCAATTTCTCGAGCCGAAATAACAATTAAAGTTTAATATGGGATTTTTAGCAAACCCCCAGCTATTAACGGATTTGATTAGCCTTTACCAACTACCGTTTGAGTTGGGCTAGCCATGTTATTTCACTCAACATGGTGAGTTGTCGAGGACTACGTTTGGGCTTAAATGCCAAACTTTTCCTCTTCCCTTTACTTTATCGGTATTGGGCGATTCATACTTTCATCCCAGCATGATGGGTTGGCGAGAAACTCGTTCTCTTCCCATTGCCTAGTTGGCGTTGGGCAATTCATACTTTTACCCCAGCATGATGGGTTGGCGAGAAACTTGTTCTCTTCCCATTGCCTAGTTGGCGTTGGGCAATTCATATTTTTACCCCAGCATGATGGGTTGGCGAGAAACTTGTTCTCTTCCCATTGCCTAGTTGACGTTGGACAATTCATACTTTTACCCCAGCATGATGGGTTGGCGAGAAACTAGTTCTCTTCCCATTGCCTAGTCGGCGTTGGGCAATTCATACTTTTACCCCAGCAGATGGGTTGGCGAGAAACTAGTTCTCTTCCCATTGCCTAGTCGGCGTTGGGCAATTCATACTTTTACCCCCGTATGATGGATTGGCGAGAAACTCGTTCTCTTCCCATTGCCTAGTTGGCGTTGGGCAATTCATACTTTTACCCCCGCATGATGGGTTGGCGAGAAACTTGTTCTCTTCCCATTGCCTAGTTGGCGTTGGACAATTCATACTTTTACCCCAGTATGATGGGTTGGCGAGAAACTAGTTCTCTTCCCATTGCCTAGTTGGCATTGGGCAATTCATACTTTTACCCCAGCATGATGGGTTGGCAAGAAACTTGTTCTCTTCCCATTGCCTAGTTGGCGTTGGGCAATTCATACTTTTAAGTCAGAGGCGCTTAATTACACATGCCTAAAAGAAAATTGGGGGCTGTTCAAACTTGAGAACTAAGCACACCAGGTTTTGGGTCAGAGGCGCCAAATTGCGCATGCCCAAGAAAAAAACTGATGGTGGTTCAAACTTGAGAACCAAACAGGAGGTGGTTCAAGGCTCTCTCGCGTAACTTGAACTGGGTACTCCAAACACACCAGGTTTAGGTCAGAGGCGCCAAACTGCGCATGCCTAATAAAAAGACTGGAGGTGGTTCAAACTTGAGAACCAAACTCACCAGGTTTAGGTCAGAGGCGCACAATGCGCATGCCTAATAAAAAGACTGGAGGTGGTTTAAACTTGAGAACCAAACGCACCAGATTTAGGTCAGAGGCGTCCAATGCGCATGCCTAATAAAAAGACTGGAGGTGGTTCAAACTTGAGAACCAAACGCACCAGATTTAGGTCAGAGGCGCCCAATGCGCATGCCTAAGAAAAAGACTGGAGGTGGTTCAAATTTGAGAACCAAACGCACCAGATTTAGGTCAGAGGCGCCCAATGCGCATGCCTAAGAAAAAGAGAAGACGCGTATCTCCAGGGGTACTAAGTATTTCTTTAGAAATTTTCCATTGATCGGCATCATCATCCTGTCGCCGTCTTGATTCATTAAGCGATAGGCTCCACTGGAGTATACTGTCTCCACAACAAACGGTCCTTCCCACTTGGGTTCAAATTTACCCTTAGTCTTGTGGGTTAGCACCATTGGCCTCTTAACAGCCAGAACCAAGTCTCCTTACTTAAAAGTCCTTGGTTTGACGTTCTTATTGAACGTTTGAGATATTCAGGCTTGATACAACTCAATTTGTTGTTGAGCCCTGAGACGTTTTTCGTCTAACGCCTCTAGTTCTTGCAATCTTTGCTGATGGCGCTCTTCTGTCGTCATCTTTGTAGCTAAAGCCACTCTTAATGATGGTATCTGGATTTCAAGAGGCAGAACAACCCCACTTCCATAAACCAAAGAGAACGGGGTAGATTTAGTCGGGGTGCGAACGGTGGTGCGATAAGCCCACAGGCATTCTCCTAACTTTTCATCCCAATCTCGTTTATTGGAAGAGACGTACTTCCGAAGGAGTTTGATGATTGTCTTGTTAAAGGCTTCAGCTAACCCATTAGCCGCAGGGTTATATGGTGTAGAAGCGATATCTTTGATTCTGAACTTGTTGCAGAATCTGGAGAATCCCTGACTGATGAATTGCGGACCATTATCATGAATGATCCGTCGGGGGATGCCGAAGTGGTAAATGACATGATGCTTGACGAACTTGATCACATCTGTCGTTTTTACCTCTTTCATGGGCACGGCTTCGGCCCATTTTGAAAAATAATCGGTTATTGCAAGAATAAACCGATGTCCTCTAGATGATGGGGGAGTTATAGGCCCCACAATATCCATCCCCCATGCTTCAAATGGCCAACTTGCCACAGTATTGTGTAAGTATTCTTGGGGTTGATGAATAAAATTGGCATGTATTTGGCATGCATGACATCGTTTAGCGTATGCCATTGCTTCCGTAACCATGCTCGGCCAGTAGTACCCTAGCCTTCTTATACGGTCTCCAAGTTTAGGACCGGGCTGATGAGCTCCACATACTCCATCGTGTGTTTCTCTCAGCACTTGTTCTGCTTCTGCTTTCGATATGCAGCGTAGCAATAGACCACCTCTTGACTTTCTATACAAAGTCTGAAGTTTATGGTCATAATAAAATCTTTGGGCCTTCCTCTTTATTGAGGTGGCTTCCTTAGGATCTTCTGGTAATATTCCATGCAAGGCATAATCCACAAACGGAAATCGCCAATCACGGGGTTCTAACTTTAAGTCAATCTGGCATACCTCTTCTGCTTGAAATACCACATCTGGGTGGAGGAGTTCTCTACTACCAATGGTGATGCTTTTAGCTTCACCTGGCAGGATTGCCAGCGTTGCGGCTAATGCGGCAAGAGCATCTGCATAAATGTTCTCGTTTCGAGATACGTAATATATGTAGAATTGTTCAAAATATCCTGCTAGCTCAATAGCTAGCTGATGATAGGGGATGAGGGCTTCATGTCTGACTTCATACTCACCTGTCATCTGATTGACAATGAGCTTAGAATCTCCATATACCTCTAGGTGGTTCACCCCCAGTTGGAGAGCTATTTTTAAGCCGATAATAAGTGCGTTGTACTCCGCTATATTATTAGTGCACGGTTCTGTTAATGAGTAATCGTTAGGAAATATATGTTTATGTGGGGATATTAGTACAACCCCCACTCCAGCAGCAGATCGTCTCGCGGCACCATCAAAGAACATTTGCCAAGGCTGTTCTTTGGTAACTGTGTTGACTTCCGATATCTGCTTTAATTAGGACCAAATTGAATGGTCTGCAAGGAAATCAGCGATTGCCTGTCCCTTCATGGCCTTTTGAGGGACAAAATGTATGTCATAGGGCGATAGTAAGAGCGCCCATTTTGCCAATCGGCCATTTAAGAATCCCGGCTTGGTCATTAGAATCTTCAAGGGGTTAACCCGTGATATAACATGAATTGTTTGCCCTGAAAGGTAGTGTCGCATTTTCTGAACAACAAACACTAGGGCTAAACATTCCTTTTCAATTGGGGTATATCGCTGTTCGGCCCCAATAATTGTTCTACTTAAATAGTAGAGGGCATGTTCATGGCCGTGCTCATTATATTGAGCAAGTAATGCTCCTAAAGCATTATCCATGGCCCTTACATATATAAGGAAAGGCTGCCCAGGGGCTGGTGCCATTAGTACAGGAGGCTTAGTAAGGTACTCCTTGAGGTCATCAAATGCCTGCTGACATGCCTCATCCCATATAAAAGACACTCCCTTCTTCATAAGTTTGGAGAATGGTTGGCATCGTCCAGATAAGTTGGATATGAAGCGCCGAATATAAGCGAGTTTTCCTTGTAATCCCCTTAATTCCTTAAGATTGCGGGAAGGTGGCATTTCGCTAATCGCTTTTACCTTTTCCGGGTCGAGGAAAATTCCTTTTGAAGTTATTACGAACCCTAAAAACTTCCCGCTGGATACCCCAATGAACGACTTGGTAGGATTCATCTTCAAGTGATGTTTCCGCATAAGATCGAAGACCACTCTTAAATCGCGAAGATGATCTTCTTTGTCTTTGCTTTTAACTGCTAAGTCATCCACATAGCACTCCACTGTTCTGCGTAGGTGTTCTTTGAATATGGCGCTCATTGCGCGTTGGTAAGTGGCACCTGCATTCTTTAATCCGAATGGCATCACCGTATAACAGTATACCCCCTGTGGCGTTCTGAAAGCTGTATACTTTTCATCATCCGGGTGCATCTTGATTTGGTTATAACCTGAGAAGCCATCCATAAAGGACATCCTCTCATAACCGCAAGTATTATCGATCATCACGTCGGTGATGGGGAGTGAAAATTCATCCTTGGGACATGCAGCGTTCAGATCTCGAAAGTCAATGCATATCCGGATTTTGCCATTCTTTTTGCGAACTGGCACTATGTTTGCCACCCAGTCTGGGTGTTGTTCTTCACGGATGAACCCGGATTGTATAAGCTTGTTGACCTCAGCAACTATTGCCTCCATCAATTCCGGTCGAAAACGCCTCTGTTGCTGTTTAACAGGTTTGACATCTTCTTTTATATTTAACCGGTGTGTGGCAATTTGAGGGTCAAGCCCAGGCATATCTTCATAACTCCATGCGAACACATCTATATACTCTTTGATAAGGGATATAAGTTCCTCTTTTTCTAAAGGAGTTAGTGTGTCGCTTATGAAAATGGGTTTCGGATTTTCTTCCGTTCCCATATTAACATGTAATAATTTGTCTTCTGTAGGCGGGTCACGCTGTTCAAAGCGGACATCCCAGAGAGTATCCATGTGCTTAGCCCAAGCGTCATCTTGAATGTCAATTGGTTCCTCGTCGCTTTCTGGCGCGGCTGAAACCATATTGATCGTCAAAGATTGAAACCAAGCACCGGTGCTTATATCTGAATCATGATCTGGTGAAGATGTTTCTTCTTTGGCCGAAGAACTCTCTTCATCATTTAATGGTGACGAAGGTGGGGTAGATACATAGCCCAACCCCCTGCGGGTCTTTTGATAATAATCAGGGCTCTTTCCTCTCGGTCTAAACGAGGGTATGAGATTCCGCCGCCCTTTTCCAAAGTTTAATCCCGGCTTCTGGGTAAAATTATATCCAATTTTCTCCATCATCTGTCGGGACCTTTGCTCATATAAGTGAAATTGAGGTGATGTTTGTTCATCACTTTCACTACTTTGTCTCTGTCGAGACGACGTGGCCACTTTGCCGAACATGATCGGCTTTTGGGACTTCTGTCGGGGAGGCACTTCAAAGAAGTGCCCTTGATCCTCGGTTATTTTTAATTGAGAGAGGAGGGAAGGCCTGAGGGGCAAATGGTATGCCGCCAGAACTTCAAGTTCGGTCAGGCCATCCGCTTCGGTGGAGGTATAAGAGGGCTCAGACTCAGTAGCTACAGTATGCTCGTAGACTAACTTTACATTTTCATTAATAACCCATTCACTTTCTATTACATCCACTATATCATCAAGACCTAAGCTAAGATCTAGGTGAGGGTTGATTTCGTAATCACCCCCATCATCTTCTCCAAGGAGCTCGTACTCAGTGTCGGCTTCATTGCCACTGTCGTCGGGCCTTGGAGACTTGCTAAGATTGTCATTGGAGGCTTCATGTGCTGGCTTGTAGAGTGCAGTATCTGTGAAGTAATTTTCCAACCCTTTGAATGGCTGCTTGTCAGCAATTAGTGTCCGGACCTCTCCTTCCTCATCGCAATATTTCATGCACTGGTGAAGAGTCGACGGAATTATCATATGAGAGTGGATCCAAGGTCGCCCCAATAACATATTGTAGGAGGTATCAGCATCAATTACGTAGCATGTAACCTCCGTTTTCAAGTCTCCAATCTGACACCGCAATCGGATCTTACCAAGAGGATGACTATTATTAGCGTTGAATCCATAGATGGTAGTGTGTGTAGGTGTCAAGCGATGAAGGAAAATCCCCAACAGCTGCATCAATCTACTGGGCACGACACTGAGTGCAGAACCTGGATCAATCTGAATTCGGTCCACTTTTGTGGACCCGACATATCCAGTGAAATATAAAGGCCTATTATGCTTTATATTCCTCACCTGCATGTCTTCTGGAGAGAAGATGATTTGTGGGACTTGCCTCCTCACTTGATGACAGTAGGGGCAAGAGTCCCGCTCTTCGATGGCCGGCTCGACAATCTGAGCTAGGAACGACTCAGAGTCTGCCAAGCCCTCTCTTAGAGCTTCACGTGTTGATTTTGATAATCTCAACAATTCGTAAAGCGTTACTCGCGCTGGGATGTTAGCCAACTGCGCAATTATGTCAAATTCGAAGGGAGTTTCTTTGGCTCCTTCATCTCTGGTAGGATTCTTCTGGAAACGAAGTCCTTTCTGCTTCGCAGGCTTTGCGAGTTCTGCATAGATATCTTTTGGATCCACTCTAGTGTAGTCCTTAAGATATGTCTTTCCAGATCGAGTACTGGAAGGGCCTGCCCCATCTTGATGGGTGGTCATAGTTTCGGGTTCTTCTTCAGAATCTGTGAAGGCCCCCGAAGCTATATATTCTCCCTTTATATCCGCAGAAATGGCATTGACAGCCCGCTTCTTCTCTAGACCTTTTGAAGCAGTCCATTGTTCATCTTCCAACAAGTCGGGGTGAACCCACATAACTTCCCCCTTTTGGGTTGTTACGGGGACAAGTCCCTCTTGGGCTTTGTTGTGCGGATCAAGATTCTTTGTAACTGCCTCACCCTTTGGGATTGGCGTCACTCCTGCGGGGAACTCGTGGGTTCCAACCACTATGGTTGCCATATTGGCAGTGACCTTCTTCTGCTCTTCCTTAAGCGTCAGAACCCCAGTTTCTATTAGTGCTTGGATCCTGTTCTTAAGGGGAAAACAATCCCGGGTGGGGTGTCCAACATTCCGGTGATAGAGACAGTAGTTGGGATCTTTTGTCTTACCAACGTCTCCTGACTTCTTATGCTCCGGAAGTTTTAGCATTCCCTTCTTTTGGAGCAGGTGAAAGAGGACTGGTGTCTGTTCAGCTTTGAAAGTGTAATTCCTTTCTTGCTGCAGTCTAATTTGCCTTGACCCTCGCTGACCTTGAGATTTCGGTTCTGGCGGAGGACTGGTTTTCTGAAGAGCAGTTTCTGATGACATTACTGCTTTCCCTTTGTTTTTGTTGCTGTTGTTTTGGGTATATGATTTACTATCCCCAGCACTTCTTGGCCCGCGGGACTCTTCAACTCGGCGAATCAAGTCTTCAACTTGCTCTCCTTGTTTGAGCAGGTCCCTCCACGTCTTAGACTCTACGGCCCCCATTTTGAGGAGCACATTGGTCTTAAGGTTGTGTCGACAGGTTTCGACTAGAGTTTCCTGGATCATTCCGTGTTTACAATGTACAGACTTCTCCCGGAACCTTTCTATGAAATCTTTAACCGCTTCTTGTTCTCCTTGCCTAGTTGCAAGGAGGGAATGAACCGTAATCTCGGTGTCATCCTCGAAGAAATGTGAGAGAAATAATTTCTCAACATCTAACCAGGTATTAATAGTACCTGGGGGCAGCTGCATGAACCAAGTAAAGGCAGGCCCTCGCAAAGTACTTGCAAATACTTTGGTCATGATGGGATCATTACCCATTAAGTGTCCTGCTTGGGACAAGAAATAATAGATGTGCTGACTGGGCGATCCCTTCTCGTCATAGGGCTCCAACTTGAGCGGCTTATACTTTGGAGGATAGGGTACCACATCCCATTCTACTGGATATGGTCTAGAGACTCCTGACTCCTTCAACTCTTTTTTACGCATCAAGACTTCGAGTTGATTCTGTAACTTTTCAAGCTTTTCTTCATGCGGATCATGGAAAGAAAATCTATCTTCTTCCTCATGCATCGAGTGGGCTTTCTCCTCCTGTTCTTCTTCATTTGGAGTCTTCTTGCCCTGTTTAGCATTATCTTCAACAACTTTTAAAAGTAGTATCTTAAGGTCTTCAATCGTTTTCTGTTGCTCTCGAATCATTCTTTCTTGAGCCTCAAATCTTTGATTGATATCACCAGATTTATCTGCCATGTGCGATGCTGACTTCTGTAGCCGAGACGATATAGAGGATGGGGGCGAGGCTATAGCGGAATTATCGCTGTCCTCGTCGTAAGAACCCCCTGCGAGCTTCTTATAATTTCGGGGCGGGACGGCTTCTGATCTTAGTCGAGTAATACGATGAGGTTCATCATCGCTCGATTATGAATCATCATCCGTCTCTATAATTTTCTTCCCTTTTCCTACCATGTTGGAAGTTACAACTCTCCCTTGTTTCAGGGGAGTGGTTCTTGTCTTCTTAGCAGGATTCTGGTTTGACTCATTTAATCGGTCGAACACAGATATCCTGTTCTTGCTGCAGCCACAGTTATTCATCACGGCTGATACTGCTGTCATAAGTTGCTGGCAATGGCAACTATGTTCAACTTGGAGTTGGTCTATGCCTCTCTTTTTAGAGAGATGCTCCCTGAGGTCAGTGCTTCTAGCCATGGAATCAAGAGGTCTATTCAACTCTTGAGAGTGTTTAGGAATCCACTAAAGCTTCTTTGATTGATCAACCCTGACTCTGGGGTCGGACCGATCCTCGCGTGGTTTAGGAATAGCCTCGCGTTTCACCATGCGGGCCTGAAGAATAGCTCCGCGTTTATCCATACTAGGCTCGCGTTTCTCGCTGGCTTGGTGTGTCCTTGGAAGTTTAGCTTATAGAATAATAGCCCCGCGTGAAGGGAAGTTCTTGCACGCTGGCTTATCTTTGCGATTAACGCAGATCATAGCTTCGCGCTTAGCGCGGTTTTTACGACTGACAACTATCTGCCAATCATCCTCACGTTCCTTGTGGGTGTCAGACGTCTTGTGTTTATTGCAAGTATCACTGTCTTCGCGTCTCTCGCTAGGCACAGTAATAGCCTCGCGTGGAGAATCACACGCTGGCTTTGAATAATTTTTATACTCACGTAACTCGCGAGTGTTGGGTATTCTGTGACTAGCGCAAAGCGTCTCTCGCTAGGCACAGTAATAGCCTCGCGTGGAGAATCACACGCTGGCTTTGAATAATTTTTATACTCGCGTAACTCGCGAGTGTTGGGTATTCTGTGACTAGCGCAACCCTTACCGGCTTCGCGTATCTCGCTAGGCACAGTAATAGCCTCGCGTGGAGAATCACACGCTGGCTTTGAATAATTTTTATACTCGCGTAACTCGCGAGTGTCAGGAATTTTGCGTAACTCGCCAGTATTACTAGCCTCGCGTGGAAAATCACATGCTGGCTTTTCCTTACTTTTAAGGCAAGTTGTATCTTCGCGTTTAACGCGGTAGAGATTGGTCTCGCGGGTAGCGCGAGCCAATTTGCGAGGGACCATAGCCTCGCGTCCTCTAGGGTTAGCTCCGCGTCCAAGGCGGGCTTTGAGGGCTCTACGCCTCGCCCTCCGGTTCCTGTTCCGGAGTTGGGTCCTGGTCAGTCCAGTTCCCATGTCTTCTTCGGCAATCGGAAGCTCTTACTCGGTTAGGATTTCTTGTGTGAACTCCGGCGCTATAACCGTAGTTTCCAAGGATCCCCGTCTCTCGATGGATACCTTTCTACCCGTCACTCGGGCATTGGAGTACATACGGCGATAGTGCCGTGTCTCATCCAAGTCACCTGATCCGGAGGAGAGGAACTCCTCGTACTTCTGCTGGTCGATTTCAACGACCAGCGTGTCTACTTCGGATCTGATCAAGTCAACGTCCGATTGCGCCACAATCTCTTCATCAGTGAAAGAGATGGCTCCCACTGTGGTCGCCAGTTTGTTCGTCGCAAAAGTTCCTTCGCTTCCTTCCATTGAACACATCTTAGATTACAACGGAAGTGAACAAGATATAAAAAAGAGAACAAACGAGAGGATTTTATAGTTCAATCTCTCTCTTTTACAATATTGTTGTGGGATCTGTGGCGATGGGATCTATAGTAGTTCCTTTGGACGATCGGTACGTTGAAATCTTCTCTTTTAAAGATATCGGCCTACTATAGACGATCTTCTCTGGTTTTGATTTGTTCAAGGCTCTCTCGCGTAACTCGAACTTTTCAAGAACTCCAGAAAGAAGATGACGATTTTCTCTGATCTTCACGAACTCAAGGCTTTGTGCGTAACTTGAATTCTCCAAGATTTCAGAAGATGATCAGCAAAGGCTTCAAGGCTCTCTCGCGTACTTGAATTGCCAAAGGATCGATATGAAACTTCCGATGCCAAAAAAGAAGACCACTAGGGTTTCACCAGGAAGGTATTTATATCCCCAGGTTAATGCAAGAGTTTCTATCTAAATAGAACTCGCATTCATCAAGGATTCCAATCAAATATCTTAGTTTTGATGAAATTCTGATTAGACTTGATTCGGGTATTTGGATAAGCCCAGAATCATAATCTCAATCAATTTGAGATTCTGGTTATCTGCTTACGCGGAGCTTTAATCGCATCAAAACGCGACGCTAAATAACCAAAACGTGGAGCTAACGCGGAGCTATTGATCATCTCCGTGTTTTACTCAAACGCGAGGCTAATACAAGCCAGACTGCGGAATCAACGCGGAGCTATTAAACATCTCCGCGTTTTATTCAAACGCAGGGTTGTTATATTACTAAACGCGGGGCTATTGAATTAGCTCCGCGTTCTGTTGTGGAAAATCCTTTTAACTTAGAAATTTTCACTGCCAACAGGCACATCAGCATCTTTTTTCTTCTTTAGACCACTTTTAAGCTTCTTGGCATTTCCTTTATCATGATTTACTAGATGAACAGTCTCTAGTTTTTCATGTTTCATTCTCTCCTCCTCCTGAACACACATGGTCAATAATTCATTTACTGACTATTTTTCCTTCTGTGTGTTATATGATATCTTAAAAGGAGTATAATCTGTAGGGAGAGAATTCAGAATGAAATGCACCAAGAATGACTCGGAAATCTCAATCTCAAGGGACTTTAATTTAGCAGCAATGTCCCGCATTTCCATTATGTGCTCTCGCACGCCTTTTGCATGATCATACTTCATGCCTGAGAGTTTTTGCATTAGGGTGCTTGCAAATGCCTTATCAGATTTCACAAACTGTTCCTCAATAGCTTTCATGAAATCTGTGATTTTTTCACAATCAGGAATGGAACCTCTAATACTTTTACTTACATGAGACTTAATAAGCATCAAACTTAAACGATTAGATCGCTCCCACCTCTCATATGATGCTTTCTCACCAGCGCTACTTGATTCCGTGGGATGTGGAGGCTCATCCACACGAAGCACCAAATCAAGGTCCATACACCCTAATGTCAAGAGAACTTTTTCCTTCCAGTCCAAAAAATTATCACCCGACAACATTGGAATACGAGAAGGATCATTGTAAAATATAGTAGGAACTGCATTAACAAAGAAAATATACATTAGTGCCATGATATTAATTCCAAATATGTCAGTAAATTCATACCTCAATAGGTCACAAATAATATTGAATTTACAAACCCTTTATAATAGGGCTGGTAAGATAAGTCATTAAAACACCAATTCCATACCTGTGGGCCTAGGAATAGCACTTTAACACTCAATTAACCACCTTATTCTAATTAAGCAAGAAAATAAATACCTCCCTGTGGGGTAAAGTACTTACCTTATTATTTAATTACAAATTTTATAGAATATAATCTTTGTCTCAAAACTTCATGATAAGACTGATAAAATAAACCAAAATAAAATCCATACCTGTGGGCATAGGATAATTATTTAAGATTTTATTTATCACCTTATCCTAATTAAACAACAAAATAACTACTTCCCTGTGGGGCAAAGTAACTATTTTATTACTTAATCACAATTTCATTAAATTTACTTTATATCCAATAAATAACCATAAAATGGATATACACTTTATCATTAGCTCCGATCTTTCAACTTTAATGGAGTAACTTTATCGATAAATACCCATAATTTTAATCGGACATAAAATCATTTAAAATCCCTCATGACAAAGATTCAATTACTTTATTGCCTTTGTACATATTATGTATATTCTAAACCATAATAAAGGCCAGGCTCTAACTTGTAATCATATTAATTACAATGTTTCATATCCCCAAATTTATCAAATTATGAAACATACTATAAACTAATCCTTTCATTAATATCATGTGTAAATATGATGCATCACGGGAATCATATAAATTTAAATAGATAACAAAAATTTAACGAGCACTAATACGAACACAGAACTGCAGTAGCTTTACGCCCTAGCCAATTGCGCCACAAGCTTTAAGTGTTCATAGTTACTGGAACGTCTCTATTTAATTTAATTAAAAATCGAAAATCTTCAATAATAACGACTAGGGTTCTGATCGATACCTTCAAGCCCATCTATTAGATTAATCAATATAGCATGAAGGTTGGCTCTGATACCACATGAAAGAACTTGAATTCAATCATCAAAATAAAATCGAATGCAGCGGAATTTACATACATAGTTGTCTTCGCTTGATTTGAGCTCCGGCCCCCCACATTCAGCCGATACATCATCTCAATCCCCCCATCTTCGCCAAGGCCCAAGGGAGTCTTAGTACCGAAACTACCAACCTTGTGCGCAGAATCAACAAATATATTGTTGGATACAGGGATGATTAATTTCCATGGCATTTGCAAAGGCAAATTAATGAACCGGGAACTGGGGTGAACTCAATTACCAGCTCATTGTGTTCTTTCTAATTCCATCTGACTTCTTTCCTCAAAGCTAAGCTATCTTGTGATCAGGCTAGCGCATATGTCCATCCCTTGTGTTGTGAGGCCAAGGGTAAAATATAATATAAGATTTTACCAGACAAATTATTAATTTACTCCAGCTATTAAGCCACATCATTAGCAAATCAATATTCTATTGAGCCAACAAACATCCCAACACCAGTCAATGCTGTTCTTCCATCGCTTGAAGAGGAAACAAGCCAGGGGAACTTAAATGCAAGTGATAGTATTCTGAGCCAATTTACAGATCCCAGGTAAGATTTGGCAACATGACCCCGTCGCTGATTTGACCATTCTGATCAAACATATGAATCACGCCATCTTCGCCTTCACTGAACAAGAAATTTCCTGCATAGCTCCGAACCAAAGGTGAAACATTGTCCAAATCAGAATTAGATTAGACAGTCATCAGCTTGCCACTGTTAGTATCCCAAACATATGACATCCCTTCCTGCAGTGCCTGCAATGGTAGCACCGTGAGGGTTGAGAGCCGGCACACAAACCCAAATTCGAATGCTTATGCCCCAAGAACCACTAAAGATTGATCTGAATCCAATGCTAAGCAAGTGATTTTTTTCTTTTTTTCTTTTTTTCTTTCTCTCTTTTTTTTTTTTTAACGTCAAACTGCGGACTAAAAATCTCTCCGCATTCCATTAAATCAAATCGATAATAACAGAACAGTTATAGTCTTGGTCCATCAGTATGAGAGACCTAATAAGTTTATATTACAAAGCATTTAATTAAAAGTACATATAAAGCAAACACCGAAATGAAAAACCGAAAGAAGTACAACACTTCTGCAGCCAAGTGATGGGTCCACTGTCAGTTCATCCCCCATCAGTCCTCCGGAGTATTCCCCTTCTCCTCCTGTGGTGGTATGCCCTCCATCTCATTCTCCGATTCGCTCTCTGATAGGTGGAGCCTCTCCTCATCTTACGGTATAGCTGTAAATCACGAACAACAAGTTTCATGCAATGGTCCACGGAATGATATTTCTCATTAAGTAGTCTATTATTTCTCTCTCTCTCCAGATAGTCCAGCAAAATGCAGTAATAACTGTTCTAATCTTTCGATTTATGTTACCCCCTTATCAAGTCTTCTCCATAGATTTACATCTAAAATTATGTTAATGTTCACCCTTAACGATCTCGTATATAAATCCCACATACTTCTAGAATAAGAGTAGTTAAATATAATGTGCTCAGTTGATTCCCCTTCTCTCTTGCACAAAATGCAAATGTTAGGACTATTCTAACATCTTTTTTGCAATTTTCGGCCAAGTGAGAAGAGTATTTTTGCAGACGAATCATAGGAATAATCTAACATTTTAAGAACATTTAGCTTTTCAAAACCACTTGTTGTTTATCGATATGACTCCACCATTTATGAATTAGCAGTATGTTGATTTAATTGTGAAGTTACGATCCTTCTCCTAACTCCAAATTGGTTTGTCCTTTTCTAATAACGAGGGGATCCAGTCACTCAAAAATTATTTGAGCACTCTAACTCTTGCAAAATTTTGTCCTGACAGTAATATCAAATTCCATCTCCATCTCGAACATCCCTACTATTGACTAACCCTTGCATTTTTATCCCTGCCAAGCAAGTGATTATTGATGTTCAAGTAATGGATGTTCTTTTTTCAAGAGATCCCTTTCCTACCTACTAACATTTTAAGGCCATAAAAATGATAGCAACCTGTAAAATCTCCTCATTTGAAGTTAAAAAAAAAAAAGAAAAAAAAATGTTTCCTCTACTGCTGCTAAATATGCGAAAGCTAATCAGCTTTCTAATAAAGCTTAGACGACCTTTATTACCTGTAATATAGAAACCCTAGATTTGGTGACCAACCAAATTGATAATAAAAAAACCCACCTAAATCTAATGCTAATTTCCCCAAATGATCCTAATTTTAAGAAAACTGATCACGCCAGGTTAAGAACCATAACTGTTTGTTTCTCAATGGAATCAAAGGCGGATCTAGTTTGATGAGGACCGACTTGATTCTGCATCACTCTCCCTCTCTATCATCACTATCATCACTCCCTCTCTTTCCTGTTCATGCTTGGCGAAATGAAGATGAGCGAAAGTATCACAGAGAGACTTGTCATAACTTTTGTAGCATTTTTCATTAGCATCTGAAAGTCCAACTGAGATTTCTGGTGCGGCTAGACATGACCCTTAACGGTCAATACTTAGGAGATTTTTTGTCGATCATGTTTAACTGCATCGAAGAGAAGAGAATAGAGGATCAGGTAGATCTGGAAACTTAGTCCAGCAGTACCTCGGTTTAAGTTAGGAGCAAATCAGACATTTCCACTACTAATAACTGCACGTGATCTAAATTGGCAATCTCCTTGGTCCGTTTGTTTAAGCCCACGGCTCGGGAACAAAGTGCAAATAAAATTTTTAAAAATATTAACCAAAATAGGTCAATGATAATAATTGTAAGGGGTATTTACTGGTTTGTCCCTCAAATCTTTATATATTATGATTTTGCCCCTCAAATCTTCATATTTAGAATTTTGCCTTCCAAATCTCATAAGTTACAACAATTTTGCCACCTTCTCTAACTTTCCCTAACACAGTTAAATATTTGACTATTTTACCCCTCTTTTCCTCTTTTATTTTCCTCCTCTCTTCTTCTTCTCTCTTCCTCTTCTCTTCTCTTTTCTTCATTATTTCTCTTCTCTTCTTTCTCCTCTCTTCCTCCTCTCTTCTCCTCTCTTCCCTAACACAGTTAAATACTGAAAGAAGAGAGGAGAAAGAAGAGAGGAGAAATAATGAAGAAAAGGAGAAGAGAGGAGGAAGAGAGAAGAAGAAGAGAGGAGGAAAATAGAATAGGAAAAGAGGGGTAAAATAGTTAAATATTTAACTTGTGTTAGAGAAGGGGGCAAAATTGTTGTAACTTATGAGATTTGGTGGGCAAAATTCTAAATATGAAGATTTGGGGGGCAAAATCATAATATATAAAGATATGTGGGACAAACCAGTAAATACCCCTTATTGAAATTAACCCTCCAATTAAAAAAGCATGCCTTTTTTGGGCATTTTGCATCTCACTCCCCAAAAATAGGAAGCTTCTTTCTCGCTCCGATCTGCATCAAAATTCCAAGAAAAATTAACAAAAATAAAATGCGATGAGAGCTGTGAATTATCAAAAGTAGCGATCAATTCCCCCCAACTTTTTTCTTTCTTTTTTTTTTTTTTTTGTAATTGCGAAGATGAATGGATGCAGAAATGGCGAGATATGGTCGTTCGAGACCGCGACGACACCGTCGTCAGCCGATAACGGCGTCATATTGGGGCTTGACGGCGGCACCACGTCCACCGTCTGCATCTGTGTGTCGGAATCCATCGCGTCAACGTTGTCTTCATCGTCGTCGTCCTCATCCGTCCAAGTCCCCATTCTCTCTCGCGCCCTCGCCGGCTGCACCAATCACAACTCCATTGGTGGTATAGACAATCTCTCTCTTTCCTTGTGGAATTAATTCAAGCAAGTTGTGTGCATTCTAAATCCATTTGATTTTGTTCAACGCAAACAAAGCAAAGATGCTTCCGTGATTGACTCTTTGTGTTTTGGATATGCTTAACTCATTCCAATTAGTTATATTCATGTGATTGTAAAATTTTCTTGGGAATCGGGTTCCATTTCATCGTGTTCATCTATGCCTCCCCTCATCAAAAAGTATTTTGGTTTGGGCGAAGTTTCCATGGAGGTTTGACGAACGACCGGACCGGCCATTGATTCAATGTCATTCCTCCAGGTTCCAAATTCATGGCCAAAAGAGGGGCTTGCTGTAAATTCTAGAAGGCCGATAGTTGGTGGACAGGAAATGGTTCTTCTAGTATACTCTTCTTGTATATTCAGTTTATGCTCTAGCAATTATGGGAGAACCCTATAAGAATTTTGAAGATAACGTTAAAATAGGATAAATTGCACTTTGCTTTGGTTTGATTATCTTGGATTGCAGTTTAAAGATGCTGTATTTGGGTATTCTGGTAGTCAATATCAACATGGGCCGTAGAGGTCTATGTCTTTTTGTTGGTCAAAATCAAGATTTAATATATCAAAATCGGTATTGGCTAATTATTTATGGCATCAACACTGGCAATATTGAGAGCATTGTTTCGGTGATATCGGACGTATTGGCATATATCAGACTGATATGTATAGTATACTGTGTATCGGATACCTCAAAATCCAATACCGTTTATATGATATATTTCAATACTGTCTGATTTTTGAAAACCTTGGTCTGAATAAATACATAGATGCTATCTCTGATTGAATTTTGGGCAGAAGTAGGCTTGAACCCATTTAGATATTAAGTTTATTGTGTCTATTTCGATTTTGCTTTTTTATCAGTGTATATTAGGTTTGTGTTTAGGGTTATTTGTTCTATTGCATTGGTGCTTCCATTTTTCCCTCTTTAAGTTTATGTGCTATATGTTGCACTTGGTAGAAAAAGACGCCTCTCTTTATGCAATCTTGCGATTTGGGTACTGTGAAGGTTATAGAAAAAAGGGTACTTTGAAATTAGTGTTCTTTGAAATGTGTAATCTACATTCTGTAACAGATATACTTGGCTCTACTTTTCTGTAGGATAAACGTTGAAACATATCAACTTGAGTTTAAAAGATCCAGAAAAAGGTTTGAAGCTTGATCTGGATAAATTTATTGTGTTTTCCAAGAAACTTCATGATTGTCTTTTTATGGATATTATTCTTCACAGGGTAGACTTTAGCAAATGAAGAATTTTTTTAAAAAAAAATATATGTGCAGAGTTACTGAGCCCTAACCATCAATATGAAAACCACTATTATTTTTTTTTTTAAATGTTCTTTGGGAACTTTTCAATTTTTTTTTTTTTTTAAATCTTCATTGTTTGTTATATTTCTTTCTGAAATTCAAATTGATTGAGGAGTATTACTATCTCTGTCCATTATCATTGAATATAAGATGTATGGTAGCCATGTATAGTATAGGCATTTCGTACTTCCACTCGCTTATCTTTAATTTGTTTAACTGCTAGATCTGGCTGGTACATCGTACGTGTTATGTTTGTAGGGCGTGATAGTCCGAAGCAGGTGAGATTATACCTAGGAGAGTTTTGTGCTTGACTTCTTTCTACTACAGTGTATATGAAGGAGTATGTCTACACATTCAGTATGTCTACACATTCAGGTGAAGCTACAGTTTTTCCCAATGTTTAAAATAGCGATAACGGTAACGTAACGTTTTGCCTTTGTTAGGTTATGTCGCATATAGCGTAACACTTAACGTAGATTATGCAATTTCCTATTTATTTAATAAAAATAAATATAAAATAATATAAAATAATTTTTATAAACTAAAAAATAATTTTAAAATATCAAAAAAAGAATATAAAATTATTTTGTAATACATAATTTATTCAAATGTTATATTAAGCAAGTCTGCAACCGTAATTCTATTTATCATTTAAACAAGAAAGTAAGATTCTAATTTTTTATTTCAATTCTAATTATTATCATTGTAATAATTTATATTTGATAATGTTCAATTTGTCTTATTTATAATTGTTGATTTCAGTTCAGTTAAAAATTCAATAGAATCAATGAGTAATTTTCAGCAACTGGACGAGAAATACAGCAAGTGAATAAGGAAACAAACTTAAATTAATAAGTTAGCAATTTCACAAGCAATCAAACAAGCCAACAACTAATTAAGTAAAAAAATTACAGCAATTTGCTAATAATTAAAATAATAATCAACAACAATATATAAATTACTAAAAAAGTAATCGTAAATAACGTAGTATAACGTAATTTTACGTAACGTTATGTAATATAACGTAAAATAACATAAAAAACATATTGTTACGGTGCATTGAGTTATTTCCAGTTGTTACGTAGCGTTGAGCTTCCGTTAGGTTACGTAATGCAATATAACGGGTTTCATAACGCGTTATTTTCAACATTGGTTTTTCCACTCGTTCAGGTTAAAGGCTTAAAGCTTACTGGTGCCATTATCCAAAACACATTCATTTGCTGCAACTAAAGTGCGCCCAGAACCAAACCAATTCTATTCTCATATTTATTACAAAATAATTATAACAAACTCGTTTAATTTTTTATCTGGATCTTTTCAAACATATTTTGTTTGGTTAATTCTGTTCCATGTATATTTCAGATGTTAATATTGTTATCAAATATAAGGTGCATCTATATATTTGTTGTTTACCATATCCTTCTTGACATTACAGTTGAAATCATTTTAGTACCACCTGATAAGCCACAATTTTTTTTTCTTGTCTATTTATCTTTTGTTGCAGTTCATATTAAAGTGCCTAACCTGTACTGCTATGATTGTAGGATTTTGCTTATATCCGTCTATTAAAACTAACTCAAATGTATGCTTGCTTTTATGTAAGTTACACATTATGGGATTTATAAATAGGTAGGTTTACTATAGAACAAGATCTGGGTTGTTATAGTAATGTATTAAATTTGAGAAGAAGTGGCATCCTAAATTACAAAAACTGTGAGGCCTGATGGCGACAGGAGTCAAGATATGGAATTTAACTGAACCTTCTATGAGAACTAAATTTTGTTGCTCTCTGTTTAAAGGGATTTAAGGAAGGGAAGTTGGATGCTTTTGACACCATAATCGAACAATCCTTTCTTTAAGGATAGAAGACCGGGCAGTGCCTGACTGCTCAACAGAAGGTTCATTGTTCTATAATTCTACTCCCAGTTAAAGTGAAAATTGGTTTAAATTGACTCTTGCTTGATCACCTTACCATCTTTTCTTCAAAACAATTAACCGAAGTTAACCTTTTCGCAATCTGATGCCAAATTTTCTGTACTCTGTATATGATTGGACGTGGAAAATATGGATGAAAGTTCTATGAGAAAGTTTTTGGAATCATACATGCATGATGCTTGGTCCTTAAAGTAACGGAAGGCATCTTGCTGTTCAATGTGCTGGTGTAATGCAAGAAATTGATTTGCTTCTTCATGTGGATTTAAATTGCAAATGATTTTACTTTGGTCTTGCTCTGTTGTTTTTTTAAGTTGATCCAGTTACAATAACCGAACAAAACACTATTCATTTAAAAGTGGCTTGTTTTGCTTATGCAAAATTTAGATTCTCTGATGAATGAAAAACCCCATTTCGATTTGTTGAGTGATGGAAGTTTATTGCATTAAATGGGTTATTCTATTTCATTTTTTGCAGAAGCTACAGCGAAGGAGGCCTTAGAGAATGTTATGGCTGAAGCCCTTTCAAAAGCGGGCTCTAATCGTTCAGCTGTTAAAGCAGTTTGCTTGTCATTATCCGGTGTTAATCATCCTTCAGATCAACAGAGAATACTGGGATGGCTCAGGTACCGTATTTCCTTTCGAACGTACTCATTTCAGTTTAACTCTTTCTATATGAGGTTTGAGCACAGTACATTCTTTTCAGAATTATATTACATGTAATTATTTGGGGTCATATGTTTCTATTTTTCCATGGCCTTGATCATGTTATTACTCTTATTGTTGTTGTCATCATCATCATCATCAATAATTAGGTTGTAGCCTGTCGCAAGCAGGTTTTGAACCCATGCCTCTTGCCCACTACTAAGAGGTTTTACCACTATGCTATTATGGCACTTGCCTGTCATGTTAATTAGTTACCCTTGAATTCAAATGTTTGTTTATTTCTTGTAATTATAACTCTGGTTTTATCATTCAAAGGATACTGCTACTCTACAACTTTAATATGCAAAAATTCCCATTGTGAAAACTGAATAGCATTATGCTCATTATTATATAATTTCTGTGCTTTCTACTTTATGGGTTAGTCTATATGGCTATCATGCAGGCAAGTATAATTGATTTCTATGTTATAAAACTGTAGTTTTTCCCATAAACTACTAGTTTGTTCCTTTGAGCATCCATCCTTATGCATGCTTACATTTTTGGATAGATGACTGAATGGTCACTCTTGGTAGTTATCCAAGGTTTTCCGCAGACCCAACTTGCATTGTTGTTTGGCCAGTGGCCATGATGCTATGTACCTAGATCAAAGACTTTAGATTTCACCCATGATAAATATAGCGTAGAAATGAAGTGTTTGGTAAATTATGTTAAATTTGTCTGATGTTACATTTAACAAACTTGAAATGGATTACCTCAAAAGAACAGAAAAGAAAAGAGAAAGAAAGCGATGTCAAATATAGCAAATCTTTGTCTTCCTAGAGACAACACTTTAGTTAAGGGGAAGAAGGCTTGAGTCACGGTATATTTATTATTAATTATGGTGATTCTTGCCTTTATAATACCTATAAATTGGGGAGGCAAAGATGGCATAATTTATCACCCTATAACAATAATTCAACTACTTTCTATACTCCAAATTAGCCATGATTATCTAATCTCTTTCATTACATATATCAATAGTTTTTAATTACCAGTGAGGCCTGGCTCTCTAGTAAAGAGGTGGGAGTGTCTTATGGGAGGTCTCAAGTTCAAGACCAGGCTACGGCCTTTATTCAAAAAGAAAAAAGAATAGTTGATAATTAGAAATTAGAATGTGATTGAATGTGCCTTTCCTTTTTCTTTGCATGTGGAGATCATTTGATGCATATTTGTTCCTCCTTTCTTTACAGGGAAATTTTTCCAAGTCATGTCAAGTTGTTTGTGGAAAATGATGCTGTGGCTGCAATGGCCAGTGGGACAATGGGGAAGCTCCATGGATGTGTATTGATTGTTGGCACCGGTTCTATTGCTTATGGGTTCACCGAGGATGGAAGGGAAGCCCGAGCTGCTGGTGCTGGACCTGTTTTAGGGGACTGGGGCAGGTTAGCATTTGTACTCCCTAATATCATAAAGATCATCTTTACTATTAATATATACATTTTAAGAGTATTGTAGTTGTAGTGCCTCTCACAGGATTTCTGTTGATGGCTTTTTAACAATGTAACTGCAAGTTGGTTTTAAAAATGTAGCTATGTTCCATTAAAATCTGATTAATGGAATGCAGAGATTACCCACCGTTTAAGCTCAAAATAAGTATATTAAAAAAAAAGAAAAAACTATACAACTGTAAGTTGGTTTCAAAATGGATACTCTTTTTTTCCCATGAAACTAAATGATCTAATTCACATGTGTTCAAAATAGTCTTTGTTCTAATAGAAAAATTTATCTGTGGGAACAAAAATCAAGCAGTATTATTGAATAGCTTTTATACTTATCTGAGAAAGTAAAGCCAAGGAGTATTGAATAAACTTCATTAACATAATTGGAATCTTTTCAGTCTAAACCAGCAGTTAGATACTTGAATCTGTGAACAATAATTGTTATTATGGAGTTAAAGATTCCTAATTTTTTAAGATTATAGCCATTAGGTATTTCTTTATTTTTGCACCTCACTTCGCCATCGTCAGAAATAGCCTATCTCGTCATTATTTTGGCCATTGAGTTCTCAACTAGTTGATGGGCATTTTATTTGACAAAGAAAGTCAAGGTATACGGTTTTGTAAGATCTGGATAAAAAGACCAAAAGGTCACCTTCTTATATAAATGTTTATGGCAATTTGTTTGAACAGTGAACTCTTTTGGGAGCCGGAGCGAACTTTTGCTGGCTTTCCTTTTCTTGCCTTTTTTTAAATCGGAGTCCAAAACCTCCTTCATTTAATAGTTTGACGTTTTACTTTTGAACAGAAGAAAGTGTCAGATGGCACTTTTGTCTACTTTTTGTGAATGCAATACCATCTAGATATTAAAACTGTACTAGCAAAACACTGCATCACCTATGCAAACTCATCTTACAACAAAGCACCATATAATAATTACTATATGATTGATTTTTTGCTCCAAAATGACTCTACTGATTGCGTTGTTTCTACCCATTTATCAGTTTTTTTATATACCAACATCAAAATTTGATATCTTTTCTCTAGTAAATCTCAAGTAGTATGAAATTTATCTTTTGGAAAATTATGAGAAGTGGGTGTGGCTTACATTACATGACAAGAAAGACAATTGGTGTTCATCACCTTTCTCATGAGGTTATCAGTCTTTTTTTCTTTTGGTCCTCACCACCTTCTTTTGTCTGGCTTATGTTGGAATGGCTGTCATGGACATTGTTGTATATTTGTTGCCCATATCAATACATAGCAGCTGGGGTTATCGAGTTTGCGACCCGATCGTTCCTCTCTATGATAAAATAAAACAATGATGAAGAATGAATAAGAAGAAGAAGAAGAAAGACCTGTTGATCATTTTCATTTGTTGGGATTAATCTTTCATAAACAAGGTGGTGAGACCAAGTAGGACGCTGTTTTTTATAATCTCTTATCAACGAGTTGAAAGATTATAATCAATCAAGATGGTGAGACTGAGTGCAACGCTGTTTCTGTAATCAAGCAACAACATTACAAGTGGAGTTATGCTTCTAGAAGACTACATGGAAGTGAGGAAAATCTAAAAGATGGCTATATGCCAGCCATGCTTTACGTATCTGAATGCTGAGCAACAATTTTAAGGAAAAAAATGAGTACTGGCAAGGGTATATCAATAACAATGATGCTTATTTCTTCCTTGCGTTTCTTTTTTCCTGGTCTAATGTAAGAATCTTGGTTTTTTTTTTTTAAAAAAAAGGAAAAAGGTCTAGGTTAATATATGTATATTTTTTCTCTTTCTTTTTTCTTATCAAATCCCCTTTCACTCAATGTTGCAACAAAAGCCTCTGGACGCACCAGGTGTCGGCAGGATTTGATTCTGGGTTGGTTGCTTAGTAGCAAACTGACTATGCCACTATACTGCAAGTCTGCAACAGCACTCACTACTCCCCATAATCTTACACGTGAAGAATTGGAGAATAAAGATATTAATAAAAAGGCAAGTGATGTGTGACAAGAATAGCTGTGTAAGAGAAGTAATGAGAATAGAAAAGGTACCCAATTGTAGGGAAAGGGTTGTTTCACATGGCTTATTGATTGTTATTCAACTGCATAAACCTCCCTGATATTGCGTGGATTATTAGCCATGAAAGAGCTCGGAGTATGTGCATGCACGTTTCAGATATTACATGTATGCTCTTAAATATTTTGGACTTGTGGTTCTGTCTTTTATTCTTTTGCTTATGAATATAGAAGAAAAATTAGCTGACTAGATGTGTAAATTATGCAGTGGATATGGAATTGCTGCACGGGCATTGACAGCAGTAATCAGGTCTTATGATGGCCGTGGACCACAAACAAGTCTTACGAATAACATTCTCAAGATGCTTGGGCTTTCTTCGCCAGATGAACTAATCGGGTATTCCCTTATTTTTAGTTATATGTTCTCAATTGATGTATGAATTGATTACTGACATATCTTACTATAGTATGGAATAAATATTTAAACAACATGACTCTAGAAGATATAACAAAGGACATGAACTTAGGTTGCAATTCTATTTACTAAATCCTGATTAAATTATTTTCTGTTACAAGTTGAGTTGAATTCATAATATTGTTGCTAAGTACTCATACTTCTCCTTGTCCAATTTGTACTCGAGAAAATCTTCAAAACATTGTGAAAGTCAAATGTTGGGAAGTGAATCTGAGTGGTTTTATCAAAAAGTGGTTACATCTTTCAAGGACTTAATGCAATTTTGTCAAGAAAAGAAAAAGAGGAATATTACCATTGCCCCGGAATATCAGCCAATTAAGTATCATTGTCCCATCAGATATCTTTTCTGAGTGGAAGCAATGGAACAAGTTCCTCTGTGCTTCATTAAATTTTTTTTAACAATAGCTGGTAAGTAGATATGAAAATACGAAATAAACAACCCTTAAGCCTCACCAATAAAGAGAAAATACGTGAATATAATTGCTGCCCACAGGCTGCAACGATGATGCTGAGCACTGTAGAGCGTGACAGGATCTAAGTGAGTGAGTTACAACCTCTGCATCCATATGCCATGATCCATCAGTAGTGGAGGTGTTTGGATTCAGGTGCTGCTCTGAAGACAATCTTCTATGTGATGCTGGAGGGTCATGGAAGAGTGCACGAGCTCCAATATGAGTGTCCTCCGATGCTTGACCTGTTGAAGAAGGATATAAGTTAATAAGTCTCAACGATTGAATCAATTGAACCAGAGTTTTACACATCCTAAAATTCTGTTATTCCTCTCACACAATACTCAGTGTGCAGCAGCTGCAACAATGTCCTTTATGTTACGAGAGTTCCTTGTGACTCATTCTCTCTCTGCATTAACCAAAGGGTGTTTGTAGAAACCAAAGTACCCCTCAGACCGATTCCTTCTTTTATGGCTTGCCACACATGCCTGGTGTAAATTGTAATGGATAAGCAACTAATTGACCGTTTCCTTTTTATGCACAAAGAGTACATGAGGCCTTTCCATCTGCATTTACGGAGGTTATCCCTTGTTAAAGTTGCGTTGTTGGACACCAGACATGGGGAAGCCATCAGTTTAAGTGGCGTCCTGACATTTCATGGTTGGTGGGGATGCCCAAGTTTAGTACATGGTAGATGGGTTTGATCGAGAATTTCTCTTTTTTGAACTACTAGTTGACTTCATATACCAGCAGAGCATTTCCTGTTCTCTAGAAAGTAACTTAGTTCCCCGGGGCGCAGGGGGGGCGCAGGGATGGGGGAGGGAGGGGGGTTATTTAGATAAAACTATGGGTGGTAACCCTGATATTTCATTAAAGAGAACTTAACAAAACAGTGAAGGTTACAGAGATAATGACAAAGAGATAATACCAGAGAAGTACATAACGGGAGTACATTCAAGTTACCTAAGAATAACAACTATCTAGATAAGCTAGAAATACCCAACGCAAAAGATACATCATTATGAACTCAAAAGTGTAAGACTTAATAGTAAGTAAAAATAAAACACTTCAATCAATGAATGATCATCCATTCCGTTTGTGCTTTCATCAAGTAAGCAATGTGAATCTAGAAAGGAGATTTTCATTCGGATATCAATTGTGTGGATGCATTTGAAAGCCTGTAGACGAATTGACTTGTGCAAGAAATTTTTTGATGTTAAGAAGGGTTTGTCTTGTATCTCCGTAACATATGGTCCATTTATTTATGGGCAAATGACAAGGATGATTCACAATCTACTACCATTTACTAATTAGCTCCACCCCCAACCCCCCACCCACCCACCCACCCACCCACCACCACCACCACCACCACCACCACAAAAAAAATCTAGGTTGCGAGCCAATTTGTGGTACATTCATGATGCGAATCACCTAAAGTAATGAAATAAACAATAAAAGAAGAGAATTGATGACAATTGATTCAATCGGCTTTTTAATTTATGAAGTTTTAGTATTTAGTTTTTTTCTTATCCACATGCACATGAATAATACATGTATACTTATTTAAACGATATTAAAAATGCTCGAGGGTATCTCGAACCCATATATCTATCTAATTAAACCCTACGTACCACATACCATTCAAAATAGAGTATTGCATACCCGTACCCATACCATGAAGTAAATCATTCCATAAATTTGGTAGCACTGTGCATTTTCCTCCAAGGCATTGGACCATCACCAACGGTTCACAAGCCAATAGCAAGGGTGCATATGTTGTACACTTCCCTCTATGGTCCTGGACCACCTCATGTGGTTCTGCATCCATCAGCCAGTAGCAGTGTTAGTGAGGAGGTTCCAAGCAAAGAATCTTGGCGAAAATGGATTCATTACTAGAGGGGATCTTCACCACCACTTGTCTAGTAAGGTTTATTGAAATCTCTGAGACTAATAATCCCTAAACCCCCTCTTCTGTTAGTTAAACCCATCCTATCCCATTTGGCAAGGTATTTGATATTTGATAGAGCAGACTGGATCCAGTTGAATGGTTACCTGCTTTTACTTAGCCCATCTGCAATATGAGCACAATGTGACGCATTGGGATTTTACATATGAGCTTCACTGTGGGATAATTTAATTTTGACTATATTCACTTTCTCTATGGTGTGGTATTATTCTTAAGCGTATGTGTTCTCAACTTGTGGGACTAGTCTCATTTTTTGTGAGAAGTTCTTTGTTCAAAAAATAATGTGGATTGGATAATGGTCTGTTCTGCCAAAGCACCTGTCATCAAACTTATGATACTAGCTGCCCTTTTTGTGTAATTTTTCTTTAATAAAAAAACAACATAGAAGTGAGATAATGATCACATTGCACTTGAGAATAAGGATGACAATGACAGCGATTAACAATTGGACCTTTTGTAAACTTGGTTTTTCATGTAAATACAGTATGAAATCTTAAATACAGTATGAAATCTTTATAAAGCTTAGTTTAACAATTATTGCTAAATGCAGTCCTGCATCTGTCTTGTCTCTTTTATGACATGTGTTATTTTCAGTTTGTCTGAAACACATTAGCATTTCTTGTTATTCATAGGAAGGCACATTGCAGAACCTCATGCCTCCTTATATGGGACTGCTTGACATTTAGAACTACTTCGAGTGTTTTAATTGAGAAATTAGCCTAAAACGTGACTTCCTCCTTGTATGGCACAGGTGGACCTATGCAGATCCCTCTTGGGCTCGTATTGCTGCACTTGTCCCTGCAGTTTTCGCTTCTGCTGGGACCGGCGATGAAGTTGCAAATAAGATATTATGTGACTCTGTTCAGGAGTTGGCTGATAGTGTTAAAGCTGTTGTCCAGAGACTTGGATTGTGTGGTAAAGGTTAGTGGAAGCCCAATATGAGTACTCAAGATCTGTTCAAATTGCTTAGCATTTATATGCGTGAACCAAGATTTAGTCCCATGGATTCTAACTGAAGTGTTTCTTTTTTGGTTTATCATCAAATTAAGTGAATTCATCTGAATATAAAAGTACTTAATGAGTTGCAGATGGAAAGAGTCCTTTTCCGCTTGTTATGGTTGGAGGTGTTCTTGATTCTAATAAGAACCCGGACATAGGGAAGGAAGTCATAAACTGCATCTCCAAGGTCTATCCAGGTGTTCATCCTATTCGACCTGAGGTGGGTAACTTCACTATTTTAACTCTTAACCGTCAGAAATTGCTGTTCAGGAGCTTATTAGACAATGCTTGAAAACTTTAATGGCAGCCTCATTCATGTGACTTCCAAACTGAAATAAAACTAGGTGGAGTTGTGATTGTTAAAAACCTGTCACTATTATCAATTTTGTTTATGTTTCATCAGTTGAGAAAATCAAATGTTGATTACTTTAGGAACTGTGAGAACGATGGGTAAAGGTAAGCAAGTATATATGGCAATTGTTAGGAATATTGAGCTGGAAAACTTTTGGAAGTTTGGGCATCTTCCATTAGGAATTGTTGCTTTGGTCTGTAGGGCCGTGAAAAGGCAAAGAAAGTAAAATTATATGGAGTTTATGAAAAATTAGGAAAGTTTACCGTGCAGGTGAAACATCGATATCAGTAGTGTACCAAAATGAGTATGCTAAGGTGCATTGGATTTGCCTGCCACTGGGTTGGAGGTAAAGGTGTGGGGTTGAGTTATGATGAGTTCCCAAGTTCCAAGATCGGGCTATAGCCTTTGCTTGAAAGAAGAGAAAGGAAAAAAGGAAGGGTTGAATTGTGTGTAATTGAGGTGCATGAAATTGCACTAATTTGATGATAAGAGAACAGGAGGAAAGTTTTCAATTAGTATTCTAGACTGACTTTAATATTTAAGTGTGATGACTGGTGTGTAAGTGATCGAACAAATCCAGCTGGACGAGTTCACTCACTCAAATGAGACATAAAGATGGATTTGCTCTTTATTTGCTTCCTCTTTTCACCTTTTTGCAGTTGGGTTTCTCAAGTTCCTTCTTGTTATGGTAAATGTTTGTTCAAGTGATCGTTGGTCCTTCGCATTGCAGGTGGAACCTGCTGTTGGTGCAGCAATGGTGGCTTGGAATCGTTATGTCAAAGAATCTAAATCGTGACCATGATAATTGAAAGTTTGATTCCAGTGGTGGAGGAAACCTCTGCCCCGTGAAACATTGCACAATTGCAGATAGGGGATGAACACAGACTGAACAATACGTATAATAGGAGATTTCGGAGCTGTTGGCGAATTAGAACGCCAATTGACTATCATTTGACATCATGATTCTTGAGTTTGTGATTTTAATTAGCTTCTAGAAAGCATGATTTTTTTATTTTTTATTTCCCAAGATGTAAAAATATGAGAGTAGAAAGAAAGTTGGATTTAATTCACAGATTTTTCTTGGTTTTTCTTGCTTGAGTTTGGGCAGATTGTTGTGTCCACGAGACAACATTATAACCCGGGTCATGCACATCTTCCATGATTCTACAACTGTATGCATAATGTCAGAACTTGCCCTTTTCAATTGCATTTCTCCTTCATAAGAGTTGAGTTGAATATAGATTTACCAAAATCATCTGATCATTAGTGTATTTTGTCGTTATTTTCCATCAAAATTGAATAGTAACAGATGGTGCCCTTTGGCCTTCCGGTAGTGCAAACTTTCATTCTACATATAATGAGCAACTGTTCGTTGCATGGTTGCAAACCTTTCTAATACTTTGCCGATGATCTGAGTATCAAATTGGAGAGAGTTTCATAGGTACAACGTCATAAAATGCATTATGTGACATAAATAAAAAAATTATTGTGTCAAATCACAAACTCATCTAAAATTTCTTTAGATAATACACAAATTAAATGATTGAACTTGTATTGCTGCTGGTCTTTGCTGCATTCACTTTGAAAATTACAACAAAAATTTGAAAATACCAAGATCATCTAATACCATATCTCAATACTTGATTACACAAAAATTTATTACCAAAGTAGGGATTAGAGCTGTATAGATTAGTATCCCTGCTTGTAAACTGAAACAAGCAGTCTGTCAACCCAGTCAGCTGCTGCTTACTTGGTCGAGTAGCTCTATAATAGGCAAAGATAAAATTAAGGGCCCAGATGTAATTCCTAATTTAGTTCGCAAGTTATTTTCACTTGCATGCTGAACCTCACAAAAAGCGGGGAAATATCAAAATATTAACAGCAGAATGTATCCAGGCAGTTCAGCTGACTAAGAAGAAGAAAGTTTAGATTTAGTAGTTTCTCCTCCATCCATTTCTCTTCTAATCAATTTCAGAGTCTCCACAACCTGTAAGAAGGAAAAATAAAAAAGGTTAGATTAAAAAGATAAAAAAAACATATTTTAGGCAACTACATCATCGGAAGCATGAATGAGAATGGAGCAAGACTATACTTAGAGTCGAAGATTGAAAAGATTAGAAGCAGAAAGTAAGGGAAGGGAGATCTAAAATGATGATTTTCCTAAGCAGACAAACACTATTAACTTACAGTACCATATTAACATAGGAAGTTGACAAAATTAGAAACTGATGTTGGATCATTAATCTGGACTTTGTTATCTTTTTACGTCTGAAATTTTTTTAGGTCACTGGTTGATCTCAACATTCAGGCTTATATACTGTGACTAGTATCATATTTACACACATACAAAATTTGGCAAACATTGCTCAAACGTGACAATATTCAGGTGCATTTTCACTTTTATATTCATGAAGCACCAAAGATATTTTCATAATTTCATAAGAGAAAAAAAAAAAAAAATGCTAAATGGACTATTGAGATTGAATTCAAAGTGGACTCAAAACTATAATATAACCATCAACCTCCGTACTTTAGATTACAGGACCAGTATACCACTGGAGGGGGTTTTTCATATCGGATAGTGGATATTGGACTATATATCGGGATATGCCTTCATATTTGGGTGCTCATATTGAAAATTATATATACAACAAATATACCTTAGAGGTGATTTAATATTGTAATATCATCTATCTAACAAGTATTGCATAGCATTATTAACAGGTAAAGAAATTTAAGAATATATACATACATACAAGTGTGACATGATAAAATAAACCATGAATATATTCAAGAATATATACAAACATGCATCAGAAGATCATATATGAGATATAATTATGTGATATATGTAAAATCATAATGGCCACTTAAATTAAGGAAATAGTGGGGAAAAAAAGAAACGTGTTCTTACACCAGGGTAGTGTTGTAATACAGGAGAGTAATGATCAAGTGCTATATATATCTTCTCAAGAAGACCCAATAGAGTATCAACTTCATCTCCTAATAGATCAACCTGCGAAAGAGACATCTTTTAACTATAAATTTAATGGTTTTAACTGCAAACAAAGCAACGCACCAACTATATTTGTTTTATTCCCCTACAAGTAATAGCACAAAAACAGTATTTTAAGTTTCTAAATGTATACCTCAATTTCAGCCTTATGAAGGTCTTCACATCTTGCTTCAAATTTTTGTTTGTACCATGAAACCTTTCTTTTGAGTAGGTCACCCTGCTGTTTGATTTGACTACATTGATGGCTCAATAGGCTTAGCCTGTAACGAGGACATAGAACTTCAGTCATGAAATTGCCAGCAGAAGTGAAAACATGCAATAGTTTACTAAATCAAAAGGAAAAAAAAAAAACAAAGCAACAGGAAACTAGTTTCTTCTTTAAAGAAGCATGACTACACCTTTTTATAACCCAAACTAAAACTGCACAGGAAATGTTGAACTTCTAAGACGGCCACAGATCTCACGAAAGCATGAAACCACACTTAACGATCCTAGTAAGAGAGTGAAGACCTAAAAGTTATAGGTTATTTCCATTATTTTCTAACGATTGGATAGCTCAGTATCATTTCGCCGTAACAAAACCTTTAGCATCAAATTAGAAGAGTGCATCATGTATGTTTACTAAATCAAAGAAAAAAAAAAAAAACAAAGCAACAGGAAACTAGTTTCTTCTTTAAAGAAGCATGACTACACCTTTTTATAACCCAAACTAAAACTGCACAGGAAATGTTGAACTTCTAAGACGGCCACAGACTCTCACGAAAGCATGAAACCACACTTAACGATCCTAGTAAGAGAGTGAAGACCTAAAAGTTATAGGTTATTTCCGTTATTTTCTAATGATTGGATAGCTCAATATCATTTCACCGTAACAAAACCTTTAGCATCAAATTAGAAGAGTGCATCATGTATGTTCTGCTTCAGCATCAACCATAAAGCTTTTATGACAAATTTTGGGTGGTGGGTAGACCTACAAATGGTATGTGCAACCAAATGAAGATTTAAAAACCAATCAAAACCTAAGCCACGGCTTCATTTTATTAATTTTTAAATATTTAAAATTTTCAAGGAAGCAAAACCTACACTTATGACATGATCTTAAATAAAGAATTGGCAAGTTTTTCTACACAAGGTCCTCTTTTAGGATTAATGTTTAGAGGATTCAAAACTAGTAAAACTATGTTACTTTTGTGCTATGTATTTTAAAATGTTAAAAGAATGATCAATGGTTTGATTTTAAATTTATATGCCCCACGTGACAGATTTGTCCAACTCCTTACTTTTAAGTTGGTTATATCTTATGGGTGTTAGCATTGGAAAAACCACGGAAATTAACTTATGTTTTTAGGCAGTTTATATAAGAATATATCATATCTTGCAATAGTGGATTTCAAGTTCAGATACTTTACTGGTACTTTTCCACATATGAGATTCAAGATAAATCCTATCAGTAACACCTACCTCATGTCTCCCTCCACACACACAACACAGACACATGTACAACACAAATTCTTTAAGAAAATACGGCTTTATGGCTTCATTTTAATAAGCCTACAGACCCCATAGTGCTCATGATAAACAAGTGTACAACTCATGATGGAAAATCACATACGGAACACATGATTCAGTGACTCACATAGATCATTGCCTTACAGGCAATGTTTCTGACCTTATTTTCCGCTTTAAATTATCAGTCCAAATCATTCTAACAAATAACTTAAAATGAAATGATATAAAGAAATTACATTAGGTTGACTCAGAATGTGCCGGACACCTAAACTGTAGAATCTTCCAGAGTTATTTTTTCTAGACCTAAATGCCATATTTGGAAGGAAAAAGGTCCATGAGAACTTAATGCATACAAATATGAAATGCTTCTCTTGATTAATGGCAAGTAGTAGTGATATGAGAAGTTAGGTACAACTTTGAAACCTCAATTTAAATCTAGGGATAATTGTTTAAGGTTCACAAAAGTAAGAGGTTTTCTTCTCTAGCAAGCACACCTAAAACCCTCAAGCATGGGGTAAAAGTCATGTGTAGCCCAATGTAAAGAAGCACCTGACAAAATGGTTTTTAAATAACTCATGGAATCAAGGAACAAGATGTCATTTATACACAATTGTAAGCATAGAAATGAACTAGCAAGTAACATAACCACAAAGAAATTTTGATTTTATTTCACACAATCAATTATATTGTTGTCAAAGCATACAAGCTTGTGTAATACTAAAAAAGGTTACTGACTGCAAAAGTTCAGGCAATAAATGTCGAACGTCAACTGTATCTACACGAACATGTTCTATTCATAATGAAGTTCTTATCACACATGGTAACTCTAACAACCAGCTAAATACATGTTGATACTGCTTTACACAGTAAATATCCCTTTAGACTGAGAAAAGTATGTCAAGAGAAAAAAACACTAGGGTAAATGTCTCAAACTCGAACCGTGACGATATAACTACATGAGAGATTTTGGATGTGATAGAGGCAATTTAAGATGGAGCCATTCAAGTCCAACATCAACAAAATTAATTATATAACTAAAGTTTTACAAGAAAAAGAGAGAAGAACGAAGGAAGAAAAAAACCTCGATTCATTTGTTTCAACTTTTTGTGTCAACCTGCATTCGCAATCCCACATAGTTTTTGATAACTCCCTCACTGAAATGACAATGGATTCTAACTGCTTATCTTGCTCTTTATCCTTTGTGATTGCTGCCTCTAGCTTCTCTTGTTTCTCTCGAATATTGTTATGAAGAACTTCATTCTTTCTCTCCATTTCTTCCAAATCATTCGATATAACATTAAGTTTCTGATTTAGATTATTAATCTCAACTTCCTTTTGATGAATTTGCTGAACTGCCCCATCAAATTTACACTTCAACAAGTCCCATTCAGTCTTCATGTTTGCAATTACCATTTCTTGCTTGCTTTCACTTTCTCTGCACAGATTAAGTTGATGCCACACCAAGTCAAACTGCTCCTTCTGCTTCACCAATTGGGAGCTATTCTCTAACTCCAACATCTCTTTTTGCTTCAACAGACTTGACAGTGATGATATTTCCTGTTTCAATCTTTCATTTTCTTCAATTGCCACAAGTAATCTCTTCTCCTTTTCTTGAAGATCTGTGCTAATGGATTCCTTCTCCTCATACAATCTAACTATAATAGGCTCTATGCTCGAATGAGCATCTGCTATAGCTCCACTGTATATAATGCCATAGTTATCTTCTGTGATCTTGGCCACGGTTTCCAAACCCTCCTTGCAACTTTCAATTTCATCAACCAAGTCTTTTATCACATTCTTGTATTTTTCTTCTTTGACAATGGCTTCCATGTTCACTTCCTCAACAGCCAAGCAGAGCCTTTCAACCTCCTCAATTAAGTTTGCCTCTGTCGAAACCTGTGGATCAACACATCTTGCCTCCCTACTTTCAGCCGCTAGCAATCCTTGCACCCATTTATTTTCCATAACAAAGGTATCAATCCTCTCCTTCATCATACATGATATGTCACGACCATCATCAATACTAGGCATCTCCTTGTTCTCCAAAAGCAGATTATCCAATTTAGAAGCTAATTCTGAAATCTTTTTCTTCATTATTTCAAAATCCTTTTCCTTACTAAAACCTTTCTCCTTGAGGAAATCCCTTTTAAATCTGAACAACTCTTCTGTCTTCTCATGCAAAGCTAGCTCGTGTTGTCTCTTCATTTTGTTCATTTCTGTTTTAAAATAGGCTATGAGCTCTTCCTTCGACATGTGCATTAGCTGGGGTGAGTCGCTAGGGATGAGTTTTGCGGACACCTCAGACTTCTCAACCAGACCATTCAAGCTACCAATTTCTTTACTTCCCACAACCTTCCAAGGGACACTATCCTTCTTTTTTCCATTACGCAATTCTTCAGCATTCTCAGTGCTTCTGTGTGATGCCAACAGTGCCGAGTCAAAGTTAGAAACAGACCTATAGAGAGCATCCAGATCCTGACGCATCGAAGAAATTTCATCAGTCCACTTCCTCCAGTTCTTACTTATGGTATCCACAACACTTTGTTGTTCGCAAATCTTTGTTTCAAATTCATCCTGGAGGCTTGTGATGAGACTCTGAACCATGATACTCCCTATTTCTCTTTTAACCCCTTCTTCCAATTGTTGCTCGCTTACTGAATCCTCTGGTGCTTCTCCATGAGGCTGTTGAAGCTGTTTTTCTGCAGCAATCCTTAACCTATCTAATTGCTTAACAAAATCTAATTCCTGTCTCACATCCAGAGAGCAGAATTTTTGTTTCTTGGTTTCTAACTTCAAACCAAAGCTCTCGTTATCACCTGCAGCGGACTCGTAATATTGTAGTTTCTTAACCAATACATCAAGCTCAGCATCCTTTAAAGCGGTTTTCTCGGTTGCCTCTTCCTGTATCGCATTCACCATTCCTTTGATCATGGAATTACTCACCATTCTCGACACAGTCAAACGGGCACTTAGATCATCCAAATAAGAATCCATTTCGTCGAGTAGTGATTTCTCAATATAACCTGAATCACTGCCAGTATCATCATAGTCTTTAGCACATCCATATGACAGCATTAGCCCATCAGTCGAAAGCCCTGACCTTGAACTCAAAACATCATCAGCCTCCATCAACACCTATTTTGATCAGTAAACCCCAGTCACATACATAATAAGCAACACAAATAATCTGATTTAGCTAAAAAATGCTAACTTGATGCGAATTTGAAACTGATAAAAAAGAAATCGAATTGTAATCAAAGGCAAAAAAAAGTTTTAGGGCAATGTTCATCTCCAAATACAACTCATAATAACCCTTCCCAAAAAAAAAAAAAAAAAAAAAAAAAATCACATTTCAGTGCAACTACAAACAGTTCGTTTGTTACACATAAGAATAAACATAACATAAATATCATCTTAAGAAAAGGAATTCAATATTAAAAGCATTACAGCATAAAAGATAAAAATGATATCTTTCTCATTTTTTTTCCCATTAAAAAGAGAGATTGCACAAAGAAGAAGCTAGCAAAAGAAATGAGAAAGGGCATTTACTCACAGATTCTCCTTTCCGCTCTTTAATTTTATCTATTTTTGTATCAAATTTAGGGTTTATGCGTGTGTGTGAGAGAGAGAGAGAGAGAGAGAGAGAGAGAGATGGAGTGAAGGGAAAGGAAACCAATGCAAAGGTGACAACTTTGAGGAAAGTAGGGGGAGAGCACTGAAGGGAGAGAGAGAGTATCGGCGGCAAGGCTCTGAACTGCCTTTTGGAAAAGTTGGAGCTTTTTAATACGGACGATTGCACATAAATTTTTATGCGAGAATACGACATATACCGTTGGATCGTCTCAGTCCCGAGATCTTGAAGTTGTACGCATAGAGATAAATATTCGTGACCAACAATTGGAACCCTGGCTGTTCATTGGGGTTTGCCTTTCGAATCGATTCGAGATTGGGGTCTCTTTTCTTTGAGATCGGATCCGATCTGATCGATTTGGATTGTGTTAAAAAGAGGGAAAGAAAAAAAAAAAAAAAAACCAGTTGAAGTTTAGATTTCTTCTTCTTTTTTTTTTTAACTAATATTTTTATAATTTATTATATTTGCTCATCACTATAAGTTATGATTATTGTTAAGTTTATGAGATAGATAACCTTAATTACTACCAAGACTTTGGGCTGGGCCTGGCCCAATACCCGTGTACATTTGTTATGGATTTGACTCGGTCGTGAGCCTCACAAATAAAATTACAATCGATGGACCGCCAAGATCGTCTCTTGCTTTAAATGCAAGTCCGCGAGAGAGCAAAATTCAACATTCATACGTTTTCTGAATGCAATTTGAGATGGCAAGAACAACACCGCCATCGTCCTTCTTCCTCCTCCTCCTCCTCCTCCTCCTTCTGCTGTCCGTGCTCTTGCTTGCTTGCTGCCCGGCCGTGGCCGAGGCCGAGGACTCTGCGAAAACAGGCCAAAAGCAGAAGATTGTAATGAGCGAGTCTCAGTCTTTTGATAGCAGCGGGAATGCGGTTAAGTCTGGGATGCCGGAGTTCCGGTTGAGATCCGACCCGAATGCAGCCATACCCGAGGCGATGGTACGCGCCCACGAGCAGCGATGATAATGGGCCGCCAACTACCTAATTTAAATTTTCTATTGCATGGGCCTAAAAAAAATTTGGCAAGTCCATTTGCGACATCATACTCCCTCCCCGGGTCTTTGTTTGATATCGTATTGGATGCTTTATTGTAAGCCTATTTTGTGAAAATATGTGTGAATCAACAATTTCTTTTCTCTTCCTACTACTTCTTATTTACTATTTTATTTATTTATTTATTTTTTTATTTGAGGATGGGTTTTTGCTTATCGGCGTTTCATTGCCGCGGTGATAATGTAATAATACAACATCCCGACTCTTATATATGCCCTCGGTGCATGACCATTCTTAGTTGGTGGAGCGATTTGTCTGTTAATTACGAGACCTTAGCTTGCTAACTAGCTACACACAGGCATCCTCTGCTATCAGCTTCTTAAAGGGAATATGGCCACTTAGGCCGCGGAAGTTTGAAGCAATAACAGGTCTATGATGTTTTTAGATGTTTTGGGCCATACACACGCTACACTGATGTATTCAAGGAGTCTAGAGCCTTGGCCGACAAGCCTGGGTAATCTTCGAAATTTTCATCAATTGTGAAGGGGATAGATCATTGCTACTTTTTTATTTTAAAAACAAATTTCTATCAAACTAATCATTTTCTTTTCTATATTTTCATAGCGTGAAATTAACTTTACCTTTTTTCGAGTAGGAAAATAATTACATGAGATTTTTGAAATCTAAGAAGGGAAAAAAAAAAAAAGAGTAATTTAGGGGGGTATCTCAATTGTTCTCCCTTTTATTCTCTCTCTCTCTCTCTCTCTTAAAGTAACCTGTTTCTTCTCCTCTCCTATCTCAATTGTTCTCCCTTTTATTCTCTCTCTCTCTCTCTCTCTTTCTTTTAAAGTAACCTGTTAAATTTAGATTCAACTGCTCCCTGACGAACTAATTAAAAGGGTCGATTCAGACGCATCATTGTAGCTCACCTGCATGAGCTTGATGGATTGAACCTTGTATAATAATAATAATAATTGAGTGACATCCATCAACCGATTCAATGTGAAAATAATGCATGCTGCTGGAGACACCACAACACAATCAATCTCAATCTTATAGAGACCCAAAAATGCCTTGCCTTGACTACTTTTAGTTTCCATTGATGTTAAAATATATCCCACATATGACATTATTTGAATTTAACAAGATAAGATAATTATTAGATTTAAAAAGATATGTACGGTTGAGAGATAATAAAAGAAGTTGTATTCATATCTAGTTACTGTTATGGAGGATAGAATAAGTGTTATATATTGAACATAGGAATTGTTCTCTCTCTGTTCATGCTTTTCAATTTGATCAGATTATCCCATTGAGTCTAGTGAAGTAAAAAAAAGGGGCTAAGTGAGAGAAACAATTTCTACAGACTTTTCTTCAAGAAAGAGATTTCATAATGGCTGATTCCGGTATGTCTTTATTAAATCTCTTATTTTTTTGCATAAAAAATAAGCATGTGATTTTTTCATGATAGTTGGAGATTCTATTTCAACAAAATAATATTTTTACATGTAGTATCAGAGCAGGATTGAAACTATCATGATTTTCCTTTTAATATAGAGATCAATTTCCTATGATGTTTTCCGGATTTAATGAAATATTAATGAAATAATGTCGTAGCCGGAGTCCATGTCTGATAATCGAGATTACTTCTTAATTATCGATTTAAAAAAAAAAATCGAAACCCTTATCAGCCAAATCTCAGTTCGAACAAAATTGAATCTTTTTGAATTAAATTGAAACGGACCAGCAAAATTGATCAATCGAAGTTGGTGGCGCAATTGGCTAGCGCGTAGGTCTCATAGCTATTGAGTTATTCTGAGGTCGAGAGTTCGAGCCTCTCTCACCCCACTACTCTCTAATTCTTTAACTGTGAAATTAAAAAAAAGGGGCTCGAACCTGTTAATTGCAATATGCTTTAGCCCACTGAGCTATTCAATTTTTTTTTATTATTCTGGGATATTATTTATCTGTTTTAAACTGTAAACCGATTTTTGCTTTGTTATTTATCGATCAATATTTGTATTATGGTTAGCATGTTGTCACCAAAGTGATATTACTGAGAAAAGTTATAAATATTGAATTGAATTATGACTTTGCAAAATTATTATGAAATGATTATTTGATTATTATGGTTTGACCCAAAGGTATCCCAACTTTCAAGTAATCATTAAGTTATTAGTATATTACATTAGTTAATCCCAAAATTGAATGCAATATTACTAATGAAAATGATTTTCTCAAAGCATTAATATTGTGATGATTTTATTGCAGTGTCAGTTCCTTTTTCGCTTCATTCGCTAGCTTCTTCTATTCCAATCTTTAGTGGATCTAATTTCTCTCACTGAAAGCAACATATTCAGTTTCACCTAGGTGTTCTGGATCTTGACTTAGCACTGTGAATTGGCAAACCAGCTGTTATTACTGATACAAGCAGTTCGGAGCAGCGAGTTTTGTTTAAGTCGTGGGAAAGATCGAACATATTAAGCATTATGTTTATGTAAATGTGTATTGCGAATAATATTAAGTCAAAGCTTCCTCAAATTGAAAATGCAAAGGAATATTTCAAGGCTGTGGAAGATCGATTTCGTTCAGTGGACAAGTCCTTGGAGGAAGATTAATGGCTGAACTTACCACCATGAAATTTGATGGTAGTCGTGGAATGAATAAGTATGTCCTTGAATCTAGCTGCCAGACTCAAATCTCTGGGTATGAATGTTGATGAAAGTTTTCTTGTTCAGTTCATTCTGAATTCCTTGTCTACTCAGTATGAGCCATTTCAGATTCAATATAACACTATTAAGGAAAAATAGAATGTAAATGAATTGGTGAGTATATTAATTCAAGAAGAGGCAATGCTTAAGCAATAAGGACAACATTCAATTAATATTATGAGTCATGGAGTTGGAAGTAAAGGAAAGAAACCAAAAAATAGTTTCAAAAAAGATCCATTAAATGTTGCGGGATCCTCTCATGACAATGGAGCTTGCAAAAAGGAACATAATGGACAGAAATGCTATTTCTGTCATCGCTCTGGGCATTTACAGAAAAATTGCCCGAAACGATGAGCTTGGTTCGAAAATAAGGGTAAGCTATTGGCTTATGTATATTTCGAATCAAATATGATATAAGTTCCTTCTAATACATGGTGGATTGAATCTGGTTCTACTGTTTATGTTTCAAATTCGATGCAGGATACCTTTCGATCCAGAACATAAAGGAAAATGAGTATTTTGTAGTCTTGGGAAATGGAACTCAAGTACCAGTTATTGGTGTTGGAACTTTACGTTTGCTTTTAGAGTCAGGCCACTGTTTGAACTTATTTGATACTCTTTATATTCCTACTATTTCTAGAAATTTAATTTCCATGTCAAGACTTGATTATGATGGTTATGCTTTATATTTTGAATAAAAGGGTTTTCGTTTGTTGAGAAATGACTCATTTGTTGGTTTTGGTGTTTTATCTGAACGATTATTTAGATTTAATCTTAACAAAACTTCTACTGAAACACTCCTCACCTTGCATCATGATGTTGGAACTAAACGTAGCAGAGTTAATAAAAATTCTTCTTTGTTATGGCATAAAAGACTAGGTCATATATCCAGAGAAAGAATGTAGAGCTTGATAAAAGATGAGATTTTTTCGAATCTTGATTTTACTGATTTTGATGTATGTATGGATTGTATTAAAGGAAAGCAAATCAAACATACAAAAAAAGGCGCCACAAGAAGTGGAAAACTTTTGGAGATTGTCCATACTGATATTTGTGGATCTTTCTGTAGATACCAAAAAAAAAAAAAAAATGCTAAGTGGGCACACCCGCCGGACCCGCGGGAGGATTCCCGATCCCGCGGGGGCGATCCCGCGGGTTGCCTCCCGCGGGTTGTTTTCCGTTCTTTTCCGATTATTTGTTTCCTATTTTTGGACTGATAATCCGTGATCCGATTTTTCAGGAGAAAATTGAGCCGGATTTGGAGCTTCTTCGGTCTATAAAATACAAGAATTTAACCGGAGAGAGGACTTTTGGATTGGAAGACTTTGGGACGATTACGGGCGAGCTCATGAGATCAAGGAAAAGAGCAGAGCCATCTTCTCCTGGTCGGACGGTCAACGGAGGCAGCAGCAAGACTCCACCGCCACCCGAACCCACATAAAAAAGGGAATAAATTAATATTCCCGTTCTTGTAACGATCATATTTTCTTTTTGTAATCTGAATTTTTATTGTAACTCATCAATTTTGCAATGGAATCAAAGATGCAATTTTCGGGCGTACAAGAACTGGCGACCACAGTGGGAGCCCCTCTATTTACCACAGAGAATCTGGTGGCGCAGTCCGACCGGGTGCCGATTGGCTCAATGGTTGAGACGCTGGCATAGAAGTTGATCAGCAAAAATATGAGGAATTTCTTTCCTCCTCTGATTCGGAGCCTAGGCATCATCGCCGGGTGACGATGAAAAAAGGTGAGGCGTCATCGCCCACCGGAAATCAAAAGGCGTCATCGCCTATGAAAATTTACGAGGCGTCATCGCCCGTTGAAATTTAAGAGGCGTTATCGCTGTTGGCAGTGAAAATTTCTAAGTTAAAAGGATTTTCCACAACAGACCGCGGAGCTAACTCAGTAGCTCCGCGTTTGGCTACTTTTGCCTCGCGTTTGAGTAAAACGCGGAGATGTTTAATAGCTCCGCGTTCTGGTTTCTTAGCTCCGCATTTTGATGAGATTATCTCCGCGTGAGCAGATAACCAAAATCCTAAATTGATTGAGATTATAATTTGGGCTTATCCAAATATCTAAATTGAGTCCAATCACAATCCTAAATTGATTGTGATTGAGATTTGATCTTATCCAATACTCAAATTGAATCCAATCAGAATTCTAAATCAAGAGATTTAAATCAATATTAAATATTGGATTAGAATCCTTGATGAATACAAAAATCTTTATTCCTATTCCTATGGAAAGCTTTATTCCTATTCCTATGGAACTCTTTATTCATATTCCTATGGAAACTCTCATAACCACTAAAGTCTATAAATACCCTCTTTGAGGAGACTTTAGGAGAATCAATATATACAAGATCAATCAATCAAGAAGATAGAGGATCAATCAAGAATAGATCAATCAATTCATGATCATCTATCTTCAATCTCTTTGATCCTTCGGCAATTCAAGTACGCGAGAGAGCCTTGAAGCCTTTAGTGATCATCTTCTTTTCCCCAATTGAGATATTCTTCTGAAATCTTGGAGAATTCAAGTTACGCACAGAGCCTTGAGTTCGTGAAGATCAGAGAAAATCGCCATCTTCTTTCTGGAGTTCTTGAGAAGTTCGAGTTACGCGAGAGAGTCTTGAACAAATCAAAACCAGAGAAGATCGTCTATATTCGGCCGATATCTTTAAAAAAGAAGATTTCAACGTACCGATCGTCCAAAGGAGCTGCTTGACAGATCCCATCGCCACAGATCCCACGATTATTTTGTAAAAGAGAGAGATTGAAATATAAAATCCTCTCGTTTGTTCTTTTTATCTCTTGTTCACTTTCATTGTAATTTAAGTTAATTCAATGGGAGGAAGCGAAGAAACTTTTGCGATGAACAAACTGGCGACCACAGTGGGATGCAAAGCCAGTAAGGGTTGCGCTAGTCGCAAAATACCCAACACTCGCGAGAAACGCGAGTATAAAAATTCTTCAAAGCCAGTGTGTGATTCTCCACGCGAAGCTATTGCTGAGCCTAGCGAGAGACGCGAAGCCAGCAAGATTTGCCCTAGTCGCAAAATACTTAACACTCGCGAGAAACGCGAGTATAAAAATTCTTCAAAGCCAGCGTGTGATTCTCCACGCGAGGCTATTGCTGAGCCTAGCGAGAGACGCGAAGCCAGCAAGATTTGCCCTAGTCGCAAAATACTTAACACTCGCGAGAAACGCGAGTATAAAAATTCTTCAAAGCCAGCGTGTGATTTTCCACGCGAGGCTAAGCCAAGCGAGAAACGCGAGGCTGCTAGTGCTTGCAATAAACGCAAGATTCCTGACACTCGCGAGAAACGCAAGCATAAAAATTCTTTAAAGCCAGCGTGTGATTTTCCACGCGAGGCTAATACCGAGCCAAGCAATAAAAGTAAGGCCAGTAATACTTGCGAGAAACGCGAGATTCTCCGCGAGGAACGCGAGGATGATTGACAGATAGTTGTCAGTCATAAAAACCGCGCTAAGCTCGAAGCTATGATTTGCGTTAGTCGCAAAGATAAGCCAGCGTGCAAGAGTTTTCCTTCACGCGGGGCTATTATTCCAGAAGCTAAATTTCTGAAGACAAGCCAGGCCAGCGAGAAACGCGAGGCTAACATGGCAAGATGCAGAGTCATTCCTCAGCCCCGCGCTACAATATGCGAAGCTACTTCTAAGCTCCGCGTGGATCAACCTAACTGTAGAATCAAGATAGATCCTCGCGTCAGCGGACCGGAACTGGACTCCAGTAATCCCAAGAAGCTCCAGTGGGTTCCTAGACCCTCTCAAAAGATGGATAGGTCCCACGACTCCATGGCTAAGGTCACCAATCTCAGAAATTACTTGACAAAAATGAGAAATATGACTCAAGCTCAGCCACACTCAACATGTCATTGTGAGCAGCTCATAACAACCATATCTGCTGTATTGGATAAATGCTGTTATACCAAGAAGAGAGTGTCTGTATTTAACAGAATAACTGAGTCTCGTCAAGATACTCCGATAAGGAGGAAGAATAATCTGAGATATCAAATCACAGAAAAAGAGGTAAAGGCAGTGACCTCAAATATGGTCGGCAAAAGCAAAAAGATTATGGAGAAAGAATATGAGTCGGATGCAGATGATGAACAACCTCGCCATCTTACTCGACTCAAATCAGGTGCTGTTGTTCCTCGGAATTTTAAGAAACTTTCAAAAGGTTCTTATGATAATAATTCAGCTATAGCTTCCCCAAAATCTCGTGCATCTTCCCGGCCACGAAAGCCAGCATCGCATATGGTGGATAAATCCGATGATGTTGACCAAAGGATGGAAGTCCAAGAGCAGATGATTCGAGGTCAGCAGAAAGCCATTGATGACCTCAAACTAATGCTTCTAAAAGTGGTCGAAAATACCAAAAAGATAGCTGATGATAAGGCTAAAACTTCTTCGGAACCGCCACCTAAGGAAAATGAAGAAACTAAAAAAGAAAAGGCTTATTCGATGCATGAGGATGATGACAAATACTCTTTCTATGATCCTCATGGAGAAAAGATCGAGAAATTGCAAAGCCAACTTGATGCCTTAATGCACAAGAAAGAATTGAAAGAATCGGGGGTTTCAAGACCATACCCGCCTGAATGGGACTTCGCCCCTTATCTAGAAAAATATAAACCCCTTAAATTGGAGTCATATGACGGGAAGGGGTCCCCAAACCAGCATATATATTACTTTTTATCGCAGGCAGATCATCTAATGGGAAACGATCCCATAATGACCAAAGTATTTGCGAGCACCCTGCGAGGGCCTGCTTTTACATGGTTTATGCAGTTGCCCCCGAGAACCATAAATACTTGGTATGATGTCGAGAAACAGTTCTTGGCACGTTTCTTTGAGGATGATACCGAAATATCGGTTCATTCCCTCCTTGCGACAAAACAAGGGGAAGAAGAAACGGTTAAAAGTTTTATTGAACGCTTCAGGGAAAAATCCGTGTATTGTCGACACGGTATGACCCAGGAAACCCTGGTAGAAACCTGCAAGCATAACTTCAGGACTGACGTGCTGATAAGAATGGGAGCTGTAGAGTTCAGAACTTGGAAAGATCTGCTGAGGCAGGGAGAGCAGGCAGAAGATATAATTCGCCGGATTAAGGAATCTCGTAGCATGAGAAACTCTACAAATAACAGGCCATATCCACAGAATCCTGAAAATAAAGGGAAGGCTGTGATGGTATCAGTTGCAGATCCGAAGCCAAGACCTCAGAATCCGAGAGGTACAGGCCAAAATAAGCCCCGACAAGATAAAACTTATACATTCAAGACGGAGCAGACAGGTACTCTATTCCATCTCCTCCTAAGAAAGGGCTTGCTAAAACTTCCGAAAAATGAAAAACCGGAAGTCGTTGGTAAAACCAACGACCCTAACTATTGCCTGTACCATCGGAATGTCGGGCACCCAACTAAGGATTGCTATCCTCTTAAGAATCGAATTCAGGCATTGATAGAAGCCGGGATTCTCACACTTAAGGAGGAACAGAAGAAGGTTTCTGCAAATATGACAACTTTAATTGGAGCCAATAAGTTCCCTGTCGGAGCAATCCCTGCCAGAGTGATCCATGTACCAGTAGGAGAGTCAATATCGACACCAAGCATGGGCAGCCCGCACTTGCAAGCTAGCCCCTTGGATATGCTCCGAACCACAGCTGCGATCGAATCGTCCTCATTGGTTAGCAGCCGGATTTGGCTGGGGGTGCCGAAAATATTGACGATGATAAACATCATGCTTCTGCTATTCTCAATAGCCATTGGGATGGCTAATTGGGTACTATAAATATTTTTTTTCCCAATGCTATCAAAGCGGCGGGAAGAGGAGATAAAATTCCTCGCCAACCCTATCATACTGGGGGTAAAAGTATGAAATCAATCGCCCAATGCTGTTAAAGCAGAGGGAAGAGGAGATCAAGTTCCTCGCCAATCCTATCATACTGGGGGTAAAAGTATGAAATCAACTACCCAATGCTGATTAAAGGCAAATGGAAGAGGAAATCAATTCCTCGACAACTCACCATGCTGAGGGGAATAGCATGGGTAGCCCAACGCAAACGGCGATTGGTAAAGGCTAATCAAATCCGTTGATAGCTAGGAGTTTGCTAAAAATCCCGTGGACCTGTCATGTTAAGTTTTTACCTCTGACAGTATGATTTGGATTATTCCTATCTCCGTTCAAGTTACGCGTGAGAGCACTTGGACTAGGCATGCGCAATTTGGCGCCTCTGCCGAAATTAGATGGTCCTTACCCGATCATATCAGTATTAATGATCTAAGTTACGCAAAAGAGTCTTACATTATTTTACCAGAATTATCAACCATCTATTTGTTGAGCAAGTAAGATTCTTGAAGCCGACAGATAGAGAGAAAAATAATTTGCCTTTACTTCATAAAAGAAAAAGATTACAGAAGAAGAGGGAGTTATAGCTCTCCCAAAAGCTTCAATAATCTGACATCAAGCCTCATGGGGTGTTGAAATTCCCTGGTTCACATGCAAAACATCTCTTCTGCAAATGTCAAAAGTTCTTAGTGGATTATCTGAATATACTGCTACAAGAATCCTAATGAAGATACACAAGTTGGATTCGACATGCTACAAGCCCTTAGATGATCATCTCTATCGCTTTGAGCTGCCGCAGAGTTCTTGTAAAAAGTTTATCTTTTGGAGCCATGGCTTGAAACCTGAAACTATGATGTAAAGCATATACTTCTGGCTTCTTTAGAGTTACTTTTGCTGACGAAGACTGGTAAAGCCACATGCACTCCTCTTCAAGAAGGATCTGGTCCAAGTACTTCACTGCAAAAGAAGAATCAGGAGTTCTACAAAAATTTGGAAAATCTTCTAAGTATAAAAACGCGGAGCTAAGCTAAACTTCGCGTGCAACTAGAGAAATAACCTCGCGTTTTAAAACGCAGAGGATGACGCGATAACTTCGCGTAACAGAGTTTCTCTCTGTCTTCTCTTTAATAGCCCCGCGTTTCAAGCGCGAGGATGACGCGATAACTTCGCGTAGAGACAGATCAGAGTTCCTCTCTGACTTCTCCTTCTCCTTCAAGCCTTACGGCCGGAGAACGGCGATCTCGCCGGTAAAGCAAACAATTGGCCGGATTAAACTGAGCCAAAACATCTCAGAATGGTTCTTAGAAGACCAAGAGTTAAGGTTTTTACCTTCGGAAGACGCTGCATAGACTGGTTCGCCGTCGCGTCTACTTCCACGGCCGCTGCCATTAACGCCGGCCAACGTGCGTCTAACCAAACTCCTTTGAAATGACATCCTAATGATGGAAATTTATGGAGAGTTAAGGGGAGATCAATTGAAGATCATTCGTCGACATGAGTCATTCGACTACCAGAGTTTTGGAGTTTTCAAACTCTCCCGATGAAGAAGAAGAGGAGCCAGGAGCTCTATTTAAATAGATGATCCGCTGCTTGGTATTTGGCGCAGAAATTTGGAGTAATTAATGAAGCAATTACTCATTTCACTGAAAATGAAGTAAAGCTGATTAGCTCTGCGTAGGCGAGCATAACGCGAAGGAGACTTAGTATTCTAACTCCGCATTTCAGTTTAAGTATCCAAAGTATTTCAAAATTTGCTAAGTTCTAAGCCATTTTGAAAACTTTGGAGGGGGTTCTGTTGGCAGTGAAAATTTCTAAGTTAAAAGGATTTTCCACAACAGACCGCGGAGCTAACTCAGTAGCTCCGCGTTTGGCTACTTTTGCCTCGCGTTTGAGTAAAACGCAGAGATGTTTAATAGCTCCGCGTTCTGGTTTCTTAGCTCCGCATTTTGATGAGATTATCTCCGCGTGAGCAGATAACCAGAATCCTAAATTGATTGAGATTATAATTTGGGCTTATCTAAATATCTAAATTGAGTCCAATCACAATCCTAAATTGATTGTGATTGAGATTTGATCTTATCCAATACTCAAATTGAATCCAATCAGAATTCTAAATCAAGAGATTTAAATCAATATTAAATATTGGATTAGAATCCTTGATGAATACAAAAATCTTTATTCCTATTCCTATGGAAAGCTTTATTCCTATTCCTATGGAACTCTTTATTCATATTCCTATGGAAACTCTCATAACCACTAAAGTCTATAAATACCCTCTTTGAGGAGACTTTAGGAGAATCAATATATACAAGATCAATCAATCAAGAAGATAGAGGATCAATCAAGAATAGATCAATCAATTCATGATCATCTATCTTCAATCTCTTTGATCCTTCTGCAATTCAAGTACGCGAGAGAGCCTTGAAGCCTTTAGTGATCATCTTCTTTTCCCCAATTGAGATATTCTTCTGAAATCTTGGAGAATTCAAATTACGCACAGAGCCTTGAGTTCGTGAAGATCAGAGAAAATCGCCATCTTCTTTCTGGAGTTCTTGAGAAGTTCGAGTTACGCGAGAGAGTCTTGAACAAATCAAAACCAGAGAAGATCGTCTATATTCGGCCGATATCTTTAAAAAAGAAGATTTCAACATACCGATCGTCCAAAGGAGCTGCTTGACAGATCCCATCGCCACAGATCCCACAAACTATTGTAAAAGAGAGAGATTGAAATATAAAATCCTCTCGTTTGTTCTTTTTATCTCTTGTTCACTTTCATTGCAACTTAAGTTAATTCAATGGGAGGAAGCGAAGAAACTTTTGCGACGAACAATCGCCCGTTCCAAAGTCAAGCCAAAAGTCAAACCAGTCCCTAACCCGCTCTCAGAAGAGAAACCTGAGGCGTAAGGCCCAGCGGGCCCACCTCAACAGTGCCTCTGGAAAATTGCGGTCAGAAAATCCAGATCAGGAAACATCGGGAAGAAAAAATTCCAAAAAATGAAAATCCAGATCAGGAAACATCGGGAAGAAAAAATTCCAAAAATGAAAATCCGCAGGCGGAACTGCGGGTTGCACCGCACGGGGGCAACCCCGCGGTTCCAACCGCGGGTTGCACACCGCAAGTTGCAACCCGTGGGTTGCACTCCACAGGAAAAATCAAGGGTTGGTTCTGGTGTCTATTCGGGCACACGCACAGTGAGCACACAACGCACATCTAACTTTTTGGTTACCCTCTCAGGTGCACCATCCCGTTCTTCTACAAACAAATATAAGGATGTGCTCATGAACTCACCTGAGGATAGGTCTTCAAATTTCTCTTCGGATGAACATATTCATGATAGAATCCTCCAAATCCCGAAGAACAAGTCAGATGCGTGCGAGGCCCGTACAACTGCGCAGGCCAGCACACACTCCAGAAGAATCCGCAGAAGGGTTGGAGAACAATCTGATTCGGAAAAAGAGCCCAGCCCTGAAATATTGCAAACTCTCCAGTATTATGAACCAAGTTTGCGACGCAAGAGGCATCAAGAAATAAATATAGAGGAGAAAATACCTCAAGATTTGAGAGAATACCTCAATTGGAAGAAGAACTCTGCACAGAATACTCCTCAATGCCAATGCGAACAGTTAATCTCAACTGTTCTATCAAACTGCGAGTGCCATCCGAGATGATCCGTTTTTGAGCGGATCACCGAATCCAAAAGAATACGGACGGTGAAAAAGGCGTACTCTGGAACCGATCTACCTACTGCCTCATCAAATATGGTTAATAAAGGCAAAAAGGTGGTCGGAAACAACCCTTCGGATAATGAAATCACTCCAGGATCAAAAAGAGTTTCTATCGAACCAGAGGGCGCGCTTCTAGAAGAAGTCTCTGAAAGGCTTGAGAGACAAGAAAAACGTCTCGAACAGCAAGAGGAGACCATAGAAGAAATGAAACAACTTTTAATTGAGTTGCTGGCTCAAACTAGGAGGAACCAATCCTCGTCGTCTATTTCTGGTCGGCAGAAAGGAAAACGACCCTTCCAAATAAATGAAGACAGTAAGGACGAGGATGAAGAAGTGTCTCCTCATTCAAGAGAAGAAGAGGAAGTGAAGGTTATCATTAACCCTCACGTGGAAAAAATAGAGAAGATGGAGAATCAACTACAAGCTCTTCTTCATCGAAAGAAACTGCAAGAGGTGGGGGTAGTCCGTCCTTATCCCATAGAATGGGAGACCGTGCCTTACTCTACAAAATACAAACCATTGAACCTTCAGTCATTCGACGGTAAAGGTTCGCCACAACAACACATCTTCTACTTCCTCTCGCAGACATGACATCTCATGGGGAATGATCCGACCATGACTAAGATATTTGCGAGTACTTTACGGGGGCCCGCATTTACTTGGTTCATGCATCTACCCCAGGGAACAATTAAATCATGGGCCGATATAGAACGTGAGTTCTTAGCCCGATTCTTTGAAGATGATACAGAAGTCTCCATATTATCCTTGCTAGTGGCGAAGTAAGAAGAAGGCGAAACGGTTAAAACTTATGTCGAGCGATTCCGAGAGCTTTCTGTTCGATGCCCACATGGCATGACGCAGGACACGCTTGTGGAAACTCACAGACACAACTTGTTGACCGATATCCTAGACAAGATGGGCTCGGTCGAATCCAAATCATGGAAAGATCTGCTTAAGCAAGGTGAACAGGCTGAAGAGATACTTCGACGCCTCGAAGAACAACAGTCTACAACCGGAGATGGTACAAATGAACCTCCATTCCAGTTTTCCCATTCCAAAGGGAAAGACATAATGGCAATGGCGGTAGAAAGTACACCGAAGCAGAAAAGATGGCCAACTACAAGCAACACAGTAAAGTCGCCCAGACTTCAAAAGCAGTATTCGTTCAAGGATGAACATACTGCTACTATGTTCAACCTGCTCAGCAAACGCAAGATGCTCAACTTGCCGGAAAGCAAGAGGCCTGAAGAAATTGGGAAGACTAACGATCCGAATTACTGCCTATACCATCGGATTGTAGGTCACCCTACAAAGAATTATTTTATCTTAAAAGATAAAATTCAAGCGTTGATTGACGCTGGAGCAGTTCAGCTCAAAGCTGAACAAAAAAGGAGTTAGAGCTAACTCCGACACATCTAATGTGTGTGGTCTAAAGGTACCACTTGGGCTCACAACAATTCCCAAAACGAGCTCAGGGCGGTTAATTTAAACCCCCATAATAAAAAAAAGTATATAAAAAAAAGAAGTATGAATTACCCAACGCCTACAAGGCTACGGGGAGAGAATAAATTTCTCGTCAATCCCATCATACGGGAGTAAAAAGTATGAATTACCCAACGCCGACAAGGCTACGGGGAGAGAATAAATTTCTCGTCAACCCCATCATACGGGGGTAAAAAGTATGAATTGCCCAACGCCGCTAAAGCTACGGGAAGGGAATAAATTTCTCGCCAACCCCACCATACTGGGGGTAAAAAGTATGAATTGCCCAACGCCGCTAAAACTACGGGAAGGGAATAAATTTCTCGCCAACCCCACCATACGGGGGTAAAAAAAACTATGAATTACCCAACGCCGACAAGGCTACGGGAAGGGAATAAATTTCTCGCCAACCCCACCATACTGGGGGTAAAAAGTATGAATTGCTCAACGCCGCTAAAGCTACGAGAAGGGAATAAATTTCTCGCCAATCCCACCATACTGGGGGTAAAAAGTATGAATTGCCTAACGCCGCTAAGGCTATGGGAAGAGAATAAAATTCTCGCCAACCCCACCATACTGGGGGTAAAAAGTACAAATTACCCAACGCCGACAAAGCTACGGGGAGAGAATAAATTTCTCGCCAACCCTACCATACTGGGGGTAATAAGTATGAATTACCCAACGCCGACAAGGCTACGGGAAGAGAATAAAATTCTCGCCAACTCCACCATGCTGGGGGTAAAAAGCATGAATCATCCAACGCTGCTAAGGCAAAGGGAAGAGGAAAAGTTTGGCATTTAAGCTCAAATGAAATTCTCGACAACTCACCATGCTGAGGATAATAGCATGGCTAGCCCAACTCAAACGGTAGTTGGTAAAGGCAAAATCAAACCCATTGATAGCTGGGGGTTTGCTAAAAATCCCACGATAAATCTGTCACAACAGTATTCTTATCCGAATATAAGAATACATCACTGCCCTAAGCTGCTAAGGCAAAGGGAAGAGGAAAAGTTTGGCATTTAAGCCCAAACGAAATCCTTGACAACTCACCATGCTGAGAGGAATAGTATGGCTAGCCCAACTCAAACGGTAATTGGTAAAGGCAAATCAAACCCGTTGATAGCTGGGGGTTTGCTAAAAATCCTAATCAGATAAATCTCCTGTCACGTTAAGATTTCACCTCTGACAGCAAAACTTTTCTTGTCATTTTGCTCCAACAGAGCAAGCGACACTACAAAATATTTGTCAAGTTAAAATCATACCTCTGACATCATAATTCAAAATCAAATGAGATAAGATCCGATTAAATCCCTTGTCACGTTAAAAAAAAATCACCTCTGACAGAAAAGAAAATTCACACTTCATCAAGTCCAACATTACAACCTCTGATGAACGTGCTTTTGATATTGTTAAGTTAAAAATCACCTCTGACGAAAATCATCTCCCTATCAAGTTAACAGTTACCTCTGATAGTCCGATTCCAAAGCTAAATACGTTAACCGTAACCTCTGTTTAGTCAGCTTGTCCCTATCATGACCTGATCCTCTGAATAGGTTAAGCTCCAAGACACGTTTAATGTCACCTCTGTTTTTTCCTGATTCGTCATACTAGATGTCACTGAACGGTTAGGATTAAAATAAGCACGTTAATATTATACCTCTGCTTCACCTAAAATAAGCACGTTAACATTATACCTCTGCTTTTCCTCTAATGAGTACGTTAAAATCATACCTCTGCTTGTTATTGAATAAATGAATATATTAACAGTTATCTCTATCGACCAAATCTTTTAAAAAGTCTATAACCAAAATTAAAGAATCCAAAGTATTTCGAAATTCAGTACGGTTCAATACAGAACTTCAAAAACTTTGGAGGGGGTTATGTAGATACAAAAAAAAAAGAAAAATTTTTGCTAAGTGGGCACACCCCCGCGGGAGCCCCCGCGGGTTGCCACCTGCAGGAGGATTCCCGCGGGTGGCAACCCGCGGGTTGCCTCCCGCGGGTTGTTTTCCGATTATTTGTTTCCTATTTTTGGACTGATAATCCGTGATCCGATTTTTCAGGAGAAAAATGAGCCGGATTTGGAGCTTCTTCGGTCTATAAAATACAAGAATTTAACCGGAGAGAGGACTTTTGGATTGGAAGACTTTGGGACGATTACGGGCGAGCTCGTGAGATCAAGGAAAAGAGCAGAGCCATTTTCTCCTGGTCGGACGGTCAACGGAGGCAGCAGCAAAACTCCACCGCCACCCGAACCCACATAAAAAAGGGAATAAATTAATATTCCCGTTCTTGTAACGATCCTATTTTCTTTTTGTAATCTGAATTTTCATTGTAACTCATCAATTTTGCAATGGAATCAAAGATGCAATTTTCGGGCGTACACTTTCGACTCACCGTCTTTTGGTGGAGAAAAGTACTTTATCACTTTCATCGATGATTTTTCACATTACGGTTACGTCTATTTGTTGCATGAAAAGTCTCAAGCAATAAATGCTTTAAAGGCATATATTGCTGAAGTTGAGCGACAATTAGATGAAAGGTGAAAATCATTCGATCAGATAGAGGTGGTGAGTATTACAGAAGGTATAATGGAATAAGACAATGTCCAAGACCGTTTGCTAAATTCCTAGAAGAGCATGGTATTTGTGCACAATATACAATGCCTAGTATGTCTCAGCAAAATAGTGTGGCTGAAAGACGTAATCGTACTTTTATGGAAATAGTTAAGAGTATGTTAAGTAACTCCTCGGTACCCATTTCATTGTGGATGGAAGCCCTTAAAACAGCTGTTTATTTGCTTAACCGGGTTCCTAGTAAGGCAGTTCAAAAGACTCCTTTTGAATTGTGGATGGGAAGGAAACCAAGTTTGAGACACTTTCATATTTATGGTTGTCCAGCTGAGGCTCGGATCTATAATCCATATGAAAAGAAATTGGATTCTAGAACTGTAAGCGAGTATTTTATTGATTACCCAGAGAAGTCCAAAGGGTATAGATTTTATTGTCTTAACTATAGTATGAGAATTGTTGAAACCGAAAATGCCAGATTTCTTGAGAATGGTGAAATTAGTGGGAGTGATGCATCACGTGATCATTGAAGAAGTTCGGGTGCCTATCCCAATACCCGTAACTTCAACAGAAATTGTTATTTCTCCAATTGTCGTACAATATGATAATATTGAATAACAATCTAATGATCAGTCACTCCATAATGAGAATATCACTAATGAATCAATTTCAGAATAATCACAAGAAATAGCATTAAGGAGATCTCAAAGAGAAAGGAGATCAGCTATTTCAGATGATTATTTGATATATTTGCAAGAATCTGATTATAATTTATGGATAAGTAAAGATCCAGTTTCATTTTCACAAGCCATTGAAAGTAGTGATTCTGAAAAGTGGATCAATGCCATGAATGATGAGTTGAAATCAATGGAACAAAATGAAGTCTGGGACGTCATTGATTTGCCTGAAGATTTTAAGACAGTCGGGTGTAAGTGGGTCTTTAAAACCAAACACGACTGTAATGGCAATATTAAACGACATAAAGTTAGACTTATTGCAAAAGGTTTCACTCAAAAGAAAGGTGTTGATTACAATGAGACGTTCTCTCCTGTATCAAAGAAGGACTCTTTTAGAATCATAATGGCTCTAGTGGCTCATTTCGATTTGGAGTTACACCAAATAGATGTAAAAACTACTTTTCTGAATGAGAATTTAGATAAAGAGGTTTATATGGATCAACCCGAAGGTTTCTTGATTAAAGAAAAAGAGCATATGGTATGCAAATTAAAAAAGTCAATTTATGGATTTAAACAAGCTTTCAGACAATGGTATCTTAAGTTTAATAATACCATAACATCGTTTAGATTTAAGGAAAATACCATTGATCGGTGTATATATATAAAGGTCAGTGGAAGTAAATTTATTTTCTTGATTTTATATGTTGATGACATATTGCTTGCCAGTAATGATCTTGGTTTATTGAATGAAACCAAGAGATTTCTTTCTATGAATTTTGAAATGAAAGATATGGGTGAGGCAACTTACGTAATAGGAATAAAAATATTTCGTGATAGATCACGTGGATTGTTAGGGTTGTCTCAGAAGGGATATATCGATAAAGTTCTTGAAATATTTCATATGATTGAATGTGCAACCACTCATGCTCCTATTTGTAAAGGATACAAGTTCAGTGAAAAGGATTGTCTACAGAATGTATTAGAAAAGAAAGGAATGGAAAATATTCCTTATGTATCTGTTATTGGAAGCTTGATGTATTCAAACTTGTACAAGACTGGACATTAGTTTTGCAGTTGAAATGCTTGGTAGATACCAAAGTAATTCCGGAATGAAGCATTGGAAAGCTGCAAACAAAGTTTTAAGATACCTGAAAGGACTAAAACACTATATGCTTACGTATCGAAAATCTGATCAGTGGGAGGTGGTTGGCTACTCTGACTCTGACTTTACTGGTTGTGTTGATAGTTAAAAGTCAACTTTTGGTTACTTATTCCTATTAGCTGAGGAGCAATATCATGGAAAAGCGCCAAACAGACTATCATAACAACATCTACTATAGAAGTTGAGTTTGTGGCATGCTTTGAGGGTACTGTTCATGCTTTATGGTTGCGGAATTTTATCTCGGGACTTGGAATTGTCGACAACATTACCAGACTGCTGAGAATGTATTGTGATAATTCTGCAGTAGTCTTTTTCTCCAAGAACGACAAATACTCTAATAGCGCTAAGCACATGGAGCTCAAGTATTCAGCCGTTAAGGAGGAAGTTCAGAAACAAACAGTGTTTATAGAACATGTTAAGACTGAGCTCATGATTGCAGATCTTTTGACTAAAAGATTAGCACCAAAGACATTTAAGGAACATATTGATCGCATGGGTTTTTGTTGCAATTTCTGAGTGATGTTTGTGGATCTTTATGTTTTTGTTCTATAACATTTATAGAGATATCACTAATTGTGTTTCTGACATTTTTCCTGCCTACCATCAATTACGTAATTATGAAGATGGATTATTGATAATAGGAATCGTCTTTGACAAATACATTATAGGGAATTTATGGTTACTTCCTATTATGAATTATAATTAAATAATTTACTAGCATTGTAGTGCATGGAAGGGAGATGTCACTTTATTAATATTTACCACTATGACTCATGTTGGTAAGTTATTTAATTATGATATTATTGTAATCTCATAAAAGTGCAAATAAGCTAATGTTATGCACATATTATGTTTACCTTATCGATCCAAATAAGTGTTATTCATACGGGCCAAGTGGGAGAATGTTAAAATATGTCCCACATGAAAAGGGTAATATGGATATTATTTGGATTTAATAAGATAAGGTGGTTATTGATTTAAAAATATATGCACGGTTGAGAGATAATAGAGGAAGTTGTATTCATATCTAACTACTGTTATGGGGAGTAGGATAAGTATTATATATTGAACGTAAGAATTGTCCTCTCTCTACCCACGCTTTTCAATTTGATCAGATTATCTCATTGAGTCTGGTGAAGGAAAGAAAATGAGCTAAGTGAGAGAAATAATTTTTACAGGCTTTTCTTCAAAAAAGAGATTTCATAATGGCTGATTCCGATATATTTTTATTAAATCTCTTATTTTTTTGTAAAAGATAAGCATGTAATTTTTTCATGATAGTTGAAAATTCTATTTCAATAAAATAATATTTTTACATTGCTTTGACCATTTTTAGTTTTCATTGATGTGAAATCTCTTATCATTTCAATATTCTGATATATATACACACACACACACACACACACACACACACACACACATATATATATATATATATATATATATATATATATATATATATATATATATATATATATATATATATATAGTACCGTATAGATAGTATGTAACACCACCATTAAAAATTGATTTATTGTTAAAATGTCACATTTATTAATATCCATGAGTCATGTCATGAGCAGAAATCCCAACAATCACGTTTCGTTGAATTGAGAAAATTAGTCGCTGTGAAATTAAATTCATATAATGCCACTAACCTCTCAACCCCAAAAAAAAAAATTGGCAATTTAATTAGGACTCTCAATTATATATAAGCTGTGAAGCAATCCCATCTGTTATATCGGTAAAACTTCAAACCTTACACTTTTTATCATTTCGCAAATAGCAGTCATGTGTATGAATGCCATGCAATGCAAAATTTCAATGGCATTTGGACCCATAAGAAATACTAATCAGGTTATCGAGTTTGATATTTCATATCAAAGTGTTTTTCCAGAGTTTCCGTCATAAAGTAGAATAGCGTCTTGTCGTAAAGATTCAGATTTAGATGATGATGATGATACGAAGAGTATATATATACAGTTACTAAATGTTCACAATTTAACTAATTATCAAGAGCAATCGTATGACTCACTGAATTCATGCTACCACTCCGAGTCTAGCACAGTGTTTTGGTAGTGGATTCAATCTGACTGGAGTATAATTTGCATGACTTTGATGGTTTATTTTATTATGAGAATGTATCATTAGAGGCCCAAGGAGAAAGTAAGTAATCAATCGAGACATTGGAGTGACATCATATTAGAGATTTGGAGTAATTGCTGTGACGCCCGTACGAGCAGTAATAATATATAGTACTATGTATGTTGATTATGTCCACAGACTACGTGCACTAATTAAGAACAATAATATAATATTCCAGCTAGCAGCAGAAATTATTAATCATAAGAAATTTCGAATATAAAATTGTAACTCTCTAAACTCCGGTCAGAATTGTAGTAGTCGTGGTACTGCATGTAGAATTAATTAGTAACATTGATTACATTAATCCTCAACTAATTATGTAAGGTATACATTATCAGCATCGATGGTGTATGAGAGGGGAGATGGTGATAATGCAGGTGCATGGCCGGTAGAAATGTACGGCATATATAGCTACCTGGATCGTATCGTACGATCCCCCCTGTAGTATTGATGATGGTCATACACATCCCATTTTCGTGATCAAAAACAGCAGTTGCTAGCTAGCATTGCAGGTGGGAGCTATAGAGCAGGGGAATAAATGTCGACATAACTAGTATCTATACATATATATTACATGTTTTTGTGAGAAAAAAAAAACAATAAATTCCAAGACTGATCACTCACAGGAATCCATGAAGAACTCTCTTTATGTCTTTGACATCTGGAGGGGCCGGGAGAGTAAGAAATAACTATTTGTGGCGGAATGCATAGGATGTTTTTTGAGTCAAAGTGACAGGATTTAACCCTCCATATTCTATTAACGATATATTATAAAACTAGTATAGGAAAGAAAGTAAAAGAAGCAACATAGTTCTGAGCATATGTCCGTACATCATAATAGTCTCAGGCAAATAGAAAATAAAATAAAAATAAAAGTACATCATTAGTAATATGACCATCATCTCACATAGTCATTTTATCTCTTCTAAATCATATCCCTCTCCACGATGTCCCTCCGCTCCTGTGCTGGGCTGGCGTCCTGTATATAATCATCATCCTTATCTGTGATACAAACACTCTCTCTCTCTCTCTCTCTCTCTCTCTCTCTCTCTCTCTAGGATAACTGACATATCCAAAGTAATATATCAGAGTAAGTTTGGCATATATAATCATCAAATGCGACAGAATTATTAACGATCATATTGTTTCTTTCTCTCCACAGATTTCAGCATACTGCTGCGACTACTATTCTACTTAGGTGTTTATTATAGGAGTCTTTTCTAATCTTGTGCCAAATATCCTCCCCGGGATTTGAGTGCATTTGTAGTCCGGCCAAGGTAACACATATGGTCCAGACGTGAGAAGAGAAGGGGCACGTAACTAGTAGGTGTTTTATATCCTCATCACTCCTACATAGGATATGTTGAGATATAATTGAGATATAATCATAATGCTAAAATATTTTGAGATCCTTTCCTATTAGATATTGAAATATTTTCCTAAATTGGGATAGTTGACAAATCTTTGATTTAACTAATTTAGGATAGTTGACAAATCTCTGATTTATATAATTAGTATCAATTATAAATCCTATAATTATTCTTTTGATTGTCTCCTTCACCTATAAAAGGATGGCTCATTGTCAATTCAATAATAAGAAAATATACAGAAATTTCTTTATTCCGCTTTCGCTCTATTTTTTTCAACATGGTATCAGAGCTACCAGAATTCTGATGCCTCTTCTAGCTTCTTCTGTGAGTGCATAAACCACCATAAGATCTCTATTTTCTTCAACAGGATACAAATGTTAGGTCCCTCCCACCCTCTTCTCTATAGACAAGATGACCCTCTTCTCTACTAGCCATAAGAAGATGTTCATTTTCAGTGGAAATTTCAATGTTCAGATATCCCCACAATTGGCCAAACGACTCCCCTTGTCAATCAGGTGGCTATAGGCTGAACAAATAGAGAAAACTGCATCGATAGACCATCTCCATGATATTTCGTCCCGCTCTTGGTGTCTAGGGGAGACAGTCATAAGTGTTGAGTGTAGATTGTTTAGCTCAACTATTTGTACCAAGAACCTTTCAAATAATGGTCTCCATATTTCTCTGTTCCAATAATCCCTAACCAGGGCCTCTTTGTTAAATGATACTTCGAAAATATTTGGATACAGGACGCGAAGCGAGCTTTTTGAACACCATATGTCTAACCAAAAGGCGGCCTCTTGGCCTCCCCCAATTTTGTATCTTACCTCGTCACTAAACATTGGAAACACGAACTTGACATCTCTCCAGAATGCCGATAAATTGCAGTTGTTCCTCGGTTTAGTAGCCCCTGACCCCCTGACGTGGCCCGTATTTGGACCAGGTTAGCTTTGGCAGCATCCCTTTAGGGTGTGTCAGTAGGCTCACCACCACTTGGATATTAGAGCAATATTCATGATTTTTAGATCCTTTACCCCAGACTCCCTTACTCTTTTGGTTTACACACTTGACCCCAAGCGACGAGGTGGTATCCCTTACAGGGATGGACTAACCTTTTCCACAAAAATCTCTTCCGAACTTTATCAATTCTATCCCTCACCCAACTAGGCAGGATAAACATCGACATAACATATGTGGGTAATGTTAACAGAACATTATTTAGGAGGATCAACTTTCTCCCTAGCGATAGGCTTCTGGCCTTCCAACTATTGAGTTTCTTCTCTACTTTATCAATCAATGTGGACCATTTCTTCCTTCTTATTTTCTCGTGTCCGATCAGTAAGTCTAAGTAGGTCATAGGTAGAGACTCGTTTTTATAGTCTAGGATGGTTAGGATAAACTCTGATGTCAGCGTTCTCCCATATAGCATGATCATAGAGTTTTTGTGATAGTTGATTCATAACCTAGACCAAAGTTCAAAACATTTTAAAATTCCTTTCAGTATTATTGCCCGTCTAATATCGTAATTTCCAAATATTAACGTATCATCTGCATACTGTAAATTGGTGTACTTCACAGTGTAACTTCCAGGAAGGCCTCAATCTTTCCTTGCTTTCTTGCATTTGAGAGCATCCTATTTAGACCATCTCCTTTCCATCCAGGAGGACTTGTATTTTAGCTGATGTTAACCAACTATGTATCCACCTAATCCACCTTTTCCCAAAACCACTCAGTTTTAAACACTCTAGTAGGCATTCCCAGTTTACTATATCATAAGTCTTTTCAAAGTCCAGTTTAGAAGGTACCCGTGATGTTTTGTACGTTTGCACTGATGGATCACTTCTCTAGTAATGATAATACCTTCTATGATACTTCTTCCCTTTATAAAATATGTTTAGTATCCTCCAACCAACCTATCCATGTAGGGTGAAAGTCTATATGTAAGCACATTCGATATAATTTTCAAAGAGCTATTGAGAAGCGTAATAGGTTTATAATCCTTAACTTCCTTAGGGCTGTCTCTTTTGGAAATGGGGACTATCTGGGAGTAATTGATTCTTTATAGTTTGGCCTCTCCTACGTGCAATTCCTGAAGGAGACTAACGATATCATCCTTTACTACTGTCCAGAAGGTCCTGAAAAGTAGTATCGGATAACCGTCCGGGCCTGGTATTCTTTCGGATCCCAGATTCCATACTGCTCTTTTGATTTCTTCCTCCGAAAAATTAGTCTCCAATGTGCTTAGTTCAAGGAAGTCCTCTCACGGGTGATCAGAGAATGTCAGTATCTCTAACCGACTTTTCCAAAGATGTCCTTAAAATGATCATCAATGCACTTCCCGATTTCTTTCTTGTCACAGATCTCGTTGTCCACTACTATCAAAGACTCTATCAAGTTCATCCGCTTCCTCATATTGGCGACTTTGTGGAAGAATGCAGTATTAACATTCCCCTCCTTAAGCCATGTTATCCTTGATCACTGTCGCCACTTAATCTCCTGCCTTCTGTAAAGTTCTCGTAGCTGATTTCTCCAAAGTTTGAAGATCTCCGTATGGGTGTTCGTAAGAATAGTTTCTTCTTGGATTTTCTCTAGGGCTTCGATCTCCTCCATTATCTCCTCCTTCGTCTGGCTTTGTTGGGCAAAATATCTTCTTTCCCATCTAGTCAGTGATTTTCTCAATCTTTGCAGTTTGGAACTGACCCATTTCGCCACGTCTACGGGTGGGTGTACTCCCCCAGCTTTGCTTAACTAATTCATGTACCTCATCGTGTTCTAGTCACCATTTTTTAAATCTGAAGGGTTTTCTCTTCCTGTTTATTGGTCTCTCTCCCGAGCTAAGGACTATCGGCACGTGGTCTGATATTAGTCTATGTAATGACTTGACATATTATAGTGCAAACTTATTCTCCTAATCATCGGAAACCAACACTCTGTCAAGTTTTGCTAGACTGGGATCTAGCCGCGTGCTCGTCTAGGTGAATCTTCTATCCCCTAGTGGTATCTCCATAAGGCCCAAATCACCGATGAGTCTATTAAATTCCTGCCTACTTCTATGATTATAGTTCCCACTCCTCCTCTCCTCCGCAAAACGGACCACGTTGAAATCACCACCTAGGAACCACGACACCTGTCTCAAATTCCTAATTCTCCTTAATTCTTCCCAGAAAGTTGTTTGCCCTTTGGTAATATTTGGGCCGTAAACCGTTGTAACCATCTGTATCTACCGATCCAATCTTCTTCTAACAACCACCAACAGGGCGAACCTGTCGATACGAGACTCCAGTAGGCCGAAGGAATATTTATTAATCTCTATGAGGATTCCTCCTGACGCTCCCCTTTCCTCTCGATTTACAAACTCAAATTGTCGATTTGATACCAACTGCAACAAAGTGTATCACTTGGCGTGGACAACCTAGTCTTTTCTAGGCAAATTATCTCCGCTCCGCTTCTCTTGTAATTCTCTGACACTATTCTGCACTTGGATGATTTCCCCAAGCCCCTAATGTTCCAGAATAAAATATTCATAACTAGAGACCTAACATACATCTCTAATACTAGGGGAGTCATCCTAACTCTCCTCTACAGATCCCTAGACTGCAGACTCTGGATCCCCGGATCCTCTCATCATAGACAACGTATGGCTCCTAGAGGTATGAGTGTCCCCTATATCTATGTCACAGGTATGTGCTATGTCAAGAAGCAAATCATTAGGCAGTAACTGGAAAATATCTATGGTGTACTAGACCATACCTGGATCAAATTATGATATGATAGCCTTTCTTTTTGCTACCATAGTTGCAACTTCTCCGTTCTAGTAGTCAGTCCCACCTTGTTTCTGCTCCAATCTTCTACTCCTACTTGGTGTGGCAAAAGATAGAGTATGTTGCATTACTCTGTCATCGATCTGTATCGGTCCGGACTGTGACTATGGTGGATCGTTCTTCGCCTTCGTCTCAACCTTGCTTTCCCCCTATGATTGAACTTGTTGATGTTCTCCTTCTGGTGGTACATCCTGGTCCTGAGTGCCCTCTACCAATTTGGAGCCTTGTCTTCTCTCCCTCGTCATCTTAGGGAGCCTGAAAGGTTGGCGTCTGCGGGGCTTTACTCCACGAGAGCTGCTTTCACCTTTAACTATAGAATGCATAGGTTGTTGTAATTTATCAGTTGGATGAACATGAGTGCATGACTTCTTGTTACTATGTGTGAGAGGGAGAGAGACTACAAAAAAGTATGTGTGAGGAGAGAGGGAGAGACTACAAAAAAGTATGTGTGAGGCTTAAAATTGGAGTGTCTACATCATAGAGAGAGAGAGAGAGAGAGAGAGATCGACTGCAAAAAAGTATGTGTGAGGCTCAAAATTGAAGTGTCTGTCTACATCAGGACCCCCTCTGACATCCCTTCTGATGTGCAAGGTGAAGGGTTATTGTGAGGTTAATGAGGAGGAAAGTGTACATCAGCAAAACTTCACTACAAAAATTGATGTTGGATGTCTTTTGCATAGATATTATTACTAACTGCATGCCCTTTAACTTAATTTGTTTAAAGGAAGGTTTTACTTAAAGAAAAAAAGAAAAACGACAATAACAAATACATCATGAACTATGTTTCAAGGATTTAAAAAAAAAAAAAAAAAAAAAAATATGTAGTAATTAGTTTAAGATCAGGGGCTTTTTTACTCAATTTCAGTTGTCGTCTCTTTCTATATATCTCACTTCTTAACTTATATTGATTTGGGTTTTTGTCTCCCCCTTCTCAAGGGTGGAGGATTCATTGGACAATTACAAGTGGAGTTAATTAATTAAGTGATCAGGCTTGTTACTTCTTCTTAAGTTTAACTTGGATTATCAATTTTCAGGTGCCCTTAATCTTTCTGATGACAGTGAAAATGACATATAATGCTACAAAATGACCCGCGTACGAAATAATTATTAATTAATTAGCTGACACCCACCTTCAATCTTTATAATCTTTGATAATAGTGACTACTGATCGTGGGCCTTGTTTGTTTTTCCCTTTTTTTGTTGGGGGAGAGTTCACGTCATTATACTTGAAAGTGAAATCTTGAAAATGAAACTACCCACGAAACAAAAGGCTAGCAGTTTGTTGACTAATTAAGGTTTTGTGCTTAACAATTCTAAGCTATACTTGCATAGAGTTTTTAGGGTTAGAGAAAAAGTCTTTTGCAATTTTCGAGAGTTTGTAACCGTCTTCTCTTCTCGTCGAGAGGGATTACTTTCATATTTTTGATAGAATTGTCGAGATTTGATTTGAGAGACAATAGGATATTAGTTTGATCTTCTCATTAAAATTTAAAAAATAATAATAATAATAATAAATCTAGAGAGAGCTAGATATCCTTGTCCACTGATACTGAGGGATTGTGAGCAATCGATATTTTTTTAAAAAAAAATCCAAATTGTAGTTGTGAGTGGATTATAAAACACATGACTTAATTAAACTCATAGTTCGAACCAGAGATTTTTGGTCAAGGTTTATTAAATAACTGAGCTTAATTTGTTGAAAATTTGGTTTGTTCATGACTCCCATTGTGTAAATAAAGGTTCAAGAGTGTGATTATGTTGTTCTTCGGAATAATTAATTAAGAGACATCGTTAAACATCATCATTTTCAAGTGCTCAAGCTAATATAATACTAGAAATCAATTTTTAGGCATGTCATGAATCATAAAGCATTGTTATATTCATTTAGAAAAGAAAAATATAAATTGAGTGTAAATGGTAATTAAGCTAGTGTGTCCGGTGTTTCATTAATTGAAAATCAACAAAATAATAGTTATAGATATCTAACATAGTAATGACTATCTGTCATTGCCAAGTGGATTAAAAAACATACAAAATGTATGCATATTCTTGCAATTAATTCTATATGAAAATGGGAACATCATGGAATGGACTTTCTCGCTAAAGAAATTTTAGCCGGTCAATAAAAGGACAGAACAATGAATATTAAAATAGAATTAGGAATTTAGGATGGCCCATAAACAAAACATGCCTTCAAAAATAAATGTTAAAAACTAAGAAATAAAATTTTCAAGTTATGTGTTGATTTTAAAAAAATAAAAAAAAAGGGAATGAAGTGGTTAGTTTTTTGGCAAAGCACTCACTATAAATAATTAGATTTAAAATTATAAAAATGCATATCGTCTTGCATCCACCTCTCAAATAATCTAAAAAACTATATATATATATATATATATATATATAGTTATTCTTAATTATTAGAGGAGAGCTTAAAAGTAAATGTGTAGTGTGGATTTGATATTGAATCTGTAGATCAGCACATAAAAGGAATTAATAAAGGAAACTAATTGAAAAATACAATTAATTCTAAAGACCAATTTTATCTTTATCCCACATTTAGACTAGCGAATTTGTGGAGTTTCCGAAACGAGCACATCATTTTTCTTAGTGAGTCCATTTTATAATTGTCCGAGTTTTGAACTCGGACAAAAAAAATACAGACAAATTGGCTCATTAGGAACTCCTAATTGGTGTGCTCTGATTACCAAGCGCATAATGCTGAATATGTACTAAAATAAAATTGGCTGCAGTTCAAGTACAGATCAGGTCCAAACAATTTCATTGAAGGGTATTTTCGTCTTTTACAACGCCTAAAACCCACCCCGCTGCGCTGTCGGAATCCCGATCGCAACGGCTCACCGGTTTTATTCCGACACACGCACGAGCCCATGCTAACGTGCGCACATCCACTTGCTTCTTCCCCTATTTATTTATTTATTTATTTATTTATTTATAATTTATAAACCCAGTCCCAACTCCAAGCCAAGGCTTCTCCAATACAATACAAGCACACAAACAATTCTCTTCTTCGCTCACCCTCGATCTCAGAGAAAATTCCAATGGCGTCTCTAAGAATGGACCAGACCTGCGACGACAAGCTCAGCTACGAGATCTTCTCCATCCTCGAATCCAAATACCTCTTCACCAACTCCTCCCTTGATGATCTCCAATCGCCGCTAGTCAAACCGCAGCTGGCAGCTGCAGCCAACGCCGCCCCTGGGAAAGTCCGTGTCCTCTCCATCGACGCTGCCTCGGACGGCGGCATCCTCGCTGCCCTCTCCCTCTCCCGACTCGAGACCCTCCTCAAGAAGCACACCTCCGATCCAGCTGCACGCGTTGCAGACTACTTCGACATCGCAGCTGGGTCGGGCGCGGGTGGCATCCTGGTCGCCATGCTCTTCACTCGCGGCCAGGACGGCCGCCCGCTGTTCACCGCCGAGGAGTCGCTGCGGTTCCTCATCGGGAACCGGACCAAGATCGCGCTGCTTGGCTCCAACAAAGGAATAATTCGCAGGATATTCCGAAGAGCACCGGATGTCAATTCCGAGTTCAGGAAGATGTTTTCGAACGCGACTCTGCGGCGCGACGCAATAAAGCCCGTCCTCATCTCCTGCTTCGATCTGCTCACCGGATCCCCATTCATGTTCTCGAGGTCCGACGCCGTTGAGTCGGACGGCTACGACTTCCCAATTAAAGAAATATGCACGGCGACATGCGGTGCTGATCATCATCGCGCCGTGGTGGTGAAGTCGTTAGACGGAAAGACTAGCATCAGGGCGGTCGGCGGCGGAGTGGGGATGGGGAATCCGACGGCTGCGGCAGTGACGCACGTGCTGAACAACAAGAGGGAGTTTCCGTTCGCCGACGGGCCGGAGGACCTGCTTGTGGTGTCGCTAGGGAGCGCGGAGGTGGCGAATGCCGGCGGCGGCGCAAACCGTAGATTGTCGGCCTCTGCGGCGAAAATTGCAAGAATCGCCGGAGAAGGAGCAGCCGACATGGTAGCAAACCAATCTTACATAACAAGTTGGATCAGTTTCTTTTAGAAATTTCAACAAATTAATTTTTACAGGTTGATCAATCAGTAGCAATGGCGTTCGTACAGAACTGCCCAAAGAACTATGTACGGATCCAGGTACTTGAAAAAATTTCCTTCCTCAAATGCCCCTCCCTATAATTCGGAACCTACGTACGTACTCTGACAAGTGAGCACAGCAAAATTAACTAACGACTGCATTGGTTTCAGGCAAATCGGTTCATCTCAGGAGCGAGAACCGAAACTGGAACTCCAGTATTGGCCGCCGAGGCGGCACTTTCGCAGCGGCACACGGAGACGGTCATGTTCCGTGGCAAGAAGATATCGGATGAGACCAACGGTGAGAAAATTGAGTGGCTGTCGAGCCAGCTGATACAGGAACAGAGCAGGCGGAAGAAGAGCAGCGTGCCGGTGGTACTGATAAAGCCTGCCTGCAGTGGCAACACCGCGGACTTCGTCGGCAACCACCGTTACGGTGGTGTCCGCACCGCTAAGCTGACATCATAATATCAGATTACAATTCCAGTTATTTATACTTGTTTTTCCCTTATAGTTTTGGTGTGAAATTAATTAATTTGTAGTTATAAGAAATATAGAGGGAGGGAGGGAGGGGGGGGGGAGGGGGAGAGAGAGAGAGAGAGAGAGAGAGAGAGAGAGAGAGAGGTGTTGGCCTGCTTGCCTGAGACCTGAGAATGGACAGAGTCAGGACGTATGGAGCTAAGCCTGTTGAGACATGTTTGAAAGTGTCTGTCGGTTTCAATTTGTGTGTATATTTAAAATAATTTTTAGGATTTAAATTTAGATCTTTTTCAAGGGAAAAATATGGAGTAGCTACTGGAGTAGAGATTGGCAAGCAGCAGGGTGCATTTCCTAGTTAATTATTGATTGGCCAAATCCATGAACCAAGCAAGCAACTGAAGCAAGCCCTTGGGCAAGCGTACGTGCAGTTGGCCATTCATGTTGATTGGAGATCGTCCTATAATTAATCCAATTGGGGCGGTGTAAAGGTGAGAGATGGACAGCCACCTTTCCTGACACGATTGACATGGATGGGGACACAATTTTACATGTACACGGTACACCTGAAGATATCAAAAATTAACATCCAATAAAAAAATTTTACATGTACCCTTACAAGGTGTGGTAAGAGAATCTCGTGCAGGGTTACCACTCCAGACAGATTATGTCAATGGCATCTAAAAAGAAGACGCTGCGCGTATCAATTTTGACATAGGTAACTCCCATATTTCTTTTGATATTCTTAATTTGCTATCACCAAATCAGACATTACTTGAATTTGCACAAATATGTAAAATTGATTTGGGGGACAGTGAGAATAGTAGAACTCTAAACATTGACCTTATAAGAAACTTACCCTCTAGGATTAGCGAAACCGGAGAGGGTAGAGTATATAACGAAAGACCATAATCTTTCGTGGTGTTGATAGTGGAGAAGTTTTTTTTTTTTTTTTTTTTTTTTTTTGTGTTAGTTATGAAGATAATATTTTGGAATGTTAGAGGCCTAGGTGATAGGACAAAGAGGCGTATGGTTGCAGAGGTTTTACGAGATAATGGAACAGATATCTTTTGTCTGCAAGAGACTAAACTGAAGGATCCTTCGAATGTGGTAGAGCAAGAACTCACCCTGAGAAGGAATTTTGAAGTGGTATTTAAGAAAGTTAGGGGGACTTCGAGGGGAATCATCATTGGTGTTAATCATAATATGTATGAAGTTATAGACGTATTACCTAAGGAATTTACACTGATAATGACTGTCAAGTAGAGGATTGGTGATTGGACCCAGAAGATTACTGTAACTTATGGTCCTAACTTCAGAGACAAAAGGGGGACCCTGTGGAATGAGATTCGGGAGATTGGACGATAAAATAACTTGTCTTGGGTTATTGGAGGGGATTTTAACATCGTAAGGTATATGGAGGAGAGTATGGGGGATCACAACGTCCCGTATAGGGATGCCTTCAACATCATTATTGACGAAATGGCTCTGCTAGAGATTCCCCTTGTCGACAGACAATTCACTTGGTCCAACATGAGAGAAAACTCATGTATGGCTAAGTTAGATCGAGTATCGATCTCAGATACTTGGGAGACAAGATTTTGTCTCGCCAATGACTACTCAATCCCAAGATCCACTTCAGATCACACCCCAATCTGTTTAGATTCTTGGGAGACCAGACCTAACACTGGCAAGCTGTTTAGGTTTGAGAAGTGATGGCTGGAACACGATGTGGTTCATGAATTAATCCGAACAAATTGGTCACTCCTGATCAGAGGAAGAGATTCAGCTGAGATAATATGTGGCAAATTAAGAAGCTTGCACTGGATCCTAACTAGATAGGATGGGAGGCATCGTAACCTGGCGAATATGAGAAAGAAGTTAATGCAAAGAATAGCGGCTCTTGAGAAACGAGAGGAATTAAGTCAGTGATTTGATAGAAGAAGGAGTTTCCTTGCGTAAGAGTCGAATTGAAATCTATGAGCTCTACAAAATGAAGGAGATCATGTGGTGCCAGCAAGTCAAATCCAAGTGGCTAAACGAGAGAGATGCTAATATAGCCTACTTCCATAGGGTAGCTAACATTAGGCATAAACTAAAAGCCATACACTCGTTGAGTACCTCAGAGGGTGACATAGTTATTGGATAAGAACTCAAGAGGCACATATATGAATATTTTCGCGAACTATTTGGGCGAGTCGAGAACAGGAGAGTTGGTTTTTTTTAAAGATATATGGCCCCCGCAAAACAACCTGCTGGAACTGGAGAAGGATTTTTCTTTAGAAGAAATTAAAAAGGCTATTTGGGATCTAGGATAGGACAAGGCACCGAGTCCAGATGGTTTTCCCATTTTCTTCTTTTGTATATTTTGGTCTACACTCAAAGAAGACTTTTTCAACTCGTTCAAGGAACTAAACAATGGAGGTGCCCACCTGGATAGACTGAATTATTCATTTATAGTACTTGTCCCGAAGAGAGATTCCCCAGAGTCAATCACTTAATACCGTCCCATTGCCCTGCTGAATAGTGTGCTTAATTTTTTTCGAAAGTCCTGACATCCTGCTTATCGTCGTTTCTTTAGGAAATAATAGGTGATACTCAGACATGCTTCATAGCGGGACGAAATATCCTTGACGGGGTGACTATTACACAAGAGGTGGTTCACCAGTGTAGAAAATCTGGTAAGGATGGATATCTATTAAAATTTGATTTTGAAAAAGCCTACGATAAGGTGGACTGGGAATGTGTCCTTGAAATTATGAGAAACATGGGTTTTGGGCCCAAAAGGGTTAATTGGATCACAATTTGGCTTCACTCTGCAAAAATAGTGGTATTAACTAATGGGGAGTCAGAAAAAGAGATTGTTTGCAAAAGGGATCTCATACAAGGAGACCCTTTATCCCCCCTACTATTTGTCCTGCAAGCGGAAGGCCTCAACCTACTTTTTGCGCGGATGAAGGAGTCAGGCAAGATTGCGGGATTACCCGCCTCTCGAATGACATCATTTACAAATTTACAATATGCAGATGATACACTAATATTCGGCCATTACAATGTTTTGCAGGCATGTGCAACCAAATGGATACTAAATTGCTTTGAAGTATGGTCTGGTTTGATAATCAATTATCACAAGAGTTCCCTTACCCTCACACGTGAGGAAAGTATCGTTAGCAAGATGATAGTGGGTCTTTTTTGTTGCAAAGAAACTAAATTTCCAATCTTTTATTTAGGGATCCCAATCAGACTAGGCAAACTTAGAAAGTTGGATTGGGATCCAATCATTGAGAGAGTGGGTCGCAGACTTGAAGGTTGGAAAAGAAGAACTCTCTCTGGACGGTAAATTGGTTTTATTAAATGCCATGTTATCCACCATACCGTCATACTTCATGCCCTATTTTATCACCCCCTGTTGGGTAAGACAAAAGATTGACAGATTGAGAAGCAGATTCCTATGAGGGGATTCAATAATTTACAGTCGAAAATTCCACCTAGTTACTGGGGATCAAAGGTGTAAGACAAAGAGAGACAGTGGGTTTGGGGTCTTAAATTTAAGGTGTTTTAACTCGGCTCTTATTGCTAAATAGTGGTGGCAGTTACTATCCACCACAGAGGGAACTATACAGAATTTGTTACGAAGAAAATACGAACCAAGAAGGGGTTGCTGGAGAGGCAAAGATAGAAATACCCATAATACATCAGACTTCTGGAGCAAAGATAGAAACACCCATAATACATTAGCCTTTTGGAGAGGGGTTAGAAGCATAAAAGAACTATTTTGGCAGGGGATCACTTACAATGTGGGTAGGGGTGATACTGTTGCTTTCTGGAAAGATACTTGGTGTGTCAACCTCCCACTCAAAGTGATGTTTCTGTTGGCATATGAGTCATGTCATCGAAGGCAAGGTATGATAACGGAATTCTGGGCATAGATAGATGGAGGCTGGGAAATGAGGTGCAATTGGGCTGGCAATCCATGCACAACTTACTACAGCACATCCAGATCAATGAGAATGAGGATTATCCGATTTGGAAATGGGAAAAATCTGGCTCATTTACAGTGAAATCAATGTATACTTTTCTTAATGACGTTGGAATCAGATCATCACACGCAAATCACATATGGAAGACTAAATGCCCTCTAAAAATATTTTTTTTTTTTTGGTTGGTGGATAAATATGCAATCCTTACTTGGGAGAATCTGCAATGAAGAGGGTGGCAGGGTGCAAGTAAATGTACATTGTGTGGTTCTGCCAATGAAACAATGACACATGTCATGGTGGAGTGTTACTTTTTCACGATGATCTGAAGGAAAGTTGCCCGCAGGCAAAGTATCCAGTTTAGGGTGGATAGTTCGTTATCGATTTGGAAGAAATTCCCCCATATGGTTACTCATAACTTAGATGAGTATAGAAGACTTATAGTCGCTATAGTGTGGAATCTGTGGTTAGAAAGAAAAAGAAGAACGTTTAGTGATACTGGTTATAGCTTGGATCATTGTATTTATTTATTACAAACGATATATTATTATGGGCAGCTGCATTTGGAGACGCAGAGACAACCCAGCATTCTATCTCTCTCAGGACAGCTGCTCTGGCTACGCCAAGACTTCCACCGGGTTTAGCAGCTGCAGACGCCGAAGCTGGTATAACTCCCCGTGGTAGTCCAGATGCTGAGGAGAAAGGATAGCAAATTTTCATCACCCGCCGCCAGGAGTAGTAGCAACAGGGTGTACTTGTCTTAACTTGTTATGTAGTTTGTACTAGACTATGATTTTACCCGCTTCTGCTTATTAACGGGTATAAGTACTTTTATTCTTTTGTCTTGTTATTTGTAGTTCTATTAAAATCGTTTTAATGGAGCGCAGTAGGCATTTGCTCACCGTTTATTTTCCAAAAAAATAATGCGAAATATAACAAATACATTGAGATGGATTATTTCCAGATTTATTCTTCACGAAGGAATGCAGATTTTTCCTTCCAATTCCTTTTCTAATGATTTAATAAGATAGCACAAGAAGAAGTGTACATAGAATCAAAGACATAAAAGGATATATACTTGTATGCTCCAGTATCATCTTAGTCTCTATAGGAATCATCACTAGTAATTATTTGAGCCCAATTACTCAAGTTTCAAGCATTAATTTATCACAACTTGTATCTTACTCATACAGTTCACAAGAACAATGATTTACTTCTATTATCACCTTGAAATGTTTGATCATGCCATTGCTTAACTTGCAATCAAAGTGTCCGCATGCAGTGCTTAAATTTTCAACTGTCCCATGATTAATGCAGGAATAGGGGATAACCAGCTTGTTTAAGCACGATCGATCGACCGACCACCTCCGCTGCAATATATATTCCCACCTAAATATATATATATAAGAGACACATAATTAAAATGTGTGAACCAAAAGAAAAACAATCTGGATGTTGGAAACCAACTAGTATACTTAATCACAAATATATGATATGAGCTATCAGAAAAGTTTAAAAACCTTCAATTATATATATAAACGCAACCATTCAGGTTTGTTTATTAGATTGAAGTCATTCGAGTTCTGGTGTTGGTGGTGGTTGGACGTGGATTTTAAAATATTAAGATTAATGATATATACGTGTATATATATAATAGCCTACGTACAGACAGCTACCCGATCGATATTTTATGCAAACATGCATCATCACGTCCTTCCTCTTCTCTAATCGATCAATCATTGCAGATCGAGCACCATGGGTGGTGATCATATGATCAGAGATTGGTTTCTCTCAATGGCTTGCCAATCGCCATAGAAAATCTCAGAAAGTGGACCTATCCATGGTTTAATTCTCAAAATTAATTAAGAAGCATGCATGTCCTACAAGTTAAGTATGTCCAATGAAAACCGTTAATTTTGTATTAACTTGATGGAGGATCAAATCAAAACTAAAATCCAAGAAATTGGGTATGAGTGAACCCTAGAGGGTCGAGATCATAATCTCAAAAAAAAAAAAAATTTAAAATATTATTGAAAGTAGTGGAAATAAACTGCAGCTCAGGTAGACCTGTCAGCTCATATCTCTCTCTCTCTCTCTCTCTCTCTCTCTTTCTATATATATATATATATATATATATATATATATATATATATATATTAGCATTAAAAAGAATGAGAGAAAAGGATAGCAAAAAACAAAAAGGGGAGTGCCTATTTCTGGAGCCAAGTGTCGGCATAGTAGTTAATGTATTGGATGATAGATGGAATAACCTGGTAGTCATTTTGGAATATTCACTTGTTACGCTCGTTCTATGTACACCAGACTACTGCTAGAGTGATAGCGTCCCATGACATGGAAATATTCGAGGAGGCTCTTCTTCGATGTCAGTGATGCCACAACATGCCACAATGCTTTTAGGGACGGAGGGAGATGTGGAAGGTTATATAGAGAGAGGAAGTGATGCCTCTTCGCTATGAAATTGAATTTTTATTGGAAACTTCTCAATAAAAAATTACAATTAGAATGGTTGCCCGTTTATAGAAAATAAGGAAAAATGATTTCTCTTTGTTTAAAGCTGAGTTCTGTAGTAGCCATAGAGGATGATCCTACTCTCCGTTGACGATCCGAACGAGTTCTTCAGTTGGCGGTCTTAGTAAAACTCTTGGATGCAAGGGCTCTAGATTTTAGCGCAAGTGCTCAAATCGAGATGATTAACTGAGTCACTAGAATGTGTAACCTCTTTTTCAGACCAGCTCTTGGCTATTTATAGAGGTTTGGAGATCTCTCAATTGGTATAACTGTCCAATTAATGACCTCCTTGATTGAAAATTAATTCTCTGTTTTTAAATCAGTTGGATTTGTGCTAAATTTCCAGGATTTGTAACTGACGCCTTTAATTATCTGGATTTGTAACTGAAATGTGGATTTCAGCCTTTAGATCCGCATTTCGACTTATGGTAGCTCGTGTGGTATGCTCAGAGCCGCATTTGAGTGTCACTGAAGATTATTTTCGCTTCTTAAGGCTCTGGAATGGAAATGTGACCCTTTGGGGTTTGCGTTAATTATATTTATTTAGTTCTAATCATGAACTCAAAAGATAGCTAAAATGTGGATTTTTCTTTAATTAATGATCCACGTATTAGTTTTTCAACTGGGTCTACATGTTTACAAAAACGAGGTTTTCTTTAGTTTTTATAAGTCTTTGTGGGTTATAACGCTATCTTACATTTGAGTCGCGAATTATATCTGTGTTTGTATTGAAACACGATTTTAAGGGTCTGTGTGGATCCATCTGAACTAGGATCCATGTTTAAGTATAAAAAGAGATAACCTTATATTTTTAAGGTTATGGAGACGACACACGACTCTGAGGGGTTTACATTTGTCAAACTTTACTTAGCGTAATACGCAGATTACTCTGGATTATGATCCGTGTTTTGACTGTAGAAAATGAATAACGCAACTTCTGTGAGGGTCGCTTTTTAGACTTTCTTGGTTCTATACATTGATCTCTCTTTAGTAGATAATTCGCGTGTTTTGGCTAAAACTATAAACCCTTTTTTTTCTGTTCTTTTCTCAAAAATTTCGTCAACACCGTCAAATTTGGTTTGTAAATGGACGTGACAGGAAAATGTGACCGGAGGTTTCAGAGGTAGTGTGGCATAAGGGACAATAGAAAGCGATGATTGTGTTGTATCAAGAGAGGATTTCGAAGGTGGGTAACCGATCATTGCCACCACTTTGATTAAGAAGCATAAAGGATATGAGCAAAAGTTTAAGGAAGGTTGGGCTTTTGCTTTTTAATTTTAAAAAATAAACCCAGAAGCATACATTAATTGTTTCATGTTAGTTTCATTAGATTTACATGGGCAGTGGCTTGGGCAATTGAGTTTTTGCAAGACACATTATTCTGGTGGGGCTTTATCAAGGTTTCGGTTGCTTGTTGCAAGGGCCATATATATATATATATATATATATATATATATATATATATATATATATATATATATATATATATATGCAGTTTTTTTTCTAATGATATTAGAAAAATGCATGTTTGCTATCAAAATTGTTTAAATTCAATTAATATTACTCAAACGAACGATTCAATATGCGTACAATTAGTTTAGCACGGGGTTATATACTTAATCTCTTTTCTGTTGACCAGAATTAGTATACAGTATACTCTTGACCTCTTATCAAACGTAGTCTTCGGACTTATCCAAATCTTAATTAATCGCCAAAGATTATTGTGAGTCACCTTTGATATTTTCAACCCTCTAATTAAATGGGAAAAAAAAGGAGTAGCTTGATTTGTCATTTCTAGCGTATTAATTATTTGCAACGGGATGGATGGTACTAATTGATTGATATATTTCTATATATCCATCTAACTAACTCATGGCTTCAAATGGAGTCACAATTGTTTTATTATTATTATCAAGTTGATTAGGTTGCGTATGTATAAATTTGGAGTCAACATTCCATGGATATGACTCTTGATTTGATGATGACATCGGAATTTATAACTCAAGAAAAGAAATGAGAAAACAAAACAAGACAAGACAATACAGTGTGTCTATATATATATATATATATATATATATATATATAGTGTGAACATATTAAGTTTAGTCATTTCACGTGCCAGCTGGTTCAAGATTAGAGTTTTCTTTTGACCTATATATTAGCTCATTATTTAATTAGTAACTATATTGATATAATTAAGCTAATATATATTTACGAATAATGAAATCCTCCCATAATCTCTCATAGATTGTTATCTCTATTATGCATCAAATATGAGGAAGAACAATTGCTTTAATTGTTTAATGAATTTAGCTTCAATCATTTTCAGGAAATTAAAAATAGATATTGTTCATTTTATTTATCATTTCCTATTTGAAAACTAAAGTTCTCGTGCATCCTACATTCATACATTTAAATGTATTTTACATATAAATATTTATATTTATTTTTAAAAAATAAAAATAAAAATAAAACCTTTGGACACTAATATATAACTACCATAAAAATATGGAGGCTAGCGAACTTCTCTATAGGTTGTGTCATTTAATTTTCGGATAAATCATATTTTTATTTTATTGTTTTTTGAGAGACGAAGACTAAGACGTTTAGTACTTATGAGTTATGACTAATGCCTCATTACAGTGAAACCTCTGATATCATTCGATATGCTAGAGTTTTACCACGTGCATTTAGAGTTGAAGCAAGAACATAACATATTTTAAATGTTAACTATGAAAAATTATCAAAGTATATATTTAGATGAAAGTTAATTTAACATTATCGAGAAATGAAAAAGTTCTACAAAGTTATTAGTCTTATTCGGGTTACAAATTCAGAATACATTTTAAAATTTTAATTGGTTAATTGAATATCTTTTTTTTTTTTTTTTACTTTATTAATTTAAATTTTAAAATAGGAGATGATAGGTATATGGTGAATGTGAGACCAAAGAAGTATAGTTCAATAATAGATATGAATGGGTCAGATTTAACTAACTTTAAAAATAGTAGAGATGAATAGATTATTATTATTATTTTTTTTTTCCTAACTACACTGTAATGATCATTTTTCCAATGGAAAAAAAAATGTTGTTTCAAAGAAAAAAATGTACGGTGAATAAACAAGCTATTGGTCATAATTATATAGATGTATTTATTTCTAAGAAATAGTAATATAATATAATTAAAATAATACGAAGTTGTATTTTTCATTCCAAAGCATACAGTTCTTCACATGAAAAACTTGTAACCTTACAGAATTCAACTCTCATTTTCAATTCATAAATCCGAAATTTCTTTCGGAACTTCTGAAACTTCTTTGCAGTGACTCCGTCCTATACGTTATTTCATTTATTAGTGTCTTAAAGTTCCAAAAATAAAAAAAAAATATATTTTTTTTTTATTTGGATATACAAGATTCAGCTGCCACAAGCAACAAAGAAAGGAAACTTCTCTCCCCCATCCCACGCTTTCCCATTTCCAATCCTGGTAAATAATTGTCCAAGGCCTGGTCGTCGCCCCGGCCCAGGAGCGGAATGGCCCACACGCGTTCGGCAGTAACCGAACCGGGCCGAGCCGGCCAACGAACTTCGTCACAACTTGGACCCGGTCCACGTGCCAATATCCTCCCCCCATTCTCCTCTTTCACGCCTCTGCCGCTCAGAAGTCAATGCCTCGTCTTTCTGGGAGTTTCCAAAGGAGCATATCTGTTCGGGCGTTGAGTCCGGCTTAAAAAAAACACATAAAAGCGGGCTCACCGGGAAAATTGGTGTGCTCCTTTGGAAACTCCCGTATTTTTCATCTCTCTCTCTCATCAACAAATAAGTTCCCCTTCTTGCTCCTCCCCTCTCTGCTACCGCCTCCGCTAGCGTGCGCACATCTGGGCTCGGCTGACAATCGAGGGTTTCAGGTGATTTTCTTCGTAGTCTCTTGTTTGATACGAGATTTCGATTGTTTTGTTGGTCTGAGCGGTTGGTTGTTGCGGTGAGCAGATCTGAGAGAAGGAATTGTTAAGGGGCGAGCTTGGGTGGATGGCTCTAGCGCTCGCCATTTGATGGTCTTGATATTTTAGCGAAATTTCAGGTGATTTCCTTGCTGTTTGATTTTTGACCTGCTGGTGTATTTTTTGCTTAATTTACGTTTATTTTCTTTTGCACTGTCGAGTTATCGGTCCAAAATTCTTTTGATAGCAGAAATTATGAAAAAAAAAAAAAAATGTTGGAACTCAATTATAACGGATGAATTCTCGTCATCTTTGGGGAATAGGAGAAAAAAATTGCTTGAAATTTAACTCCAGAGCTTTCCTAATTGCTTATATGCGATACTATGGTGTTGGTACTTAGGATTCTTCTTGCCTTCGCGAATAAAATGGGAAAAGTTCAGTCACCTCATTCTATTTTTTCCTGTTGAAATTTTCATTTCTTTTATTTACTGTTTGGCTTGATCATATGCAATGGGCAGGAAACTATAATTTGAAACTTGGCAGTTGAGGCAAGTAACCTATTTATCCATTATCAATTTAAGAAATATCGAAAAGAGATGACTGTTGATAGGGAAAAATTGATGAGGGGCCCATATCTACCAATATCTCAAAGAATCCAAATAGAATCGTAGTGGATGGAGATCTCAGGTCTAATTAAATCCAAATTAAATATGATCTAATCAAACATGAGATCTAATTAAACTGGAGATCTCAGAGATTCTTCCAAATCTTTTCTGGATCAAATTATGACGAGATTTATTGAACCAAATCAGGTTATATTAAATCAAATATTTGATGAAGATTATAAAGAGATTCCATTCTTATCTACAAGGCAGATGATCCACCCAATTTGTGCCTGTAAATAGATGTCATGAGACATTGTGGAAAGCACTTTTGGGGAGACCCAAGGTCAACCATTCGACGCGCTCTCGAGTACGTACCGGTCATCCGGCCAAATCGTGCCTAGGTGCGTTCATAAAAATTAGCAAGCTGGCTATCGCCATGCTACTCAAGAAACACTAGCACATTGTCATGCTGCTCCCATCAATGTCGGATAGTCAACGGGGTATAAGGTCTATGCTCTATAGCCACATGAAGAGCCCACTATTTTTGTAAAAAGAGAGATGAATTTATAAATCTCTCTTCTTATTTTCTATTTTTCTTTTCATTGTAATTTTGAGATTATTATAATCTTTGAAGATTGTTGTAATATGTGGTAATGAAGAGAACCAGAAAATTTTACCGAAAACAAGATGGCGATCACAGTGGGAGCGCCCTTCTTAAAAGGTATGGTGTAATCCGACATTCTAGATGGGGCTCTCTCTTCTTCTTCTTCTTTTTCTGCTTCCAAACGAAATGGGAGCATTGAGCACATCCCCCTCGGGCTCTGCTTCAGTAGAACAGAGAACAAGAGGTAGGAAAGAGAGTGCGAGGGAGGAGAGAGAGAGCAGCGCAGTATGAAGGCAGGATCACTAGCTATTTCATATTGGCTTGTGTTGTGGGATCTCTTGGAGGCTCCCTCTTTGGCTATGATCTTGGTGTCTCTGGTGGAGTGACATCCATGGACGATTTATTGAAGGACTTCTTTCTGAAGGTGTACCGCAGGAAGCAGGAACATCTCCACGAAACCGACTACTGCAAGTATGACAATCAGATCCTGACCCTCTTCACGTCGTCTCTCTACTTTGCTGGTCTTCTCTCCACGTTTGCGGCGTCCAAGGTGACGAGGAAGTACAGGAGGAGAATCAGCATCATGACTAGCTCCGTAAGCTTCTTCCTTGGTGGAGTTGTGAATGTCGCAGCTGTCAATATCTACATGCTCATCCTCGGCAGGGTCCTTCTTGGTATCGACATATGATTTGGTAATTAGGTTGTTCCTCTCTATCTTTCCGAGATAGCTCCCCCCAAGATCAGAGGGGCCGTCAACCAACTCTTCCAACTGACCACTTGCTTGGGAATCTTGGTTGCAGACATCATCAACTACTTCACCAAACAGCTCCACCCATGGGAATGGGGGCTGTCCCTTGGCCTTGCCACGGTCCCAGCCACCCTAATGTTTATTGGCGGATTGTTCATGTTTGAAACGCCCAACAACCTCGTCGAACAAGGCAGGCTGGACGAAGCAAGAGTCATCCTCGAGAAGGTCAAAGGCACGAAGAAGGTGGATGCCGAGTTTGAGGACCTCAAGGATGCCAGTGAAGCAGCAAGGCAGATCAAGCAACCTTTTCGCAATCTCTTCAAGCCCAAGAACAGGCCGCAGCTCGTGATCGGAGCCCTTGGGATTCCAGCCTTCCAGCAGTTGTCCGGAATAAACCCCATCCTCTTCTACGCCCCAATTATCTTCCATAGCTTGGGCTTCGGCTCGGGGGCTTCTCTCTACTCCTCAATCATAACGAGCTCCATGCTCGTGCTCGAGGCTTTGATATCAATGTCTCTGGTCGACAAGCTAGGCAGAAGGTTCTTCTTCATTGAAGCGGGGATTCAAATGATTGTTTGCATGATCATTGTTGCCTCTACGCTTGCAATGAGCTTCGGCAAGGGTGTTGAGTTGCCACGGGGCTTAGCGCTGCTTCTAGTGATATTAATATGTCTCTTTGTGGTGGTGTACGGCTGGGCTTGGGGGCCTCTGGGATGGTTAGTGCCCAGCGAGATCTTCCCACTGGAGACGAGATCCGCAGGCCAGAGTATGGTGGTGTGCGTCAATCTCTTCTTCACCGCTGCGGTTGCCCAGTGCTTTCTGGCCGCACTCTGCCACCTCCGATGGGGAGTGTTTGTGCTCTTTGCGTCGTTGATTGTCATCATGTCCTTGTTCATCTTCTTCCTCTTGCTGGAGAGGAAGCAAGTGCTGATCAAGGAGATGGGTCATCTTTGTAAGAAGCACTGGTTCTGGAAGAACATCGTGAACAAGGATGATGGTGGTGGTATGGAGATGGATGATAAGCCTGCCTAGTGTAGTTGCATTCATTTTTCTAGTGGTGGTGTTTTCTTGATGAGTTGTTTTAGGGTCATGTCATTGATAGATGAAGCTCCATGCTCTTACTCTTAATTTGTTGGTTATTCTAGTTATTCAAGCATTCTTGCAATTGTAAAGAGGAAGGGTATCAGAAAATAAAAGTGCAGATTAGCCAAAAAAAAAAAAAAGAAGAAGAAAAAGGAGAAAAAGACGGCGGATACGGAGCCGCTCGAGATCCTTCACCACATTCGTTTGCTTTCAAAAGACAAAAATATGCCTTGTGCCTTTGATCCTTGAAAACAACCACTTGGCCAAGCTTGTGGAGTTATCAGACTCTTGATTGCCCATAATTAGCAATGAAGGCAACAAATTGACAAACTAGATACAACAACTCAATTATGTCATTGAGTTCCAGACAAACCTTGTTCATTATCCAAGGATTCACTTCATGCTCTACGCTCGTGTTCCTCCCTCAAAGAGCTCTATTTAGTTGGTAACAAGATCAGCGTGGTAAAAGGCCTTCATCGTCTCCTCAAGCTGAACATCCTGTAGCTGCGAGCCAACAAAATCTCTACTGCTAAAGGCCTTGGCTAGCTAGCTACTAATTATGCTTCTCTGCAAACAATCAACTTAGAAGGGAACCCTGCGCAGAGAAACGTGGGAGATGAGCAGCTCAAAAAGTACCTCCAAAATCTCCTCCCAATTTTTGCTTACTATAACAAGCACTCCATCAAATCAAGTGGCACCAAAGAAATCTCAGACCGTCCATCCAAACGCACTTCAAGATCAGAGCAAAAACTCCCTCGAAGAAGATCTCATGTATCGGGCTTTCGCAAGTTAGCATAAAACCAGTCAGATGCAGGGCTATGCCTGCGACTGAAACGCGAGTCTAAATCAGAGTGCAAGACTAAACCAGTGCACGAGTCTAACTCGCGCGAGGTTATTCCAGCATAAAGTTATTTAGACGCGAGGCTAACTCAAGGTTATACCAGCGTAAAGTTATTTAGACGCGAGATTAACTCAAGGTTATGCCAGCGTAAAGTTATCTAGAGGTGAGGCTAAGTCGAGACCAAGGCAGCATAAATTTATCCAGAAAGGAGGTTATGCTCGCGTAGGAAGCCAGCGTATGATGCAAGGCTATGCCAGCATGGATCGCGAGGCTACGCAAGTACAAAAGCGCGGCTAATCTCACAAACTATCGGCCTAGCACAAAAATACCAAAATGCGAGGCCAAGTGTCAGCCTTGCACAGAAGAAAAAGGACACGGGGCTAAGTGTTAATTGTCAAAATGCGGGGCTAACTGTTAGTCTTGCACAGAAAAACCAAAATATGAGGCTACGCTCGCATGCAACGCGAGGCCAAATCAGCGTAAAATTATTTAAAACGCGAAACTAAATCTCGCGTACAACGCAAGGTCATGCTAGTATAAAATGCGAGGCTAAGCCTGCTATAAGATTGTGAAACCAAAACTCAACCCATGTAGAAGTATCAGAATGCAAGGCTAATACTCAGCTGTGCCTTACATTGGAGATTTGAAATGTCAGACTAAACGTGAGCTTCACGTAGTCCATGATAAATATAGAAGTAATTGGACTCCATGATCAGCCAGATGAGGTCTACACAGAGGGTGAGACCCACGACCAGAGAACGTCGCATATAACGCGAGCTAAGCCCAAAGTAAGAACGCGAGGTTATGCCCGCATACAATGTGAGGTTGAACTAATGGAAAATCATTTAGTGCATGAAACTAATTTGAGACTAAGCCAGCGTGAAATCGTCAGACGCGAGGCTAACTCGAAACTAAACCAGGTGCATGGTTATATTAGTGCGCGAAGTTAAACTAGTGCACAGAACTCATCTAGAGTACGAAAGTAAACACAAATGCGAGGCTAAGGTTCAACCCCGCGTAGCCCACTACAAAAAAAAGAAAAAAAAGAAGAGTAATCTATTACTGCATGACGAACTCAATGGACAACCAAACAAGTTCTACGCAGGGGGTGAGATCCATATCTAGCCAAACATGGATACGTATGAAGGCAGAACGTAAAGTTATACTTGCATACAATACGTGACAAAGCCAGCATAAAGAACGTGAGGCTAATACCTGCAAACGACACAAGATTATTTAAAGCAAAGCCAACAAAAGTGCAAAAAGCTCCAAAACGCGAGGCTAATTTGCAATCCTGTGTAAATCAGTTGAAATGTAAGGGTAACATATATACGAGGCTATCTGGCAGCCCGTGTGATTTCCATTATTGGAAGAAAATGCTAAGGCTAACTGGCAGCCTGGCATGAAACTTACGGTATACAAAACCAAGCCAGTGTGTATGATTAATACATCGCGCGAGGCTAATCCGAGTCTGAAGATGAATCTGAATGCGAGGCTAAGTTTCACCATTGCATAGAAAAAACTAAAAAATGCAAAAGTTAAGTTTTAGCCTAGCGTGGAAGTGCTATAATGTAAGGACAAGTTTCAACCTTGCACAGACTCATCAGAATGAAAGGCTAAGATGCAGTACTGCATAATCTACCATAAAGATGGAAGTGATTTGTTACCATATGATGAACTTTATGAAGAGCCAAATGAGATTGACACAGTGGGGTGGGATCTATAACCACATAAACTTGCATATAATGCGAGGTTAAGCCCGAAACAAGAACGCGGGGCTAAATCCCACGTACAGTATGAGGCCAAGCCAGTATAAAGTTATTTAAACGTGAGACTATGCTCACGGCTAAAATGCGAAACTAACTCTCAGCCTCGCATAAACTTTGAAGAATAAGAAAGTGATCGATTGAATTACAACAGCCATTCAATTGTGGCCCACACAGGGAGTGGACCCCATACCAATAAACCTTGTATGCAATGCAGAGCAACTTCTGCACACAATACAATGTCAAGCCAGCGTAAAGTCATCTAAACGCGAGGCTATACTCACGGCCAAAATGTGAAACTAACTCCTAGCCCCGTATAGACTTTAAGAAGCGGAAGGTTAAGGTCTGCGTCAGAGACTTAAGGCGCAAAGCCAACCAACAGTTTTGCATAATATCCGATGAAGAAGAAGGTGACCCGTTGATTTACAATGGGCTCGTAACCAGTCAAATGTGGCCCACGCGAGAAGTGAGACCCACGTCCAGTAAACATTGAATACAAAATTAAACTCCGCATACAATGCGACGCTAAGCCAGTGTAAAGTCATCTAAACACGAGACTATGCCCGTGTAGAGTGCTAAGTTATGCCTGCAACTAAAATGCGAAGCTAATTCAGCGTGCGAGGTTAAACCTGCACACAAGTCCAACCCAGCGTATAATGTAAAGTTATACTAGTCTAGTCACGAAGCTTTGCCAGCTTAAAATACGAGGCTAAGCCCGCGGATATAAGGCTAAGCTTGTATCTTGAACGCACAGTAACAAATCAAGTTGTACCAAGTGCGCATCTCGAGAGCGCCTTCAACAAGAAAGTGTAAGAATAACTTTCAAAGTGAATGACTTGGTCCTAGCAGTCAAGCGATCAATAATCCTAACGTATAAAACTAAAGGCAAATTTCAGCCAAAGTGGGAGGGCCTATTTGTAGTAGAGGCGGTCTACTCAAATGGAGTATACCGATTGATTAATCAACATGGTGACCGAATGATGATGCCAATCAACGAAAAATTTCTAAAAGAAAAATATTATTCTTAAGGGAATAAAGTCATTCAACCTCCTCTTCAACACAGCAAATAAAGAAATGCTGGCTGTTGCTGAGGTGTAGCTTCACACTCCAACTTGGGGCACAAAATGAAAATGATCTTACGTCTCTACGACTATAGATAGGGAAAATGTTTGGCATGTAAGACCAAACGAAGCCCTTGCTAACCCCATCATGCTGGGGGTAAAAAGTATGAATTGCCCAATGCAATCAAAGTAATGGGAAGAGAACAAGTTTCTCGCCAACTCCATCATGCGGGGGTAAAAGCATGAATTTCCTAACGCCATCAAGGTAACGGGAAGAGAATAAATTTCTCGCCAATCCCATCATGCTGGAGCATGAATTGCCTAACGACATCAAGGCAACGGGAAGAGAATAAATTTCTTGCCAACCCCGTCACGCTGGGGGTAAAAAGCATGAATTGCCCAACGCCATCAAGGCCACGGAAAGAGAATAAATTTCTCACCAACCCCGTCATGGTAGGAGTAAAAAGTATTAATTGCTCAACGCCATCAAAGTAACGGGAAGAGAATAAATTCTTGCCAGTTCCATCATGCTGGGGGTAAGACTGCTTGTACATAGATACAACTTGAGGGATGAAAGAAACCATGGTTTGACCTGAAGAAATCCATGGATATTCTAGAAGCATTAGTAATAGAATTATTTGCTTGTCTGATAAAGCTGTGATAAGGATAATGCACATCTTTTTAGTCATAATGTTTATTAGTTTGCTAGAAGATTGTGTTTTGGTATGACTTCAACTTACTGTTTATTTATTTATCTATTTATTTATTTTTCCCCTTTTAAGGAAACAATTCCTAGATACCCACGTCTTTGATAGGTATGCATAATTTTCAGGGACCTACCTTCCATTCGTCACTCTTTGAAGTTTGAACCTTGAAGCAAAATCTGAACCATTTCTAATATCATTTCGTTCCTCATGTTTTATGTAGCAAACAAAATGCCTTTTGGTAGTCATTATTCCAACCTGCAACTTTAACCTCATTTTCGTTAAAGCACTTCTACTGGTTTGAAGAATGAAACTATTATCCTTGTTCACAGATTGAATTCAAGTACATTATGAGTATAAATATGGAGTGGCTATTAGTTTTCTCTAATGCATCATAATGTAAACTCTAATGATTAATTATACATATCCACTTATTATTGCAAGGAAGATACCTAACAAATATATAGAGTTGAAACTGCATGGATTATTTGACTAATGTGGTTTCTTTCCCTTAATTGATTGTAAACGATATCATCAACTGATTTATTTTTAACTAGGAGTCTGAAATTATGGAAAGGCTTTAATCAAAGTGGTTTCATGTTGCTAGAGTTAGTGCATTCTAAAACTAGGTTTATAAGTAAAGTTTCGTGATTGAATATACAGAACCTGAAATAGATGAACTGAGCATCTATATATCATGGACATATCAACTTTGTGTAACCGCATCTGTATCGAACACATATTTTGTCATATTCTTCGTTTCTTGCAGAATTTGTTGTGTTCTTGTGTTGTGTTGCTCCGATTTTGGTGTGTATTATGTGTTGCCTAGATTAGCATAGCTTAGGAGAACTTGGCATGTTATACAAGCATGGAAACTTTGAAAATCACCAAGGCTTAAGTACAAAATGAATTGTTTATTTAGAAAATTTCTATAAAAGATTTACAATTTAAATTGCCATTCCATATTTGAAATATCTAATTAAAAATAGGCACTATGTGTGTGTATTTCTGAAAACTTGATAATAATAATAACTTGTGCCTCAATCAAGTGTAACTTCAATGTGATCCAAATGTGGATATTGAACTAAAGTTTCCTGGAATTTTGCAGGAGTTGCATAGTTCATAAAAAAGCATCATTTAACATAAAAGGGTTTTTCAGTGTTTAGTCGGAGGTATGAGTTGTTTTTCTTGCATATTCAAGGGGAACACAACTTCAAAGCAGCAAATTGTTCAAACTGATGAAGGTACATCTTATTTGTAGATCAAATATAAATAGGGATTCCACAATGTAGACATAGCCTTTGTTTCTTGAAAATTGATTACTTCTAGTCTTATATTCAGTCGTAAGGAACGAGTTTTGCTTCCTCCAACCTTGTTCAGTTCTTTACCTACGACTGGCTTATTATTTGTTCTTTCAGATATTTCAGGCATTGAGAATGTGAAGATATACACGTATAAAGAATTGGGAAAAGCCACGGGAGATTTTAGTGCTGGGAATAAAGTTGGTGAAGGAGGTTTTGGACCTGTTTACAGGGTACTTTTTTAATTATTAATTTCCCACGCCACCAAGTTTGAGCATTATTCTTAGTTAGCTATATTTGTGTAGGGAACACTTAAAGACGGGACAGTCGTTGCTATTAAGGTTCTATCTCTTGAGTCAACACAAGGAAAACGAGAGTTCTTGACTGAACTTAATGTAGTTTCCAATATAATCCACGAGAACCTTGTTAGGCTGTATGGTTGTTGTGTGGAAGGCAATCATAGAATGCTAGTTTACAATTATCTTGAGAACAATAGCCTTGCACAAACCCTTCTTGGTGAGTTTTGTTTCTCTTTTTTGTTTATTTTTTCTTTTCTGTATCTAAGGTATGTTAAAAATATCTTGCAGTTATCTTCAACTGATTTAGTTTCACGTAAATTCATTTTGTTTTCATTTTCATAGGTGCAAATCGTAGTAACATTCAGTTCAGCTGGAAAACGCGAACTAAAATCGTTATAGGCATTGCTCGTGGACTTACATACCTTCATGAGGAAGTCCGGCCCCATATCGTCCATCGGGATATCAAACCAAGCAATATTCTACTTGATAGGGACCTTATTCCTAAAATTTCTGATTTTGGGTTAGCAAAGCTTCTGCCACCAAATATGACCCATGTTAGCACTCGTGTTGCTGGAACAATGTGAGTTTGATACTTATTTTTTTTTTTTTTTTTTAGTTTTTCGTTTGGTTTCCATTTGTTTGATTTTTGTTCTCGGGATCTAACTTACAATATTAGTAGTAGCAGTAGTAGTAGTAGTAGTGTTGTCTGTTGTTTTATGTTCATGGATTTGGCACCAAGCTTATTTACTTCTTAAATGGATTTAGGATGGTCCGAAGAGTGAAGGAGTTATTCTCAATTTGAGAATGTATCCTTGATTAAGTCACTATATTCTGGATGTTATGATATATTGGGGTGCTGGGTACAGGCTCAAAAGGTGCCTTGGTGTAACCCAAAAACATTCCCCCACATGGTGACACCCAATGTTGAAAATAACACTTTCAAAACACTTTATATACGTTATGATATCTAATAGAGATCCAATGCCATCTTAGTGCACTGTAACAATGCGTTTTTTTATGTTATTTTACAATATTTCATGCTATGTTATGATAAATTATGTTATATTATTTGCTATTATTTTTTTGAGTAATTTATATATTGTTGTTGATTATTTGTTTTAATCATTAACTAATTGATACAATTTTCTCACTTGATTACTTGTTTACTTGTTTCAATGCTCATGGAATTACTAACTTACTAATTTATAGTTATTTCCTTATTTGCTTGTTTTAATTCCTTTCTAGTTGTTGTAATTTCTTACTTCTTGTTGATTTTATTGAATTCTCAGCTGAAATAAAATGAACAATTACAAATAAGATAAATTAAGTATTTTATAATACAAGTTGCAATATTGATAGTAACGAAAATTAAATTTGAAATCTTGTTTTCTTGTTTAGTTGATATTTGATATTATGGTTGTAGACTTAATGTAATTTATAAAGATAAATGTAAAATTACTATGCAATTTGTTAGAAATTTAGAATTGATTATGTGTTATAAAATATTTTTATATTCTTTTTTAAGAATTTTTATAATGTATTTTCCCATTTATATATATTATTTTACATAGTTTTATATTTGATTTTATTAAAAAAATAGGAATTGCATAACTTACGTTATGCGTTACGTTATATGCAGCATAACCTAACATAAGCAAAACATTATGTTACTGTTATTGCTATTTTAAATATTGGGGACACCTGGCTATGAAAATAAATTAATGATTTAATATCCCTGAAAAGTAAAGTGGGAACCTTATGTTCATGTGTTTAATAACACGGGTCGAGAACATGGGATCTAGACATTATGGTACTTGGCAATGGAAGGATAAAATGTGGAATACCTAATTTCCTATTAGTTTCAAGATAACTAAGTTTTCCTTTCCTAATCTTCAGTCCTTTTATTTTTCTCCCTTGAAATAGAGGTTACTTAGCTCCGGAGTATGCAGTACGAGGGCAGGTGACTCGGAAGTCAGATGTCTACAGCTTTGGTGTTCTTCTATTGGAGATAGTTAGTGGAAGGTGTAACACCAACACGAAATTACCTTATGAAGAACATTTTCTTCTTGAAAGGGTAAGTAAATATTTATTGCAGCAATTGTTTCAACTTTTACAATGTTCACAATTTCCAATTTATGGCTATGCTTAGCCTTTTCCTGTTATTTCTTGTTCTTATCTTATGTTGATGTTGCTTATAAGTTTGCAAACGTCCATCACTTTTTTTATTTCATACATTCAACTGTTTAAATTTTATACTATTCCAGATTTTTGGCAGGAGCTATTAATACTTCTTGTCTAATTTTGCTACTGCTTCAAGGATTAGTGACACTGGGATGACATTTGTGGAGGAAGGTTGATTGCTAAAATAAAATTTAGGTTGATTGCTAAAATAAAATTTAGGGGGTTTGCTAATTTTTTAGCAAAGCTTTACTGGGGTTTTCAGTACCTTATATGAAACTTTATCAGCCATATTGGTTTTGATTCCTCAAAAAATAATTAGTTAGTTTTGGATTTGAAGCTTTATTGTGCCGTTTAACTGATGTCCTCAAACTTTTTCTTATTTGTATACTTGCAGAATAGAATATGATAAACTTAAATAGTAATAGAAATGGAGTTGGAAATGTTCAGATTCTAAATTTTTTTGTAAGCATACTTTTTCTGGTGAAAATAATAAAGAAAGAATTTTAGGATCGCATAGCTCTTGACTGTTGTCCAATGGAAACCTACACAATTTATTTCTGGTGGCTTGCATGGTTATACACCTTACACTATCACCTTGTGTTGTATAAAATACAAGCTTGAAAGGATGGTGCAAGCAAGCAGTCTTTAGTATAACTTAGACCTCTTGAACAACACGCAATCGTGCATGGCTAAGGCAAGTTCTCCATGCAAGCTGTCATTCTCTATAATTATCTTATACGTGGAAATCTTTAATGGCTTAGGCAACTTCTTCTTGCAATCTTTAATATAACTCATGCGCTTCTCCTTTGAAAGTCCACACATCTGTTTATTTGTTTATTTAATAATGGCATAGTTATAGCATGGTGCAAACGAGCAGTCTTTAATATAGTTTTAATATAGCCTAGACATCTTGAATGCAGCAAAGGCTTTGCCTCATCGGACATGAATGGTGGAAATTAATAAGAATGTGGGTTGGTAAATAGCTATGGAAATGACCCTTTTCTTAGCTAAATATAATAATATGATATATGTGGCTGGCCTAAAATTTCTGGGATGAACTATAAAGGCTTTTTTGTTCTTGCTGCTGGTGCTGTATTCTTTAAATTAAGAGTAGCTAAACTAAGAGGGTCTGATAAACTAGTAAATCTGTTAGTCTGCCTCTCTGATCCTCTATAAATTATCTTGCAATCCAGATCCATTTTATCATTTTAAATAATAAAATTTTGCGAGGACACTTTGTACTCTTCGTAATACCATAAGTTTTAGTATTCTATTTATTCTGAAGCCTTTACTCAAGACACAGTGAATCACCTCAACTTCCTCATCTTGGAAAAATTTTAGTGTGGGAAAGATGGTTGTCTTTCCACTTCAGAAAGCTCTATGTTTTCCTTACCTCACAAGAAAGTTCATGTGCCTTTTCCTTCCCTTAATATTGAGGGTGAAAAAAATTATTGAATGCGAGTTTCAAGCTCTTGAGAACCAAGTTGTAAATTTTCATGTTCTCCTACAAGAAGGTTGCTAAGAAAAAAAAAAATGATATTATGGCCCTTAAAGGAGGTAAAAATTATTCATATAGTCAAGGCCAAAGGCTCGTATCTCGTATCTGAATTTCATTCATTTCACGGAGTGGGGTCTTAATTTCTGTTCAGTGAAAGAATTAGATTATCATCTGTAATTGCTTTCTAATTTACCAGTAAATTTAGACCTGTTCATGAGTCGAGTAGTTATCAAGGAGATCTATTGATCATTTTATAAGACTTTTTTATATAAGTACGTGATCAGTATTGAGAAGCCATGCATAACCAAGTGTGTGCTTATTTCTTGTATATGTACTGTTATCATATAAACTCTAAACTCCTTACCCATGCAAATGCAGCATTGATTGCCAGTTGTTCAAATGCAATACCTTTATTTTAACTTCTGTAATAAACTTTGACTTTAATTAGTAATTTCTCTGATATTTAATAAAACATATTATGAGATTAGTTACTTCTCTCTGGACTTTATACGGAACAGTAGATGGAAGGGGTAACTTGTTCGTCAAGTAACCCCAAAAGAGATTTCTTTTTAATACAGAGTATAAAACTCCCAAGCTTAAAACGTATTGACACAGCTTCCAGATTCTAATTTCTTAACAGATGAAACTCTTCTTGTGCATTCCAAATGCTAGACTCTATTGCCAACATAATTGGTGTTTGTGTCGATGGTCTTTTATATTTTACTGGAATATTTCTTTCTTGATTATTAGAGATCAAATTCTGAATTTGGGACATGGTCTCCAGTCCCCAGGCATCATCCAAGGATTCGTCATCTTGCAGACCTGGGAACACTACGAATGTGGGGAGCTGGCAAAAATTGTAGACACGTCCATCGCCGATGATCTGGACGTTGAGGAGGCATGCAAGTTCTTGAAGATCGGTCTTCTGTGCACACAAGATGCTTCCAAGCTCCGACCAACCATGTCCACTGCTCTCAAGATGTTAACAGGCGAGATGGGTGTGGAGGCTGAAAAGATCACGAAACCGGGTTTAATTTCTGACTTCGCGGAACTCAAAATAAGGGGGCCAAAGAAGGGCAATACGACTATCAACACATCCTCCACCATGTCTTCTGGCACTTACCCCTTGTCGTCGGGGGAGACTACTCGTGCCACAATGACTTTCACTGCAATAAGCGAGAGAGAGTGAAGAACTGTCAAGAAATAGATCTAGCAGAGAGAGAGAGAGAGAGTAGCAAGGTAACACGATTTCATTGTAGATTCATCCCTTCTGTACAGTATTATTGATCATTTACAAAGTTCTCCAAAATTTGCTCTGTTGTTTTTTGTGGCTGTAGAAAATGTAGAGTATGTATATATACAAACACGCTGGAATTAAATTGTGATATTTGATTGGTTTCAATAGAGTTAAATTTTTCCATTACACACCTGAAATGTGAGTTTTTCGGTTTCTAATTAGGTTTATGTGTATTCTACTTTATAAAATGAGGACTTATCCAGCTTCTATTGGTAGTCCCATCTGATATCCCTGAACTTTGTATGTTTATATGTATATAAAAAGCATGTGAAGCTTTATTGAGCCTGGACTACTTTAGGCCATCTCCTGGCAAGGTTCTCTGGGAAAAACGTTGGATTGAGAATAAAAACCTGATCCACATACAACAAAAAGGATCAGTCGCTTTCACTATGCAGTCATGCTTCACATGAACATCCAACTTTTTTAACTTGCCAAATGGGCCTTTGTTTACATCTCCAAGTTGAGTTCTATTGCTCTTGTCTCTTTCCTGCAACAAAGCATAGAGTTAGGTTCCTTTTATCATGCCATTGTTATTTATCAGAGAGACAGAGAGAGAGAGAGGTCTCTTTCTCTTCTGCCACAAGTCTCCATCTCTTTCTCTTATGGCCACAAGCAATGCAGGTTGCTGCTGTAGATCTTTGACAGGGGTTGCTGCTGTAGATCTTTGACAGGGGTTGTTTAGCTGTGCTCCTGATTTGTGTCAGCCTTCTAAATTTGTTAAGTTGTGATGAATTATTTGAGAGGAAAAAAAAAAAAAAAATGTTGATGATTTGGAGCAGAGAGACGAGATATTGGTGTTATGTGCGATTGTGGTCCTTATGGGAGTTGGTGACTGGGGTGGTCCTGCTGCAAGGTAAAAAGGCCAATAGAGAGAACTGTAGGAAGAGAATACAAACATCATCTCCTCTCAGCTGCTGAGAGCAGCGGGGGGAGCATGGGGTGTGGGCGTGGGGGCTTCTCTTGGCAGGAAAGAATCTTTTCATGTCTCGGCCTTGAGGGTTCCTGTGAGCAGGAGGTTGTTTGGTTTGTTTGTGTGTTAGTACGTGGCTAAATGCTTTCTTTTTGTCTGCAGCCTGGGTAGCCAGCCATTCATCGTGATTGATTAATTAGTCACCGGCACCGTGTATATATCCTGATCAGTAGAGAAAACTGGTAATTAATGAGCTGCAGTTAGCGCAGTAAATTTCATGCACTGCAGCTAGTTTCCAAGCATATACATCGATCACCTATATATATATATATATATATATATATATATATATATATATATATATATATATATATATATATATATATATATATATTGGTGATTTCTCGATCGCCCCTAGCTCCTACATTTTACTTATTTGACATTCGATCAAGCGAGCATGCTAATACAGAACTACTTGTGCGTGGGGATATATATACACATACACAGAACTTGTATTGTGTGGTAAGGTTGTCTCAAACATGCAATTAATATTGCTTTTATATATATACAGAGAGAGAGAGAAAACGGGAAATACACCGGCGGTGAAGGAAGTTTTCTTCACCACCGCTTAGGTAGCCCAATAAAATTTTTGCACGTGGTATCATTTAAGAGAATTCATTTATTTGTTATCTTGAATGACGCACCGTGTTATAATTTTATTGGGCCACCTAAGCGGCGGTGAAAAAACTCCCTTCACCACCGATGTATTTCCCGTTTCCTTATATATATATATATATATATATATATATATATATATATATATATATATATATATATATATATGAGTTTCTGATCTCTGGCTGCTGGCGCGCTCACTTTCCCTGGAGAATTCTATTGATCGTTGCTGTTGGTAGTAGTATTAATTTGGTGGGTTGAGAAAAAAGCTTAATTAAGCTGGTGTGTTTAAGAGAAATAATTGAAATAACTCTTTCTTTTCGCACCCAAATTGCTAGCTATGATTGGGGATTACCAGACTGGGTTTATTGCAGGAAGAAATATATTGAAGGGAGTAGCATCAGCACATGAGATCATTCATCACTACAAAAAGTCCAAGTTGAATGGATACATTCTCAAACTGGACTTTGAAAAGGCTTACGATATGGTAAAATGGGATTGTCTATTCGAGATTCTACGGCTTCGTGGTTTTGGAGATAAATGAATCTCATGGATAAAGAAATGGCTTACATCTGCCAAAATACAGATCCTAGTTAATAGTGTGGCAGGAAAAAAAATAGTACTCAGGAGGGGACTCAGGCAAGGTGACCCACTTTCCCTATTGCTGATGGCATCAATATCATGTTTAGAAAAATGGAAAGGGTTTTGTAGGATCTACCTCTACATCACATATCAACCTCCAATACGTAGATGATACATTCATATTTGGAGGCGATAATTTTTGTGAGGCAATTTACATCAAATGGGGCATTCGCTGTTTTGAAGCATGGTCGGGACTAAGGATCAATTTTTCCAAGAGTTTCCTGATATGCATGGGACACAAAAACCTTACTATGAATCTTATTCTAGAGATATTCAGGTGTAAGGAGGGAGGATTCCCAATGAAATATCTGGGTATTCCTATCAAATCAGGAAAACTTTCGAAACAGGATTGGTATTCCCTTCTGGATTGCTTCGAGAAGAAACTAGATGGCTGGAGAGGGGGACTATTATCTTTAGGAGGAAGGGCTATCATGCTCAACGCAGTTCTTTCATCTCTTCCCCTCTACTACATGTCCTTCTTTTTAATACCATACTGGGTTCGAAACAAAATAGACCGTATCAGAAAGAGATTTTTGTGGAATGGAACGACCGATTCCAACAAATATCATCTTGTTTTTTGGAAGCAGGTTTGCAGATCTAAGTCTGCGGGAGGTCTTGGAGTCTTGGATTTGAGAATGTTTAATTTGTCCCTAATTGCTAAGTGGTGGTGGCACTTACTCACTCGTCCAGAAGGAAGCCTCCAAAAACTCATGCATGCCAAATACTGTTCCCGAAATGACACATGGTATAAAACTCTAGAAATTCCCCAAATTCATCCTATTTCTGGAAAGGGGTGATAAAAACCAAACACATAGTCTGGACTAGTCTGCAATATAAGCTAGGCAATGGTTGAAAGATTGTGTTTTGGTATGATCGATGGTGTACACAAATCTCCCTCAAAATTCTATTCCCTGCAGCATTTGAACTATTACTAAATAAAGATGCAGTTGTTGCCTCCCAATAGGGAAGAGCGAGATGGCGACTGAATCTAACACATCCCATATCAATATTGGAGGAGACACAGATCCGGGAACTAAGATCTATCCTAAATGAAATAGCACCACCCGGGACAACCGATGATCAACCTATATAGAGATGGAACAAGAATGGAGAATTCCCAGTAAAGTCCACATATCATCATTTTATGTATAGTGGAGTCAACACTAAGGACACAAGTTGGATATAGAATACAAAATATCCACTGAAAGTTAGGATATTTCTCTGGCTAGCCCATATAAATGCACTACTCACACGGCCAGCATTACAAAGACGGGACTGGGCAGACCCAAATTTCTGTGTCCTATGTAGTAAAAATGGAGAATCTACCACCCATTTATTGCTAAACTGTCACTTCACTAATCATTTTTGGATCCGCTGTGCAAGAATTCTTGGGATCAACCCAAACATAGAGGAGAAAAATTGCACAGGGGGTACATTACGCATAACAAGCCATACATCAAATCAAGCCAAACACTAACTGCAGTTTTGTGTTGGAATGTTTGGATGGAAGAAATAGTAGAATTTTTAATTCTACTGTCCGCTCCCTACATACTTGCACCCGTCTAATCATGCATGATTTTTCTATGTGGACAGATATACCTTCTGATGAGGAGCGCATACATATATCAGAGGGATCATCGACGGATGACCTACCTGACCACACTTGATCGGCACCCTTCAATCTACAAAGAAGTCACTTTACAAGAAGAATTGCTCTCTGGACCTGGTGTTACATTTATGTATCTTTTCTGTTTAATTCTTGCAAGTATTGCATTATGAATCACTCATTTGAAGTGATCGAACTATGTTATCTTTTTGTATGGTTCTGTTATCCCTTTACTAATGGAACATAGAGGGCTTCCACCCGCCGTTTTATTTATAAAAAAAACTCTCTCTCTCTCTCCTTTTTCCTTTTTCTCTTTAATTTTTTTTTCTCTTTAATTTTTTTTTTTTTTTTTTTTTTTTGGGTTGTTTTGTTTTATGGGATACAGACATGAGTCACAGGAGAATATTAACCTCGGAAGAGGGAAAAGGAAAAAGTAGATAGGCTGCTTCTCTTTCTTTCTTTCTTTCTTTCTTTCTGCTTAATTGGTCGCATTATTTTAATTATAACCAACAGATCGATTGAATAATAACCAAATTAAAATGCAATGCAGTTTGATTAATTATTTGAGTTACTCCTCCTATGACTTGCTACATTACCTGCCTGCCGTCCTATAATCAGTGCTTTTCTGTGATCTGATCTCTATTTATATATCATTTTGGGCTCAAATTAATGTGGAGAAAAATTAATTATTATGGATGGATATATATATATATATATATATAGAGAGAGAGAGAGAGAGAGAGAGAGAGAGAGAGAGAGAGCATACGAGGTGCACTTATAAATTTATGTAAATGATTAATTTCCATTCACGGATCAGATGGACACACTGCATAATTAATGGACATGATACAATATACCTAAATGGACACACGTCTCATATCCACTATGAAAGAAAGAGATCAATTATATATGTACGCATGCATATACGCATATTGTTATGCACACAAATTAAGACAGATGATGATTATTATTATTATTATTATTATTATTATTATTATTATTATTATTATTATGATATTAGTGTGAGATGTACCGTGTGTTAGAGTTAATCCAATCCAAATTGAATTAGATGGGAGAAATTAATAGTATAATTAGGTGAAGTATGAATAGATAACATGACTGGTGAAATAATAAAATATATAAAAAATACTGTCCATCAAGTTAAAAAATAACCATACTTTCACACTTTATGCCAAAAGCCCAGACAATATAGGGACCAAATGGTTTTTTTTCCCCCTTAATTTTTCTTTATTTCTCTATATATCTCGGGCAATTAGAATCCTGAATTTGTAGACATAAAATTTTGCCAAGCATTTTGCTGCATGTAAACATGGATTAATTAAGCTGATTTTTTCTTTTTCTTCATGATTAAGAAAGGGGTCTCTTATCTAGGTCTGTTGCAAATAACGCAGCAACAGGCAGCGATCCTATATATACCGTTGGAATATATAAGAATTAATAGAGTTGCTGCTGCAAGATAGATTATCAGCCAAATTGTTCATTTCTTCATCATTTCTTGTAATAAATTGCACGAATCATCCAACTGAACTAATAACAATTCATATCCGGTAGCAGTAGCAGGTATAAAAAAGTATTTCTCTTTGCAATGAAAAGCATTTTTCAGGAAGTGCAGGAGAGTAGGGTAGGGTTTGTTGCAGCTGCTTTTACTGTGACTAATTTATTTATTTATTTATTTTGGGGATTCCCCAAGGGGAGAAATTTATTGGACGGTCCAATGCTCAATTTTAACCATCTATCACGATAGCAGTTCTTACTATGGGTGGTTTTTTCCGGATTCGAATCCTCCCCAAATTTGAGCCGTTCATCAAAATAACATGTAAATACAATTTATTTTAGTGCAAAATAGGTTTGAATGCAAATCTAAGGAATATATATATTACTTTAGAAATTAAAGATGTTAATTATCCGGGCACCCACTAATTTAATAAAGTAGAAATATGTATCCGACTGTCCAGTAAATTTTCTTCATTGTAGAGGATCCGAATCTTGAGTAACCCTCATGAGACCTCAGATGTCAAGTCTACATAACATAAAGAATATTGAGCAATCTTATATCACATATTATTTAGATACAGAGAAGAAGAGTTGTAATTATTTATATATATATATATATATATATATATATATATATATATATATATATATATATATGTGTGTGTGTGTGTGTGTGTGTGTGTGTGTGTGTGTGTGTGTGTGTGTTTGTTTCCTCACATTCCTTGGGAAGCATGGGAAGTAGAATATATGTACTAGAAGCCTAGCTAGAAGCCCTAGCTAGCTACATAACAAACACCAAAAACAAACAAGCCTTGGGTTCAGCTTCATAAACCCTTGCTCTCAAGGGAAGAATACTACAAAGACTTGATCAAATTAATTATTTCAAGAAATTGAAGCATGCATTCAAATAAAAAATAATTAAAAGAAAAAAAAAGATTGTCAAGTGAAAAGAAGAGCGTACTAACAAAAAGAATACATAAAACAAATACTACGTACATACATACAAGAAGTAGCTAGTCACATGATCATATGCTCATCCATGGGGAAATATCTAGCTAGTAGATTGCATTGGATAATATATTGATTAAGATCAAGATGTTGTACAATTAATATTTCATCGTCAATTGGAGTCACGTCCGAAGCACAAATTTGAGTTACAGATCACATCTCTGAACTATTCATCTAGCTAGGGAGAATCTCTACACTCGCACATTTCACTTACTCATGTACACCTGTAAACTTTCACTTCAATATCATATACATGAATGCATCTAAGAACAAACAAGACAGATATTTTCCTGCTATTTGTATGCATAAGGGAAACTATCTATTATGAAAAATGAGTCTTTCCTTCCCAAAATTTGTAATCATCATCATCATCATCATCATCATCATCATTATATATATATAGAGAGAGAGAGGACCACTCATGTGAGAATGGTTCTCAAACTAAACTTAATAAGACTTCTATTTTGAGCATAATCCATGAAAGATTTAAACTGTCCATATTAATCTAGATAACAAACAAAAACTCAAGTCATGACTTAATTTATTCAAGTCATTTGGAGAGATTACCTACGATTTACTTATGATCTATACTTAGGTTTTATCAAATTTATGTGTTTAGAGTTTATTTGTCCTTCAATATTTATATTTTATCAAATTTATGTGTTTAGAGTTTATTGGTCCTTCCATCAAGCGGATATAATCTGTGGATATAATCTGTTGTATTCATCGAATGTTTGCTTGTGGCAAGCCAAATATAAATAAAACATATGGAATTAGTATGAGCGAATACCGACGTTGAGACCGTAATCCCAAAAACATGAAAAAAATATTGAAAAAAATAGAATTGTGCTAATCACTCATTTCCATTATTATCATATATATAGAATTACTGTAAACTAATTGTCAATGTAGGAAATTTATATGAGCTATCAGGAAAGAAACAACACTTCTAAAATTTAAAATTAATTACTTTGGATTATGATTCCCACCTTTCTAGCTTGTTTATGATCATATTTAATTGATTTTGGAATTCATTTATCCATCCATCTAGTAGATATAAGTTAGTGTTTTCACTAAAAGCCATTAATTTGGTACCAATTTGAAGCAAAACCAAATCACTATTACAATTCTAGAAATTTGGTATAACTAAACACTAAAGTACCTAGATCATAACCCAAAAAATTTTAAAAAAAAATTGGAGACAGTGAAAATGAAGTATGGTACAAGTAACTTACATAAATTGTTAGCTCTTTTTTTTTATTTTCATATATATTTTCATATATATATATATATATATATATATATATGTGTGTGTGTGTATGTGTGTGTGTAAAGATTTTTTCTAAGATTATGATAACAACTCCGTAGGGTTTAATTTTAGGGTTTTTGGTTTGGTCTACCTTCCATAAAGTGGAAATAAAACTAACAATTTTTTTAGTGAATGCAACATCTTATATCCACCAGAGGAAAAAAATAAATGAACTTCAAAATCCATAAAATTTGGTCTTACATAAGCTAAGAAGATGACAGGACTGACAACTCATGTGAGTTTCATACACTGATAGTGCATTTATATCTGCGTGTGCGTGAGGTTTTGGTTTGGGGAACGGGGTATCAGGCCACTCCTTTGAAAGTGGTTCTCAAAAGGATTCTCAAATTTAAGCTTAGTAAATTATCTATATAAAAAATCCAAACTATCCACTTTGATTTATACATATTATCTATATAAAAAATCCAAACTATCCACTTTGATTTATACATATGTATTAGCTTATGAACAAAATTTCAAATCATTCAAATATCGTTTACTTATGATTTAATAGATTTCAAAAAACCATGTAATTTCGACTATAAGAAAAATGAAGTCAACTGATGCGTTGGTAAACTATGTCCAAATGATTTAGAATTTTATTTATAAGCTAATATATATATATATATATATATATATATATATATATATATATATATATATATATATATATATATATATATATATATATATATATATATATATATATTGAGCTGCACTTTTTCATGAAAATAACCTAGCTTCTCACAAAATGTTGTTTGAGAACCAACGTCATAGGAACTGGACCTATATATATTATAGGAAAATGTATATATATCGCATTTTTAAAAATCCCTCACGTCTCTCATGATACTTGAGTACTGCATGTGATGAGAATACCATGAAACCCAAATTAAACATATGTTGTAGCCAAAAAATAAAAATTAAAAGAAGAAGAAGAAGTAAACATGTGTTTAATTGCTACCAACAAGAAAAATGCTTTTATTGTAGCAAGTAATTAATTAGACAGCTGCAATGACCAAAATTTTCCATGGATAAGTTAAATTATAATGATAAACATCAAAGAACCCAGATCTTGATATAAAAATGGACATTACATGATCAAAGGAAACCTAGCTTTTAGGTTAATCTTTGTATACCTCTTCCCTCTAAATTAAGAAAATTCTAAAAAGAAAGAGAAAAAGAAAACAAACAAAAAAATCACTGATAATTGAAACCATCCTAATCAAAGAGAACCTTGGCATCTTGATCTTGGTGAGATCGATTCCCACTCAACAAGATTCTTCAAGTCCCTGCATGAGAAAGCAAAATCTTTTCAACATCAAAGTAAGCACAAACATACAATAATGCAACAAAAAATGATCCTCTTTTTTTCTTTTTGGCTAATCATCAACAGATGAATCCTCATAAGATAAAAATTTTAAGAGAGAATTTCTATATGGTACTGAAACTAATATCTGGATCTTCCCATCAAAGTAAATACAAAAGCCTGATGTTAATAAATAAATCAAAATCCCTGTGCAAATGAAAGAAATATCAAGAAGGCATAGTTAACTAGCCCCATTCATCAAAATGGGCCATGAAACTTAACCTAGAGACATTAAAATACATATGTCAAGAGCGAGCTAGCAAGTAAAACCCTGCAAGTAAACATTAATGAATCTATTGATGATGATGATGATCATCTAAAATAAAAAGGCAAAAAAAAGAAGAAAGAGAAGTAATGGTGAAATAGAGAGAGAGAGGGTATGCTTGGCTCCTCGCACGCCACTCATAGTAGCCAACCTTGATGCCCATGAGATTTGGTCTATACGTGTGGCATACAGGGAGCCAGGCACAACCCATGTCACCTTTCTAGCTCTCCACTCCTCCTCCTCCTTTGTTTCCCTCAAAAACCCTAATCTTGAACCAAACCCCAAAACAAAAAAAAAAAAAAAAAAAAAAAAAAAAAAAAAAACCCTCAAGAGAGAGATCATAGTTTCTAGAGAGGAGAGAGAGAGAAGGTATGTATGTTACTAGCTAGGTATGCTTGGTTCCATGCACGCCACCCACAATATACAATCTAGCCTTTGATGATCGCCTATGAGATTGATCTATATGTGTGTGGCATACAGGGAACCAGGCACAAACCCCCCTCTACCCATTTCCACCTGATCTCCTCTCTCCCTCTCTCTCTACTCTCTACCCTTTTCTCTAAGCTCCAGAGAGAGAGAGAGAGAAAGAACAGTGTTAGAATGAGAAAGAAAGAGCGAGAAGAAATGAGAGAGCTTAGCTTAGTTGCTAGCTAGCCCTCTTCCTCCTCCCTTCTCCTCTCCTCTTTTGAGAGAGAGAGAGAGAGAGGGAGAGAGGGAGATGGGCCAAGGGAGTGAGGTGATGGAGGATTTATAGGCCAAAGGAGTACAAGATTGATCTTCTTTTGTGATGACATAAAGAAAAGAAAAAAAAAAGTAACTAAAAAATAATTAAAATCAAATTCGTTCCAACACTAAGGGCACACTGCCCTCACCACCCCCTTCTCTTTCCTAACAGCAAACCCTAGACAGCTACCTAACTGGGTCTAGTTCTAGCCTAACCTTATGCTCTTGAATTTCACTCTGGATAGAGATGGAAGAGAGAAAGAGAGAGAGACCAATTAAGCTGAGAGAAAAAAGAAAAAAAAGAAAAAAAAAAGGAAAGATCATCCATCATCATTCTCTCTCAGCTGAGAAAAGAGAGAACAGATAAAGAGAGAAGGGGGGGAGAGCTAGCCATAGGGGGGATGCGGTGGCACTTTGTCTCTGGACCAACATTTGTCTTGGTGTGCTTGGAATTAAGCTGGATTCTCTCAACCCCAACCCCCATCCCACCACCAATCACTCTCACAATATCATTTTATATAATTATATATATATATATATATATATATATATATATATATATATATATATATATATATATATATATATATATATATATATATATTCTTAATGTTTTTTTTTTTTTTAACTCTTTTGTTCCCTCCCCCGTTCCATTTATAATTAAGCCTTTTTCCCCATGTGATTTTCTTATTAAATTTACGTTGAAGATCGATCAACACTTGAAATGCAAATGCATATGGTTGTCTTCAATGTTTGGATACATCGAATGGATGCTCCACATGATCTCCTTGAGAGTCGTCGAAAATAGAGTTGCAACTTAGATTGAATGTCTTTAATTATTTTTTTTCAAAATTTTTAAATGTATATATATTGGTGGTTTTAGTGACTTTAGGATACCCTCCAGTAAAATAAAATTTACATATTTAACTTGTTCGATATGAAACTCGTTTCCTATCGCTTGCAAACAGCTAGAGTTATTAAAAAAATAAATAAATAAATAAATAAGAGGAAGCATTAAACGAGTAAAAGGATCTATAGATCTTTCTTCTATCATTTATTTGGTTATTATATAATTATCAATTATATATGATTGGTATGCATATCTAATCCTTATTAGAGCTCATTCAGTACTTGTAATTATAAGTGATATAATATAAAAAAAAATAATGAACTATTGCAAAAATTTATTCTCTTAAATGGCATTGGATTACTGGATTAAGATGATTGGGCAAGATATTAAATTTTATCCTCTGGATTTTTAACAAATTCGAGCAATAACAAATATATGTAGCAACACAAATATTGCCCATAGCAAAAAATTCAGATTGATAGATTCATTGACGAGGAAATTACCATATTGTTTGAGATATTTCACGTTCGAAACAATCACCATTGACATAATTTTTTGCTTTGATGCTTGATAAGGTATATTGGATACTAAACAACCAGTTTTTTGAGTTAAACATCAGTAATGTAAACTAGAACTACCAGACGCACTATTTCATTCGAAATAAGATTAAACGAAGGTTGAGAATCATCTTTGTACTTACTTTATGTTCTGTTAAGATTTCGTTAATAGAACACCGGGGAGATATCCACTTTGCTTCAAAAAAAAAAAAAAAAAAAGAAGGTTAATTTGCTAATTTATTGAGAATAAATAACTTGATAAATCAGAATCTTCAACCAAAAACCTAAAGAGCACTAGTGCAAGAAGATATAATGATTACCCCTTAGCTATCTTTCAATTATTACTAATTCTCACCTAGTCAATATTGTTGCTCATCTTTTTGTCTTAATACTATATGATCACTTTATTGGTTATGATATTTTGTTGTAAATTGTTTATTAGTACATCAGTGTCTCCCGTGATCTAATAGGAATATGTTTGGATAGATTCTGAATTCAACTCTTATGATGTTGATTAATGAAGAGCAGTAATAAATAGTGATGATTGATATATCAACCACAATAAAAATATTGAGTGTGTGTATGTATGTGTGTATATATATACATAAAAGTATTGACTTAAAAGTATCTCTAGCTAAACAGTTTTCAGTATTAATTCACCATAAACAGCTTTTAGTTTTTAGTATTTTCATGTTTTTAATTTCTAAATTAATAAAAGTGAACGTACGTACGTAGCCGTCTTGATTCGAGCATTGTGACTGTGAGTGGCTGACTCCACGGAGTTGGCGACCAAACAAAGTGAGACTGTCGTGGCTGAAGCTCTTAATTTGTCTTGTAAGATTAATTTAGCTATAGGATGCAACAAAATGCCATTAGTGTTTACCCATGGTTGCTTAGGTAGAAAAATTGACGTTGAACAAATTGACAGTAACGGAGATAATGAAGATCGATAATATGTTAATTTTATGATGTAAAAGCTAATTCAAGACATTATAAAATACATCAAGTTGGACTTGGATTTGAATATAAATACTATAGGTATTAGCCGTGACAACCCTCATACATTGGTAGCAATTGTAAGGGGAGGAAAAGACAAAAGATAAAATAAATAAATAAATTAGCTAGTATAAATCTCAGTGACAAATGACAATGTTGCTTGACAAGATCAAAGGGTATTTGTACTTTTACGCGCAAACTAACTACATTTGAAAAAGTTGATTGTTCCTTCTCCTTTGGATTTCAATTTGGTGATTTGTGACAACACATTCCCGGACCCCCTAGGTGAGTTGTACCCTTAACATTCCTTTAGGTGGAAATATTCACATTATGTTAAGCACACCAAAATCGGAACAATGCACATTATTATTGTTGTTGTTGTCACTACTGCTAGCGTTACTAATATGATATACCAATGATCCCCTATATATTTCTTCCACCATATGCTTTCATGCATTGTAGTCAAGACAATTTCTTGGAAGAAAATTCTTAATAATTTATAGTGTTCTCATTGCAAGTAGCAAGAAGGAATCAAGCTGAAAACTGATTATTTAAGAAAGAAATATCTCTGTTTTTTCATTAAAGTAACTTCTATAAGTTGTAAAATTGGAGAAGAAAAATTCAATTTCTTGATGTCATATGAAGTATATTGAGCTGTGCGTAGGTACTCTATAAATAGTAAATCAACACGCATAAAAAATTATGCACACACATACGTACATATATTCCATACTTTTCATTCCTTAATTAAATTGTGATCATGTGCATTTCTTTAGCATAGGTATGGATGGTTTTAATTATAATAATTATGGCTTGTAAATGGGAAAAATCAAAGATATAAACAGTCTTCTGTATTGACAATATTGAGTTGTACCCATCGACCAACCATAGTTAGGGTTAGGGTTAAGGTTAGGATTTTCTTTGTCGTTGTGGAAACTCGTACTATATATTTCTAACTTATCTTTGGTTCTTAGCTTGAATGGAAGCATATTCTATTTGGTATAGTAGTTATTTCCAAGGCCCAAATGACAGTGATTTTAGTAACAAGAATCTTTGGCTTGATATATGTATATTTGGTAGTTTGTTTTGTGTCCGTAATCCCACCATTTTGTTATTTTGTTAATTTCCTTCCAATGGAACCTAATAGAATCTCTATTGGGTCTTGACAGCAACTTGACATTTTGGATTTCTTTATTATATACATATATAATTAGTGAATCATGCTGTATTATAGTTTTCAATGGTATTAATAGAGGCACAATCTCCATCTCAAGCATTGCATTCAAAGGATAGCGTTTGCAATTGCCACCAACGTTAACAAAAACTATTTTATGGCAGGACTTCTTTGTTAGTTGTTTAACCTAATTGGACCACCAAGTCCAAGAGAATATAAGTGGTCAATTTAGGTCCCCACAAATGAAAAAAACCCTAAACGAAGTTAAACATAACATTCTTCAAAATTCTTTATTTCCCCCATCAACACCATACATTGAAAACTTAAATGTTCATAGAATTGTCTTGTTTGGGGCTAAGTACCCCTACATAATTAATTTTCTCAACATGTGACTATAGTTTATTTTAAACATATAATAATAATAATAATAACTAAATAAAGTTGAAACTTAGAACTAGCAAACTTCTCAAATTTTAGTTAAGAAAAATTATCGAGCATATATATAGAAAAAAAATAAGACATAATTATCCAAAAAATAAGCCAAAATTATTGCCCGGAGATGCCCTCTCAAAATGAGTAAAAAAAAAAAAAAAAACCTATGTAGAGTATCCGGTGTAAGTTGCAATTGGATTTCAAAACTAAAAGCATGTGAACTTTGAGCTTGATTTTTTGCGTCAAGTACAGTACTATATATAATTGTGAAATTTGGTTATTGATCAGCTGGCAATATCAAAATTTCTAAAGTGAAAATTTTAATCCGCATGCATGCAGATATATATATATATATATATATATATATATATATATATATATATATATATATATATATATATATATATATATATATATATATATATATATATATATATATGAGGAAACGGGAAATGCACCGACGGTGAAGGGAGTTCCTTCACCACCGCTTAGGTGGCCCAATAAAATTATAACACGGGGCGTCATTCAAGGTAACAAATAAATGAATTCTCTTAAATGACACTACGTGTAATAATTTTATTGGGCCATCTAAGCGACGGTGAAGGAAACTTCCTTCACCGCCGGTATATATCCCGTTTTCTCATATATGAGGAAACGGGAAATACACCGACGGTGAAGGGAGTTCCTTCACCGCCGCTTAGGTGGCCCAATAAAATTATAACATGGGGCGTCATTCAAGATAACAAATAAATGAACTCTCTTAAATGACACCACGTGTAATAATTTTATTGGACCATCTAAGCGGCGGTGAAGGAAACTTCCTTCACCGCCGGTGTATTTCCCATTTTCTATATATATATATAGAGAGAGAGAGAGACTGCTTCTTCCCTTCACCTTCACCGCAAACTTGAATGACTTGGGATTCTCACAACAATTCAAGAGATTGGTAAGCAGAGTATATATTACTGCTAGCCAGCTCTTCTCGATTAGTGAACACATTGATATACCTTTAACGTCATCTCATTATAATTAATTAAGTTTGCGGGAGGTATAATCATTAAAAGTTTAATCGGAATCCACAAAAGTGAGAGCTTCCATCAAATCAAAAAAGCCGTAGAAATAAAAACTCAAAGTTACAATATAAAAGTGTTAATTTATTCCTACTAATTTAATTATGCCTTCAGCAGAGAATATTGGGCATTTTCCACTTCTTTGCTAACGATGCGCACGCGCAAAAAAGCACCATTTCCCAATTTTACTATACTTAGATATTTTTCCTTATTTACTTTATGCAGAATAAATTATTTCATTATTTTATCAGAACTTGCTTTTAATACTTTAATATTATTTATTGTGAATTTGGAGTTTGACTTTGACTGGGGAATCTAATCATTGAGCTCGGAGCTCGGGAAGGTAAATAAACTGCTCAGGCGCACGTGCGTGCACGGCTTGCTCACGTGAATCCACTTTGATGTCATGTCACCATTTTAGGTAATTTGTATTTGTATAAGGACCGAGAAAAGACACACCAAATACTGACTCTATCTATTTGGCTACTGGATATTGCTGATGTAAGCAAATGAGGGCAGTATTCTCTCTCTCTCTCTCTTCTTTTAGGAAACAAAAATATTTTAGTAGTCTAAACATGATAAAATGAAATTGGAATATTTTTAAAATATATTTCTATCCCACTAATACAAATTTCTGTATGGAAAATAACATATAATATTAAAACTCTGCCAACCACTGTAGATATAAAATTTGGAATTCCATGCAATTTTCAATCTCATTTCTCTATTTTATTTAAACCAAATAGCCCTCTAATGAAATAATGTTGAATAGAATAAATTTACATATAGGCTCTATTAGGTATATAGCACTTTTTCTCTTTTAACATTTACACACTAAACAAAACATAGTAAAGTTAAATATTCTCTTTTGTAACTCCTATTAGTCAATGATTTGATAAAGTTAATATGGACACATCCGAGTAGTTTATAAGCACAACTACCTCCATTATCAAATATATATTTATAAAAGCATGAGAATGAGAACTAGGAGGACCCCCTAGGTTAGGAGCCATCACTCCCATGCTTTTTGAAAAAGCAACTCTTTTGAATACTTGGGAGTCAAAAAGGCTTTTTCCTAAAGGTACCAATTAATGGGCTGGGCTTTTGGCCTTTTTCTCCCACTTGAAAACCAAAGTAAAAAAAATACTACTGGGTGTAAGTTTATCAATGGACTATTTATTTTCTTGTGACTCAAAACTTTAATTGGTCTGTTATTATTTTTTTAATTTAGTAGAATGCAGAAAGTTAAATTTCGCCTTATATAATAATAATAAAAAAGAAAAAAACTAGTACGCTTCTTACTCTCGAAAGTCCAAGCCCACCAATGACAAACTTCCACCCATCTTCACCCAGCTACAACGTAGCAGTGGACCTTCCCTTTTTTGTTGCATGGCTATCTATTGATCTTATCATTTATTCATGAATGATAAGATACAAAGTTCGTTGCTATCAAATCTTGTCCGCTGCCTTTGATGTGAGAAAAAGTGTTGGGGGACAAGGGAGACGTCAAATCTTCAGAGGATGAGATTATTTTCCCACACAACAACAAAACGTGTTTTCTTAAGGGATTTGCTTCGTTCATGCATAGTGGATTGGATTGATGGAGTCCATCCATTTTCCATTTTAATTTTTCTTCGTTGTTTTACTTAAAATGCTCATTGAAAGTGGATTATGGAAAGCTACTTCTTATTTTTCACTTAATGTTTCATTACAAGTAGTTATGGATCCAAATAATCCATGGAATTTATATAGGTGACTCTCTCGTCAAAATAATAATAATAATAAATTATAAAAGGATAACTTTTAACGAATTCAAAACAAAAAGTACAGAATCCACATGCCTCTCAATTTCCCGTGCCATGTAGAACAAATAGTCCACTTTCACAATACTCAGTTTTCATGAACCAATTCATGAAAAGTACCATACTGTTGAAAGCGAACTCTCTAGTCATTTTCAACTTTGTAATCTACTACTCTTCATGAGTCAATCAGTCCCAGAATGGTTAAGTATGGTAAAAGAAATATTTACCATACACACTAAGTGTAGGGAATTTATATAATAAATGATAATATGAGTGTCACTGATAGCTTCTTAATTATGCGGAGTACTTGATCTGATAGGATCCATATTAATTTCAACCATTTCTTTTTGTCAAGAAGATAAAGATTTATTTGTTTTGTTAAAGTTGAAGGAAATAATGGATTAGTTAAAAGTGCACATCACTCTCAAAGAGACAATTGATATGTGGGATTTGATGCGAGAGAGATAGAGAGAGAGGGGGGGATCAGCTTCATATATCCTTTGCTACCAAAGAGAAAAAAAGTTTAGTGCTCCAATCTCTAACATAACATGTTATGAATGGGATACTAGTTGTCTCACGAATCATCCTGGCCGGAACATGAGTGTAGTTAGTAATTTTGAAAGGATAATATTGGAATAATAAAGGAGCTAACTAAACTTAGTAAATTAATTAAAATTTGAAAAATCTTTGGAAATATACTTAGCATGTGGGTGAGTGTAATTAAATAGCAACTCCCCAAATCCCCCAAGCAGCAGCCTCTGCTCCTTTAAGTTCTCATGATATTGGGCCTTAATTGGATCAATCCTTCTGGGCTCATCACTCAGAGACAACGTAGCTAGGTTAGGCCTACAACTGTTTCAAAATAGGCCTGTTCATATATAACCGCCAAAATAACTGTCAGAGAGATCAGCTTTCACTGAAGAAATCAAAGTTGGTGATGTCACGTACGGCGACAGACAGAGAGAAGGAAGAAACATTTAGCAACAGCAAGAAGAAGAATGTAGACATTGGCAAGACTTCCGTGTCTCAGTGTGCTGCCGTATACTGTAGAGGGATACGTCATAATAATTCTCATATTACTTCCATTGAGATGTATCTCGTAGTCTATATGCATGTTTTCTCATGATTTTGTTAACATTGTGTTGTCTGCAGATGTGGGATGTTTTGTTTCCACCACAGTGTTTTTTTCTTGAGCTGAGACTCGAAAGAATAGCCATTCTTGTACCGTGCCCATAATCTGCATGAACCGAGCAGATTTAATGGTTGGTTCAGTCATGTGGAATGGATGCAATATATTGAATTTGATATTCATCGATGAGAATTAACAAATAACCATGGCAGAGGTGCCTAAATCTGACCATTTCTTTAACTGTTAGCGAAATATATATGCACTAATGTTCATCTTTCTTTTTGTCGATTGATTGATGACAAAATTAAGGACTGTTCATGCTGCCCGTACCCTTCTTGCTGAAGTGTTTACGGAGACATTCCAATAAATCCTTGCTGGCCACTGATTTTCTAGTCTTTCTGGTACTCATCCGTCTCAATATTCCAACCCTGCGTGCTACTTGGTTTGCATATATCACTTGTAAATTTGGCTATACGTACCATACTTGTTTTGTGACTAGTACTTGGTTTTATGGTTTTGATTGAGTTATCGATCGAGTATCAGCATTATTGCTTGCTTAAAGGAGCTGGTTGATTTGGGTGCAATGGACTTTATGAATTGTGTACGAACATTTTTACATGATCCATCAACAATAATATCACGCATCGATTTTCTCGGTGCATGCATCATTTAGCTTGCAACTTCATATATTGTCTCTCGCTTGCTTGCATGTAACATCAACCAAGCTTTTGCAGTGAAGCACAAGACCTAATTAACGTGAGGGATACTGCGTCGAGAATTTAAAAAAGTGGACCAGAGTTGTAGGTGACCATCTCCACATATCAAGATACACATATATGTTAACCTAGCTCTAATTCTATTTCAAGGTACGTACCTCAAAAAGAAAAATGCCCATGTTTAGTCTATGAACTTACATAATTTCATTATCAAACATAATTCTTGATAACAATTTCATTCCTCAGAATTGGAGAAGTTGCAGCTAGTCATGCATGGTTGTTTCAGGATATCACGATGACCAGAAGAATTTCAAGGTACGTACCTTACAACTTAATTGTCCATGGAGCATCTTTTGTTGCATGCATGCATGTAGCTAACATGAACAAGCATTTTATTTTCAGAGGGAGATCTTGGCCTCTGCCAAAACTTCCGAGCTGATGAGGAACTTCCATCACTTTTTCGATACAAATGGAAAAACTTCTCTACCTCAAAGCTCCAGACCAACTAGGTGATCTTTAATATTTGTTACTACATTAATTTCACATTATGCATCTCGATAACCATCGACACCTCTTAACAAATTCAGGTGCAGCTACAGCTGGTACCTAGAGATGGTAATGAACGAGTCTACAGATCAAATTTTAGTCCTTCTTATACAAAATATTTTGAATTAGAAAAATAAAATTTTTACTTTTAATTAAAAAAAATTATATAGAACGGATCAAAATTTAGCCTGTGGATACATCTATTACCATCTCTAATCGTAGCCACTCTGGCCCGCCCTTGCGAGGCTAGAGTGAGCACAGCGATCAGCCAAATCTCCTGGAGAGCATTCGAGATAAATAACAAATTGACTTCGAGGAGGTTCTTAGAGTGCTTGTTGGAAGAGTTTGGCGGGCTACGGAGGAAAAATTAGCACCCATGATTGCTTTTTAACATTTTCATTTGTATTCTCTCTTATAACTTTGTTAAATTACGTATGAAGTGGACCTGTCCGTACCATGTTCAGACAACTTTATTATGCTTGCAAAAATTTGTCATATATCATATTGATGCACATATTTTGCCTCTCTATTAACTGTAGTTTCATAGCCCAAGCCAAGGCCCAGCTCCACATGATTGGGCTTCAACTTTAGCATGCTCTACTATTTAGGCTTTAGCTGGGCTCAGGCTTTCATCGACATTATAACTGGTATCTTGATATATATCTTAAAGTTTAATTTGGATAATATTACTAATTAACTATTAAAATAAAAAAACATATCTGGAATATATTCTCTTTAATAAAATATGAAAGAATATCCCAAAAATATTGAGAATGCTCAGATTGCACGTACACGATTTCCTTTTACGGGAAGCAAAAAGGAAAAGAAAATAAGAAGAAAAAGGAAGGGGTATTTATTGGTTTGTCCCTCAAATCTTTATATATTATGATTTTGCCCCTCAAATCTTCATATTTAGGATTTTGCCTCTCAAATCTCATAAGTTACAACAATTTAGTCCCTCTCTCTAACACAGTTAAATATTTGACAATTTTACCTCTCTTTTCCTCTTCTATTTTTCTCCTCTCTTCTTCTTCTCTCTTCCTCCTCTCTTCTCCTTTTCTTCATTATTTCTCCTCTCTTCTTTCTCCTCTCTTCTTTCAGTATTTAACTGTGTTAGGGAAGAGAGGAGAAGAGAGGAGGAAGAGAGGAGAAAGAAGAGAGGAGAAATAATGAAGAAAAAGAGAAGAGAGGAGGAAAATAGAAGAGGAAAAGATAGGTAAAATGGTCAAATATTTAATTGTATTAGAGAAGGGACTAAATTGTTGTAACTTATGAGATTTGGGGAGGCAAAATCCTACCTAAATATGAAATTTTGGGAGATGAAATCAAAATATATAAAGATGTGAGGGACAAACCAGTAAATATCCCAAAAAGGAAATATAGAAAGAGAGAAAATAGAAATGGTAAGCGCAGTTGGTGGATCCCAATCCTCAACATAATGTAACCCCATTGCCTCCAACAACACTTCATGCACGCGACCTAACGGTCGACCCATCAACAAGAAGACTGGTGTATTCGGGGGTCCATATTAGTGTGTGCGGGAATAGAAGAGAAAATCAAATAAGGAGTTGACCGAGGATCCGTGAAAAATCGACTGTCTCCCGCCACGTGTATTTTAAAGAACGTGGCATCACTTGCCGGGTCCTTTCTGATGATGGGGGTCCCACTCCGAGAACTGTTCGGAGCTACTCCTACCTAATCAGTACCGCCATCACGTGCGCTCTCTTTTGAGCTTCTTCTATGTGCTGCACCGCGCGTCTAACACCCAAAAACAGAGTTCCGCTCATTGGGGTCCACAGCAGAGGACATAATGAGTTCGGGTGTTCTGGTGCCGATAACTTTTATTTTCAACGACGTTTTTGTGGAAAAAAACGCTTTTAGGAAATCAGTGATGGGTATGAGTGCCCACTCGAAATCTTATTGGGCCCAGTCGAGGCCCACAGGATGGGGGAGTGGCGGCTGAGTTGGGTTGGGCGGTCTCTCTCAGCACCCGCATTAGCAACATAGACATAAAATAAATGCGTGATTACATTTGCAAAGTCTCCGAGTGACTTAGAATAGAGAATTTGACACGTTAAAAAGGATTCGACATGTCACTTGTCCTACAAGACTTTTGAGTCGAAAAAATAACTTTAGCCAGACAATTAAGTCCCATTCAATTAAAATACATGTAATATTTCTAATATTAGAATTTATAACTCATATAAAAAATAGCTAGTAATGTGTGATTATACATATGAAGTGTACGTGTACTCTGAGTGAGTATGATATTTAATATAGAATTTTAAAATGATTTATATCTCTTATTAAAAAAAAAAAAATTCTACATGGGACTAATCATGTAGGACTATTATTGCATTATTGGGAATAATAATATTCTCCCAAAATTTGTTTTTTTTTTTTAAATATCGTAATTATCCTGTGAACGTGTACAGTTGTATTTTCTGTTATAATAACTAAACAAATATCAGATGCTAAAAATTCGCAATAAAATATGAGATGGAAACAAGTGGCACAAAGAGCAGAGTAGAGACTAATATAAAGCACGCCAAAATCTCTCACTCTCTCATCGCTCAGATCTCAGAAAAGGCGTCGTCTCTCTTTCTCTCTCTCGATCTTTGGAAAATCCTTAAGTGAGTTATTAATGATCTGATTTCGCTCTTTGCTATCAATTTCTTGACAATTTTTCGTGGGGTTTCATTGAACCGTTGAATACAATCAAAGTTTCGACATTTTTGGGGAGTGTGATCAGATTGTGATTCATGGGTTTCTTGTTTTAGTTGCTCATCTGCTTATATTGGCCTCAGATTGATCTCTGGTTTTTGAAATTTCAATTTTTTTTGGGTTGATTTTCAAGAAAAGGAGTCAAATTTGGTAATGATTGCTCATTTAATTATAACTTGATATTGGGCTCCTTTTGGTAATAATTGCTCATTTGTTAATAAATTTCTGGCTTTTTTTTTTTTTTTTTAATTGTTGAAACAAAGTTGAAAAGTTCATGAATCCACATTATTGCCGAGAAATTTATGCTTCAATAACTCGCTCTTAGCTGTTCAAGTTTTGCATTAACTTGTAGATTTCTTATTTAATTTCAGAAATTGCATCAAAATTTCATATTTTATAATCCCTTCTCCCAGGCGTACTTACCCATTTGATTTGATGATCTTTTTACCCAATTTCCTTTGGGTGTTACGGATTCACTTGAGATAGTGGTGATTTGCTTTTATTTATTTTATTTTATTTTAGGGAATTTGCATACTTTTTATTTGTTACTCTAATTAGTTGCTCAATGGTTGATTGAACTCTTGAAAGTTCTTGCTTTCATCGGCAATCGTTGAGAACCGTCAAAATTGCATCTTTTGATGTGATTGTCTTGAATTCAACCTTTTGGTTGAGAACAATGAACTGACCACCACATGCTGGTTTCTTCACCTCCACTCATTTATCGGATTAGATTAATTCCTTTTATCTTAGCGGGGTCTGATTCTCTATCTCATCTAATGGAAGTGCCTCCTTTATGCAATTTGTAACCTACGATGGCTACTCCTCTAAAAGAAAGAAAGAAAGAAAGAACAGGATTCTGTTTTGATGGTTGATATTATTTCAAATAAAGGAAAAAGTTTGTGAACCATATTAGTTTTTTGTGGGGTTTGTCTCCTTGCAGGAATTTTACTTGCGGCCCGGAAACGAGGATGGCTGTCTCAGGAGGACATAATTCTTCTCAGTCTCAGTTCATTGCTAGCCATACAAATCATGGTGCTTCAACCGGTCCTACGGCGCCTTTGATTGATAGCGTGGATGTCCATCAAATTATTGTCCCGGAGGTAATATTTCTTAACTTTCTTTTGGTCCATCATCTGTCGTAGTTCTACTCTTTTCTTAATCTCAACTGATTTGGGCACTTACAGATTCTAGAATGAGACATTGGAATCTTTGGCTATGGGTACGGAAATATCTTTGTTCAATTTATTTACTTAGTTGTTGTACCAAGGATTTGGTGCTAAGTGAAAACTCAACCACAAGAGGAAAGCTTCTCATTCAACTTGCATAATTAAACTAGTGAAATTTCTTACATTATGCCCTCATATCTGAACAGTTTAGTCAAGAGATACTGGAGTCTCTTGTGAGCTTTGGAACTCATATGAAGAAGAAAACACTTACTTTGCAGATTCTTGTTTGCCTTGAATTAAGAGACTAGCGAGTAGAATTTCTTTTCATTGTTCCCTCATGTCTAGAAGTCAACTTCATTTACACACAGCTAAATGAGCTTGTCTCTTCTTCTCTTTACAAAATCTTTATGCAGTTAGATGTGTGTGCATGCCCCCACCTCCCGTTTCATGTTTGATGTAACATTTTAGCTCAAGTATTCTTTAGAGGTACTATATTATCTTTTCTAAGGTATACAGTGCAGAAGTAATAGCCAGCCCCGCACATAACAATCACAACGTCCAAAATAAAATTAAATAATTAAAAAAAACAAAATAAAAATAAAAAAGCAATAAACCCTCCTTCTTTGAGATAATTGGCAAGGAAATAATCACAGTTACTCAACGTGTTCATATCAAGATTTCATAAAATTCTAATAATAAAATGAAACGATGGTTTTCATCACAACTTTCTAATTTAGACATTTTTATTGATATTCTTTGCCAACTTGCCTGCCGGTTCCCCCTCAAACTTCTTCTCCTAACTACTTCATTGCTTGTGCTGTTAATAGCTTGGTTTCAAGATATTTATATTTTTTGTAATGATTAACAGGGAGCATTTCATTGAGTATTGCAAATTGTCGCATATTAATTGGAACCTTTTGTGCAGAAAAGTAGTTGGAAGAACTTCTTTGCATATTTGGGGCCGGGTTTTCTTGTGTCCATCGCATATATTGATCCAGGAAATTGTATGATATTTCATTTTTATTTATTTTTTCTTCCCATGATTAGTTGTAAGTGGAAGAAAACATTCTCTAACTTGCAATATTTCTTGACATGCAGTTGAGACGGATTTACAGTCCGGTGCACAATATAAGTATGAGGTGCATACCTAATATTGAGAACTTTTCTTCTACTTCTTTTTTAGATTCATATCTATTGAATTCTTTATAATTTCACAAATTTTGGTTTCGTTATTTTTTTTTTTGATAAAAAAATAGTAGGTTGCTGCCCCCCGCGTTTCATTAAAACGGTTTTAATAGAACTTACAAGCAAACTACGAAAAATAAAAAAAATACATGTTTCAACCCGAAACAAAAATGGACAATAATACAAAGTAGTACCTACTACATAACTAAGATAGATTAGTACAACCCATGACTGCAATGATGACTATAATCGGCGGGCAACCACTGCCCCTACTTCTCCTCCTCCTGAGCCACTCAAACCACCTCCTGCTCGTCATCTCCTGCACTTGTAATCCCTTGGGTAATCTCAAGTTCTTCACGGCATTGATATTTGATGCCGGAGTGAGTGGCATGCGAATTCGTCTATGATCCTCCAAAAGCTGTTAATCACAATAACACATTATTAGTAATACAGTAAATACAGTGGTCCAATAAGCCTTATCAGTAAAAATTCCTCTATTTCTCTCCAACTATAAGTTTCAAACTATATCAGGTATGACGCTCATATACTCATTAAAAGCACTACCCCTAGGTAGAAATCTCGTCCAGACTGACAAGAAGATACCTCCCCTTAGTTGAATGTTATACCGATAAGCAACTTCCATCCAAATCCCCCTAGAGTATAGACATGCTAACTTTATGTGTAACATTATGTGCAACATTCCAAATGGTCAATAAATCCAGATCCCCCTAGAGTATGGACATGCTAACATTATGTGTGATACCTCCTCTTATCTGTGACATCGTTTCGATGGAAGATACCTCCCCTTGGTTTTGTTATTTGTGAATATCTTAGAGGATAGTTACGTGAAAAGCATATTGCATATATTATTAAAAAAAAATTGAATTTAATGTCTCATACTTTCTTGTTCAGCTACTATGGATCATACTAGTAGCCTCTTGTGCTGCTCTTGTCATCCAATCCCTTGCAGCCAGGTTGGGAGTTGTCACAGGTGATTGTTCAGTCCATCTTGTTACTTTCTCTTGCACATACATAATGCTTCCTATTTGTCTGTAAAGCTAAAGAGTAGGCATATGATGGCAGGAAGACATTTGGCTGAGCATTGTAGAGCTGAATATCCTAAGGTCCCCAACTTCATCCTGTGGTTGCTTGCAGAGCTCGCAGTGGTCGCTTGTGATATCCCTGAAGGTGTTACCTTAAACCCTGTGTCTATTTTATTTTATTTTATAGTCATTATAATGGATGCTGAAGTCATGTTTTAGAAACTACTACTTTTTTGATAAACATTGCTTCTCAAGGAAGCAATCAAAAAGTTCTCATACAACTTGTTCTCATGAAAAGATAATTTCTGTATCTTTATTGTTTAGCACTACTCCTTTTATTATCTGATACGAGAAGGCTTTTACAAAGAATTCTATTTTGAATTTTTTTTTTTTTTTTTTTTCACTTTTCCTACTCGTGCAAGTAACTTTTTCCCTGAATGAAAAAGAAAACTAGAATACAACAAAACAGTTGTTGCATGCTCATATGAGAATAACATGAGAAGTTATCTACCAAGTTATTTTATATTGTCAACATGCTATAGTTGGATAACTGATTATTCTAATTATTGGTAGAAATATAAAATATATTTATAATAAAAACCTCCATTAGTTTTGTAGGAGTTGAGCTATTTTTTCTTCTTTTACTAATAGATTGTAAGCTATATCCTAAAATTTAGAGTGGACATGCAACAAATGTGGGCAGGAACAAAGATGGTTTGAACATGGTTTTGGTATTGGCTTTGGGTGTATGATTGATTAAATCTTAGTCGATCACCCATTACACATTCATGCTGTTTTATGAAGGCTTTGGGTCATATCTCTAGAAGTAGAGGGTCCTATGAGATGCTGACTTCATATGGACATGAAAAAGGCTCATTCCAAATGGTTAATAAATTATGGTTCGTGCTTTCTTCCACTAGCTCCTACCTCAGACCCCATTGCTATCTCTAAGAAAACCACCATTTTTTATATAAAGAAAAGAGGAATTAGGTACCATCATAAAAGATAAAGTATGAGAAATAAGAAGGCTTGAGGTTAGTGGTGATATACCACCTTGCACCCACTTTGCAAAAATAAAAATATTTCTTTCATAAATTAAATCCTTTTGAAAAAGTACACACAATATTATATAAGCATAAAGTTACTTTTTTTTATATAAGATGTAACTTCTCCTAAGTAGTTCCTTGTTTGTAGTTCCTATTACCTTTCTTCATCACATATAGACATATGTATGACTAGGCATGAGCATCTATGTTGATTCAATTTGGTTTATAATTTAACCAACTTTTCTTATGTTCTCTTTTTTTGCTTAACAGTCATCGGGACAGCCTTTGCTCTGAATATGCTTTTTAGCATCCCGGTTTGGTGTGGTGTGCTTATCTCAGGTCTTAGCACTATGGTGCTTTTATTGCTACAACAATATGGGGTATGCTAAGACACTTATATGTTCTAAGTTCACTAGATCTATACAACTACAGTTTTTTGAGAATAATCGTTGGGTAGAACCCATGTGTTTCGTTAGTAAGCTACAACTCTGTTTATGATATTTTCAAGAAATTTCTTTTGGACCTTTTCTAAAAAGATAATACAAACAAGATGTTGGTTTGCCTAGAAGGCCTTAATGCTTTGAAGTTGTTCTGATGTGTTCAAAAGCAAAGAGAAGTTACTGTGGATTTATGTACTTTTTCTAACCAATGACAGAACTCTTGATAAGATATAGACGAAGATTTAGTAGCCAACCAAAGATGGAAATTTTGAATTCTTCTAATTGGTCCTTCCTACCATTATTTGTGATCATTGTACTACTTTTTTGTAGGTTCGGAAACTTGAATTCTTCATAGCTTTTTTGGTTTCTGTAATGGCCGCTTGTTTCTTTGTTGAACTTGGCTATGCCAAGCCCAAAGCTTCAGAAGTTTTGAAGGGACTATTTGTCCCTCAACTCAAAGGAGATGGTGCTACTGGTCTTGCTATCTCTCTACTTGGTGCCATGGTTATGCCGTAGGTTCTTTTTTTGTTCACCATTATGATTGTCTGGTATTGTTGTTTGATATACTTAACTATTGTAATTTTTATCATACTTCGTGCAGGCACAATTTGTTCCTCCATTCTGCATTGGTGCTATCTAGGAAAGTACCACGTTCAATTCATGGGATTAAAGTAAGACATCTTCCTTTTCTCCTAACAATTTTCTTTTTGAGGTAAAAAGACAAGCTATAACCCTCCAAATTCTATTAATAGAGTTAAGAGAACTGAATAGTGTATGTAATGTAAAAGCATAGGGTTTCCATACAACGGATACCCATGACATATAAGCAAGTGCAAAAGCTAGGTGACTATAACCCTGCACCTAGATGAGAGGTACATATATAGGAATCACTCTCCCAGTGTCCATCCTCCATCTCTTCTGTGGTCGTGTCCCTCGCTGAGCCCTCGATATGTATAATGGGTTGTCGTAGGCGCTCCATCTTGCTCGTTCATTGGACAGATACTCCCCTTCCATGATGATACCTGACAAAAAAAAATCATAGTACATGAGCTGCAAGCAAACCACCATCGTGTGTGCAGTGCTCCTAAAGGTCCTATTATTCCTCTCTCACCATATATTCCAACATATGAATGCCATTAAAAGCTTAAGACCATGTATTATTAGGCCATTGTGCAACCTCGGCCATATACTCGTCATGTTCGATGGGTCTCCTAAGGTTCCTAGGAGGTGTGTATATGAGTTCCACACCTATGAGGTGAACTGGCAGGTTTAGGAAGATGTGGTCCGTGCTTTCACTATCTTGTTGGCACAGTATGTAGAAGCTCGGACCCGACCATCCTATTTTCTTTTCTGTAAATTTGGCCAAGATTTGCCACTAACCAAAGGAAAGTCCTAACTTTCAAAGGGCACTTGATTTTCCAAATTACATCTGTATGTGGCATACAACAACCCCCTTAAGGAAGTGGTGGTATGTGGACCTGATCGAGAAATCACTGCTGCTCTCCCAGCGCCATAGTGACAGGTCTTCTGTATTTTTGCTCCTTGAAGTCTCTTGGAGCAGATTTTTGAGCCGTCCAATTTGTGTCCTGAGTTCCGTTGCTATGGAGTTCCTGAGTCTCAGTCGCTATCTGTTGCGATACCAGTAGTTCCTAACCAAAGCTTTTGTGTCTCGTGCATGCACAAATACTTTCGAGAAGAACGATCGTAACGGTACGTCTGAACAGCAACAATCGTCCCAAAGGGATATATCCCTGACCCTGCCGTATAGGCTATGCTGGGCCAGAATATACTCTTCGATATAGAGATGCCCCTTCAGAAGATAGAGGTGTTTGTGGAGTTTCTTGATTTAAATCTCCAAGTTCCTCATGTAGGGCCATATTTTGATGTTAGTAATCTTTGTAGTGTGCCCTGTAGTCGTGTTATCAATTGTCATTCACCACTTAGACATTAAGGCGAGGTTAAAGGTGTGAAGGTCTGAGACCCCTAATCCTCCGTCAATTTTGGGTTTCCATACCTAAAGTGGTATTTTCGCTCTCATTCCCAATGCCCCCTTAAAGAAATTTGATGCGAACACTGTCCAATCTGTCCCTGACCCACCTAGGCGGACTAAAAGGACATCCAGTCGTGGGGATGCCGTCAATACTGCATTGAGCAAAGTGATTCTTTTCTCCTAACATATTACTACATTAGTGCTGGAGGAAAAGGAATTATTTATTTTGCAATCAAAGTTTTGCAGTTCCATATGTTTCTTCTAGCATTGTAGTGAATTATAAACAATTCTACGCTTGTACATTTTCTTGGAGACACTTATCAAATTATATCTTTATACATAATTATGTTCGCGAATTTTAAGGTTAAAATCAAATTCAATAGAATCATGTAGAACATCAAATGTAAACATCTATTGAAGATTTTAAGTTATCCTTGTCTTGTTACATAGTTGTATCCAGGTTTTGATAATATTGTTTACCTAATTTTGTCTTGGTTTCAGGAGGCATGCAGGTTTTATACTATGGAAAGTGCTTTTGCTCTTTCTATTGCCTTTTTAATCAATATATCTGTTATTGCCGTCAGTGGTGCTATTTGCAGCTCTTCAAATCTGAATCCAGAAGATCAGATGAACTGCCAGGATCTCGATCTTAACAAGGCATCATTTCTTCTCAAGGTATGCAATGGATTTTCATTATGAATATCACTTTATTCTTTGCAACTGGTTAAATTGAGGGAAGTTGCTCTTCTCCTCCGCCAGCCAATCTCATTATGTTGAGGAATGGAGTGGTTATTTTGATTAACATTGGCAGGCACGCTACTTTTCTCCAAGTTGACTTCCAAATTTTCTTAGTTGACATTACTAAAATTTCATTTGTAATAGAGAGAGAACATCAGTAAATTTCTTTTCCTGTAGGGAATGCATCCTTTAAATGGGATATTCTACAGATCCTCATCGAAAGAAAGATTGAATGCTGTGACAGTGTTTTATACTTGTACCCTCAAAGTAATCTGCAAGTTGTCCAATTAATCTGGTGCTCACTGTTCTCTGTAAGCATAAGTACGCATAGTAAAAGAAAGTTTCAAATGAATGTCTACTAGACTTTACACCTTATTTTCCTTGGTATACACATCATCTGCGTATATGTGGTTGCCCATTAAATGGGACAGAAATGGAGCATGACTCTTAGTCAAAATAGCTTCCTCTCCGTAAACGATTAGCCAATTTCTTACAATTTCTTATCATGATGAAAATTAACCCTCTACCACAGTGCTAACTTCCTAAAGAAAATATTGTCCACATCATGTCATAGAACCCCTGGGGAACTGCAGCTCGTTGTGAAGGGGATAGAAGTACGTCTTTTTTCATAAAACTGCTAATGCCTGAAGGATAATGAATCACATAAATTCGATTAGGGTGAGGGACACATTAGTTTCAGAAAACAGTCACATTTGCGCAAATATTGATTTTCATTATAAGCGGTTCTTTGGCACTGTCGAAGAAGGGAGAATAGGTCTGAAAGCTGAGATTTGGGATGACGCACCGGACTTGCTACTCTTGGAAGACCAGTTTACTGAGGATGAAGTGAAAAGAGAAGTATGGACTATGAGATCTAACAAGTCTCCGAGTCCGGATGGATTCCCCTTGTTTTTCTCCAAACATTATTGGGTGTTGGTTAAGTCAGATCTCATAGTCCCATAAAGGAAGTGGATGAGGGAACAACTAGATTAAACCGTTTCAACTATTCCAATATTGTATTGATCCCTAAGGAGGGAGCATAAACTGTTGGAGACTATGCCCTATTGCACCTCTAAATAGCACGGTAAAAATTGTTTTAAGGTCCTGACTTATCGTTTAGATCCATTCTTGAAGGACACCTAACAAGCTTTGTATCTGGAAGACACATCCTAGATGGAATTATTGCTGCCCAGAAGGTTATCCATCAGGTAAATAAAATGGAACAAGAGGTTTCTTTCTTAAACTTGACTTTGAAAAATCATATGACATGGTTAACTAGGAATGTATCATAGAGGTCTTGGAATAGGAGGGATTTAGGTTGGAGTTAAAGAACCAGATTTGAATGTGGTTAAACTCGGCTAAAGTTAGCATCCCAGTTATTGGAATTACATGGAAGGAAATAGTTTGCATAGGAGGCCTTCGTCATTAGGATCACCTCTCACCTATTATCTACGTCGTGGCAGATGTGTTAAATGCAATCATGAAAATAGTGAGAGAGAAAAAGGGATTTTATTGGGACTAGGCACGCCCTCAAGACGTTTCATTACAAATGTTCAATACGTTGATGACACTTGTTGTTCGGCAAGCTAAATATGAAGCATGCTATTACTTACAAATGGTTATTGCGTACCTTTGAGTTTTCAGTCAAGTTTGAAGATCCTCTCATACAAACCATTTAATTTCCTTAGGGAAATAGACTTCCAAGCAAGTTCAATCGAAAAGTTCTTTGGTTGTCGTAGATGAGTTTTTCCGGTGGATTATCTTAAACTACCACTTAGAGTAAGTTGCCTAAAAAGGAAGGATTAATCAAGACAGATAGAAAAAAAAAGTAGGAAGCTTGAGAGATGACGAGAAGTTATTATCATTATGTGGACATATCAACTTGCGTAACACGGTAGTTTTGGCCACACTCCTATACCACTTGTCATACTTTAAAATGCATGTTTGGGTGAGAAAAAAGATTGATATAATTAGGAAAAAATTTCTCTTCGAAAAGGCAATCTTATCATCTTGCGGCATGGGGTCAGGGTATGAAAAAAAACAAAATGGAAAGGTGGCTGTGAGGATTAGATCTACAGTATGAACATAGCTTTACTGGCAAATGGTGATTGAGAATCACAATGGCTCAGGAATCCCTCAATGTCTAAAAATGGAAAGGAGACTAGTTTCGGGAGAGAATCAGAGATAGGTGGGTTGCTGCTCAATGTCTAAAATTACTTTTTCTTGGATATTTTTTTTGGTTAGCTAGGTACAAGGAGTCCACAGTCACAACCTGTTAATGTGGGGAAGATTCAGACTTGATTTCACTTACTTTGGCGATCTTCGCACTTGGCAAGACAGTATCATCTTCTGGGAATGTTAGAAACTATTCACTTAACAAAAGGTACCCAAGACCTTACAAAGTGGACGTGGAACGAGAAGGGCATCTTCTCAATAGCCTTGTGCTGCAGAGTGATCAGCTCATTTGGAGTTCTTGTTCATCAGCTATGCCATATGGGCAACTAAGGGTCCAACCAAGATCTAGGCATTCTTGTGTTTGATTCCATGAAAAGAGATTCTTACATGGGAAAATCTATAAAGGAAGAGTTAGAAAGTCCTAACGCTTTTCTATCGTATATTTTTGTCTGGACGGTTAGACATCTTATTTTTTGCATGCGTGAGGGATACTTGGACATTCTTCGTCTCAATTAGGCACCCCTTTATGGGGAAAGATGGAATGAGAATTTACCTTATATTTAGGAGGTCGGGGTAGGAAAGTGCAATGGGGGCAACAAGGGTATAGAGCCACGAACTACTATCGTCGAAGTCTTGTGGAATGTGTGGAAGAGATAAACAGAATATTTATAATTGCACCTTTTTTATTTACTCTTGTTTTCACACCGTGGATGATAATGCTTGGTGGTGAGGGTCAACACATGCAGATGGTAAGGTCTCAACAGTTACAAGTTATAGCTCGACAGGACCCATGCGGGCATTTGGACTTGCTCTTTCATTAACTCAGAGGCATCTAATATAGAGGAGGAAGGACTCGAGTCCCATTGACGGCTCCAGAGCGACATTAACAGTCAACTGGGTTAGGAGGCTCTCAATATATAACATTGAGACTAGCCGGAGGGAGTTTTTGGGCTCATCACTTTTTAAGTTTTGGCTTCTTTTTGTTTGTTGAGAGTGTATTATGCCTTCACTCCTTAGCAAGGACATATGACTATATATGTATGATGTATAATAGCTTGTTTCGTTAAGTTCTAATTAATAAAATGTGGGGGAACTATACTCACTATTTATGCTAAAACATTGCAGCTCGAGCTTGAGTGACCAACAATCCAACCTTCAAATTCCCCTACCTCGTGACGGAGTATAGGCGTAGAGAGAAGACAGCATAATTTGCTACATATTGATCACTGGGTCATGAAATCAGCTGAAAATAAAAATTGAATCATACTCTACTTTTTCCTAGTATATATACTCCATAATATAGGAATTGAGCACTTACGATGTTCTTTGAAGTAAAACATTGAAAGCAATAGTGGCCCTTGCTTTTCATTAATATGATCTCAATTTGATGTACAAGTAGATGTCATAATACAAGAAAGTGTATCTTATGAAAACTGCTTTTATTAGTACCCTCATATTAATTTAATGAAAATACTTACTTAATTCTTTCTTGCTTTGACAGAATGTCTTAGGAAATTGGAGTTCTAAGCTATTTGCGGTTGCTTTACTAGCATCTGGTCAAAGTTCTACGATCACAGGAACCTATGCTGGACAGTATGTCATGCAGGTATTATCTTTATCTAATTGTTCTATATTTTTAGTAAACTAATGTTTAACCATCTTCTGTTCTGTCAGGGTTTAGGCACAACATAATTACAATGTAAAATGTGCTTCGGCGTACCTAGTTTTACCCTCTTATAGGCTATAATTCTGGTATTATTGGGAAAATAAAAAAAATAACGTATTTAAAGGCTGTAGAGTGCTATTAGAATTTTCTTGCTAATCATTATGAGGTATGAATTAGTTTAAAATATATGTATGTGTACACGTGCGCACGTAAGCATGTTTTATTGCATGCATGAGCTCACTCCTTTGCATGTGCTTATGTATGTTTGTTGCATCTAATATATGTGCATGCGCTTGAAAGTTATTTTGAGTGTGCGTGTGTGTGCGCGTGCATTTATGCAACTTTTTTATATGGGAAACCACTTTGCTAGTCATTTAAGGAGTCTATCCAAAATCACATTATAAGCCATTTTCTGGAAGTTGTTTGCTAAATCACATATCAGCCGTTCCGTGGAAGTTCCTCACTGTTTATTGCAATCTCCCTAGAAAATGTGGAAGAGGAAGAAATATCCAGAGTTCGAATATTTCACCCATAAATGTAGGGTTTTAATAAATGAGATTTGATTCATGAGTTAGAGATAATCAAAGCCATATTATTTCTCTTCCATAGATGTCTTGAAGTGTGAATATTACGGTGAATTATGCAGGATCTCCATGGGTCAAAGTTTTACGGGCAGAATCGGTCATGATAAGTTAATTTATTCATGATAATTTCTTAGTAAAGAGAGTAGTAGATGGTTCAGAATGTGTCCTTCTCTTCTAACATTTTATTTATTTATTTAGTGTATTTGGATCCCTATTACAGTACTTGCAAGAGATAGAGTGAAGGCCTTTATTTACTTTCTCCATATATTAATTAATCTAGCTCTGGCTCCTGTACTGGGCAGCAAACGAGAAAACAGATAATATTATTTGCAAAAAATAAGATCAAATTAATGTTTCCAAAGGCGAACATGGAGCAGTCATTTTCCTTCTGAAGCCCAATGCTTTGTGTTGGCTATTGTTGCCCGATATCCTTTTCCTTTTCCTCATTTAGTTGCTACTCTTTCTTTACAGGGTTTTCTGGATCTAAGGATTAGACCATGGGTACGAAATATGTTGACACGGTCCTTAGCAATTGTGCCCAGTTTAGCTGTAGCACTAATTGGTGGCTCTGCTGGGGCTGGAGAGCTTATAATCATATCATCGGTATTCAAGCTCTTTTCCTTTTTCTATTAAGCAAATTATGTTGACTAAATATTGATTTTGTGAGGGATCGGAATGGTTTTGAAACCTCCAAATAGTAATCTCTATACTTTCCACTCAAAGGCAATTTGGAAATCATGTTCTTAGATTTTCATTTTTTATTTTTTATTTTTTTAAAAAAAAAAAAAAAAAAAGACTTTTTCTTCCTTTTCTCTAATTGCCCATGCTGACATTTTGACAAATCTTGCAGATGATCTTATCTTTTGAGCTTCCATTTGCTCTTGTTCCCCTCCTGAAATTTACAAGCAGCAAGACGAAAATGGGGGGGGCATATGTAAATTCAATCGCAGTAAGTTCATTATAACCATATCTTATCATATTTTCATTTTTATGCAACAGAAATATAAAACATAGGAACTTTCTATTTTATTGTTTTGATGATAATATTATTATTTTTTTATTTTTTCATGCTGTGCTAGATCTCAGTGTTTACATGGATCGTGGGCTCTCTGATCATGGCCATCAATATCTATTATCTGGCGTCCGGCTTCATAAAATTGCTTATCAAGAGTGGATTACCAAAGGTGTCGAAAGTGTTTGTAGGGATATTTGGCTTCTCCGGCATGTCTATTTACCTGGCCGCGATACTATACTTGGTCATTAGGAAGAACAGAAAATCTACTCAGCCTCTGCTTCCAAGTGATGATGCTGAAGTTGGAGAGAGACGCAGCAATTCCAGCGCAGCACAAGCTAACAATCCAATCTACAACCTGCCCAGGGAGGACATTGTGAGCATGCAGCTTCCTCAGACCAGGTTGCCCTCGGATCTTGATTGATTTGACTCTCGCTGCTCACTGTTGGGTAATTTTTTAGGAGGTGTCGGAGCCATTTTTTTTTTTTTTTTTCTTTCAGTTCAGAAGTGAGCATTACTAGATAGCCAGGAACCATCTAATTGCTCTTCAGAGTTTCCTTCTTCAATTTTAGTACTAGAGCTGCAGGTCCAATTAATTCCACTGTACAGCTAGCAAGGCCATGGCCATGGCCATGGATTTTTCTTTTTCAGTTATGATTGTGTAGGAATGGTAACAGCACAAATAAGCATGAAATCTCTTTTATGGAAAATAATTAATAATAAATAATGAAAGTGCAAAGAATTTGACCCTCGATTTTGTCAAAAAAACTTTGATGTATGGGCATGTTGTTATGTTGTGGTGTATATTATTTCAATTTACACGGTGTATAACTATTTATTAATGTAAAATCTATATGCATTGGAAGCTTAGATTGGGCTGCCGAGCATTACTATGAAGGCTACATTTGTATTATGAGATTAATACTCATATTTTAACATAGTAACTATTATGTCTAAGTCACGATGTATTATTACCTTGTTGTGTATTTTTTTTTTTAATGTATTTTAGTCTACTCGACAATGAGAGACGATCCTTATTTCATATGCTACATTTGTCGATGAGAGCTATATTTCACTCAACTTTAATTAATAAAACACGAACCAATCTATCTACAGAATATAGAGAGAATGAATATTGATCGTTTAAGCTCAAAAACATGAATATTTTCCCCATTAAACTAACGACTTGACATTTGTAGGTCGCGTTTTTTTTTTTTTAAAATTTTTTTTAAAAAAAAAATTTGAGGAACAAGTCTTGATGATTGACCTTAATTTCCTCACTATTTTACCCGATTCACTCCAAATTAAGCAAATTGGTTTAGACGCTCAAGTAAGAATATGGTTTTTTTGTCGAAAGTGTTGGTGAGAAACTAATTACTTAATTATCAAGATTTTAAAAGATATATAAATATGGCATGCGCCACGAACCATGCATGCATGAAAACTCCTCCAACCAACCTAGCTAGCTATATGAGTTAATTATATGCATATTTATCTTGTTTTGTTTTGTTAAAGCCTAATTAATGAAATTCAGGACACCATATCCCCAGTTTAATCTTGAAGGGAGAAAAAAAATAATAATAATGCAAGAAGTGAAATTTATTGATTTTTTTTTTTTTTTCTTCTCAGGGAAATTAATTACCTGCAAAAAAGAGAGTAATTTACAACATGCAAGCAGATCGGAATCAGTCAAAAGTATCACATGTGTGAGCTCGGTCCAAACTGTTGGATCAGAAGCTAGAAAACCGTTGCTCTGATCTGGTTCAGTTGTGCAGAGGTGATGGAAGGACTAGCCAGTATATAAAACAACAAAAATACTCCTCTCCAACTTTATTATGGACTTGCGCTGCATTTTGCTTGCAATCACCAAACTTGATTGAGAAAGATCGAGCCATGAAGTCCTCTACTGCAATGTCATACCTTCTCCTCTTCTTCTTCTGCCTCTCTACCTCTTGCTGTGTTCAATCCAAAGAATATGAGCCCGCTGGGTACGGGTACGCGCTGCATTCTGTCAAGATCGATCAGGCGGGGGGATCGTTGACAGCCGATCTCAAGCTGATTCGGAATTCTTCGGTTTTTGGAGCTGATATTCAGAACCTCACTCTATATGCAAGGTATACATATATATGTATATAGCTTACTTACTTGTATTTACTCTAGCTATATGGCTTGGTGAGGCTTATATATTGCCATTTACCCATTGTTATCTGCATGCTTCATGTTCTCATTTTATATGGGATATGCATGAATCCTAGCTGTTGTGTTCAATCTTGCATGTGAATATTTATAATGCCATCTTTGAGAAGAAGAAGAAGAAGAAGAAGAAAGAGGAGAATTTGTTTCCAACTGTTTTATTCGATTTCTACTACAGATTTCAGCTAGTTATCAATGTGTTTTGTTTCCAACTGTTTAATTATTCGATTTCTACTACAGATTTCAGACTAGTTATCGGTTGCAAGTCCGAATAACTGATGCTAACAACCAAAGATACGAAGTCCCGCAAGTTGTCGTCCCCAGATCAGAGACCCCTGCCACCAACAAGTCTGCGCATGGCCCTGCCAAAGCTCCAGACACCCAGGTGCTCACGGCCGAGGGCTCAGACCTCGTCTTCACCCTCCACGCCACATCTCCTGCCTCATTCACCGTCACCCGTCGCTCGACAGGAGACATCCTGTTCGACACTCTTGGCAATGGGCCTGGCATTGTGTTCAAAGACCGGTACCTGGAGATCACGTCAAACCTCCCAGGCAACCGGTCATCCATCTATGGCCTCGGGGAGCAGACCAGGCCAACATTCCGCTTGCAGCCGCACCAGACCCTGACGCTGTGGAACGCAGACATCCCTGCATCCAACGTTGGTCAGAATCTGTACGGATCGCACCCGTTCTACATGGATGTCAGGTCATCGTCACCTAATGTCGAGTATCAGGCAGGAGTCACGCACGGAGTGTTGCTGCTCAATAGCAATGGCATGGATGTTTTATATACTGGAGATAATATCACTTACAAGGTGATTGGAGGAATTCTCGACTTCTACATCTTCGCTGGACCGACACCTGAAAATGCCGTAGAGCAGTACACGGAGTTCATTGGTCGTCCTACGCCAATGCCATTATGGTCATTTGGTGAGTACGCTAATATCAACCTCAACCTGCATTTTAGTTTTTGCAGCCTAATTATAAGCACATATATATACACTCCGTGTTTGAGGATAAAAAAAAAACTTGGAATTCTATAAGTAAGTTTGTACCTTCATGTATAGGATTCCATCAGTGTCGTTGGGGATACAGGAGCGTGTCAGACATCGAAGGTGTTCTCTCTGGCTATCAGAAGTCCGGTATCCCTTTGGAAGCTATCTGGACTGACATGGATTACATGGATGGACGTAAAGATTTCACGTTCGATCCCATCAACTTTCCAGAAGACAAGGTGAGGAATTTAATCGATCGGCTGCATAAAAATGGACAACGATACGTGACCATGCTCAACCCAGGTAACGAAAACTTGCACTGTTAATTGCTCCCTTTTCTTTGATATCGTCTCAGGTTATCACTTGTAAATTAACTTGAACATTTTTGCAGGCATCAGTGTTAACAAAACCTATCCCACATTCTTCAGAGGCATGAAAGATAGTATCTTTCTGCAGTGGAATCGCACCAATTACCAGGGACAAGGCTGGCCAGGGAAAATATACTTCCCAGACTTCCTCAACCCCAAGGCTACCAGATTCTGGGCCCGAGAGCTTGGCATATTTCGCAGGATCAACTCTTTTGATGGTGTCTGGCTCAACATGAACGAGCTATCCAACTCCATCGACCCCTCTCCCCTCAACTACCTCGATGACCCTCCTTACAAGATCAACAATGCTGGAGTTCAGCGGCCTATCAGTGACAAGACTGTTCCTGTATCCAGCGTTCACTATGGGAATGTAAACGAGTATGACGTCCACAACTTGAACTGTTTCTTTGAGTCGAGGATAACTCACGCTGCATTAGCTAGGATTACTGGGAAGAGGCCATTCGTGCTCAGTAGGTCAACATTTGTCGGGTCAGGAAAGTATGTAGCTCACTGGACTGGTGATAATGCTGCAACATGGGAAGACTTAGGGTACTCAATCCCAACAATCTTGAATTTCGGATTGTTTGGGATTCCGATGGTTGGTGCAGACATATGCGGGTTCTCAGGACACACAACAGAGGAATTGTGCCGAAGATGGATTCAGGTAAGCAGCTAGCTAGTGAGTTATATAATCCAACAACTGATAACCTTCGATATATCTACAAGTTTGGTACTGACTCAAGACTTTTATTCTGTTGATATGCACAGCTTGGTGCATTCTATCCTCTCGCAAGGAACCATGCCAGCTACAACTCCACAGCACAAGAGCTCTATAAGTGGCCATCTGTCGCAGAATCAGCAAAAAAGGTTCTGGGTCTGCGCTACCGTCTGCTTCCCTACTTCTATACAGCTATGTATGAGGCGCATACCAAGGGAATTCCTATAGCTCGACCGCTCTTCTTCACATTCCCAGAAGACATACAAACTTACGGCATCAACACACAGTTCCTAATTGGGAAAGGGGTGATGGTGTCACCAGTATTGCATCAAGGAGAAACTTCAGTAAATGCTTATTTCCCAGCAGGCAAATGGTTCAACCTGTTTAACTACTCACTGGCGGTGAATACAACTTCTGGAAAATATGTGTCCATGGATGCACCAGATGACACTATAAATGTACATGTCAGAGGAGGAACTATCTTGATCATGCAGGCTGAGGCACATAGAATTCAGCCGGCGCAAAATGCTGAATACGAGCTTTTAGTGGTGCTTGATGAAAGTGGCAATGCAACAGGGGACGTGTTTCTGGACGATGGGGAGGTGTTGGAGATGGGAGTGAATGGGACGGAATTTAGCTTGCTCAGGTTTACTTCTACGATCGAAGGTGATGCAGCAGCGGTCACTATGCAGGTTGTGAATGGAACATATGCTCAGGATCACCAGTTGGTCATTAGTAAAGTGGTTTTTCTTGGGATGAACCCAGATTCAAATCCAACAAGTTCTACCTTGTACATGAACGGAAGGAAGCTAGGTGAAAATGAAAGAGTGAGGACCAGTTATGGAAGAAGAGGAAGATTTGGCATTGCTGAGATTCAGGGGCTGTCACAATTCATTGGGAAGGATTTTGATCTGACTTTCAAGTTCAGTAGCTAGCCCGAGTAGGAATTGGATAATAAGTAAACCATTTCCTCTAGATTGTAGCGATTAGAAAACAGTAGGTGTATGAGCAAATCGGTAGTCGTACGAGCTTGAGAGTCCTAGTTTTTTATTTTTATTTTTTCCCAAATAGCATAAGATCTTCCAATATTCAGGAATATTAACTGTGTTTGTGTGTGCGAGTTCAATTACAGTCTGAAACATTTGGATGAATTGGAGTATTGGCCCTCATTGTCTATCTAGAGTTTAGGTATGCCCATGATACTAACCAAACAATCTATGTTGCATGGATGCCTCCACTTGAAGACCTGCCATGTTTACACACACTGGACATGTCACTCTTAGATTTCGAATGTCAGGTTGAACACGTGTCATGAATGTAATTGACAGTTCTTGCCAGTGTCAGTGTTGTTTCTAGGAGTTTTCAATCATTCCCTTAGCTGGTATGAAGAATCTTTTTTCTAATATTGATGTTGTTCTGTATCATGTCTGTGCCTGTGCTTCTCAGTTAAAGACCTATACCTAATTAGCTGACAATATTATCAGCAATCAGCATACATTGTAGAAATGTGAAATTGTCTAATAGATTCATTTATGGATATGTCCCCGGATAGATGCCACATGACAAACAGTTCATATCATTAGATTTAGATAGAACCCATTATATTCTAAGTACTTAAATGTATGGAAATTATGCAAGATAAAGTAATGGTAAAGTCTATCAAGTTGTTGCAGAATCATGGAAAAGCTAATTTTATACGCATACCAATTACATACCAACAAGCTTTTACAACATAAAAATTTCATGTTATAAATTCACTAGCCAAACCTAGCATCAATCTGCATTTAAATTGAGATATATGCCACTAAATTCTAGATAAGAGGCCAATTAATAGAAAATGTCTATTAGCCTTCATGATGTAAATATATATACTTCATGAGATTAGAGTAATACAAGGTTTGAATTATTATACCTAGAAATTTATATAGATGTGGTAAAATTGTATAAGCATTCAGTGTTAGTATTTGTGTAGCAGTAGAATTTGAAGAATAAGCAAGGGGAAGACTTCAAAGCCCTACAGGGATCTGACCTGGAAGCAGCCAAAAATATATCCCTTCATTAAGTCCAATGCCATAAACTGATCAAAGTCGACAAGCAGCAACGTCACAATCTGGACATTTACAGTTTCTTTTTCCCCCTTTTTTGAGCATATGAAAATGCACATGATTATTATTATTCAATAAGATCTCACCTTATTTGCAGAAAAATCTTGATCCAGTGATGAGGTGAGGAGCCAGCATCATCTGCAACTGGAAGCAGGCCTAGGAAATAGACAAAAATTTTAGGCGCAGCAGTTATAGCAAGCTATCGAATATCACTTTCATATTATTACTCATATAAAAAGAGAACCACAGGATCTTACATTATCAAGATCAGAAATCAACCTTATTCTCTCTGTTGAATTCATTCACTAATTTGAACCTTAAATTGAGCCAATTCACTAGTTCAAATTAAATGAATTAAGTGAATTGAAATTGGTTTCAAAAGTTGAGTACATAGCAAAGGAACAAAAAGGGAAGATGAAAAGATAGTCCCACATGGGATAGAGGAATGTAAGGATGTGGGTTTAAATATGATAGCTTGCTCCTTTACTTTGCTTATGTAAGAAGAGGAAAACCTTGAGCACCACGGGTCACCGCCCGCACGCGCGTGTGCGAGGGCGAATGGGCGCTTTAGAGGCGCACTTTGTAGACAGAAGAACTCTATTCATCATTTTCAATAAAGTCCAGTCCTGCATAACATAAACCAGAGATTCGCCAGAGCAGAGGGATTGCGGCTTCCTTCCCTCTGCAGATCGATCGTTGTATCTCCAAGAAATCCAGAAGCAAGCAGTGGAGGACTGGTCTTCCAGTCTTCCTGCAAGTATCTGAAATCTTCCAGTGGTCTTCCAGTCTTCCTGCAAGTATCTGAAACAGGTTTTTCATAATCCAGTTTCTTCTTTATTCACTTTAGGTTAAGTAAACTAGTTAAAGAAGAATAGTTTAATTATTTCTGTAAACAGTTTCATTCTGTGTTAGGTAATAAGATAACAGAATACTGAAACCTAATTACAGAATTAATTTCCTATAAGATAACAGTACCAATTCTGTGTAGTAAATCTGTTAACTACAAATCTGTCATTTTATGTTAATCTAAAACAATTCTGTATGCTTCAATCCGCAACCACAGAATTAGTAACCTCCACTTTTACATTATTCTGTAAGAAATACCAACACTCTCTTCGTCCTCATTGTTTCCTTGTGTGTCTCCTTCTCTTTCTTTCGAGATGGACCAACTGGCTGGGTACAAGGTGGATTTAGTTACAGCAAGCCGCAAGTCACCAAATTGCAGCTAATCCGCAGCGCGTCAGTCTACGGTCCTGACATTATATACTTGCCAGGTAAATGATCACCAGAACCTCAGTGCCCAATTTATGTTCGAAGTACTGTTTCCAATTTCATTCTCATCAAAAACATTTGTCAATGATTAGCACATATATATCATGAGTAAACAAAATCATGTTTCTTCATTTGTCAAATGATTGCTGCAACCGTTTCAGAATATTTAACTAGGCATAACTTGTTCTTGTATATTCTTCAAAATATCGAAAATGATTTTTCTCAAACTTTATCATCTAAACACTCATCCTACATCAGTTCTGTATCCTTCTTCACAGGAATTACTTTCTATGTCTACAACACACACACACAATACTGATTGATAATGCTGTGACTTTTTCTGTCAGCTTTTAAACCTCCAATTGTCTCGAGTGAAGTCATAAATGGAGTGCTGGTATCTCCAGTAGTACAACAAGGAGCAGTCTCAGTCAATGCCTACTTCCCTGTAGGGAGATGGTTTGACGTGTTCAACTACACAGAGTTGGTTATCAGCAGTACAGGGAAGTATTTAAGGCTAGGTGCATGGCAGAATGACACCATTAATGTCCATCTCCTAGGAGGGAACATTTTGATCATGCAGCAAGAACCAATGACAGTGCATTAGGCAGACTGACTTCGAGATTTTAGTGGCGTTTGATGAAGGTGGCAGTGCTACTGCAGAGGTACTTTTGGATGATGGGGAGGTGGTGGAGATGGCTGGAGGAGATTTAAGCCAGTGGAGCCTAGTGAAGTTCACTGGTACACTCAAAGCAGGGATTGCATAACTGAAAACAGATGTCATAAAAGGCACATATGCAGCAGACCAAAGTTTCAGGTGATGAAGATAAACATATAAAGGTATGTTCTCACAGATGGCACCAAAGATGAGTGCACTGTATGTCAATAGAGTGGAGGTAAGCAATCAGGAAGGCGTAAGTGTGAACAGCAAACAGCGAAAGAGATTTAGGCTATGCTTGGAGAGAACTATGAGCTGAAGCTTGAATTCACAAACCGAAGTAACAGATGAAAAGGAGAAACAATACAAACCAGAGAACCTTCTCTTTTTTGCTTGTGGACGCTTATACGAGGAAATTGCATGAGCACACATGATTTTTAGAGGCACTGAATCATTGTTAGAGAAGAAAAGAATTAAGTACAGAGCGTTCATGTTGCAAACGCATTTCGTCCTTTTGGATCAGATAGCAGGTGTTTGAACCAAAGTTTTGTGTTGGTTTTTTCTCATTCTATCTATTAAATACCATCTTTTGCCAATTGCCATATGAGTTCTATCAGTATCAATCTAGGGCTCTTAATTGCAAGCTCTCTCACTTAGCAAACATTATAGCCCTAGCTAAAATTAGCTATTTGGTAAAACTAAAAGAAATAATAAGAAAATATTATAGCATAACCATAAAGAAACTGCAAGAAATATAGTAGAAATTCAAGTAACATAAGCATTTGTGAACTTGTACATTACCATGAAGACTCAGGTTGATACAGGCTGCAACATGTTAATAGTCTAATTGTCTGCAATATAGCAACCAAATCAAGAAACTCCAATTGTCAGAAAAGAAACCTAAACATCAAGAAAGCAAAATCATAACATAGTGAACTGCAAAGAAGCGACTAACCAAATTGTCCAGGTTCCACCTCACAACTCCAAAACATACTCAAAATGAACCAAAGAGAAGCAAAAGAACGATTCAAACATCAAGGACAAGCAGGAAACACGTAAATAAGACTTGCTTCAAGAGACGATATTTATTTTGCATGAAATTGTATGAACATCATATCAAAGTTACAGGTTTAAGGCCTCTAATTCTGTTTACAAAAAGATCAAATACCAAAGTAAATACAATTTTTTGCAGATAAACATTATCATTTTACTAAAGAAGCAATGACTAAAACATTTCATATCATCTCAAATACTTTAAAGAATGTTGACTGGGGTATAGAAGACATCCAATCGCCCTGCTTCCTCAACACAATAGAGAGCATTTAATTTTTCATGAAATAGAAGTTAGCAGGGTGCTGTCACAGTTCATTTAGAACCCATTTACTTCCTGTAATATTTTCTTCAATAACCAATCAAAAGCATCCGTAATTGTCTTCCTCTGATCTTGGGGACATCTTGACGAAATAACCACAAATAATCTTTAAACTAGTAGATGCAAAGCAGCTGCTGTGCAATAATATCAATTTGTACATTTTAGGTGCCCAAATAAAAAAAAAACAAAATACACCTACATGCCAGGAAATCCACTGTCCTGTAGCAAAATGCCCGAGATTTGCTTTCTATTTGCCTGATCCAAATAAATTAACATGCAAAAAGAATGGGACTGAAGACAGCTTTGTTTAATTTCCCCCATACTTCAATTCTCTACTTGCAATATAATTCAACTCTTTGGCTTCTGCGGCAGAGGAGGGCCCATGCCATCAGAATCAGCCTTCCGTTTGATTCCCAAGAAATATTCAACCTGACAAGATTAAAGGAGTAAGGAATTAGATGATGCAAAAATTTGAACCTCCAAGATTGGCTAAATGCTACCTAAAAGTGCTTCATGCAACATTTAGTACATAATAACTGTCATTATCATTGAAAAGGATCTGTATGATAAGCTTGAAAAAACTTTGGAGAGTGATAATATTAGGGAAGATGGGTTACAATGTGGAAAACGATTATTACATATGACAAAGAAAGAACTGTTTACAGCTTGATAAAAGCACACTTGGAAACTTTCAGAATGTTGTAACAAGTTGAGACATTAATGAAGAAACTGTTACTCGAGAGATTATATGGTTACACTGAAAATAATTAAATTTTAGAAAAAAACTAGCAAAATTTGCATATACCATATACAAAAATAATATTATTGAACAATATCACATTTAAATAGATACGTGAGGACTGAGAAAGCTGGCAAAAGTAAAAGGTTCTCAAACTAATTTAGATAACTTCTGTTCCATGTAAAGAATGTTACGTAAGGCTTGAAAATCAGGAGGTCACAATTTCTGCTCTAAAAAAAAAAAGCAGATATAACAAGAAAATGAACAAATTATTATTATTGACAAATGTAATTCTTTCCAGTATATAAGAAGAGATATGTTCCAGAAATTATCATTATATATTATGAAAGAATCTATAATGTAAAAGTCCATAAACCTTATATATGTACGCTTACTTGTCTGTCTAAATATAATTTCATTTAAAACTGTTATCTAAATAGGCTAAGTGCATGCATAAACCTTTAAACAGCAACAGTTCTCTATCTCCATATTTCCTCAACACGTAATCTTCTTTTTTTAAGAAAAATTTCTTCAACTATAAAATTAGGTGAATCTCTCTGAAGAAACCTTGTATTTATGACATGGTTTCAAAAGGTCCTTACATATATTGCAACCAATATCTTCAGAGATATGAGATATCCCAAAATGTCTACACCTCTCAAACAAAAGGACACTAGTGTTCAATGCATTTCGCAAGGGCATGTTTGGATAGACTCGTTCTAAAGATTCTAATCCTAAAAACCATTTTTCCAATGGATTGAACAAATCCAGTGATTCGCTTGTTTAGCTCACTTTTTTTTACTACAATCCTAAGGATTATAATTCAAAAGGTGGTCCAAACCTTTGGATTAATAAGGTCTTGACCTCCCTTTTCTAATCCACAAGATTTCTCTTGGTTACTAACTACTTTGACCAAAAGTTAATGACTTATGTGGAGCATAAACCTCATCATTATTTTCCATAAGAACATAGGTGAGATTCACAGGTTTCTCATCCCAAAGAAATTCCAAAAGATTATTCCCCCAACCATCCAAACAAGCCCTAAGATTATTTCCTGCAGGTCATTCCCACATCTCCATCTCCCTAGAAATATGATTACTACACAAGCTAGAGATGTATTCCAATTTCACAACAGCTTTGTCTAATTAAAGAAACAAGGTTCCTGTCTGATCAGAAATAAACAAACTCGCAACTTCACCCAGTTCAATGAACGACGTAATCTAATTCAATATAAACACTTTCATAGTTACGTAAACCTGAGTTCCAAGTTTATAGAGTTTAGCTTTTAACGGAGCAAGTTTATGTTTAAAGAAGAATACTAGCTGCTGTTAGAAAAAATAGGTATGGAGGAAGAAGACTAACGAGAACAAAAAATAGGATAAGAAGAAAACCTCGGTCTTCAATGCAAACAAACTTCATTCATAGTCATCCAATCATCCTGATTTTAAACAAGACAACCTTTACATAGGATATTATATGATTAGAAAATGACCCTTGGGTACTATAACCGACTCCTAAGAAAAGTGACTTCTAGGATGCTATAAATAATTAAGAGATCCCTTAATTGAATTGTAAAAACCATTGCAAATACCCCTATAATAAAGACTGATCAAAGACTCCCATTGAGTTATAAATGTTACATCATCCACCCAATTAGACCCTACCATAGCAATTATAACATACTGGTATACTTTTTACCACAATAAATGTTTACGAAGATGACATTGCTGAACATTTTCAGAAAACAGATAAAATTAAGATGCACTTTCCTAGCGACAAACCTTATTGTCCCCAAGCATAGGTGTCAAACTGCCGAGGTGATCTTTCTCCAATGTAGCATAACCACTTCTTGGATCACTAGTTTGCCTGAAAATGCCAGGAGAGAAATGCATTAGTAAGAAGCATACTATAAATAGTGATGGACATTAGAGATTCTAGAGCAGAACTTTAAGGGCAAAATACAAATAGATCAAACTATTAAAACACTACTCATTTTAATGACGACGACCATGATATCCTCAGTAAAAGCTAACCAAAAAAGCATTTTCGCACCAAGGCATCAATATGATTTTCAGGGAAATTTAGAAATTACTGATATTCCCACTCCAATCTCCATCAACGTGCAATTCAGGCTATGGCATGTTTCCTGTAGTTAACTGCATTATAGAGCAACCCATAACCTTTCTTCTCTCAAACAGTCAAAAAAATTTGAAAACAAAACTACTTCTATCCTTTTGCTTCAGCTACTTATATTAAACTAGTTGGCTGTAGGGGTGAGTGTCGGTTGCTTTACTTCAGCTACTTATAGTTTGGAATGCAGAATAATGCATGATATCCAGGCTGGTTATATAACAAGTTGTACAAGGACCCCACTTCACTCCCGTTATTATAAGAAGAAACATGAGGAGTGACGGTATCGTAGAAATAACTAAAATGAATGGTATGGCAATGGTGGATCTTATTTCATTTAGAGTCTGGTAGAAAAGGTCAAGCTGGTTTGAGAGAATGGTGATCCTATTTCAGAGAGAAACTCAAGGATGTTAAAGAGATTATCAAAAATTATATAACTATAAAGGCTTAAGTAGGAGCTCCAAGGGGTCCTATGGATGTCTTGGGATGGGAATCCCTGCCCACAAAAATCAAGGTACGAGATGGATTAACATAGAAATTTTGTGCTCTTCAGGGGGATTTCAAGTTGTAAATGTTTAGGCATACCTGCTCATTTAACATGTGGATTCACAAAGCTCGACTAACATCCCACAGCTGAAAATTTTCTAAACCCATAGTCTGCATTTTAGCCAGCTCGACCACTAATGGACCTTCGAAACCTATAGGCAGGATCATTGCAGCAAAAGCAGTTGAAATACATAGGAAATCGACAAAGTGATGTACATCCTACAACTTATATTTCTTGAGACCTACTAAGTAGTTTTTTGCAGGCAGGAAGATTAAAAAACCATATAATATAGAAATAATAACTTATCAAACCAAAGAAGAACCTCAAATCTTTTTATAAACTACATGCTCCCAAGAGATCATAGGGGAAAAAATTTATATGTAATAAGAATAAGGAAACAAAGAAGAACAAATATGTAGGAGAGGAGAGCTTTGCATGCTCTTCATTTACTCAAGCCAACTAGAGAACTACAATACCATATATCAAAAAGAGATTATTGGGTATCCACCCTCATAGGACCAAAATGAGCACCCTTAATGGCGATAACTTAATAACCATCACCCACTTAGTCGATCGGCCACCTAGGTGTTGATCACTTACCTTAGGGTTTACTAATACCCCATTTTATGGAAATAGTTTTGGTTTACCCATCGATGAAGTGTATACAGAATTAACGTTTTTCCGAAAGCATAATATTTTATACTCTATTGATCGGTGCGTTAATCAAATTATGAAATTGGTATAGTGAACCCCAACAGGATAAGATCAATACCTTGGTGACCAATCGAAAAAAAAAGAAGTGGCAGTTGTAGAGATATGGCTGCCAAAAATGCTCATTTTGATTCTAAGTATACATTATTCCCTATTAAAAACCTAATTTTAATAGAATAAGCTGCAAGGGAAGTGGATTCTACTATCATTTGCCCACATCAGAAACAAAACAAAACAATGCTGCTCTTCATGTTAAGAGCAACCATATATAAGAAAACACTCTAGTTTTACATCTAAAATTAATTTGGTTCCTTTATTCCATGAAATATTTACAACATACGAGAAGAGAAATTTCTTTTGTAAAAATTAAATTGTTCCAAAATAAACCCAAAAAAATTCAACAAATAAGGAAAGACACTGAATAGACTTTCCAATTCCATTATTTAATTATAAGTTTAAATTTTTTGTATAGATTGGCTTACCTTAGAAACAAGCTATCAAGGAACTGGAGTCCAAGTATTTAGTGTTTCAAAGTCCAGTGCAAAGCACAACTAATAACAGGAAACGGATGCTAGTGATAAGTAAGGATGCTACACTACTTAAGACTTAAAGCAAATAGATTTCTGACTTATGTACACTAGTGACAGAACTGAGAATGTAAATGTACAATCTAAGCTATATGAAAGAGAAAAACAAGGTTCAAAACACAGAGCGAAACGTCAGAATTCAGAATTCTATTAAATCACAATAATCATCATCCAAAGCAACATGCATTTGACAGTAAACATCAAAGAAAGCAAGGATCAAACTGCCCCTATCAGAATAGAATTGTTCAGAGGTGCATATACAAAAGTTAGCGCATAGATAGTTTTAATGAGGATTATGCTAAAGGCGAAGGATAGGGTGGCCTTGGAGAAATTGTAAGGTTACAATGGAAACTGCCTCTCTACAAAGCAGATGTAAAGGTGGTGTACCTCAGACCCTCCCCAAACCCTGAAATGGGTGAGCCTCGTGCAATGGGTTGTCCTTTTATGCAAAAGGTGAAGGAGCAGACATTCAAGTAAACAAAGAACTAAAAGAAACTTCTTAGTAGACATATATTTAAACACAGATAAAACTGACATGAAGTGCGCCTGACAGCCTGAATATTAAATTTAAGTTGATGATTATGTTGGATGTGTAACAATAAAAATGTAATCATCATTGGCTTAGTCGCATAGCAATCAATAATCATTGATACAAGTTTAATGTGGTGAATGCAGCCGGCAATGGAAATTGTCAATGAGTAGAAAAAAAGGAAATAGATGGGGGCTTACTTTTTTACATGTTCTTCTAGCTACAATGGTGATTTCGAACCCACTGGTTTTTCATTGCTACCACCAATACCAGATCTTTCATGATTCTCAGCATCAGCTTTCTTTCTTTCATCCTCTTCCCCTCCTTTACTTCGACTTGCATCCTTTTCTTTATCCCTTGTTCTTGATTTATCATAATCAGTATCCCCATTTCTGAACAACTCCTCCATAGATTTTTCCTTCTCCTCGGTCCTCTCTAGCCTATCCTTCTCCCTGTCATTGTCTTTCTCTTCCCATTCTCGATCCTTTAATTTCTGCTTCACCCTTTCCCTATCCTTCCCCTTGTCCCTGTCCTTCTCTCTTTCTCTGTCCTTTCCCCTCTCAAGATCACGAACTCTACTTCTATCATGACCTTTATATCTATCCTGACTCTTCTCGCGATCCTTGTCTCTGTCCCTCCCATGTTCACCCCCCTTCACCCCCAAGTCTCTTTCCCTGTGAGCCTCCCTATCCTTCTCACGCTCCCTTCCTCTACCTCTCCCGCCATCTCTGCCTCGTTCATGTTCTCTCTCAACATCCATCTCTCTGTCCCTGTCATGATCCTTCCCTCTATCCTTCACCTTCTCCTTTAACTTATCTCTACTCCTTTCTTTATCACGATGCCAATCCCTATCATGCCCCCTATTCTTCTCTTTATCCCTTTCCCTAGTGTCATGCCTGTCCAAATGTTTTCTAGCTGAATCCTCGCTATCTCGTTCCTTCGACCTTTCCCTGTCCTTCTGCTTTCTATCTTTGCTCCTGTGCTTTCGCAAATCTCTCTCTATCTCCATTTCACTTCCGTATGATCCGAAATCATCCGCCGTGTCATTCATTCTTATGCTGCAAAAAATGAAGAAATAATCAATAGCTGCTAGTGGAAAAGGCTTCTGATGATAAGAAACCCTAGAATCTGTTAGATGATCAAACAATGCATAAGTTGGGGAGTTAATTCAGTACTCTTTGATGTAGGGTTAGGTTAGGAATAACTAAATCAAAATCAAAGGCGAGTCTTTTTACAAATTTTCAGCTAGCCAGTTAGCAAGCATGCTAATATAATCAAAAAACAAAAAAAAACTAAAGCTAGAATTATCGGAACAAAATAAAAAATGACAAAGAATCCTAGGGAACTTCTAAAGGGGCAAACCTTTTTTTTCCTAGTTAGCCCACTCAAAAACTCTAAAACTCTACATATATGGGAAATTCTATTTGCGCACGGCATTTTATTCTTGGCACCATGGTTTCTCTTTGCACCAAACTCATATTTTGAAATACTATCATTTTACTTTCTACTTCCAAAATTTTTTCCAAAAATATCTCTCATCTTTTTCTCTAACTCATCATCCGTCCAATTCCATTTAGCAAAAAAATATTTTGGTCGGGTATTAATATCCGACCAAAAAACGTGTTGGTTGGGTATTAATACCCGATACCCGACCAGTAAGCGAAGTCTCAAAAAAAAAACTAATTAACGATAAATTTCAAATAAATACGTATAAAACCTAAAAAAAATTTCAAATCGTACCTTAGATTTATTCTCTGACACCAATTGTATATTAGAATTTTCCATTTGCATAAGAAAACTCAAATGCAAATTCCAAACTCAAATTTCACTTGTCACGGTGAAATCAAAAAATTTAAAATTCTTCTAATCTTTTCAGGAACGTTAATATAAAAAATTTTAAGGGGTCAAGAAATCAAATAGATGACTTTGTAAGAGATGTGTTTTTATTAAATACTAAAAAAATCATTTAGGGTTTTAGAGAGAAAATAGAGGAGGAAGACGATGAGTCGTAATTAAAAAGTCTTAGTTTGGAATTTATAAGAGTAACTTAATCCAAAAAAATAATGGCAAACTTGTAATTATTTATAAGTTTTAAAACTGTGCATCAAGAGTAAAATGCCGTGTGCAAATAGAATTTCCCTATATATATCAAGTTTGCCCTTAAAAAAAATATCCGCTTTTGCCCTTCTTCCTCCTCACGAGTCCTCCAGCTCTCCCGCGTAGTCCAGTCAAGACTGGCAGTCCGGATCAGTCTGGACAGGAACTCCCTGTCTAGGTCTACAGTATGGATGCCTGATACCCACTCAATATACGAAATAGACTGAAAGGAATGTCGTCCATCCAAGTAAACATACATTAACATCACTTTAAGAACAAAAACGAGCAAAGACACACATACAAACAACAAAAATATAGTGAAGATACGTTCCCTGACAAATTAAAGGGGCTATATGTTTAAAACACTAATATAGATGAATATGTTAAAACACAAGCAATGTTCATACTGTGTTAATGATGAACCTGAGTGTAACCAGAAATAAACATTTCCACCAAAATAGCATAACAGTCACTCGGTTGCAACACATACAAATAAACCAAATAAGCTCTGGACATCCAACTGTAGAATATTTTGATTCATTACAAACAAAGAGCAAATATTCATCAAAATAGCAAAATGTTTGAAACAAAACACTGTCACTTGCCACTTCGAGTTTCTTACAACATCCATAACTATTCATGTTAATAGTCGCACATTTAACGAAAGGGGTCTATTACAGTTTTTGAGATATCAATGCACCTAGAATATAATCTAATCACTGTCTTCGTGTCTTCCTCGGAGGTTGACGTCTGGTTCTGGTTCGAGTCATTATCGTTGTATCGGGTGCATTAGGAGTGACTTGTTCCTCTGCTTATTCCTCTAGTTGTTCTTCTGATTGAGTGCAACCAGTTATCACGGTTTTAATTTTCGCAAGTGCACTAAATAACATCCCATGCCGCTTCTTAAATACTTTCTCCCCTTGCACAAGTAATGGAACTATTATAACAACTGCGTGTGTATATCTCTGTAGAATTAGTCCAGGAAAAATAAAGGCACCAGTTAAACTTGGTACTATATGGAACATAAAATAAAGAATATATATGGAGATTAACTCATCCACGACATCCGGGCGGGTTGATTGACTTCCTTCCTCTACATGAGGTTCATTTGGTGTTGCTCCAAGAAATTGCTGTGAAACTTTAAATAGCCACGGAATATAATCTGTCATGCAATCCGATGGGTAGTAAGCAATGAACCCACGGTGCTCTTGATGCAATACGTGATCTAACCAATTAATCCGCATCTCCTCAATGTAGTGTACTTTACCACGTAGCTATTGGCTGTTACACCCCGCGCTTCACGTAACGGTGAGAATGGTGGAGGCGAAATGTATTGTTTGCGACCAAATTGCCTTAGTACATGCACCGGATGGTAAGGCTCAATTACGCTGCACATCTTCAACGTACCCATATAAAAAGTAATTTCTCTATAAAGATAGATTTCTCTATAATTCCTATATGGATCCCAAACTACCTGTAAGTTTGTTAAGCACACAGAACTATATTAGTTACCAACATGTAACTTGCAAACTAAATAAATACATAAATAGCGCAACATATTACATGGTTGCCGGTGAGTTTATCTAGACTGGACCGAATAGACTGTACATGTGATAAGAGATATTGTGATCCCGTCTGCTCAACCAACAACAAGTAAGTGGTTCACCGTCGGTAAAGGATCGGTTCGACACTGGCATAAAGGTGGAGAATGAGAAAAAATCCAAGCCTGTAGTAATATGAGATACCCGGCAATCTGAGCAACGTTAGCTCGAGAAGCAAGCCCAAACAGTCTATATAACCATGCAAGAGCCTCAGCACCCTTTGCGAACGTATGAATATTTTCGAGGTCATGAAGCAACGGTAAGTAATCAATAGACACTCTCGTACAACTTTTGTCCGCAAAAAGCATGCAACCAAGAAGATACAGTAAATATACCCTTCCAACACACCGAATCCTATGTTCAGTGTCGGTGTCAACTACCCCGTAAAAATTTTCTCTTAACCAATCCAGTCGAACCGATGCACTGCCTTTCGTATTAAACTCATTCCACGCTTCAGAATAACTGACGCCCAAGGAATGAGTAATCGTGTTAGCAGCTTCACGTGAAACTGTTGATTCTTATTGGCACACAGATTTTTCTGTTACAGGCAAGCCAAGCAAGCAGGAAATATCATCCAATGTAATCATCATCTCACCAAATGGCATATGAAATGTGTTTGTTTCGGGATGTCATCTCTCAACAAATGCGCTAACCTCAACAGCTCTAATGTATTGGTAGGAGCATTTGACTAATGAATATAATGAAGACCCACGTACTAATTCCATGAATCGGATGTTTGGCTGCGGTGTCGTCAATGACCATGCACTTATTTTTCTCAAGTGACTAATACATCGCAGTGGATCTCGTTCCTGTATATATAATATAGTCATGACATATGCACACACACAATAATTGGTTTATGGTTTTTCACGGGAAATAATTACCTCATCTTTTAAGACGAAGAAAGTAACGTGCGTCTTGAAACTCTTCAATACTGATAAATCAACTGGACCTTGATAAATTGACTCTTGAAGATCATCTTGAGAGCCTCTTGCATCATTGTTCCCTTACTCTAGTCTTGCACTATCATATCTTATCAAATTAAGAGTTTCTACATTTAATTTAGGATTTACAGCAACTTCCATTTCTCTCTCTCGTATCGAGCGACGGATTTGTGGTCGATATGTTGCTTTCTTCCTCCTTTACGAGACAGTTGGTCGTACGCAAGAAAATTCTGCCGGATCCATCTATGGAAACAAAGATATTTCATTCATAGATGTTATTTATCATAACAGTAATTTCTCTATGTGTAAATAAGTAGTTACAAAGTAAAATTTGCTACAAATATCATATTTTCTCTATTTTCTTTTGCTGCAAAATAGTGTAATATTAAAACTTAAAGACACTGAACCGTATTTTGCTACTTAATCAACCATTAGGATAATACCATCATACTTCAAAATTAACTAATAAAATTTAATATTAACATCCATGATTAGAAAATTAATTAAATTTTGCATATTTTACAACTAGGATTACAATATTAATTTTTCTTATTAATTATAATCTAAATATTAAAAAAATAACAAAAAATTGCTACAACCAAATTTGCTACCTCCTTCCCTCTTTCTCCTCTCCAACCCAACAAAATCACCAAACCCTAATATTGAAGAGTTGTTTGATCCAAAAATAAAAAAATCAAAATTTTTTAAAAAAAAATACTAGATTAGGAAATATCACCAAGCAACGGCGGGAAGGCAGCGGCGGCGGTGGGAGAACAATAGCAGCAACGGCGGGAAGGCAGCGGCGGCGGCGGGAGAACAGTAGCAGCAACGGCGGGAAGGCAGCGGCGGCGGCGGGCGGCGGCGGCGACGGCGATGGCCCTGGCTTTAGGAATGGGAGAGAGAGGGAGATTTGGAAGGAGAAGATGGTAGAGAAGAGGAAAGAGAGGATTAAGGGAAGTGGGAGGGGAAAGAAGAAAGTAGGATCAGGGTTTTTTGGGTTTGGACGGTTAGAGAGAAAAATGGGAGAGAAGAGGGAGAGGAGGATGATAAATAGAAGTGAAGGGTATTTTCGGAATATTTAGTGTGCTCACTAGGAAAATCCTCTTTTTTGTAAATTCTATGTGGGCTCACTAGGAAATCTGGGCTCACTAGGAAAAATGGTGTGCTCCTTTGGAAACTCACAGAATCTTACTCGAGATGATGGACGTCGCGGAGCTAATAGCAGAATTCGCTGCCGAGATCGACGACGGGCTTTGCTGGAGACGAAGGTGGAAGGTCACGAAATCGAGTGTTAAATTTTGACGAAAATATGTTTGTTTATCTTCCATTTTCCTTAATTTTTTGGGGAAAAACTGCCGCTGCACTGAATCAAGAGTGACAAGTCTGGACCCGAATCCGACACGATCACCTGCCTACCGGCATTTTAGATACAGAAATAAAGTCGGACTTTTCCACAAAAACACTTGGAGACTTGAAATGGGAGTTTCCAAAGTAGCACACCACTTTTTTATTTTAGTGAATCAATTTTACGGTGTTATTTTTTAATACGACAGTTATTAAGTGGGCTCATCAGAGGGAAAAAAAAAAAAAGTACGCTCCTTTGGAAACTCTCACTTGCCTTTGGAAACTCCCACTTGAAATTGGGAGTTTCGAGAAAATTACACTTTTCTTAGTGAGCCTACTTTTCCAAGTTAGCACTCTCTCTTTTCACAACCTCCACTATAGGCCCACCATCAACAGCGAGCACACTTTCTCCGTGACTCCTCTCACCTCCTTGTTATCGTCCACTTCTCCGCCCAACCACCCCTCTCTACCTCCTTGTTATCGTCCACTTCTCCGCCCAACCACCGCACCTCCTAATCCCTCTTCTCTCTACCTCCTTGTCATCATCCACTTCTCTGCTGAACCACAGCACTTCCTAATCCCTCTCTCAATTGGGGATTTTGAATTTTTTTTTTAGTGAGCTTAAATGTGATGTAAGGTGAGAAAAAGAGAAAGGTGATTTGGACACTGTCTCGAAAAGAGGTCCGATAAAATAGACATGTCTGTAAAGATGCGATCCCTGTAAAAAAAAAAAAAAAATACATTGAAGATAGCCACGTTTACCTTTAAAAATTTCGATGCCAAACGTATAATATTAATCAAGTTTACAAGTGTCCTCCTATGGAAATGCTCGTTGAAATTTCTCCTCCATTCTTATCCGTCCGCTGATTCCGAATATTTATTTCTTGGCAAATTGCGATTCTTGCAAAGGAAAATAAAAAAAAATTAAAAAAGAAATGTCGAATATATATTTATTCTTTCTTTATTCCCCATCCAACAAGCCTCTGAATTTTTCTAAACGCGCTTCTCGAAGAAATCAACGAAAATAAATCCCCAAATCTAGGGTTCCATCTCTCCTCTCTCTTTCTATATATATATATATATATATATATATATATATATATATGCGAATGATATTGATTCGATAGATCGTCCAGCGTACACACGGATTGGAACGAGGTCTCTCCTGCGATCCGCGTTTCGTTGGATTTCTTGTTCTGGAGGTAAACTTTGTTTTTGATAGATTTCTTGTAATTTGGGTGATCTTTATGATATTTATGTCGGTATTGTTAGCCTTGAAGTTTAATTTGTTTGTCAAGAGTTTATTTTGGATAAGGTTGGCGGATCTTTATTTGAAAAGATTTATTTTGTTTTAGATATAATATTGGATTTGCGATTATTCTACCAATTTGTATGAATTTCGGTTTTGAGACTCATTTATTTCGTCTCTGATTGTAGTGCTGCATTGTCGAAAGAATTGCTTATTTTTTAAGATTTGGCCGTAATTTAGTTGATCTCTTATTAGAATCAATTACATGTTGTTTTCCTTTAAAACAAGTTATTAATTCTAAGTTGCTCTTGAATTTCACATTATCTTTTGAAATTGAGTGTCCTTTAGGAATTGGCACTCCGTGATGCCTTTCTCTATGTCCATTATTTTTTTATATTTTATGAGATTTTTTTCTCTTAGACAAGGGTTGTCTTTGTTTTGTGAAGAAGTGCATCTGAGGTGACTAAGTTGCCCTTTTCCTATTAAAAAAAGGGAAAAAAAAAGAGGAAAAAAGAAAGAAGAAAAAGTGCATCCGATGTGTGTTATTTTCACGACTCATGCGTTATTTTACAGCTGAAAGCAAGGTTTTAAAATGTTGGTAGTCGAGATCGGATTATATGAAGATTCCAAGCACATATCGGGCATATGCAGTATATGTAACGTGGATAACTTTAAAAAGGTGGTTGTTAATGTCCTAAATATTAGCTATTGAATGAACTGGTGTAACATGCATATAAAGGGCATTACGAGCTCAATAAATAAAATGGATCATGGAATAAATTCAACTAGAAGTTCAAAACATAAATTACAGAGCCAATTTAAGTTTAAGTGTCAACATCAACAATGTTGAGGGGCGACGACAACCTCAATGGCGATAACCAAGCAAGAAAGAAAAGGAGTTTGTGACTCTTGCATTATGTTACAATAGAAAGCAAGGTTTTAAATATCAGATATTGTGCTCAAACCTGGTGAAGGTTATTCATATTGGAAAGTCGATATCAGAATAGGGAATACAAGCACATATTAAGCACTCATATCAAACACTACGTGTATAGAGAGTATATCTAACATGGATAACTTAGAAAAGGTGCTTGTAATGCCTTGATTGTCATCTATCTAAATGTTTGACATGCAAATAAAGGGCATTCAAGAAAAAGAACATTTTTTTTGTGTAAGAACAATAGAGTAAAATAAATTATAAATCAACTCCATTAGAAATTTAAAACATAAATTACAGAAGCAATTGAGAATTAAGGGTCAATGTCAATTGTGGAAACAAATGTGGCAATAGTAATATCGACAACAAAGAAGATAACAACAGTAATGACCAAGCAAACAAGTGAAGGGAAGAAGAAACAAGGAAGCAGAAAATGAGAACTTTAAGGGAAAAAAGGCTTTGAAGCCTTGAATAGCCTATGAAGCAGCTCTTTGGTGTAGATTTCCGACGTTTCAGCTCTACGACGATGTGAGAGAGATTCTCTTTCTCAAGTTCTTATCACAATATGGGAATCCAACTGATTTAGGGCAGGAGTGAAAGAACAAGGTATTATTTTATGTATAGGAACTGTTTTGGTAATGAAAATTGATTGTGAAGCTGTTTCTCAATTAAAATCCCAATGAACTAAAAATGAATCATATTGGATAACATATTGAGACAGTATATATGTTGATATTACAAATATCAATTGATATGTACGCGAAACGATGTAATATCTACTGAACTCTATGACACAAAGGTAGTATAATGTCTATTGAGCCCTATATAACAACAAGATGCCATGCAATTATAAGGCCAAATACAAGGAAAAGTTGAGCAATGTCATATTCTTTACTTTCCACAGAGAACAAGTTTTAATTTTTCTTGAAATTTTAAAGTTTATGTAACATAATGTTTTCTGTGTAGGTGATGTAATTATTTAGAAGAGTTGTAAAGCTGCAACTTTTAGAGGATAAAAGAGTTCCCTATGGCTATTTTTAATTGTGCCACGATTCTTATTATCAAAATTAAGTTTTCTTATATTCAGATTCCTAAAACTGTTCAAATCTATACCTACCTGAGGCTATAAACTCTCAACCCATTAGATTCTAATTTTTTTTCTTTTTTTGAGGAAAATTACTAAGTTATTTCTCAAACCATTTGGCTATATAGTCGTGACTCATGAGATTCCTCTTTATTATTAAGATTGATTGTTAGAACCTAGTATAGGGTTTTATAACCCTTTGTTGGAGATTATTTGTGAGTTCTCCAGAGGAATTTAAGGCAATTCAACTACATGATCGAGGATGATAAAGTACCGAGGCTGATCATCAAGTATTTTTTTTGTAAAGGAAAATATATTGAGAAGGATACAAATAAAATGTGCGGTTAAGGTAATGAAATTGGCAACATATAAGATATTCAAGGCATGCTAATTTATCTCCTCTCTTTTTTTTCATTTCTCATCTTCTCTTATATCATATTATTATATATTATGTTATTTTGCATATAATATGCATGGATATTAGGAAGGAGATTTTTTATTGCTACAGCATTCATCTCAACAAAGTTTCTTTCCTCCTTTGGTTTGTTTCAGATATAAATTGCAGAATGTTGTGTGTTCCTAGCAGGATAAAGGTTAGGTGTAGTTCAACTTTTTTACTACATAAATGTAGCAAAAAATTATTCTTCCATGTAACATATTTTTTAGCAGGTCTTTTGACCATTACAGATTTGTGGCAGGTGGCATTATAGAATTCTTTCATTTTTTTTCTCCCTATGTTACAATTTACGCACTTGAACTTATACAACTTCTTTTTCATTATTATTTATTTGCACTAATTTGAATGATTTTCTTATCGTAGAATTTATGCACTTGAACTTTACAACTCCTTTTTCTTTGTTATTTATTAGCAATTATCATTGATAAAATTTTGGCATCTAATAGTGTGCTTTATTTGTGGTTTATGAAATCGTAGGATGCAGAGTCAACTTGTGTGCAATGGATGTAGGAACGTCCTTCTTTACCCCAGGGGAGCCACTAATGTTTGTTGTGCAATGTGCAATACAATTACTCCAGTACCCCCTCCGGGTATCTTTCTTTTCAAAGTATCTTGTTTCCATGACCATGAGAATGCTAGATGCCTTGTCATTTCATATATATTATGTTTGCGCAAATAAATTGGCAATGGTAACACGTGCCTAATTGTTTTGAGAAATAGAATGTGCCTAATTCTCTACCTTTACCAATTTCTTCTTTCTAGTATTGTTAAATGTTGTTCATGATGCTCTTTACTTCATTAAAATGCTGGCTACATTTACTAATATTGCATGTATTCAGCTCTGCATGCATATAAAACATGCCTTCTACATTTTTATTATGTAATCCTACAGGAACAGAAACATCACACCCTATTAACTTTGATCTTTGAGTTCCAAGAGTGTTTCTTTAGCATGCATTATTCTCTGTGAATAGTGTATTATTAGTATGTGTGAACTGAAAATGTTTTACAGCTGTTTTCACAGGATCCTTTATGCCATTAGCATCAAGCCTTCTTTCAACTACTCCTTGGACCTTGCAAAAATCATAGTGTCTGAAAAATTTGAAAGCAGTTATTATCAACAGAACCTGCTCTGTTGTACCATTTAGCCCTTTTGGCTAATTTTGTTCCTTAAAGATGAATATGCTATCGTACAGCAAAATTGTATCATCTTCTGTGCCTAGAGTCCAGGCTATCCTTGTATAGCTGGATCTGGAGGGTTCCTCTTTGATTGCATGACTAGGTCTATCTACCTCCCTAACAATTGGCATCTAGGTTACGTGTCAAGTCCTTCATATGTTCATAAGCTAGCTTTTGCTCTGAAATTTGGTGTCAAATGATGTAAGGTTGCAGCAGATCATGAAAATCCAGCCAGTTCTTTCATTGAATGCTCATCTGTTTGACTTGTTGAGTCGTCTCCGTGCCTGACTTTCTTTTCCTGGGAAAAACTTGGATGGTGAGGATGATGATGGCCCACCTTCAAGCATAGAATTTACAAGCCATATATGCCTTCTCATGTGCATATTATCTATTTTATAGTTTAAGTTCCAGTTTCTTTGTCATGTGAATGCCACTGTTCACTTATCATTCCATGTTTGAAGAATGCATGACTCACTTTACCTTATCTAAATGGCTGACTTTTGTCTATATTGACTTCTATGAACTTAAGTCATTGACTCTGTTCCTTGACAGCAATCTACACATTAATTGAGCTAAGATGAATGAAATGTTTCAATTTATCAAGGTTCACTCTGTTTACTTCAAAGTGGCAATTTGACATGAATAATAGTAGTTGGATAAGCATGCATATCTCAATAAAACTCAGTCCTCTGCTCTTGCTTGTCTTAAATTTTCACATGTAAATTTGACAAGGTATTTTGGCAATGAAGAGCCAAGTAAATCATGTTTAAATCGTAGATTTCTACTGAAGGGTTGAAAAAGAATAGGGGATATTAGCATGAATGGAGTTCATATAAGGGATTCAAATGGCTTAGAAAATTGGTTTGTCTGACAAAAGTACTTGCCACTTATAGAATGGCAAAGGAGGATGTAAGTACAATCTTGGTCTGCTGGTTTGCACCCTTTTTCTCACTATCACATTGGGAGGGGGTTGGATTCCAGAAATTCACATGGAAAAGTCAGTTGCTTCCTATATTTGTTGAGCTCGCTCCTGGGTTATATAGTACAAAGTTTTCAGTAGCCACCACGGTGGGACCGGTTTTTTGTTCCTTTGTGGTTGCACCTTCTCCTCATCCTTTTTAAATATGCTAATTGAGATCTTGTACAACTTGGTGTCATCTTTTAAGCTCAAGATCAGTTGGTTTAGTAGCCTTCCATTTAGAATAGAACAGATTGGCTTGATGGCCGACGGTCTTTACATTTGGGTGTGAAGAGGTGGACTCATCTGCCATGTATATTTGGACCCGATGCATATCAAGAATTTAAAATTGAACTCCTTATCATGTCTGCTGGTGGGTATAATTGGAAGGCTCGCTAGAATTTAATTTAAGTTGATATTAGAAATTTAGAAAGTAACCTAGGACTCTCCTGGCCTAGATTTTGTTTCAGTGAAAAACTTCTGCCGTTGTTTTTCCATTTCCAAAAGAAGAGAAAATCAGTTTTCCAATCATTTTCGCAGAGTTACTGGGAACAATTTTCCATTTTAGGGCTTTACCATTGAACAAAATAATGGAGATATTGTTTCCAGACTTTTCTTTGTGCATGGGGATGCCTAGAGGTTGTAGATCGTCAATTCAGTTTTGGTTTTATGTTTCAGTTCTTGCTTATTTCTCTTTTCACTAACTATTGAGAGTGGCAGCCTCTAGAGATATGGCTAGCTCTAAAGTGTTCATTTCTGCTATTAATTTTATTAACAAAATAAGTCTTGAATTAGAAGAAGGAAGCTGGCATACTTTGAAGATCGTGTTTTTAAAACACATTTAAATGCTTTTGTATGTATTTTATAATTCTGCAGGAATGGAGATGGCCCAACTTGTTTGTGGAAATTGCCGAACATTGTTGATGTACACTCGTGGTGCAACGAGTGTGAGATGTTCCTGCTGTAATACAATGAATCTTGCTAGATCAGGTTTGCTTATTCTTTTTCTTTTTCTCTAAATTTTTGATAGCTTTGAATGTTGATAATATTATTTACCTGTGCTGTCTTCATTAAAAAAAATTATATTTTCTTTCCCTGGGTTTTCTTAATGCAAATTTTGTTTTTGTGATATTCCTTTTTGATATACCTATTTTAGAAGTTTTTATTTTCAATGAAATGAAGTGCTTCATTCATTTTGAACAATTTCTAGCATTTTGATTTAAGCCTATTTTTTGTTTTTTTGATTCTCTTTTATGTAAATCTGGTACCATAATCTAGTATGTGATACTTCTTTGCATATTTAAGATTGATAGAAGAATTGAAGCATGCAGTCTTTTATCCTGTTTCCTTGCTGTGTTGGGAGAAATAGGCCTCACGATTTTGGCCATCTGGATTCTTTTTTGAAGCTGAAATTAATTTTCCTTGTACAATATCAATAATAAGGTCTATATATTCTTGGGAGAGATTAGTTTAATGTTTATGCCGTTGACTGGTTACTTTGAAAGAAGTGGGGAAACTGTAAATCCTTGTAAAGAATGGACGTAGTCAAATTTGGACATATATTCTTCTCTTTCTTTTTTCTCTCTCATTTTCTCCCCCACTAGCTATGTTGTTTCTTCCTTTCATGAATACTGCTAATTTGATGAGTTGAATTTTATTTAAAACCTTCTTAACCCTAGCTAGTCGACTAGGATTTTAGCAGCATATATCATCATGGAGGCTGATTGGTCTAAAGTGCTCCGAATTCATAGGATTTTTCATTTTTGGAAGAAAACCCATATAAGTGCAGTTCCATGACTTAGCGCTACTGCATTGTTAAAACAACTATTGGCTGACCGAAGTCATGCTTCTACCAAATATACGCCAAGTCTTCTTGGAAAGCATACCTGGCATCCCATCAGGCCTAGGGCTTTTGTCAGTTGTCACTAGGCATTTCCTAACTGCAACATTTTTAGTTCTTGGGCTGAGACCTCTTGTGAGGTTAATTTTATCGTTTTTCGAGACCGTGAGTGGTATTGAGACTTATCTTCCTCTTGTAAATGCATTATCAATCTTCCATATTGCTTCGAAATAATGCTAGAAAACGGCCATAATTTGTTCATGTAACATTCTAAGCAAATTGAATAGTCCCAGTGCATATGAATGGTGTACAACAACAACAACAACAACAACAACTAAGCCTTTTATCCCAAGTATTTGGGGTAGGCTACATGAACCAAAAAAAGAATCACGCCGGATCGATCACTTTGATATTCCTTCTCCATTCATTTCTATCAAGTAATATCTCCTTATTTAAACCTCTAGACTCCATATCTTTGCATATCATCTCCATCTATATTTTCTTTGGTCTTTTCTTCGTTCTTTTAACTTGTCCTACATTGATAAACTCCCTTCTTCGAACTGGTGTACTTTTAGGCCTATGTTGTACATGGCCAAACCATCATAAGTGATTTTCTCGCATCTTCTCATCGATGGAAACTACACCTATCTTAGCACAAATATCTTTATTTCTCACTTTATCTCTCCTAGTATTGCTGCACATCCAATGGAGCATGCGCATCTCTACTATACTTATTTTCTGTGAATGACGTTTCTTTATAGCCCAACATTCCGTGCCATATAATAAAGCTGGCCTAATAAAAGTCCTATAAAATTTTCCTTTCAATCTTAAATGGAATGTTACGGTCGCATAAAACTCCTGTTGTGCTCCTCCATTTCAACCAGCCAGTTTGTATCCTATGGTTAACATTATTATCGATCTTTCCATCATTCTGAATAATAGAACCCAAATATCTAAACTGACTGCTCATTTGTATCTCTTGCCTATCCAGTTTTACATAATTATAGTTTATAGTCCGTCGTTTACTAAATTTACACTCCATATACTCTGTTTTAGACCTACTCAATTTAAAACCTCTAGATTCTAATATATGCCTCCATAACTCTAACTTGGCATTTATCCCTGCTCTTGTCTCATCAACTAAGACAATATCATCAGCAAATAGCATACACCAAGGTATCTCATTCTGAATGACTTTAGTAAGCTCATCAATTACTATAAGAAATAAGAATGGGCTCAATGCAGATCCTTAATGCAATTCAATTGTGATAGAAAAATCACTTGTTAAACCACCATATGTTCTAATATTGGCCACTACTCAATCATACATGTCCTTAATTATATCGATATACTTGATGAAAACTCTTTTCTTCATCAGTATCCACCAAAGTATCTCTCGTGGAACCTTATTATAGGCTTTCTCTATTATAGGCTTTCTCTAAATCAATAAATACCATATGCAAATCTCTATTTCTCTCTCGAAATCACTTTATAAGTTGACGAAGTAAATGAATAGTTTCTGTCGTCGATCGTCCCGGCATAAATCCAAACTGGTTCTCCGATATTTTAACAGTTTGTCGCAATTTATGTTCAATTACCCTTTCTCAAAACTTCATAGTGTGACACATGAGTTTTATTCTCCGATAGTTATAACAACTCTAAATATCGCTCTTATTTTTATACAGAGGTATTAGGATACTCTTCTTCCATTCATTTGGTATTTTCTTAGTTTATCAAATCTTGTTAAAAAGATCTATTAGCCACCTCACACCAATCGCTCCTAAATATCTCCATACTTCTATAGGAATCTCATCTGGACCAACAGATTTTCTTGATTTCATTCTCTTCAAAACCTCTTTTAATTCGGACTCTTTAATTCTGCGCATAAAATTACGATTCATATCTTCAGATTGAATAGTAAGATCTCCCAAATTTTGAGTAAAACTGCCATTATATAATCTATCAAAATAATTTTTTCATATTTCTTTAATTTCTTTGTCTCGAACTAGAACCGTCTGATCCTCATTTTTAATACACTTTACAGTACATAAGTTTTAGACTTTCTCTTTCTTATTCGAGCAATTCTATATATATTATTTTCTGCCTCTTTATCATCCAACTTCTCGTACACTTGTTTAGCATATGAATGGTGTAGTTTATATTAATTTTCATCTAATCAAAAAGTAATGGTTACTATCCTTTTTTAGGAGAATACATGGTAATAACCGAAAACTTTGGGTTAAACGTGCTTAGATGGGAGTAATATTATGATGGGTGAATACATGGTAATATTACTATGTATTCTCCTTTTTTAGGAGAATACAAGGTAATATTATGATGAGTGACCTCCTGGAAAACTCCAACTTGGCATTATATAGCGGGTTTATAAACAAAATCCCAGTCACATTCTTAGTTCTCTTAATATAGTTGTCGTTAGGAACAACTCTTGCACAAAGGAAAAAAACTCTTAGAGTTTGAATCCCCTTGGACATTGCAATCTCAATTTTGTCCCCAGACCTCTTCAAATATCTCTATAAAGGTGAAACACGCTGAAAAATTTTGGGATTTGAAAATTGTGTCTTAATGGGAGAAGATCTCGAATGGAAGTTTAGAAGTTTGGTGTTAGGTGGAAGTGATTTTAAAATACATGATATTTGGCTCTGTTACTATGTTTTAAATATCAAATACTGGTGATATACCGGTCGACAAAATGATATACGGGGCGATATAACATTAATGCTATATTAATGCCGTATCAATTTAAAATATACATAGTATTATATACATGAAACATATTAAACTACTTAAGACAAGTTGAGGGCCTTGGAGTATACATATCTTTGTTAATTTGTATTGAGTTTACGAATAACCAATTGTTTTAAAAATGTATCAAAGAGACTGAAGACATAAATCAACCAAATATTTAAGTTCAACATTCAAAATAAAAATATCTGCTTGAGAGTGGAATTTGGAACTAAACTATCTATGAGAAAGTGAGAAAGAAGTCATCATCGGGGCTCACGAATTGTCGTGTTCCAATGTCTTGGTAGTCGGTACAGGGAGTGGAGAGAGAGATGTGACGCTCTTTGCTACGGTGTGTTCAATGCGATCACTCGATCGAGCGAGGGAGAGCGAAGAGGAAGAGGAAGAAGCGAGGTATCGAATCATCGATGGACTCATGGGTTGTCAAGCTCATTATCAGGGCTCACAGGGTCAAGGCTCTCGGTAGTCAATGCTGAGAATGGAAAGAGACAGGTGCAGGGCTTTGCTGCAGCCTACTCAATGCAATCACTTGATCGATTGAGTGAGAGAATTTAGAGGGGAAGAAGTGACGCGTCGAATCATCGATCAATTAAATCTAGGTTGGAATGAGCAATTAAGGATTTGATGATATTTAAATAAATGGGTTCGGATACTAAAGAGATTAAGTTGATGGGTCTAAATCTGTAAAAAAATGAAAAAAACTAGTAATATGTTAATTTTGCCTATATTTTTCATCTCGTTTTCTGGGCGATATATTGTTATGTGGCTGATATATTGCCCTATATTGGTCCACGGTGAGAACCGGTAAAAAATAGCCTTACCATATCGTTTTAGTTACAAAACTAGTATATCAACCGAGATAAAACACTGGCTCTATGTGGCTTAAATCACACTGTTAGATTATAATACTATTTTGTATTTGGGTTTAGTTTGAATTTAGTACCACATCGCCTATTGAGTGGTTTATGTGGAGTTGAGAGGTCTATAAATATATGTAATCTTCTGACTTATGAATATTAAGATTGAATTTTAGTTCTCAATGCTTTCTGACATGGTATCAGAGCAGGTTTGAGAAATAAATCTCAATCGTACGATTCGAATACCTATCAATCTCAACCATCCACTCAAAAACACAAAAAAAAAATCCTAGCTTACCTGTGGCCGCTTCTTTCAAACAAACCCCTAGCAGTAGAGGCGTGACAGTAGTAGAGCAGCACAACAATAGCGCAACCAACAACACAGCAGCAGCAGCAGAGCAACAGTAGCAGAGAGATTTACCTTGGACAGTTAGCAAATCTATTGGATCGAAACTTTTTTACTCAAAATCGCGACAGGTCTATTGCTGGTATTGCTCAAACTATTTCACTATACTTTGTGTTCTCCATCTTTTTATGGCATCATCAATTTTAGGTGATTCATCTACTACTAGTGCTACAATACTATCATGACTGAGAATTTATATCCAAAAAATCTTACTGCTACTACTGTTAAGTTAAATGACAATAATTATCTGTTATGGGCTCAATCGTTCAGAGTATTTGTCTATGCTCAGAAAAAAATACACATTTATTGGATGATTCATCAGTTGCACATGATTCTCTATATTCTGATTGTCTTATTAATGACTGTTGCGTGATTACATGGCTCCTTAATAGTATGGAAAAAAAGTAAGTTCTGGTATTATGTTCTTGAAAACTGCGAAAAAGATATGGGATACCCTTAAAGAAGTATATGGCAATGAGAAAATATATCACGAGTTTTTGAACTGTATGAGTGTTTGTTTACTCTCAAATAAGACAAAATGTCTGTATCTGAGTACTATTCCGCTCTCCGAAGCATATTGGATGAGTTTGAGATTCACCAGCTACTGGTTACAGATTTTAACATTTTGAGACAATATCGTCAGGATTTAGCTGTTGCAAAATCTCTCTGGATCAGATTCCTCTTTATTGACCCAGGTGAGAGATTAAATTCTTATGGTGATAGTATTTCATCCTTGACAGCGACGTATTCCTGAGTCCTTCGTATTTCTACTAGTTTTACTATATCAGCACCTCAAAATCTTGCCTCCAATGAACATTCTGTCCTATTTTCTGGTTGGGGACGAGGTCGTAGCCGTGATTGTGGTCGTGATTCAGGAGAAGGCCGTGGTCGTAGTGGCAATGGTGATCAAAACTCTGGTGGTGGACGAGAATTCTGTGAATGTGATTACTGTGGCAGGAAAAATCACACATCTGCATACTGTTGGGAGAAGTATGGAAAATCAGAATGGGCACAAGTTGCTACTATTTTACCTCTAACAAAAGATACTGTATCGACAATGAATTCTGCTAGCACTTCGATATTTTGAACGATGGTTCAGATCCCACAAAGTGAACTTGACAGACTTCTCCGTTTTCAATCTACTATGGCCAGTCCGCATGCTACTCATGCATCCTTGTTAGGTATTGATACTAACATTGCTTTCTCTAACCAAGCATGGATTATAAACTCTAGAGCTTCCTCCCATATGATAGGTATTAGAAGTAAGTTTGTCTCGCTATATTTTTCAGATAAATACCCCATGTTCATATTGCTGATGGCTCCTCTTATTCAGTTATTGGTAGTAGAAAATTTCACGCTACCAATTCATCAACCCTATATAACATTTTGTTTGTTCCCAATTTTCCTATTAGTTTGTTGTTTATTAGCTAAATCACCAAAACTAATAATTATTCTGTAACATTCTTTCCTACTTAATGTGTTTTTCAGAACTTCCAGATTAGGATGAGGATTGGTATGGGGCATAAGCAAAGGGGATGCACTATCTTGATGAGACATCATCTACAAGGTTTACTGCTTCCTCTGATTCTCTTTTACAGTAGTATCAACGTTTTGGACATCCTTCTCTCTAAAGTCTTCGTCTAGTTGTACCTACTGCGACTGACATATTTACTTTACATTGTGAGTCTTGTGAACTGGGAAAATATTATCGCGTCTCATACCCAAGTTGAGTCAATCCACGTAGTAGGTTTCTAATTGAGTTAGATCATTCTGATATTTGGGGTCCATGTCGTTTTCCCTCTTTTAAGGTTTTTAGGTATTTTTTTTATATTTGTGGATAATTTCTCTTGCATGACATAGATGTATTTGCTAAGCGAAAGGTCTGTTGTCCCTAGTATAATTGAACTATTTTATAAAGAAATAAAAAATCAATTTTCTACATCTATTCGTATTTTGCGCACTGATAATGTTATGGAGTATATGAAAACTGATGTTTCCTTATTTTGTGCTAATAATAAAATTATTCATCAAACTTCTTGTTCTCACACATCCTAACAAAACGGTGTTGCTGAAAAAAAGCATAGACATATTCTTGATGTTGCTCGGACATTAATGATTCACATGCATGTTCTCAGATATCTATGGTCTGATGCTGTTCTGTATACTTGTCATTTAATAAATAGAATGTCATCATGTCTTGCATGGTAAAACCTTTTTTTTCTATCTTTATCTTAATATACACATATTTCCTCTTATACCCCAAATATTTGGTTGTTATTTTGTTCAAAATTTATCTCCTGATTTGGATAAGCTATCTCTTCGTGCTATCAAGTGTGTATTTGTTGGATACTCTGGGACACAAAAAGGATATAAATGTTATGATTCAATGTCTAGAAAGTATTTTATTTCTACTAATATTACTTTTTTTGAGATTGTTCCATACTTCACTTCCACATCAAAATGCCAGTTAGATACTTCTATTTCTTTACCCCTACCTGTCTCTACTACTGAAATTGGATAAGTATCGGTGCCTCATAAAGGGGATGAACAGATGACTCACAAGAAACCACTATTGGTTTTTTCTCATCGTCAAAAAATGCCTCCTAACTCACTACCTATTACTCCGCCATCTCCAATTGCAGGTCCCTAACAAATACAGTATTCTTCTGCAGCTCTGCTTTTGTCTCTGATCTTCCTATTACTTTTCGAAAGGGTGAACGCTCTGCTACTGCTCATCCTATTTCTCAATTTGTTTCTTATAATTACTTTCACCCAATGTTCCGCCAATTTGTCCTTTCTCTTTCTTCAGTCTCTATACTCAGATCATTTTAGGAAGCAATGTTAGTCTCTGCTTGGCAGTTGGTCTTGGATGAGGAGATGTAAGCCTTTGTCTCTCGTGGAATCTTAGATTTGGTTCTGTCTCCGTTTGATACTTATATTGTTGGTTGTCATTGGGTTTATTCTGTCAAATATAAGCCGGACAGCTCCATTAATCGCTATAAAACCCGTCTTGTTGCGAAAGGTTTTTCCCAAACTTATGGTGTTGATTAATTTGAGACTTTCTCTCATGTAGCACGTCTGAACTCTATTTGCATTCTCTTCTCTCTTACTGTGAATCTTGATTGGTCATTATTCCAATTGAATGTTAAAAATACTTTCTTATATGGTGATCTGTAAGAAAAGGTATATATGGAACAACCTCTAAGATATATTGTTCAGAGGGAAAATGCAGTCTGCAAACTCAGAAAAGCAATTTATGGTTTTAAACAGAGTTTTCAAGTCTGATTTGAGAAGTTTTCCACTGTAATTGCTGGTATTGGATTTCAGCGTTGCCACTATGATTATTCTGTTTTTGTCTGGCATACTCGCTCTGGTATTGTCCTTCTTGTTGTGTATATAGATGATATTTTACTAATTGGGAGTGATACAACAGGTCTGACTGAGACAAAGGATTAATTCAGACAACATTTTGTAACTAAAGATACGGAAAAGCCGAGATATTTTCTTGGAATTAAGGTAGCTTATCATAAATATGTGTTACTTTTTTCTCCTAGAAAGAATGTGCTAGATTTCTTGGAAGAGACCGGTCGCCTTGGATATAAACATGCTAATACTCTAATGGAGTCAGATTTAAACGTGTGGAGTGAAGATAGTGCTTTGTATGAGTATATCAAGCAGTATAGAAGAATGGTTGGCAAGTTTATCTATCTCACAGTCACTAGATCTGACATTTCTTTTGTTGTTGGGCTATTGAATCAATTCATATATAAACTAAGGGATATACACTGGAAAGCTGTTCCGAGAGTTTTGGCATATATTAAGAGTTCTCCTGGAAATGATTATTTTATAAAAAATATGGACATGTTAAAATTTCTGTTTTTTCAGATGCTGGATATATAGGAGATAATGGATATAGAAAGTCGACCACTGGATATTTTATATTTGTTGGAGGCAATCTAGTCACATTGAGGAGTAAGAAATATGTTGTAGTGCCTAAATCTTCAGTTGAGACAGAATATTGGGCAATGATACATACTATGTGCGAACTGTTATGGTTAAAGAATTTGTTGACTGAATTTGGATTTAACTCAAAAGATCCTATGCCTATGTATTGTGATAATCAGTCAGCCATCTATATTGCTCAAAATTCAATGTTTCATGATCGTACTAAGAATATACAGGTAGATTGTCATTTGGTTCGAGATAATTTGGTGAAGAAAATAATATATACTCCGTTTACTTTTTCGTCAAAGCAATTGGTCGATATTCTAATTAAATCTGCATCACCAACTGTATTTTCTAATTTATATAACAAGTTGGGTATAATTGATATTTATATCCCAACTTGAAGGGGAGTGTTAGATTAGAATCTTATTTTGTATTTGGGTTTAGTTTGAGTTTAGTACCACATTGCCTATTGAGTGGTTTATGTGGAGTTGAGAGATCTATAAATATATGTAATTCTCTAAGATTGAGTTTTGGTTCTCTGACACACTTTAGTAGGGCATTCAAAAGTCATACAATGTATAGTGTGAGACTGAAATTATCATCTCTGGTCACATGGTAGACCCATATGTTTCTCAAATCACAGAACTCTCTTCACTTCCTTTTTGCTCTTCCAACCTTTCATCTCCTCCAAATTTCACCTCCTTCATAGCATGGTCTGGTGAGCCAGAATGTTTGGGTGCAACTTCTTGGCATCATCCGATAGCATTCAAACGAACTTCGGATTTGTGGAGGGTTTTTTGACAATCAAGGTAGAAAATGATAATATATTTACATAGGTATAAAAATTTTGTACCTTATATTATATCTTTTACATAGTTTGAAAAACATATTTCATTGATCTAAAAGAACGTGGATGTACAAACTTTTCAAAGATCACAAAGATGGGTAACTCTCAAGGACAAAGTTTTGTATCTAGGACGCTGGGATACTTTCCAACTTTCACCTCCATTCGGGAAGGGTTCTGAAAGGATAAGAAGATTAAACATAGAATATGAACATGTGAAATATCTCATGTATCCATATTTATAACGTAGTGCATCCAGGAACAAGCATATCAGTGGTAATGGTAATAACAGATACCGTACCTTGAGATGATGTTGTTAATCATGAGGTTACGAGGAATATATAAAACGAAATTTGAAATAGTAGTTCGTAGAGTTCTTTTTTTTTTAGCTTACATTTTTCTTTATTGATCAGTTTTATTAAGCAAGTTATTATTTGTGAATAATTTGTACAAGAATTGGGCACTGGTTGCTAGGAACAGAATCAATTTTAAAATGTTTTTCTTAAAGTTCATCAATTTTTTTATACCTTCTGCACAGAATCTCTCTAAATTTGTTTTCTCCAATGCATTGCAAAGCAGCAAATCAGGTTGCCCATGTGAGCTGTGCACAGTGTCGTACTACTCTAATGTATCCCTATGGAGCACCCTCTGTTAAATGTGCAATATGTCATTATGTTACAAATGTTGGGGTAATTCCACATACTTTTTCATATTATCATCCTTACCCTCTCTATCATCATCTGATGTTATTGCATTGTAGAGCCATAATACTTCATTTATGGGAGCATAATCATTTCGTTTCTTTTTATATATTTAACCAGATGGGTAACACGAGGGTTCCTATCCCTGTTAATAGCCTGAATGGGGCAACAGCTATTTCTCCGTCTACTTCAGCTGTCAGTATATCTTCTTTTTTTTTTCACTATTTTGCTGTGATTATTATAGTTAAATCTAAATTTTCTTGCTCTTTTTAACCCTTTTGTTTGTGGCACAGTTTAACTCTTTTGTTTGTGGTGCAGTCTAATAGCCAAACTGTTGTTGTTGAGAATCCCATGTCGAGGGATGCAAGTGGCAAACTGGTATTGCTCTCATCTCTCTTTTCTTCTTCTTTGGCCTTACGCTTCTTAGGCATTACATGTGACCATATTTGTTTTCCAAGATAAGCCACACTTGCTAAGCGTCAACTATTCTGTAGAATTCACTTTTCAAGTATATAACAGATCATCTTGACAGGATTCATGGCTACAGCCTGAGTAAGTGTTGGAGTGATTTGGTTGGTTGTAGAAGGTCCCAAGTTCACGTCCTCGACTAGTCACTGATAGTAATAATAATCCTTTGTTAAAACATGACGTGATTCAAATTCAAAAACTCTTCTTGTGGCGGTGGGCACCAACCACTTACCTAAACTCTGGTAGATATCATGGTGAAGCTGACCCTAGTATATGTAGTTTGTGTGTGTGTTTTTCTTTCTTTTTTCTTTTCTCTTTTTCCCCCTTTTTTTTTGGATTTTTTTATGGTGTTTTGGTTTGGTGTGGTGGGGGTGGGGTGGGGTGTGGTGTGGGGATGTTTGACAATTCTTAATTCATGCAGAATAATGAGTCAGATTCATGACTGAGACCTTTTGGGAACTTTTTAGTACTTATCTTTTCAAGGATAAAAATTATGATTTTAGTTTTATAACTTAGTAAGAAATCTTTACTGTTTAACTAGAGAACAAATTCACACCGAGGTTATTTTCATATGATGTGTGACAATTTTACTGATATAATTTATACAAATTCTATGCATTCTGAAGATCACCTGAGAAAATGTAGTCTTTTGCTTCTTTTAGTCAAGCTCATTAAGCATTGCAGTTAGGGGTGCAGACAGTTACGATTCTGTTCAATCATATTCAAATTTGGATCTGGATTTTTCTGAATATACTGTAAGGATTTTCTTACTGAATCTTATCCAAATACGGATATGTTTTTTTTTTTTTTTTCCCTTGGATTAAGTTTTGGATTCAGTTCTGGTTCGTAATGTAAAATCTGAATCTGGATGTGCATATCTATATTTGACTACCTTCAAAACTTTTCACATATTTGTTTAACTTCTATATTTATGTTTTATATTTTAGTTATCAGTACGTGGCTGATTTATTTGTTTTTTATAATATATTCAACTTAGTTTTTATGGATATAAAGGTTATTTTTGTCTGAACAATATACATATCTATATTTTTATATGTCAAATATGAAAATTTTCTTATCCATCTCATATCCGTTTTAATAGATATCTGTAGCGTGTCTTTTCCGGCTTTTCCCGAATGTGGTAATGTTTTTTATTACCCAAAAAGGATCTGTGTGTGTATCTGTATTTAACGAAGAAAAACCAATACAAATGCGAATGTATACTATTATCCGCTCTATTTGCACCCCTAATTGCCGTGAACCATAGTGAACTCTGATGTATCTGCGCAGATCAGTAGCTTAACAGTCCATTCGTAAGTTTTTAATCTAAATGAAGAAAGCTGCCTACGCCCGATTTCGCATATTGACACTTCGATTACCTTTTTATTGTTTTTGATACAAACGCCTCGATTACTGTTGTAAATAATAGGCGACCTGTATACATGTCACTGCAGCTGGTATGGGGCCAATCACATAATTTCTGAAATGCTTCTTCTTCTTTTTTTTTTTTTCTGTTTTTTCCTTTTTGTGTTGCAGGTGAGCAATGTTGTAGTCGGGGTCACAACGGATAGAAAATGACTTACTAAATGATGTTCAGTTGTTGTTGTGACATATTTGCTGTAAATTTTAAATTGGTAATCCCCATTGTCATCTGTTTTGGGTAACCTCAGCTGTGTGATGGGACAGATAAAAGAACACAGGAACACGAGAAATGTACTAGCGTATATAAGATAGAAGTGGGCACTGCATTAGAATTGGATCTGTGTATTTTTTTTTTTTTTTTTAATTTGTCAATATTCAAGGAACAACACATCAGGCTGCCAAAATGCCAAGTTATGGCTGTGTGCATTCAATACCTACTTGGTAAAGCAATGGGAAGCTATTATGCGCTAGCTTTATTGCGTTCTTGAGAATGTAACAATCGTCCGGTCATGGTTAGTAACAGCTTACAAGTTGTATTATGGTTTGTTGTGTTTCTGCATGGAGTTGGGCTAGCTGTAAGAATAATTCGCTCTGTCGATATCTTCTCATTATAACTGATTTCGCATGTTAGTCTTACGCCGGTCTCGGGTTAATTAAAGATAGATTTCTTCCATTTTGTGCAGCTTGCTTTGAATAGAATAGCCTTTGCTTAGGTTTTTTTTTTATTTTTTAGAGATTGAGATGACGATTCAAAATGCAATTTTAGCTGTCCGCTGTGTTATCACAGCAGCTAGCTGGCCTAGAGTTTGTCGTTCTATTTTGGAGAGCAAGTAAAAGTACATGTCTTATCGAGGATATAGCGTTAGTTGTATTTGTATTATCAAGTGTATAGTTTTAGTTGTACTTGGATAAAACTTAGCTGTTGACTAGTCAAATGAGAGGGTTCCAGGGTATGGTGTTAGTTGTTTTTGGATAAATCATAGTTTACTAATTAAATGAGAGGATGGAGATTGCACATTGGACGGTCTACTTGAAACTTTTGTAAAAGAGCATCCAAATTTGGCCTGCTCTATGAAAATGAATCAATTTAAATATCAAACACATTCAGAGAACTCATTATTGACATCAAACCTAACCAGTGCATCTTGTTGTCCGTCACATTGTTGATACGGGTATAATTAATAATCATTAAAAAAAAATTAAGGAGAGAAGAATAAATTTAATGATATTTATATGGGATTCTCTTGAACTTTCTCTTTCATTATTAGGTGGATAGGCCAGAATTTTGCCAACACTATTATTATTTTAAGCACACAAACGTATAATGTTAGTCCTGACAACTCGGGAAGGTTGGTAGAGTGTTGCTTTCAAGAATCCCACTGGATTATTTAAAAATGTTTTGTGAATTCTTAATTAATTTATTTATTACTAATTATCCCCCAAGTCAGAGCTTGTTGATTTTGAATTCTCACTATTGTGCTGGATGATCAATTGGTCAAAGACCAAGTAATCTATCTTAACCACAAAAATGTGGTGGTTGGACAATCAAGAGTTGTTAACTTGTATACAACTCTTTATTTTTTTTTTATTTTTTTTTCCTTCCTTCCTTAAATCATGTCTCAGAAATATCACACATGAATAACTTAACTAATTTATACGAAAAATTAAACAATCTTGCTATTCATGCCAATTCCCTTACCGAGCATAGGTTAGCACATATATTTTCTTCTCATCACATACATCTGCGATTAAGCATGAAGAAAAAGAGTGTGGCTTGGCTGCACCCAGAGCTAACTTTTAAGAATTGGGCGATCAGACCTTGCACGTGGCCCTCAATAGTATTTCTTTGAGGTATGCCCTCCATCTTAAAAATAAGTGTGGTGTTTTGACCAAATATAAAGTCTTAAGAAAAAAAAATAAAAAAAAAAAAAACAAAATTTAAGGATGTCATCTGAAAATTATCTTTTATCCATCATCATCGCATGCTCCATAATAAATGTAATTAGAGTACGGACATGTACTATGTGACAAAATTTAAGCTAGAAAAGTAATTATTTTAGAACGGAGGGAGTGCCTATCTTGTAGAGTTACATGTGGATGGATGTCAACTATGTGATATTTATTAACCAAAATGTCAATACTATAGCCCCCAAAGATCAGGGTCAGAATCAAAGTTAGACATTACAACAGCCCTATAAAAAAAAAAATTTAAGACCAATTCAGAAGATTTTGGACATTCTGGAGTTTAATCATTCTAAATTCCAAGTCATTTAATTCTTTTTTTTAATCTAGGCCAGCAAGGTCGGCCGAGACAAGATCTTGTATGATTACCCATGTGATTGTGTTATGAAGTTGAATTGTTGTTAATTAGTAATCTGGATGTCACGGATTTGAATCGTGGAAACAGTCTCTTGCAGGAAAAAAAAAAAAAAAAAAAAAAGCAAAGTAAGACTGCGTACAAAAGACCTAAGTGGTCCGACTTTCCCCGGACCCCGCTATGAGAGGGAGTTTTGTAGCACCGGGCTGCCTTAGTTGTTGTTAATTAGTCATTATATTTTAATTAATCTTCAACATGCTCCCATCACCAAAAATTTGAATACTATTAAACATCAGATATGTCCCCAATATGCATATGCAATTCCTTGTACTTGTCTAAAATTTGGAATTTGCTACAAGAATTTTTTAAAGTTTTCTGCACCGAAACTGCTCAATCCAAAAAAAATTGCATGAATTAAAATTGAAAACTAATATTCTTGCATATAGGATGCGTATACATACATGTACAAGCTGTAGGACAACTGAGAATTTTAAACAACATTTTTTTGTTCTTCTTCTTCTTGTTCTTTCACTTCTACAGTTTACTTTCCCAAAAAAAAAAACAAAGAGTTCTTACCACTTGGAAGAAGACAATCCATTATCAGTCAAGTAGCTATCTATGCTCTCTTCTCCAATGCCTGGGTGTGGGTCCCCCTTCTGGCTTCCCTCCAACTTGGTGAGGTGATTCAAAAATGCCCTGATCACCTTTTTATCACAATCCAACTGGTTCAGGCCTGAGGACAGGTCAGGCAAGCCCCCCGCATTGACTGCAGGATTCTTGAAGGGCATCATCGCCGCTGGGATGGCCGGTGGGCCTGCCATTGCCGCAGCTGATGAGCTTTGGAAGGGAGTGGAGAAGCAGGGCACTTGGTCATACCCCTCCAAGCTCGCTGGGGTACAGCCGAAGGTGATGTAGGTCTCCGTCAAGGATGGGAGAGTGGAGGAGCTTCTGTCTTCATAGTTCGTGTCCGTGCTTGGCTTGGATGAGAGGCCTCTACTCTTGTAGAATACCCTGCATAACACCCAATCCTCCTGTTTATGTCAAAAATAAATCAAAAGTTAGATGAGTGAATAATCATGTATTATTCAGTGAATATGAGTTGAAATGCTCTGCAAAATATTGGTGTATGTGGTAAACAATATTCTTTTTGCTAACGATTTCGCTAATAAAATCAAGCAAAAGTTGGAAAATATAAATGTGGTTGTAATTTTGTCAACGTACTTGGCATGAATATATTTGTATTATATATATCGCTTGAGTCGTATAATATACTTGTTCATGATTAATTAGTCCATCTACTTTTTTATTCTTTTTGAAAGAAGGCCGAACCATCCCCATCCCAATTCTCCGTTTAAGCATCAAAGTGGGGTTCGAACCCTCGACCTCCTACATTCTTGCTAAGAGGATCTACCAGTTTACCATAATGACACTTGCATTAGTCCATCTCTTTGGAGTAGAAAGTTTAACTATAGATATCAAATTACTATCCAACTACAAAAGATAGGCACGTTGATACTCTATTGAATATGGAAAAGTTTATCTGAGAGGCAGTATTGCTAGAATAGTTCCTGTAAGTGTCTAAGATTGTTGTCGTTAGTTCTAGCATTACTTTTTACATATGGAAAAGTTAAAAACTGAATAAATGTTGGAATAGTTCCAGCAAGTCTGATAGTGAAATTGCTAACTTCAACCTTGTTATCGGTTTATTTATCCAGTTATAACCTTAACCATATATATTGTTTGAATTGATGACAGTTGATTTTATTTCAAACCTCATAGAGTTCAACATTCTTCATTTACACACTAATATTTTATGATCTTTGAATATGTCTAATTCCCATGGCCTCATCTATTCATCTATCCCTTCCTATGTTTGTTAACTACTTGCGACTTGATTTTAATCAACTCTTCCAACCCCAACTTGTCAACAGTTTGCCCATTATCTTATTTAGAGATCTCAAATATTCAAACAAATCAAAGTAAACCCTAAGCAATAATAACGACATAAATACAGCTAAATCAGCATGAGAAACTCGCTTGGAAATTAAATAATAATCAATTTGCCCATTACCTTATTTAGAGACCTCAAAAAATATTCAAACAAATCAATGTAAACCCTCAGCGATAATAATGACATAAAAACAGCTAAATAAACACAGGAAACTCACTTAGAGTTTAAAAGATAATAATAGTAGTCATATGTTGAACATGTTGTACCTTAACAGAGAACTTTGACACGTCACTGGACGCCTCCACCCGAAATTCGTGCATGACCCAGTCAGTCTTCCTTCCTTTGGGGGCTCTGCCTTGGTAGAACACCAACGTCTTCCTCATTCCAACGAGGACACCCTTTCGAGTGACGTGCTTGTCCTTCCCGGTCGCCTTCCAGTATCCTGACACAGTCGCCCGGTTTGTCCGCTGGCCAGTTGCGTACTTCCGGTCACGCAGGCTGTAGAAGTACCACTCTTTGCCTCCCACACATGCCACCTCTACACACAAGAATAAAACGGGAGCCTCATTCAAATGTCCAAGAAACTTTGTTTGATTACGTTCAAGCTTGATGAATGAGATTGTGCATAACATGTACATCACATGCACATATATGGAAAAAAATAATAATAATAATGAAATAAGTGCTTGAAATAATATTAATAAAGGGCTCTGTTTTCATATGCAACACAAGGGTTTTGTGGTGTAGTTGGTTACCACGTCAGTCTAAAACATTGAAGGTCTTCGCTTCTGGTCAGGGCATAGTCAATTTTCATTTTGCCTATATTACTTTTCCATAATATCAATTTTTTTCATTTTTTCTAATTTTCTTTTTTGATAGTATTATTTAAACTTAGATGCAGTAAAAAAAAAAAATTCAAGGGAATTATGGTTTCATCTTTTGATTTATCAGAGCGAGTTTTTGTTACCCTTTCCAATTCTTTCTAAAAGAAACGAATGCCAATCATAAATGAGTTAAAATACGATATCATGTCCCTATGCTTTCATAAGATTCATCTCTCAAGGTTAGTTTCTTAAAGAAGAAAATAAATAAACAAAATAATAATAAATAATAAATAATGATAATAGTAATTTTCTATTTATTTATTCCTTTGGCTTCTTATAGTTTCTATAAGCAAGTGGGCAAAAGATTTTTATCTTTTTTCCCACGACTGTCCCAAATTTAGGTGGTTTTCTCTGAGGATTGGTATGAAGTTGGCAAAGGATAATAAACGGTGAGGGATAAAGACACATGAAGAGGTTAAGATGTGGACAAACCCTAGCTAAGATAATATCTTTCTGTTATGGAAGAAGAAAAGGCCGAAGAAAAGGACCTAATTTGAACTTTATTTATTACATAATATTTTCATTAAAATATCTATCATGTTTCTTTCTCCAGAAAAAAAAAAAGACTTAATCAGGAAGGAATGGCAATCTTGTCAATTATCTTTAAATTAAAGACCAAAAATAAGATTTAAACTTGACAAAGAAAAGGAGGAAAAGACAAGCTACAAAAAAAAAAAAACAAAAAAACTACTTCATTACTTAATTTCTTTTTGAAAATAAAATCTCCATCTTTGTTCTTCAATGAACAGTCATGTAAACAGGTAGGCTAAGCTAATGATGATCACATACATGGAACTAGAAAAATGTACCGAGATGATGATGAAACATATTTAGCTTCTATAAATGTTTCTTATACTACTCTAGCATGTATGTAGAGAAATTAATTACTATATAGATAGACAATCTAATAAATGTTTCTTATACTACTCTAGCATGTATACAGAGAAACTAATTACTATAGAGATAGACAATCTAATACCATGAGAAATGTCTTTTCTTATTTCATTTAATTTATTAAATGAGATAAAATTATTAATATCTCCACCGCACACAAATTATGTGCTATAATGGACTTATAAAACAATTAAGTTGGATGCTATCATGCATACCACATGAATTGATGCATGAAATCAGAAGTCCCCAACAATACGTGAAGCAACAAATCATAAGACCACGATAAAAAAAAATTAGAAACTGCTGTCAAGCAATTGAAACTAACAAACATCATTGTTGCATCAGTTGCAGACTCTTACCAGGAAGATCCCATGGCTCAACCTTGTTGAGATCAACGTCAATCATCGTTGGACCACCAAACAAGCTGCCACTATTATCTCCAGCAATCTTCTTCGCTAGGTAGTCACACACGAGCTCTTCATCTCTAGGGTGAAATCTGAATCCTGGAGGCAATCTGGCCTCCACCATACTCAAGTAGCTCATGGTGACAAAGATGAAGTGAGAAAACAGATGATAAGAGTTAATTAAGATTTATAGAGAAAGTTAGAGAGATCAATGAGAACTCAGTACAAGGATAGGGGGCTTATATAAAGAACAAGGCATAAGTCAACCTCCCATGGTATGAAGGGAGGTTAAAGGGTTAGATGGAAGCAATGGACGCCAATGGAATTGTGCTCTACATGCTTACTCCCCAATATACCCCTGCCAACTTGTCATGCTGCTGACATGGACACAAGGCCAGCAGCCGCCAAGTGCCAGCACGGGCAACGATAAACTGTCCAGTCTAGAACAGCAAACAGCCGCTAAGGATTCCAGGTATGGTTAAACATTCAATTGCCATATACCCGAACCGATCTAACCAGACATCAGTGGTATTCATGGACCACACTGGTCATGCAAACAGGGCTCATGAATTATACATGTCACACCAGTATGGTTAGAGATAATAGATCAGCTCATTGCAGCGAATTCGGTGTTCCCTGTATCAGCGTAGACAGGAACCATTTTTCTATCCCAAGCAGTTGCTATCACCCCCTTTATATCCAGAATGCAAAGCATAATGATCTTTCATCATTACATGATTCACATTGACAAAACTATCCCTTGGAAACCAAGAACATCAACGGACGTAGCTGAGCTTTGTATGGCAGTTTAGCCAATATAGCAAAAGTTTCAGGTATAAGCTCTCAGTATCAGTATGGCAGTGGGGAGTTCCCTCCAAGCTGCGTTTGTTATTTTCTTCTATCTGTCCTTTCAATTTCGTTCTGTGTTTCCATTTGGAGTTGTAACACCATGACATGGACTGACCGTCGGTATGGGCAAGTTGCGGTGCCAACCCGTCCACTCCTCTTGTCCCTCCACGTGGGCTACACGTGTCCATCAACACTGGCAATCGTCTGATCACAATCAGAAGGACCAAGTCATGCCAAGACAACCCAGATAAGCACGCGTTCAGAAATAGCTACACACTTGTTGATGTTGATCCGATGGACTGGACCGCAACACGTCTCACAGTAAGACCACACAGGGTCAACATCAATGCCTTTAGTGTCACTGCCAGTTTCCTTATTTTGACAGCAATGTTCATGTTATCTGGCCATCAGGCTAATGCATCCAGTTCAAGAGGACCCTAGAACGCGCCATTTTTGGGTGATGACCATCAAGATCGATTGTGGGCCAGCTGGAAATGCAGCCCGTCCAACACGCCACATGGCAACAACCAAGCCACCTGATCAAAGCAGGGAAGGGGTCGAGGATGATGATGATGTTAGGCCGGATTGCATAGGTCATTAGGCATCCTAGGGCAGCATTCTGATCATCACCATGTGGTTTTGACCTAATCCCGTTAGGTAACTTCTGCCCGTTCTCAAACCACCGTACCAGACTCTGTCAATAGATGACATCACCGGAGCCACCGGCATATCATTCCAATGTAATAAAACTGTTGGGCTTTGTCAACAAAATGAAAATAGCATGGTGTTTCAAAACCCTGATCTTTAAATCTTCCCAGAGCTTTTACACGACTAAGTCTTGATGCATATACGATAGCTTTTGACCCTAATGATGAACAGAAGATTGATAAGTGGCACTTCAATTCAAGTAGAGCTGCAAACAGAAATAATATTGTAAGTTCCCATTTGTAAACTCAAACGAATTAATCTCTGGATGACTAGTACCACAGTTGATTGCCAAAGCAGAATACACTCTGAAGGTAGAAAACATAAGGATTGAATCAAAATATTTCATATTATAACTGAACTTCTAACATAAAACTAACCTCCAGCATATTTTCACGAGTTTGACTCTCACAACTTTATTGCAGACTTCTAGAAGTGAAGAAACCAAAAATCTGTGGCTAGTAATTGTGAAAAGAAGGCACACGTGCGAAGGCACATGCGGATCTCATCAAATTCTTCTCTTTGCAATATAATACATAGTCAAGTGATTGCAACATTAGGACAGTCTAGAAGGCTTTTTGTCAGACCTCCAAAAAAAGATTCTTGAAGTTCCGATTAATGATGTGTGTGATAATAATGAGATGCCCGATAGAGTAATTAAAGTAGTTGATACCTTCATAGAGCCCCAATAATATGGTGACATGTTAAAGACGAGTCAAATGTAGTTAGGTAAACTATAAGTTGATCCAAATATTAGTGTCATTGTCGCACCAGCCTACTGATATGATGGATTACATACTTTATTTGCATAATCCCTTAAGGTAAGACCTTATTTCCATTTAAGGAGGAAGCTGAACCGGCATCACAGAAGAGAGGGAAAGGCCACAAGGCTATGTTGCTTCCCATTCAAGTAGAGACAAATGTAACCCCAAGAGTATTTCAATCCGAAACTAGTTTTGAATTTCATCCAAGTTGCTGCTTGACTCAGCAAGCATGAAAGTGAACAATATCCCAGAATATGCATGTGTCATTGTGTATGCATGGGCATTGGGTGGGGGGTGTGTGTGTTGGGGTGGGGGTGTCTTGGGGTGTCTTTGGGGGAGGGGATTGGATTAAAATTTTGAATCCAATTAGAAATAAAATGAAACAATCAGACTGAGTTGGAACTTGAAATTACCATATACTTCTTGACCAACAGGGATATATACATCAAGCCAGTTCTAGGAGATCCACAACCCATCCATACAAAATGAGTAAGAAATGAATGCTTTCTATCTTATGTTAATTATAATCAGTTTGCAGTTTGAATTCCTCTAAAATCATTTAGGGATACTAGGATTGTAAATGTGTATTCATCTACGAACTTCTATGAGAAGCACACATTAGTTCAATTATTAAATGCAACTTGCTATAAATCCATTCCACAGCATGGATTTCTTGTACTTTTACCATATAAAATAATCAATAGCAATATAACAATGAAAAAGCCATTATCCCAAAGTCTTTGGTGATAACTATATGATCCTTTTACTAGATAAACTAGTTACCTGACTGTCATTAACGGTCATTATCATTATTTCTAGATTTTTCAATATGGAATAGCAAGGACCTAAGACCTTAAGGCTCACGCTAAAAACAGGGTCAAGTCTCGAACATAGTTATTTACCTCCCAACTTCGGTGCTGCTAGTTTTCAGAAGGGAAATCATAGACCAAAAGCCTCCCCAAGCTAACCTACTGAATCAAAAGTTGAACCAATAGCATTGCTCTTATTGTGGAACCTGTGTGTGGGACATGAGTAAAGCCGTTCGAAGTTTACGTTAAGTCTGTAGCAATCTGCTTTCCCATATTAAGACTATTAAAAATTGGTTCCTTGTTTTTGTTACTATCTGCCACTGGGAGTAAATTCCTTGCAGACTAGAAGAAAATTTCAAATTCTTGCCGATTTCTGCAGCAAAAATTATCAATAGCATAGACATAAAAGAATTTTTAGCAGTAAGAAAAGACATTAAGGAATACCTACAACTAGCAAAGTATCAGGGATCTTGATTCTCTAACTAGCAGTAAGAATGATAACCGATGCAACATAATCGTAAATTAGGGCAAATAAGAATAGATTTTGTAGAAGTGAAATTTTGGCTTCATACTTAAGTGATTTAGAACATTGTCACATATTATGATATAAGCTAAAATATAAATTTTGTTGGGGCGTTTCCTACTGAGCGACACGCTACATCGGAACTCGGATGTAGTGAAAAATGTGTGAGAATTGTTAGGTCGTCGCCAAGAACCGACGCGCCACGTCGGTGCCTAGATGTGGTGTCAAATGTAAAAAAGTTCTCACATCTTAATGAGCAGATGAGGGAAAAGAAATTAGCTCATAAATATAAATATAATTTTCGGTTGGCATTATGAAATATAGGTTCCCTTATAGGTAGATTTGCAGAATTAATTGATGTTATGATTAGAAGGAGGATTAATATTTTGTGCGTGCAGGAGACTAAGTGGGTAGGTGAGAAAACTAAAATCATAGAATCTTGGGGTTATAAAATTTGGTATACCGATAGAGATAGAAATCGTAATGGGGTAAGTGTGATCATAAATAAGTAATTATTTGGGGATATAGTGGAGTTTAGAAGGAAGGGGGATAAAATTTTATTAGTTAAACTTATTTTAGATAGAGAGATTTTTAATATCATTAGTTCCTATGCACCACAAGTAGGACTTAATAAATCCAGTAAATATCAATTTTGGGAGGATTTAGATGAGATAATATAAAAAATACCTATTAGAGAAAAACTATTTATTGGTGGTGATCTCAATAGACATATAAGAACTAGTCGTAATGAGTTTGATAGTGTAAATGAAGGATTTGATTTTAGAGAAAGAAATGAAGCAGGTAATTTAATTCTAGATTTTGGAGAAGATATGAAATTTGGTGTTTGATGCCCATGTGCTTTTTCACCCACACTCAATGAGTTACACAAAAATAGGTTTAGGAATATCATGCTGACAAACAGTTTTATCAAAATATCACTCTATTTCCAATAATCTCATATAAGCTCATTATAACAAACTTAGAAACCAAGAGTAAAAAAAAAAAAAAAACACTAAGAGCCACAAAAACTAAGAGTCACAGTAAAATCATATCATTAATGATTCCTATCAATAAGTTTATACTTCTTATTGTTGTCAATCTATTATTAACCCTCTATAAGTTGGTATAATATTCTATTTAAGGGATACCTATAACTTGCAAAGTATCAGGGATCCTGAGTTCACAACTAGCAGTAAGAATGATGAGTTAATATGTGAACTGTTCGTCAATCTGTTATTAACCCTCTATAAGTTGGTCTAATATCCTGAGACCCAAGCATCTATAGAGGAGACACCTGATTACTATAAAAGCATGCAAGGATCATCAAGACATTTAGTGTACCAAGCATATTAATTACATTGTTGGAGCACGTGCAATGAAGGAAAGTGTTCAAAGTTCCAATAGAATAGGAAATAATCTAAAAATAAACCAAGCTGGACTTCATGTCCAACAGAGGATTATTTAACCCTCCATGATATCTAAATTCTTAAAGATAACAACTGAAGAATTGTTTAACTTGAGTTTGGCAATCTTGAAAGTGACCTGAACCAAGTCTAATGGTTTTACTGTTTGCTTCTGGTGGAGGAAGCCGGTTCCAAAGCATGTAGGAGAGTTGAAATTTCTGTATGGACTCCGATGAAAGGAGATGAAAACAAAGTTAGTGAAGTTTTTTATTTCATGAGTCAAACTTGACAGGCAGTGATTTAAATGACAAGTTAACTAATCATTTATGCCAGAGATCACAACTCTTTTCCCCTTAAGTCATGAAGGAAAATAGGTTCACACCATACACGTAGAAGCCACGTTGGAAAACATTCTAATTATCCAAATTTTCGACGAAAGGTTATTCTTTTGCATTTGAAGTTGCATTTCCAAAACTGTGAGGCAAGCGTAATAACATAAAATCAAGTGGCATGCGCTAACCTCGGTAGTGTTCATCCACTGGGGTAAGAAACTAACTACCACAACAATCAAATGCAGTTTTACAAAGTCTGAAAATAATACCATCAAGCATGCCACACTAAGTCACTACTCAGTAATAGTATTAGAGGACAAATTGACATAGGCCACAAGGGCAATGAAAGTTTATTTTAGATTATATAAAAGACACGACCATTATTAGTCAGTGTCTCCATGATCAAAATGTTTGGTCACCAAAATAAGTATCTGTGGGTATCCCACACTTGTTTTGAGGAACAGCAGTTTATATTTCGGACCACCTTATACTTGTCAGCAACTATGCACTATATTATCTTGAATGAGGTACCTAACTTATGTGGACAAGGGATCTGGCTACTGGCATATATAGATAGTTATATATCTGCATGTTCACATCAAACAAGTAACCACTTCTGCTCTGTATTTTAGGGATAACACCAGCTGATCCTTTGCATGTTAGAAAATTAATTTCAAGTCAGGTGGAAGGAGCAGGCATCACGCCCAGTCTTCATAATGAAAGACTTGATGAATTGCAAATTAGCAAAAAATTTAAGGCCACTTTACTTACCTACAGCAAGCACAGGAGACTTGCTGCTTTTAGGATATATTAGTATCTTTGGAACATAATCATAAGAAGGTTCGAATACAGAAAATAACCTATAGCTATGTCTCATCGGATTGAAGCAGAGAAGGTTAGCTCAGTCCACTCACTGTAGTTCAGCAAGTGAAATTCCAAGGCAACCTCTGATAAGAACATTCTTGGTCTCCTCCCAAAGATAATAACCTGTTAAACAAAAGGCAAAACTTTAGTTGATGGGTCATTTTCCTCCTGCATTTCTTAAATGAGAAAATAGAGGCCAAGTGAAATTTGAAGAGCTATATTAGTGAAGCCATCACTCTTGAAAATGATACATCTTATTTCCATGACCCCTATAGCCAAGATTAGATTGCCTACAAGTATGACACGTAAGCATTAGAAGAGAATATCATATTCCAAATTATAAACTAGTTTTATAGGCTTTATATTCTTGTTTAAATAAATTAAATGACATGTACAGGAACAAATTTAAAATAATCAAGCTCATGTAGACACATCAAGATAAGGAAAGACATTAAATACATAGAATTAAAATTGGACATTTCTTAGAAACTCTCTTCTCCACTATATCATATCTAAACTTAAGAGCCGACTTAAAAGAAATACATGAAGACTTTGAGAGGAAAGAAATTACATATGATGTTGTTAAACACGAGGTCCCCTCACGATTTGTGATAGAATAACACTTTCACACTACAAAAATGTAATGCTGAAAGGCTTGGATGTTTTTATTTATATCAGAATTCCACACACATGTAGTATAAAACAAAGACAAATTAATTCAAGTTGTAGTGGCTCTTTGACAAGACATTAATTTTTGGGGAACTACACCGGGCACTTGTCATGAATACGTATTCTACTCCATTGATTCGTACTAATTGCAAGAGCACGATAATATATTAACCAAATAACAACTACTGATTTAATCTATAAGGACAGAAACAAAATAAATAAATTGATTAATTTGAGTGACTTATATTGATTTCCTTTTCAATATTAGAGAGTCAACATCAAGATTAAATAGTTATAGTTGGAGAACGTTATGTAAGATGACCCTTGAACTATTCAAAATGATTTTTCAGATTAGTGGGATATGAGAGCTGCAATTTGAGTTATATAGAAAGATGGAAGGAGCAGGAAATCTCAGTCATTCACTTTCCTTGAACATTCTTGTTTGTCATGCTTTACAAAAAAAATTATTAAGATGGGAACAGTTTATAATTTACCACTCGGCAAGAAAATTTAATTTCTAAATACATTCATATTGACTGATCGCAGAATGACTAAAGACCTGACTGCATGAAGCTTGGAATACCACCAATGCCAATGACTCTTGAACCAGTCAAGAAACTTGATATCCCTGGCAAAATATCGAAGTCATGAAATATGTCATGCATGTTCTCAACTCTTAGAATAAAATCAGTTCACCAAGTAACAGATAGGTATATCCTCCACACAATGTACAATTGCAACTCAAATACACGAGATACTAACTTTAATACAGATAATTCCGTTCTTCCATTTAGACAACTTAAGATAATCAAATTCGATTTGAAGAACGCTGTCAAGATTTGGGGGCCACATTCCCCTGAGAGGGACTCACTCAAAGCTGTAATCATGAGCCCATGCTCTTTTCCAGGCCCATAATAGAAATGAAACTATAGTTTTACTATTAATCTGGCCCATCTGGGGGGCTATGGCCTATAGAAGTTCTAGAGTCTAAAAAAATTAATGTAAAAAAATAAAATTATTATGGATGAAAATGTGGAAACTAAGAGAGATTAGAAACTTGAGTTCAAAAAAACAAGAAAATGTACATTTGTTCCTTGACCGTACAGATTTTGATCACATATACCAGGATACTTTTTTTTTTATTCGGCATGTGTTTTGATAATTGCAAGTCCTCATTTTTGGAATGGTAAGATTGATCCATTATGATCTAGGACCCAAGTTGCAAAAGCAATATCTAAATCATTGCGAACAAGATTCTTAATCTGGGGTCACAGGATCAAGTTGAGAAAACAGTTTCTATGCAGTGTGGAGCTAGATCCATACAAAAACACAGTCTAGGTTCTCTCTCGCTTTTTCTTTATTCTTTACAAACAAAGACCACAGCTCAATTTTGAGACTTCTCATACATAACTCCGACTTCAACACTGAGCCAGGATCCGGTGGTACCTATTGCACATTAGTATTTATGCCTTAAAGATTGATGAGGTGAGCCAGATAGCATAAACTAAGAGCTTAGCAAACAAGGGCCTACATGAGCCAAACCCTACTTAGTCTAGGATATTCCGAAACTTCCAAATGTGAAACATTGGACCAAATGTATTACATAACCAAAATTATCAAGGGGCAGTACCTGCAGCCCTCAATTATGACTGCAGCCCATCACAGGACCACAGATGCACCTAGTCACTACTCAGTAATAAAAGTAGAGAACAATTGCATAGGCCAATGACGAAACTTAATATTTGGATCTATGAGATATAGCCATGTTATGTACTTGGTGTTTCCATTTTTATTAAGTTTAGTCACCGAAACAAAGTATCCCAAATTTTTTTAGAAGATTAGCCATTTATATTTCAGACACCTTAAACAACTTTGTACTTTATTAACTTATACTTGTAAAGGATGCCTAATCTATGGGGACAACAGATCTGGTGCTGGCATTATGGTATGTATAGGTGGTTATTATTCTGCATGCATTTATCTAGAAAATTTGCACTTCTAAATTTTAGGGATTACACCAGTCAATACCTATGCGGGTTAGAAACCTCAGTTTCTAGTCAGCTGCAAGGACCAGACATTATACACGCTTTCATAATGAAAGACTCGCCATTTTTCGAATTAACAAGAAATTTAAAGATCACATAACTTGTCAATTGAGAGCATAGGAGTCTAACTGCTTTTAGCATCTATTGGTAGGAGTACTCAAACAGAGAAAGTAAACTGTGGCTATGTATGTCAGATGCTGAAAGTGAGAAGGTAAGCTCGGACTACTTATTGTAGCTCAGCAAGTGAGCATCCACAATAAGTTTTGTACCACAATATCATTGGTCCCCTCCCAAAGATAATGACCTGCTATGCTAGACTATGGCAGAACTTTAGTTGATGGGTCACTTTCTTCTTTCTTTTCTTAAGGAGAAAATAGAGGATTTAGGCTAGGTGGTATTTGAAGAGCTATTTTGTTGAATGCATTACAGTTTGAAAATGATGTATCATATCTCCATGACTATTATAACCAAAAATTAGATTCACTGTAAGTATGCCAAGTAAACATAAGATAAGCCTATCAATATCATATTCCATAACTATATAACTATTTATGAAGGCTTTCTATTCTAGTTAAAAGATTTAAATTACACGTCTTGGGGCCAATTCAAAGTACTCACGTATCTACTTCGTAAGAGAAATTAAATAGGTATAAATGAGACTAGACATTCTTAGAAATTTTCTCTTCTCCACCAGCTCTTATCTACACTTGAGAGCCGAATTAGAAAATAAGTGACGATTTCAAGAGGAAAGGACTTATATATGAGGTTCCTAAGCGTGAATTCTCCTCGTGCTTTGCAATAGAAAAATAATTTTGTTTTAAGATAATGTAATGCCAAAAGGTTTAGCTTTTTTTTTTTTTAAGCAAGATACCATGTACACCTAGTATAAAACAAAATAAATGAATATGTTGTAACCAATGTTGAAAATAACGTATTATGAAACCCGTTATATTGCGTTACGTAACCTAACGGAACCCTAGCACTATGTAACAATTGGAAATAACTCAAATGCACCATAACAGTACGTTTTATGTTATTTTACGTTATTAATTAACGTTACGTTAAATTACGTTATATTACGTTATTTACAATTATCTTTTTAGTAATTTCTATATTTTATTGATTATTATTTTGATTATTAGCGAATTACTGTAACTTTATTACTTGATTAGTTGTTGGCTTGTTTGATTGTTTATGAAATTGCTAGCTTGCTAATGTACGATTGTTTCCTTATTCGCTTGTAATTCCTCTCCGGTTGCTGAAATATTTTACTTGTTGATACTATTGAATTTTTAACTGAACTGAAATCAATAATTACAAATAAGATAAATTGAATATTACAAACTATAAATTACAACAATAATAATAACCGGAATTGAAATAAAAAAAAATTGGAACATTATTTTCTTATTTAAATGATGACTGGAATTACAATTGCAAACTTAATAAATTTATGAAGATAAATGTGAAAATTATTGTAAACTTAATATAAAATTAAAATAGATTATGATTATAAAATGGTTTTATATTCTTTTTTATATTTTAAATTTATTTTTCAATTTATAAAAAATTATTTTATATAGTTTATATTTATTTTTATTAAATAAATAAGAAATTGCATAACCTACATTATGCCTTACGTTATATACGATATAACCTAACAGAGGCAAAACGTTATGTTACCGTTATTACTATTTTAAATATTGGTTGTAACACCTCTATGACGAGACTTCATTTTCAAGGAATTACACACGGGCACTTGTCATGAAGATCTCTACGTCTGCATCTGTTTATGTTCCGGAAACACAAGAGTATACTAGCCGAATAGTGAAATTATGATGTTGATTAATCTGAACCAACTTATTCGAAATTATTCATGAGATTATTGGAATAGGAGGGCTACAATTTGAGACAATATAGAAAGGGGGAAGAGGTAGGAAAAGCATAATCATTCAGTATCATACAACATTCTTCTCTGTCATGCTCTATAAGAAATTATTCATACAAATAACAATTTAGAATTTACCATCAATTTCTCAATCAATTTCATCCCCTGACCTCAAACTGACTATATTCCTAATTACGTGAGGCTTAGAAAGCCATCAATGACTCTTCAAGAGTCTAGAAACTTGATATCGTGGCGCACATCACATTTAACCCAACGTCATGCAATATGTCACGCATGTTCGCAACTCTTAAAATAAGATAAGCTGACCGCGGAACAGATAAGTTATGCACTATAACACTGAAACTCAAACACAGAAGATGGTAACTTTCAATGTTGAATAACTCCGTTAATCTTACTGTATCCATAAATTTCAAACTCCCAACTTTACATTAATAGAGTAAGATGCAAACTAAAACTTGCTCATTTCAAAATTTTACGAGTTTTAGACTCAAATGCACACAATAGGATGTTATTTGATCGAAAAATGACTAAACGCTAACAAATTAAGCACGCGATTTAACACAAAAAAGGCTATTTGAATTAGCACTACAGCATTATATTTACTAAGAAATTAACGTAGACATAAGAAATTGAAGACAGTAAAAACAAAACCCAGATGAAAATTTGAAGAAAATTACCCAAAATTTCTCTGTCAACTAATTTCATCAAATTCGTCAGCAGCGGGAGACAGCGAACCCTAGAAATCGAGATGGAGACTGGCGTCAAGTCTTAGGGCCCCGTTACAAAATGAGAGTCTCCCTCCAAAATTGTAACTATGGGCCCAATAATTTTAGTAGGCCCACAATTGAAATGGCCTGAAATTTGTCACCTCACAAATTCGCTTTGGACCTTTCCCTGCCAACAAAAGTTGCTACCGTCTAAAAATGAAAGAATCCGGACAAAAATAAAGCGTCATGCGCGAAGATGCGCGAATTATATAGAGACTGAGCTAGGGAAACAAGAGTGTAATTGCATGTACTGCGACGCATTTATATTTCTTTTTTGATAATTGCAAAGTTTCGGGCTCCGGTGACATCATGATCGAGCGAGCGTGAGCGTGAGCGTGAGCAGGAGTTAAGGACAAAGATGGTAACTTCCATCTTAAATTGAAAGTACCTCGTATATTAAACCTTTGTGTTTCTCTCTATCCATTTTTATAGTTAAATATTATATTATAGCCCGATCTTAAACTTGAAATTAACCACTCATATTGGTATTTAATGGCTCTACAATTTGATGAGACAGCCCTACAAATGCATACAACGCTATATATACGTGGGCCTACCACGGGCCAAACCATGGCTTAGCCTTGGGCATTCCATGACCCTCAAACAGTGAAACTTTGTCCTTGACTCCTTATCATGTATGAATCATTGCCTAAATTTAATGTCGGAGGGATTCGGATTCTGTCCAATAAATATAAGAGTTATTAAAAGGGCACAAACACAAAGGCGCAGCCTGCCACCCCCCCGGACCGGAGCTAGAGCTGCACTCTTCCAGCTGTATCGGGCTGACATGCCCAGGCCCGGGCCCTAGCCCGAGTCCGAGCCCAGACCCGGCCCGTGTGGGCTTTGTGAGCCCCATGATCTTTGTTCCCATCGGATCGGAGGCAAAAGAGAACAAAAACGGGCTGATACATGTCATCAGGAGAGGGTAACATGGTGTTGGGTCCCATAGAGAAGGCCATTGAACCCGCAGTAGGCGCCAAAAGACCAGGTGCGTAGGATCTAGCTGTTTGCGGTGCTTGCTTGTTGCTTTAAATTACTAATTAAAAAATAATAATAAAAAAGATTATAGTTTGATTTGAGCTCCTCCATGCTTTACTCGGATCTATATCTAGCTGTTTGTTTGTGGTGCTTGGTTAATGTTGGCCCCCCGACTCCGAGTCTCGAGTCCTTTTTGAACTACCGGCTATGCCCGGTTGGCCCGTCCTGTACGGTCACATGCCCTCGCAAGAACGGACAGGATGAGTTTGTAAGGGGATAAGCCCGAAGGCATTTGGTCACGTGCTTGGGGGGAGTGTGCACGATCTTTGAAGAGTCGGTCAACGTTGGACCGTGTGTTTAATTCTCCTGGGCGGGAAACCGAAACCGAAATCAAAAAATAAATAAATAAAAGGTTAATTACACTAAAACCATATGTAGTATAGGACATGTAACACTTAGACCCTCTGAAGTTTAAAACTCTCACTTAGACCCCCTGGACCAGGGAGTCTGAATGCAATTAAAACACGGTAATTTAGATACTTCAGGGGGTCTAAGTGTTACATTCCTCATACTACAAGGGGTCTGAATGTAATTAATCCATAAATAAATAACAATATTTCTTGCAAAAGCGGGGGAAGTGAGAAAGAGGGGAGGGGGAAACAGAATTCTCGGAATATGTGACCGTTATAGTTGTTGAGATATAATTGAGATATGATCATAATATTAAACTATTTCGAGATACTTTTCTATTAGATATTGAGATATTTTACTAAATTAGGATAGTTGATAAATTTTTTATTAGACTAATTTAAGATAGTTGACAAATTTCTGATTTGACTAACTGAAGATTTTATATAATTAGTATCAATTACAGATCTTATAATTATTCTTTTTATTGTCTCCTTCACCTATAAAAGGATGGCTCATTGCACAGTTCTAAAACAAGAAAATATAGAGAAATTTCTTCATTCCGCTTGCGCTCTATTTTCTTCAACATGGTATCAAAACAACCGAAATTCTGGTGCCTCTTCTAGTTTCTTTTGTGAGTGCATAAACCACCATAAATGAGTTTTTTCTTTGTCCTCACATCTCGAAACTCTTTGTGCCTATTTCGGCCATTTTGAAGTCAGATCTCGATAATTTTCTACCTTCAGATTGTTCGTCTCGCTTCGATCTCCTACCATTCTATCAGACTTGACAAGCTCTTCCACGCACCGTGTGAAGTCTCTACAAGTGGTCTTCACGCACCTTTCTTTTTCAATGCGTGAGCCCCACTTGTCCTGATCAATTCTGTTCTACAATCATTTTGACTTTTCCGGACGCTGATTTTTTTTTTTGGTTGATTTTTCGGGAGTTGTTTTTGGCATATCCGTTCCAAAATGTCTTCCCAAAATGATATTGTTCGTCCACTTGATATTGTTTTGGATGGAACCAACTATAGTCTTTGAGCTTCCAATATGAAACTTTTTCTCAAAAAAAGAAAATTGTGGCGTTATGTTTCTGAGGATTCTCCTAAACCTGTTTGTGCTAAGGATGAGTTCGCCGCTGATTATACTACTCGCTTGGACGACTGGGAGAGTATTCATAGCAAAATTCTGCAGTAGATTGTTAATACATCAATCCCATCTATTAACAGCCTTCTACCCAGGCTCGAGAATGCAAAAGTTGTATGGGATTTCTTGGTTGTTCGATACGACTACTGCAATGATACTTCTCTTCAGTTTCAGATTGACACAAAACTTTACCAGATGCATCAAAAACCTGGTTAGTCCATTACTGAATTTAAATCTCAAGTCGCTCGTCTTTGGGATTAGTAGACTGCTGCCGAACCCCAACTTCATTGTGCTGCAGACATCGAGCTCTTTGTAAGGTATCGGGACCGCCGCAAGTTCATATATTTTGTGATGGCTCTTCGCGATGACTTTGAGTCCACTCGTGCAGCTCTTCTTCATCGTACGCTACTTCCTACCATGAATCTTACTGTTTCTGAGTTAATTTCCGAGTAGTATCGTCGCCTTACTATGAAGCTACAGTTTCCTGATCTTGTTTTGGTTGCTGTCTCTTCGGCTTCCTCCCAACGTTCTGCTCCACAGTCACAATTTTCTTCTCAAAAATTATTTTGTTAGTATTGCAAGAAAAGCGGCCACTTGATTACTGATTGTTTCAAGTTGCAACAAAAAAAGACATGAGACTCTCGTAATTCCTTCCAACAGGCTGCTGCAGTTATCTCCACTGATCCCTCTACCCCTAAGTCTTCTTCTCAGTCTACTTCGCTCACTGCTACTGATATTGAGGTTTTGGTCCATCAGGTTCTGTCTCGTTCATCTACTACACTATCTATCTCTCCAGGTACTTCTTCTTAGTTTATGAATTCTGCTTGTTGTAATCATATGACTTCTGATCCCACCATTTTTTCCACTAAATCTGCACTAGACCCTAACCATATTATTTATACTGCCGATAGTTTTGCAATGCCTGTTAGCAATATTGGTTCTATTTCTACCTCCGACATCTCCGTCGATAATACATATTTAGTTCCTAAGTTGTCATCGAATATCTTCTCAGTTGGCCAACTTGTTGAGTTAGGTTTTGAGTTTCACTTTTCTTTTCGTGGTGTTGATGTACAGGATTCTCAGTCGGATCAGGTCATTGGGACAGACCGTAAAGTTGGACGTATGTTTGAAATGGTGAACTTGTAGATTCCTTCTACTACACCTTCAGCTGTTTTTGCCATCACCTCTAGCGTTTGGTATTTTCGTCTCGGTCATACTTTTTATCTCGTATTCAGCAGTTAGCCTCTAGTGGTCTTCTTAGTTCTGTCACTTTTAATAAGTTTGATTGTTTTTCTTATCAACTTGGAAAACAAACTCATTTATCTTTTAATACCAGTGATTCTTTTTCTTCTGCTCTTTTTGATCTTGTTTATTCTGATATTTGGGGCCCTTCTCCAATTTCTACCAAGGGAGGCTCCCGCTACCTTGTCATATTTGTAGATGATTTTTCACGTTATACATGGATTTATCTTATGCATAACCGTTCTGAATTGTTTGCGATTTACAAACGCTTTCACCAAATGGTTACCCAGTTTTCTCGTTCTATCAAGATTTTTCGTTCTGATAATGTTCTGGAGTATAACGAAAAATCCTTCATCGAGTCTTTGCAACAAAATGGAACTCTCTCTCTCATCGCTCTTATCCATATGCATCATAATAAAATAGTCGAGCAAAGTATAAACACAGTTACATTCTAAACACCGTTCGATCTCTGCTCATTGCTGCCTTGCTTCCTAAATGTCTTTGGGGAGAGACTGCTCTTACTGCTGTCTACACCATCAATCGTGTTCCCTCACCCATTCTTGACAACAAAACTCTTTTTGAACTGCTGTATGATACCATTCCTGATTACAGCTCTCTTCGAGTTTTTTGTTGTGTCTGCTTCGTTCTTCTCCCCCGCATGAACGAACGAAGTTGGAACCTCATTCCAGACTGTATTGCTTTCTTGGTTATGGCATTGAACAAAAAGGATACCGTTATGATCCTATCAACAAACGCCTTCGTATCTCTCGTTATGTAGAGTTTTAGAAATATAAGTTCTCACCACTCTTTCTTCCTTTCCCTTAAGTTCTCACCACTCTTTCTGAGTTTACTAACTCTTCTACAGGTGATACCAACTCCTCTAACGATCCATCTTCGGCCTCTTCCAATGACCTTGTTCCCCTTGCGGATCCAGCATCATCACTTGGTTCTCTTCAAGATGTACATGTACCACCTTCTGCTGCTGAGTCCTTCCAAATTATTGCACCTCGTCGTTCTGATAAGATAAGAGCTCCTCCTTCATATCTTCATGATTATCATTGTTTCTTTTCTCTTACTACTTTTCATGAGCCTCACTCTTATCGTGAGGCTAGTTATGATCCTCTTTGGCAGCAAACTATGTCTGATGAATTAGATACTCTTGCCAAAACATATACTTGGGATTTTGTGGATTTACCTCCTGAAAAGTTTGCGGTGAGTTGTAAGTGGTTTTACAAGATTAAGATTTTGGCAGATGGCTCAGTTGAGCGATACAAAACTCGTCTTATTGCGTTGGTTGCTCTCAAGAATATGGTATTGATTATGATGAGACTTTTGCTCATATTGCTCGACTTACCTCTGTTAGATTTTTTATTGCTGTTGCTTCTATTCGGCGTTGGTCATTATTTCAGATGGATGTTAAAAATGTATTTTTGAATGGAGATCTTACTGAGGAAGTTTATATGAAACCTCCTTCTGGTTATGAGTATCCTCCTCATAAGATTTGCCGCCTTAATCGTGCGATCTATGGTCCGAAGCAGGCTCCTCGTGCTTGGTTTGCTAAATTTACCTCTGTCATCACACAACAGGGTTTTGTAGTCAGTGTTTGTGACACTGTCTTATTCATCTGTAAGACTGTCTCTGGCATCACCCTTCTACTTTTCTATGTTGATGACATGATCATCACTGGTGATGATACTGTTGGCATTCGTGCGCTTTAGGTTTTTCTGAGTCATCATTTTGAAATGAAAGATCTTGGCACCATCAATTACTTTCTTGGTCTTGAGATGACATTTTATTCGTATGGTTATTCTCTTTCTCAGACCAAGTATGCTTCAGATCTTATATCCAAGACTGGTCTCACTGACAGTAAGACTGCCAGTATTCCTTTGGAATATAATGCTCGGCTCAATTTTACTGATGGTGTGCCTCTGTCTGATCCTACTCTCTATCGATAGTTGATTGGTAGTCTTATTTATCTCACAGTTACTAACCTTAATATTTCTTATGTTGTTCACCCGGTCAGTCAGTTCATGCATGAGCCTCGCTCACTTCACTATGCTATTGTTCTTCGAATCATTTGCTATATCAAGGGCACTCTTTTCCATAGTTTACACTATTCATCTCAGTCATCTTTTGAGTTACGAGATTATTCTGATACTGATTGGGCTGGTGATCCTACGGATCGTCGTTCTACCACTGGTATTGGTTTCTTACATAGTTCGTGTCTTATTTCTTGGCGAAGTAAGAAACAAACAGCTTCACTCAATCTACTACTGAGGCTGAGTATCGCGCCCTTACTGATGCTACTACTGAGTTTCTATGGCTGCGTCGTTTTTTGGTTGATTTGGAAACCTCTCAGCTGTCTCGTTCTCTTCTCTACCGTGACAACCAGAGTGCTATTCAGATTGCACACAATGATGTTTTTCATGAGCGCACAAAGCATATTGAGATTGACTGCCACTTCATCAGGCATCATCTCCGTGATGACACCCTTCGCTTGTGCTCCGTTTCCTTTACTGATCAGTTTGCTGATATTTTCACTAAGTCACACTTACCTGATCATCTTAGTGAACTTGTTAGCAAACTCCAGTTGGTTTCTACGACACCACCATGAGTTTGAGGGGGATGTTAAGATATAATTGAGATATGATTATAATAAATATTTTGAGATACTTTCCTATTTGATATTGAGATATTTTCCTAAATTAGGATAGTTGACAAATTTTTTATTAGACTAATTTATAATAGTTAACAAATCTCTGATTTGACTAATTGAAGATTTTATGTAATTAGTATTAATTACCGATCCTGTAATTATTCTTTTTATTCTTTCCTTCATCTATAAAAAGATGGCTCATTGTACAGTTCTAAAACAAAAAATATACAGAAATTTCTTCATTCCGCTATCGCTCTATTTTCTTCAACAATAGGTATTTGTAGTTGGAACTTGGAATCCACCTAAGATATTGAATCCCATGTGAGGCAGCTGGATCATGGCAACGATGGCAGGTTGAATGCAATCGCCTGCATTTGTATAAAGAAATTTTATGAATTTCTTTTATTTATTGGCAAATATCAGATATATGCTTATTGAATATAGATGTTGTGTGTTAATACAAAAATTAACTATCCAATTCTGACAAGGACCCAATAAAAGACTACTAAGGTTGGCCGGAGAATCCCATAATCGGCGGATTTGGAATTTTCTCTTTGGAAAGTTTGCATGACTAATAATCTATTCGAACAATTTCGACATATTACTAATGTAATACTTTGATGTTGCAAGAAAATAACAATATAATAATTCAAACAAGGTAAGTCTATTTTTCTCACAAGAGGGTTACCTTATATTCGATCACTACATTCATTGGAATATTGCTATGCTCATATATACCGAACATGCTAGACAAATATAAATTCAAGTTGGTGCTGATATTGACATAACTTAGAGCCCAATGTCCATTAATCACTACCTGCTGAACTAACTAAAATTATCACTTGACTAATATCTACAGCAACTATATCAAATAACTATGCCCACAATCCATGCACTCCTCCGGGAGTTGCCAAAAGAGCAAACCAGTCTTCCCAGCGAGTTTACTGGAAAATTTATTTTTTTCAAAGTGGGCTCACTGGGAAAAACTCCTTGTGGGCTCATCGGACAAAACGGTGTCCTCCTTTAGAAACTCCCACTCCTCCGTGTGTTTCCATATTTATCTTCACGTGATCTTTAGCCAATTATAGAAGCGAGTCTCAAATCCCGGTCAATTTGATGTCCCCATTCACAACGGTTAGCTTACTTACCCCTATAAATTTTGCTGACGGTTAGCCAAACCCTAGAGTGGAGAGCTCATCTTAGTTACCTTTTCATGTTCGCCGATGGCCTCAGCCTGCGTGAATAATTCGCCGGCACTCCCCTCCGCCTTCAGCCTCTTCAGCCCCCGCAACTCCTTCAGCCATGACGACAACCCGAACCCTGATCCGACGACCTCAAATCCAAAGAAGTCGGATCCTGGCGCGGACCACGATGAATCCGCTAATGATCTGATCGATTTCGAGTTCAGGCTAGACGATCCCGTCGCAATGCTCACTGCCGACGAGCTCTTCTCCGACGGAAAGCTCGTCCCTCTCCGTCCGACGTCGTCCCGTCCGCCGCCGGATGTGAGGTCGCCGGATGTGAGGTCGCCGGATCGGGAAAGGCCTACTATCAGATCCGAGATCGCCGCGGCATCGGATCCTTCCGTCTCGTCTCCGAAAGCTCCGAAATGCTCCAGCCGCTGGAGGGATTTCCTCGGCCTGAAGAAGCTCCAGAATACGAATCCTGAGGCCTCCAGAAACCCTAACCCTAGATCCATCAAGAGTCTCCTAACTCGAAACCCTAGATCCTTGGAGCCTTCGCTCAGCCTCCCTCTGCTTCGAGATTCAGACTCCGACTCGCTATCTCTCTCCTCATCCCGCCTATCCCTCTCCTCCACATCATCATCATCGGACTCCTGCGATCTACCGCGTCTCTCGCTGGATTCCGACAAGTCGACCCAGATCCCGGCGAGGTCGACCCTGCGTCGGACGGGCGGGCCCACGCGGGCGCGGGCGCGTGCGCTTCCAGTTCGGCGGGCGGTGGCGGACGCCGAGAGCCCGAGGATGAACTCCTCCGGCAAAGTGGTATTCTACTCCGGGAGCTTGGAGCGGAGCTCAAGCAGCCCGAGCAGCTTCAACGGCGGTGGCGGGCCGAGGGCGAGGGCCCGGGGAATGGAGCGGTCTTTTTCGGCGAATGTGGTCCGGGTGAGCCCGGTCCTGAACATGCCGGTCTGCTCGCTGAGGGGCTCGACCAAGGCCGGTTCAGTCTTCGGGTTCTTTTCAAAAAAGGAGAAGGAGAAGGAGGGGACTGGGCGAAAGCCGAACGTGCGTCACGTGATTCGGTGAAATTGGTAAATTTCCTTTTTTTTAAAAAAAAATCTTTAAATGTTGGGAAAAAAGAAACATTCTTTTGTTTGTTTTGTTTCTTTTTGCGTAAATTGTCGAATCCAACTCATAATCTTCTGATACGATTTGGATCATGGTCATGTAAAATTGTAGCACCTCAATCCTTTGATATGTAAAATTTAGGGCAGTGGTGGAACCAATCTGATCGGCTGTTTGTTCCGAATGGCCTCAATTAACACCTAATCAGGTTCTTTCAATGTTGCCAGAGGTTCAGGGTTTTTATTATGACTAAGTAATCTTGATTGTAAATATTAGATCCGTTTGGTAAAATTCTGTAACGTTATTACTTTTAGCATTTCTAGTTTAAATTTCCATTTTATGTTGGCAATTTGCAGTTCAATTGATCAATTATCAAAAAATGCGAAGTAAGTTTTAATTGGGCGCGTGTTAGTTCTTTTGTTGGGTTTAGCCAAGCTGAGTTTGGGTAATTCTTATATCTTATTAATTTTTGTTTAATTTATGTTGATTTTATTTACTTCTATTTTGTTGGGAAATGATGATGAGATATTGTTTGCAACATAGGCTGCAGCTATTATGCAGCAGCTCTGCTGAAAAGCTTGCACGTCAGTCTGATCCCCAAATAATTTCCTGGACTCAAATTATAGTAAATTTTTTAAAATTTTTTTTATAAAATTCTATATAGTGGTTGGTGTGATTCATGGGGCATGTGATATATCTGAGGGTTCAGATTCTTTATAAAAAATATTATTATATGTGTTGTTTTATACCGATGCCATGCAGGCTTTCTGAAAGCCTGCTGTTCTACAGGGAAACAAGAATCGTTTTATCTTGATTTTTTAAAATATTTTATTGAATTATTAAAGATATCTTTATATTCTTTTGGCTTTTATGTTTTTTTTATTATTGTTTTTTTTTCTTTCACAAAATGGAAAATTGGTGGGACGTTGAGTTTCAGAAGTTCACGTGCTAGACAGCATGTCCTTCACATGGAAAGATCCACTTATTACTACTTTTATGGGCTCTGGAAATTGGGCTGGAGTCCTGGCCCACACCACATTTCTGTTATGAATTAAATTTGGAAGGTGAAAGAAAATTACCAACAATAATGAGAAGCAGTAATTTTGTATGGTTTTAATTTACGAGGACCTATCATATGGTTCTATAGTGCATAAAACGGTTTAAGATCATGACGTACAGAAATTGCAAGATCCAAATAGCAGTTTATGGCAAGGAGCTGCTGCTCATCTGTCTCTCTAGTGGTTTCTGTTTCATATAATATTAAATTATATCGTGTCCCAAAAATAAGGGAAAGAAAGAGAGAATAAAATCTCATCTCGTTTCTCCTTTATATTTTACAACATTCGCGAGCTTTCCTAATGACAATGCGTTTCTCGTCTGCTAACATTCAACATTTTTTATATTTATTTATTTATTTATTTATTTGTTTGTTTGTTTTCCTTTATTTATTTATTTATTTATTTATTTTCATCAACACCACTTCCGTCACCCATCTCGCCGTCTGCAGGATCCTACCCTACATAATAACGTGCTTTATCAGAGTTATTACTTACTCCAAGAATTGAGCAAGCCGTCACCCTAGGAATTATTATATTACCTTCGAGTTACTCTGATTTGCAAGTGAGAAGAGAAACGCCAGTACCTCGATCGAAATAAACCCTTTGGGGGGTTCCTTTAGCATGCAATACTTTAGACGGGCCCTCTCGCTCTCCCATGAGTGTAACATCTCTCTATTTGGAAGTTCAAGTTTGGGCTCCCCATTGGATCGGAACTCAACCCCATACATGATCACTTTCTTTTCATCCATTGGCCGACTGACTATATATGAACATGAATGCCACTAAAAAATCCTTTCGCTAATTTTTATAAAGCTCCAAAGCATACCAAGTACCAGCTGCAATAATAGGCTTTCAATTTCAAAAAAATGACGGCAACATTTTCTTTCTATTCTCACTTTTAAGAACCTAGCTAGGCACAGCCCGACCCGTGTTCCCATGCTCATCACCGGGAATTTCTAGATGGGCACAGGATTTTTCCTAGTGAGCCCATTTTTCCTAGGGAGCACACCCTTTCTTTTCAAAAAAAAGGGTTTTTCCTAGTGAGCCCACCAATATTCTCCAAATACTCTCGTCTCCTCCTCTCTCTCATCTCCTCCTCTCTCCCACAACTTCTCGCCGGACAACATCGTCTCCGAGCACGGCGAGAAGGCCCCCAACATCGTGTACCGCAGCCTCCTTTTCGACCCCGTCGTCGCCGTCAAGCGCTTCGTCATCGTCGTCGCCGTCCTGTCCGGGCTAGCCATCCTGGACCAGTGCAACTGGTCCGGGGCTGCTAGCCCGGCCAGACACAATTCATCCGGGTAGCCACTGGTCCGGGGCTGCTAGCCCGGCCAGACACAATTCATTCGGGCTGGCTAGCCTAGATGTTGAAGGATATGTTTCTTGGGTAGATGGACCCCTGGCATCGGAACTTTCCGCAACTGCGGCTTCATGGGAACCTGATTGCCTGCAGCTCGACGCCTCGTCCGATCAGGTTCGAGAGCTTCAAGGTGGAGGTGCTGCTGTGGGTTGATGGGGAGGTGGTTGTGTGGGAGAGCAATGACATGTGGATGACTCGAACCAGGCTGGTGAATCTGCCTCGGCCAAGCTCGTGGGGGGACGAGGCCGTCAACTCTGATTCCGTTGCCTACGTTCACTCGTCCTATCGTCAACCTGAATTATCAATCTTGACATTTCTTTCTTTCTTTTTTGGGTGTAGATTCGTTTGTACTCAACCTGAATTTTTTCTGCTCCCTTTCTTTTGCCAAACCCATTTGCTATGTTTTTCCACTCTCAATTTCCAAATTAAAGGTTTTTTGGTGTTTGATTTCGTTGCTCTCTTCCACTTTGGGAGCGGAGCGGAGGCGGGACGAGCGGAGGGTGGAGCGGGAGAGGAGGGAGAGAGGAGAAGGAAACATGGTATTTTGATCTAAATTTTCGATAGCAAAATTGTAATATAAAAAAAGTTTTAAGTGGGCTCACTAGGAAAAATGTTGTGCCCATCTAGAAACATGCTCATCACCTCTCAAACGGCCCAAGGTAGAGCCCATAATTTTTAAATTCAAACCCCGTGAGCATCGTAGTATCCAATGCTGAGGAATTTAACTTTCCAAGGTTTCAAAATCAAATTGCATGTCGTTCAAATTCAGTGGGTCAATGGAATCTTTAATTCTTCCCCGCATGTTTTCTACGGCTGTGTTTGGATTGAAGGAAAATGAAGGAAAAGAAAAGAAAAGGGAAGGGAAAGATAAAAGGAAGGCTGTATTTGGATTGAGGGAAAATGAAGTAAAAGAAAAGAAAAGTAAAGAGAAAGTTACTTTCCACTGTTTGGTTAGAGGAAAAATTAGAGAGAAAATAAAAGGAAAAGAAAGCGAGAGAAAATATATTAAATTTTTTTTCCTTTTTCATTTCTTCCTCAAATCCAAGAGAAAATGAAAGAAAAGGAAAGTTGAGAGAAAAAGAAAAAAGGGAGAGAAATTTTTGCAGAAATTTCTTTGTAATTTTAGTTCTAAGATATTTTTAAATTTTGTAAAGTTTGGACTATTTAGTTATTATATTTTTAATTATTTAAAAATTAAAAATTATATCAATAATATGTAAATTAATATTAAAATTTTCTATAGTTTAATTAGAATTATATTTTTCTTTTAATTTTATATTGAGCAACCGAACATAAAAAGCTGCTTTGTTCTAAACTTATTTTGAGATTATCTTCTTCATTTTCTTTCTAACCAAATATAGAAAAAGAAACCAATTTCCATATCTTTTTCTTTCCTTTTCTCTTTCCCTTTCCTTTTCTTTTCTTTTCCTTCATTTTCCCTCAATCCAAACACAGCCGAAAGAAAAGGATATGGAAATTGGTTTTTTTTTTATTTTATGTTTGATTAGAAAGAAAATGAAGAAGAAAATCTTAAGGAAATTTTAGAAAAAAACAGTTTTTTATGTTTGGTTGCTCAATAGAAAATTAAGAGGAAAATATAATTCTAATTAAACTATAGAAAATTTTAATATTAATTTACATATTATTGATATAATTTTTAATTTTTAAAAAATTAAGCATATAATAACCAAAGCGTACAAACTTCACAAAAGTTAAAAATATTTTGGAACTAAAATTACAAGGAAATTTCTACAAAAATTTCTCTCTCTTTTTCCTTTTTCTCTCAACTTTCCTTTCTTTTATTTTCTCCTGGGTTTGAAGAAGAAAAGGAAAAAGAAAAAAAATTCTAATATATTTTCTCTCACTTTCTTTCCGTTTTATTTTCTCTATAATTTTTTCTCTAATCAAACAGTAGAAAATAACTTTTCCTTTCCTTTTCTTTTCTTTTCCTTTCCTTCATTTTCCCTCAATCCAAACACAGCCTACAAGTTTGACTCAATTATTTAAGCAGACTAAGGGAAATTCTATTCACGCACCTCACTTAACCTAAGAAGCCTAACTTTAAAATTTTCATAAAAAGTATAAGTTTCTCATCATTTATTTATTTATTTTTACTAATTTGCCATTTTACAATTTATCATTCGGATATCAATATCTTATCTAGCTAAATACTAATTGAATATTAATATCCGATTAAGTTTTATTTGAAATGGATGTAAAAGAAGAGAGATAAATTGAGGGCTTGAATGGAAAAAGAGGAAGTTAGTATATTAAATAAATATGAGATGATTTAAAATTAAAAATTGAGGACTTAAATAGAAAAAAAAAAAAAAAGAAGTGAGTTAGATGTGTCCATGTTTTTCTCTAATTTTTGAGGTTCACTGAGAATTATTTTTTCTCTAATTTTTGGGGTTTCCTTACTGGGAAAAAAAACATGGGGCGCATCTAGGGTTAGGGTTAGTAACTCTCATAAATATGGAAGATAGGTCTATTGAACAAACCGTGGGCGTGCATCGACTTTTCCGTGGACTTTCAGTGGACTTCGAATTCCAAATCATTTTAAATGCGTGAATCGACTTTTTCGTGGACTTTCAGTGGACTTTGAATTCCAAATCATATAAAATACGTAAATCGACTTTCCTGTGAATTTTCAGTGGACTTCGAATTCCAAATCATTTTAAATGTGTGAATCGATTTTTCCACTGAACTGTCGAATTCCAAATCACTTTAAAGTCTCCATCTTCCGGCTCATTCCCATCCTGAATCCTTATTTAAATAAAATAAAATAATAATATTTTTAAAAAAAAAAAGGATGGTTGCTGGCAAGTTGCTTCTCCTCATTCTGTGTCTCCTCCCTTCAGTATCCATGTCCATTCAAACGACACCCGAACTCCAACTGAATGCTTTGCGATCCTTCAAACAGTCGATCTCCGAGGACCCTTCGGGGGCCTTGGCAAACTGGACAGCCACCACGCACCACTGTAATTGGTCCGGCATCCTTTGTGATCCAGCGACAAACAATGTGATTTCAATCTCTCTCATCGAGAAGCAGCTCAAGGGGACGATATCACGGCCATCTCTTGCCAACATCTCCACCCTCCGTTCCCTTGATCTCTCGTCGAATTCATTCTCTGGCCCAATTCCTGCGCAGCTGTCCCAGTGCACGCACCTGTCCGAGCTAATTCTCTACCATAATCTGCTCTCAGGTCCAATTCTTTCTCTCGGAGCTTGGTGATTTGGTAAATCTTAATCTTCTCGACTTGTCTGCTAATTTTCTAAACGGGAGCATTCCCGAGAGCATCTGCAACTGCACTTGATTGTTTGCTTTGGGCCTCAGCAAGAACAATCTCACTGGCTTAATTCCTGAATGCATAGGAAACTCGGCTGGCCTCGAGATCTTTGTAGCTTTTTCTCCCGCAACGCCTTGGTGGGTTCTCTTCCCTCTTCATTTGCTAATCTTACAGGTATGGAGACCCCGGACTTGAGCATGAACCAATTGTCGGGAACTATACCTCCCGCTATAGGAAACTTCTCTCTCATCTGTCCATCCTTCAGCTCTTTCAGAATGAATTCACTGGTCCTATCCCATCCCAACTTGGCAGGTGCACGAATCTAACCTTGTTGAACATCTATAGCAACAAGTTCAGCGGTAGCATTCCTTCTGAGCTCGGAAACCTAGTTAGATTGCAGTTCTTACGCCTTTATGATAACCGTCTTTCATCTGAAATACCCTCGTCACTCTCTCATTGCCGTGCATTACTCTCTCTGGATCTCTCCCAGAACGAGCTGACAGGAGCAATGCCACCGGAACTAGGGTCTCTGAGCTCTCTCCAGTCGCTGCAACTCCATCTGAATAAACTGACAGGAGTGATCCCTTCATCATTTATGAACTTGACCAACCTTTCGAATTTGGCCTTTAGTTTCAATTCCCTGTCCGGCTCCATTCCCGCCAACTTCGGCTCTCTGTCCAAACTGGAAAAACTCATCATCAACAACAATAGTCTAGAGGGTCCAATCCCTTCGAGTGTCGTTAACTGCTCTCGTCTTGCCCTCATCAGCATGACATATAACGGACTGACTGGTACGCTCCCTTTAGGTTTGAGCAAGTTGGAGAACTTGACATATATCTCCATTGGTGCTAACAGATTGTCGGGCAACATACCTGAAGACCTCTTCAATTGCAGCCGACTCTCTACTCTCGATTTGTCTTCCAACAGTCTAGCAGGGCCTCTTAGTCCGAGCGTTAGCAAACTCGTCGAGTTGAACAGATTGATGTTGTCACACAACTCTTTCTCTGGGCTGATACCGCCGCAGACTGGCAACCTTACCTCACTGTCGATACTAGAACTTGGCAGTAAGAATCCCTCCAGAACTGTCAAGGTTAGCCCTTCTCCAAGGGCTAACCCTCGCCAATAATTCCCTAGAAGGTGTGATCCCTGAGCAAATTTTCAAGCTGAAGCAGCTCAGTATTCTCGAGCTGCAACTCAATCGGTTTACTGGTGCCATCTCGGATTCAATCTCTGAGCTACGATTGCTTTCCTACTTGGATCTTCATGGCAACATGCTCGGTGGTTCGATACCAAAGGCCATGGGAGATCTGGATCAACTCTTGGCTTTGGATCTCTCCCATAACCATCTTAACGGTTCGATTCCTGGAGCGGTATTCGGGGGCATGAAGCATTTGCAACTGTATCTGAACCTCTCAAGCAATATGTTGGAGGGTTCCATTCCGAATGAGCTTGGTGCATTGGAAATGGTTCAAGCTATTGATATCTCCAACAACAATCTATCTGGTAGTATTCCTTCTTCCATCAAAGGGTGTAGAAATCTCTACTCCCTCGATCTCTCACGAAACAGGGTTTCTGGTCAGCTACCTGATGCTGCTTTCCTCAAGTTCGACTTGCTTCGGAGTTTAAACCTTTCCAACAATGAGTTGAGCGGGCAGATTCCCGAGAGTTTGGCTAAGCTACCGAGCTTGAAACAACTCGACCTCTCTCATAATTTGTTGGAAGGTCCCATTCCAGAAGGAGGCATATTCAGAAATCTGAATCGGTCGTATCTGGAGGGAAATCCTTCACTCTGTGGATTCAACTTCTCTCCATGCAACAGTGGAGGTGGTCGTCATAGGTTGTCTACCAAGGCAAGGACACTTGTAATTGTCATTGCAGTTTCGTCGTTGCTACTGGGTTTTTTTATTTTTATATTTCTCCAACGGCGCCATTCTAAGAGGAAGAAGCAAGAACGAGAAAAGGATATGATATCAGAGGCTCTGATTGTACCGAGCCTGAAGAGGTTCTCTAGGGGCGAGTTAGAAGCTGCTACTGATTCTTTTAGCGAGGACAACATGATCGGCGGAAGCAATTTAAGCACTGTCTACAAAGGAAGGATCCAAGGCAGTGATCAGCGGGTGGTAGCTGTGAAGAAACTAAACTTGGCTCAGTTTCCAGTGGAGTCGAACAAATCGTTCCTTAGGGAACTGGAGATTTTGGTGCAGTTGAAGCACAAGAACCTGGTCAAAGTGATTGGTTATGCTTGGGAGACACAGAAGCTCAAAGCTCTGGTTCTGGAGTTCATGGAGAAAGGAAGTCTGGAGAGGCTTATACACTGTTCTGAAGGGAATCAGTCGAGGTGGACGATGTTCGAGAGGCTTCGGGTCTGTATGTCCATTGCCAATGCGCTTGTTTACTTGCACTCAGGTTATGATTTCCCGATTGTTCACTGTGATCTTAAGCCATCCAACATTCTGTTTGATCAAGACTGGGATGCTCATGTGAGCGATTTTGGGACTTCCCTCATGCTGCGCATTCAGTCACCAGATGGGAGCAACCAATTATCCATTTCATCGGCTTTCCAAGGCACCATTGGCTACATTGCTCCAGGTACGTGGTTGTTGGATTGATTATAATTTACAAGTTATGAACTCTTGTGTCGTGTTGAAAAGGTTACTGAAGCTAGCATTTATGCATTTTTTTTTTTTTTTGTTGCTAAAGAGTTTGCTTACATGAGGAAGGTGACTACGAAGGTGGATGTCTTTAGCTTCGGCATCGTTCTCATGGAGTTCTTCACCAGGAGAAGGCCGACGGGGGCTATTGAAGCGGACGGAGTGCCCCTCACACTGCAACAGCTCGTGGAGAAAGCTTTTGAAGGTGGAACCGATGGCGTTCTTAGCATCGTAGATCATGACATGGAGCTTCCAACTGAAACGGAGGAAGAAAAAGTTGTTGGTGTCTTAGAATTGGCATTGTCATGCACCAGGTTCGACGCTGAGGAGCGTCCAGACATGCAAGAGGTTCTGTCCACTTTGCTGAAGCTTAGCGAGGTGTAAACGATCTACTCTCTACAATCTACACGCATCAAATGAATTCTAGTATTTTCTTGCTTGCAACTCCAACACATTCATCAGTCTGTCTGCATGGCCATTTTGTATCAATATCAGTGTGTTATTTTGCAATAAAAAGGCGAAATTTTAATGGGGAATCCGACATTAATTGGGCATTTGTTCAGGAACTCACGCATCATTTATTCCTTCGTCATAGCTCTGTCTCTTGGGTGTTTGTTTGAATGTCTAAATGGATTTCGTTTGCTTGCTTGGTTACTGTATGTATGCTTACACGTAAATGCTTCCTACATCTCTCTGTGATAATTGAGTTACTGAATGGATTACCGTAACTTATATTGTGCAACCCTTCATCTGTTTGTAGAAATGTCTGCAAGGGGGTGTTAGCAAATAACTCCATCCGCAACTAGTCATAGTCATGGACCTCATGGGTCGTTAGCAAATTACTGAGAGGACTTCTTGATGATCGTGATTATATAATATGTCCTAAGTGTGTGCATATTCCCTTCTTCTAATTACGTTTAACAAGCACCCGCACACTGGAATATTTCAGAAATTGGACTTTCCAAGCGTTCAAGAAAGAATAAATAATGCTATGCACATCCGCTTCCACCGATTACAGTGTAGCCTACACAATAACGTTCTACATCTGTACACGGGTAGATAGGACTGCAATAGGGATACGAGCAGCTACAGCCCATGTTCTAGAATCAGTACGGACAACAATTATTATATTGATAATCAAGAAAATTAAAGACAAAAGCTAGTACTGTAAGAAAGCTATGTGCTGAAGACAACTTGAGATCTATACTGACGTGTAGACGAGTAACTTTCAATCTTGTGACGTGTGCGTGTGAAAGCTATCTGCTAAGGCTAAAAACAGTTTCTTTCTTCCAAATTGAGTTTTTTTTTCCCAACTATGATATGATTAGATTGCAACGGCAAATAAAATTACAGAATGAAAGCAAAGAGATTAAGAACTAAAATTCAACTTTTTTTTTTTTGGTTTTGTTGATAATATGATCGTAGTTTAATTATTAATCACCCCAAATTGATTTCTCCATAACGAATATTTTCCTTATTGGTGGAGGCTCTAGTTTTCTAATATTCCTATCGCAGGCTTAGGAAGGAAATATTTGATTTAAATTTGATAAGAGATCGAATTGGCATTAATGACTCCAGATCAAGGTTTGAATCATTTTTCCCATCGCAAATCCTGCCCTCTTTCTGTTTGCATTCTGTCGCGGCCAAATCTCCCCCAAAGTGCGGAGTCGCCCCCGCCCCCGCCCCTGCCTCCTCAAATTCGTCTAACACCAGCCACCCTCCGTTTACGGCCCCACCACAGCCCACTGCCGCCTGATCCCCAATCTCCTCCGCCTCCTACGTCCTAACCCTAACCCTAACAGCCCTGACCCCCAACCGCCGCCGGTGGCCCTCGACACCCCCGCCCTCCGCCACACTGCTGGTCTTTCTCTCGCTTACTGTGATGCATCTCAATTCTTGGTTTTTTTTTTTTCTTTTTTGGGCAGAATTCTTTTGTCGAGATCTGTCTTTTTAAATTTTTTTTTTCATTGCTCCCTGTTTTTTTCTCTCAGCAAAATATGGATTAGGTCTTGGATGTGGAGCGCTGCAATCTTGGATTTTTTTTTTTTTTTTCCCTTCCCGTCTGGTCCTACTTCAAGGAGTTAGAGTAAATTGCCGGAAGATCACTGCATAATCTGACAGGGTAATTTCTTTTTTTAATTGATTTTTCTTTACCTGATTTGATTACATAGATTATAAAAATTACGCGCAATTTAATTACCCTTGTGTTTTAACTATCCATCAATGTGTTTATGAGGGCGCATGTCACTTGTATGCGCATGTTGAGGGAGTTGGACAGGGGGTGACGAGTGTGTTAGTGGATGGATGTGTGGGTTATTTGCACAAGGAAGTGTGAGAGTATGCGTGTTTTTGTGGAGCTTTAGGGGTTGAGTTCATTTTTGAGGTTAAGTTTTTCTAGTGACGAAGTTGGAGCAAATGGTTCTAAAACAACAAAAGTTGGTGTTTTGCATATATGTTTACTTATTAAAGCACTTTTATATCTTTGTAGCAAGATTTATTTCCATTGTATTAATGAACTCATTCCTTTCAAATAGATCGTGATTGTATTATCTTTTGGAGTCAACATCTAGATACTTGATTAAGACATCAGGAAATATGGCTGCGAGACACTACTTAGAATCTTTAAGCTACTTTGGACATCATATAGAATGCTCAAGACCTCAAGTGTAATGTCTTGAGGTATTACCAACTCTTGAAAGCGAAGGGGTTAATTTAAAATGTTGACTATCATATTATGATCTATATCCTAACAGATGAGTGTAATTCTTTTTGCTTTTTTATAGAACTTTACTATCATTTAGGAAACCAAGAAGTTACGTGTTATCTTTTAAGTCCAAATCCAATATTTATTTAGTGTCACATCGATTAACCGGTTACATATCTGAACTTTAGGGTTGTCCAATCTAGCCAAAACAGAATTAACAGTTCAATTCGCTTTAGTATTTTGATTTGTCGAAACTTGACTTGGAACAAACTTCCTTGTAGTTTAAAAAATTAAAAAAAAAACATATAAGGGCTGCCTAAATCTAAACCCTAGCAAACCACGAGCTTGAGCCATCAACTCTACTTCAGTCCTTCTATCCCTCACGTGTTTCGACCTGGTGCTTAGCCTCCTCGTTTTCTTCTCTTCTTCTCAACTTTGCTCCTCCTGCCGATCTCTACAGACCCTCCTGATTCTTTGTCTTCTCCTTAGATTCCAGCTTATGTTGCTCCTTAATGTCTCGACGACTTTCTTGCATGCATCTCAATCTTGAGCAATTGGATGTTACAAACCATCATATATAATTGATATCTAATGTGGTTTTCAATTTGCGCACTTGCTTGAATTAGCTTGATATGTAATAGATGGTATTGACACTTTGAGATGTGTCTCAATCTTGAGCAATTGGTTTTTAAGAGATGGGATTGTTATTAACTTTGGCAGTTGTGACTTCAGTGGTGATAGCGATGGACTCGGTAATGAGAAGTTGCAAGGAGAGAGTTATTATTATTTTTGCTTGGCCAAAGATTGTGAGAATAGAGTTTTGGATGTCTTTGTTTGACCTTACGTGGCAATATCTGCAAAATTTCACTCGTCAGACATGGGCTTCTCTAACTAATCTATGTTTGGCATATGAACATTTGCTTTCATTGCTCAATCAAAATAAGTAAAGAACTTGAGATGACACTTCCAATCTTTATACCCATATTTATCATCAATACCTTGAAACACAGGATATCTTCATTCATATCAACCTTTGTTAATAGCCAGCATAGCCGAACACTATATAAAATATATTAACTAGCTCTAATACCAATTAATAGAGATTAGAGAATGAGCAGAGGCAAGCTAAATAAATGAAGCAAAAATAGTTATTGTGACCTCACACCATAGATGTCCTCGATATGATGCTAAACAGGAACGCAACCTAGTCGGAAAGCACTCCCTCACTGTGAAAAGATTCATCATTTTTTCATTGATTACAAAAGGAATGTGAAATCCTTAATAGAGTAAACTAAAACTTATTCTTTAACAAAAGTATGTAACCAGATCTTGAAAAAAGAGTTGATCAAATATTTTAAGAATTCTAAGTAAACTATTTCTATAATTATTTGCCTCACATATGTAAGTCTTCAAAAAGATTTCCTGCTGGAAAATTCCTAGAAGTAGATCTTTATTTTCCACCCATTGTTGTCATGGTTATGTAACTTGAAGTTTGTTTCTTCTTTCCCTCCATATATGGACTTTGAGTAAATTTCCCTAATATTGACTCGAAAATTTGCAGTCTATTTGAAAGGAATTGCTTCATTGTTAAAATAAAAACAAATCTGTGCTTTAGGGCTGAAAATGATTTGAGAGGTGTACTTGTATTGCATGTGGTTAACAAAGTGGAAACCTGAATTCAGAAACATTTGTTCTTGGATCTTTTCTGCTAACTTCTTCTTTAGTAACCTGTGTGCATGTACTTAAGAAATGTGACACTGCAGATACATGTTACAGACAATGAATTCTTAAAATGTATCCCATTTCTCCACTGTATTTTTCCATGATAGACTGTGCGCATGTTTTGAATCTGTTTGGAGTCTTAACATGCCAGGCTCTATGCACAAGATCCAGCTTCATGGATGGGAATAAAGACCCAGACTTGAATGCACAAATAATGGCACATCTATATTCATTTTATTCAATTGTATTCCTTATTTATCTTGCCTTGTGCATAGTTTAGCAAATAAAGACCCTGACGAATATCCACAGTTAAGTATCTCTTTTGTAGCTTTTCTTTGTTTACGTGTCGTTGGTACTAAATTTTATGAATAATAGGATGTTGGAGGTGTGACTGTTAGAAATCTTTATTTATGGCATTTTTATTTTGGTTCCTTATGAACTGTCAATTTTGGTCAGTTTCTGTAGACAGAACAGTTTGATGATCATGCAAAAGGACAGCAGCTCCAATGATCCACCAACTCCGTCAGGTCGGATTCGGCATCGAAAACGTTCCAGTGAGGTCAATTTTTCAATTGTCATTATTTTGTTTATCTTATTCCTTTTCTTGTGATTCATAATCTCATTTTTCCTGGTTAGTGCTAATACAAATCCATAGGTGTCGACCAAAACTGATCAGCTAATGTGGTCTGGGGATCAACAGCTAAATCGTGATCATTTTACTTCACTAGCTAGACTACTGATGGATTGAAAATTTATGACTATTTTTATTCTTCAACTAACTATATTGGAGTGATTGCTTATTGAGTTTTACCTGAAATTCTGTAACTACAGTTTTTTATTTCCATCATGTTTTTCGGTGATATATTATGGTGTTAGTGTCAAGTTTTTATTGTGTGTTGGAATCATAAAGTGATATTATGTGAATATTTACAATAAAATATTAAAGTTGAGGTTTTTTTTTAAAAAAAAATATATTTCAGGTTTTGGTACAGAGCAATAAAGCTAATGGACCTACTTTGCTTGTCAATGACCAAAACAAATACAAATCGATGCTTATTCGTACATATTCATCAGCGTGGATGATAGGAGGTTTCGTGTTTATTATATACATGGGGCATCTATACATCTGGGCCATGATTGTTGTCATTCAAATCTTTATGGCTAAGGAGTTGTTTAATCTGCTTAGGAAAGCCAATGAAGACAGACAACTTCCTGGATTTAGGCTATTAAATTGGTATGTTATTCAGCATATTTAACTACACCCTGTGCAATTCTTCATTATCTGAAAATATGGTGTTGAAGTGAACTTGAAAGATGTTTGTGGCTCACATTGAGTCTCTCCTTAATCTTGCCTTCCCTCCATTTTGCAGGCATTTTTTCTTCACCGCTATGTTGTATACTTACGGGCGCTTTCTCAGCCAGCAGCTTGTTAACACTGTAACTTCAGATAAATTGTTATATAAGCTTGTCAATGGACTTATCAAATATCATATGATTATCTGCTATTTCTTCTATATTGCAGGTATACAATCATTTCTTTTACGCTATTTCACTATGGAAAATGCTTTTGACGATAACCACCATATGTGCTTGGTGGTCTTCTAAGAATTCTTAATATTCATGCTGCTGTTTGTGCTTTTTCACAAATGTTTTATTATGGACAGTTGCGTCAGATGCCAAAAATGGGGAATAACTAGAAAAATGAAAAATGGAAATTTTTTTCGAATTGTTTAATTAGGAAATTGCACAATTACTACCATCTGAATAGTATAATGTAGAATGTAAACACAATTTTTCATGGGAGAAAAGCTCAAACTTTTTAGAAGATCTAGCAACTATTGACTCTTGTTATGTAAATATTAAAAATTACATCAGAAGTTTGTTTATGTAGACTTGTTTTGTACTTTTGTGTGAAAAATTAGGTATGACAGTCTATCCACTCAGGTTTAACCATTATTATTTATTGTTTCAAATAAATTTTTTAACTATCTGTGTCATGTTGAATTTAAACTGTCTTATCTCAACTGAAATCTTTGCCATATCATACGTAATTTCTCATGCCTCGCATTCCTATGCTCTACTTCAAAGCAATCTGGTTTTCTTTCTTTGTCTCCCCAGGTTTCGTGTGGTTCATAGTTACACTGAAGAAGAAGACATACAAGTATCAGTTCAGCCAGTATGCATGGACACACATGATCCTACTCATGGTGTTTGCGCAATCCTCTTTCACTGTGGCCAATATTTACGAAGGAATTTTTTGGTAAAGTGGTCAACACTTTCTGAAATTTATTTATTATATTTTATTGGAGATCATCTATTCATATCAGGAGTTTTTATCAAACCTGTAGATTCCGTACTTGGAGTAACACTTTGTGGTAGGAAATGCTTGTCAGCTTGTTGTATATTATTTATAGCATACTTGTGACTTCGATAATTATCTATTTGGGCTTTTTGTTTGTCTTTGTTTTCTACAAGTACACTTCTAACAGAACATAGCGAGTGAAGGGATGTATCATGAATGTGTAATACACGGTCACTAATGAGTAAAACAAAAAATGTTAATGATGTGCCAACCTGTTGCATCTTACTTGATCATTTGTGGAAAATGTTAGATAAGCAAGGATTTCAATTAGCTATTTGTAACGTGTATTGTGAACTGAACTGTTCCTCGTTCTGGGGACTGGAATGTTCACTCAAAAGATAGGAGTTGATGTTTTATTTAGCATAAGCATTTAGGTAAATATGCTGGTAGCAAGCTATTACATGTAAAGTTAAAAATATTTTCATTAACTGAAAACTGCAATATCTCGTTAGAGTATTACAAATTTGTCGCTTTTATTAAATAAGTTCCAAATATGTTCAAGTGCTGTTTTTGGGCAGATTTTCCATTTAGATGTTAGGAGACCGTACAGGTTGGAAGTCACATTGGGTAGTCAAGCTGATCTAAGATAGGTTGAATGCAATGTTTAAAATAGCGGTAATGTAATGTTTTGCCTCTATTAGGTTATGTCGCATATAACTTAATGCATAACGTAGGTTACATAATTTCCAATTTATTTAGTAAAAATAAATATAAACTATATAAAATAATTTTAATAAATTGAAATATAAATATAAAATATCTAAAAAAAAGAATATAAAACCATTTTATAATCATAATCTATTCTAATTTTAAAGTTTACAAAATTTTTCACATTTATCTTCATAAATTATATTAAGTCTGCAACTGTAATTCCAGTCATTATTTAAATAAGAAAAAATATTCCAATTTTTCATTTTAGTTCCAGTTATTATCATTGTTATAATTTATATTTTATAATATTCAATTTATCTTATTTGTATTATTGATTTCAGTTCAGTTAAAAATTCAATATAATCAACAAGTAAGATATTTCAGTAATCGGAGAGGAATTACAAGCAAATAAGAAAACAATCGCAAATTAACAAGTTAGCAATTCCACAAGCAATCAAACAAACCAACAACTAATCAAGTAATAAAATTACAACAATTCACTAATAATCAAAATAATAATCAACAATAATATAGAAATTACTAAAAAATAACTGTAAATAACGTAACATAACGTAATTTAACGTAACGTTACGTAATATGACGTAAAATAACATAAAAACGTATTGTTACAATGCATTGAGTTATTTCTATTTGTTACGTAACGCCGGGGTTCCGTTAGGTTACGTAACGCAATATAACGGATTTCATAACGTGTTTTTTTCGACATTGGTTGAATGCATTACTTGTCTTATTTGAATACATTAGAAATTTAGAATCATTCCCATTTGTTGACCATCTTATCCATTTGAAGGAAAGTAGTGACGAGGTACCAGTGTGCAAATCAGATGGTTTGTAATTATCATAGGTGATGCTGTTCGATGCATCCTAGGATTCCTAGACTGCTTTAGGAAGGATCGGGAGATGAGTATGGTTAGGGTTTTATTGAAGTTCAAATTAATGCTCTGAGTTTCCAATAAGCATTGTGTTCAGATTTTATTTAGAGGGCTGTTGATTTCCTGATGCAGAGAAACCTACCATATTCCATATTTTCATTTAGCTGTGTCTCTATTTGATTCTCTAGGATCTATGCGAAGTTCATGTGGTATTATAGGAATATTGGAATGGCAATTATCGATTTAAGCTCCTTGCTAGAAATTGGCATCAACTTAATTTCATATTTTTGGTACATGTGGAAAGTATTTGGTATGTCCGGGCTATGTAGTAGATTTTAGGATAGGACAGAAGGTGTTTCCTGCACATGTCCATGTAACTTTTTGGATGCATGTGTGCAAGACATACATACTAGGAGCATCGTGCACACGGTTTTACTGCTTGTAAATTACATCTTTCATTTAACTCTTACTATTTGGTCAGAGAGAATATTTTAGTGTGAATCACTTATTTCTACATTTACATAGATTTTGCTACTATTTATTCTAAAACCAGGATATATTCTTAAAAAGTTAAGATGGATTTTTTTTATGTTTCTTCATCCAGATTTACATCTAGTTTGATTGTTTCTTTTCATTTATTATTAATGGTTATGTTTTTTCTTTTAGTTAGCAAATCTGATTTCATGTAGTGTTATATTCAGGTTCCTTCTGCCAGCTTCTCTTATCGTCATCAATGATATAGCTGCATATTTTTTTGGTTTCTTTTTTGGGAGGACTCCGTTAATTAAACTATCTCCGAAGAAAACTTGGGAAGGTTTCATCGGTGCATCATTTGCAACATTGTTCTCAGCGTTCCTGGTGCGCTTCACTGTATTGTTTGTGCACCAATCAATTATACACCATTTTTCCAAATTTTACTTTTTTAAGACAAGTTATTTTAATAATTTTTTTTATTAAGTTATACACATTTAGTTGCAAATGGCTGTCACTGTATTCATCTTATGTCATATAGAAATGTTTCTCTGGGGAGATTGAGTAACTAAGCCTAACTTTGTTTATCTTGACAATATTGTGCATTATTTTGAGAAGAATGTTGGCATGGGTATGACAGCATATTGGTGATCTACAAAAGACAGTTTGCAAGCATTATATAGGGGAAGAAAAGGATTCCTCATTATCATTGCCATACTTTTGGATGAAATCTTAGCTAGCATATTCACTTATGACTACCACTGGCTCAAGATCTTACTCCACGAGGAAGAATAAGGACCTTGGCACATGGGAGTTGACTTTAATTCCACTTAGGGTGTGTTACCTTATGGTAGTCTTCTGTCTTTAAGAAAAGGTTTCAGCCTTATATTAAGTTTGGGCGCAAAATCTGCTGGTGATTGGAACACCATGAAGTCGTACAATCTCATGCATGTATTTCTCTGCTAATATTTCCGTCGACTGTCCAACACGAAATGGGATAAAAATGAGCCGATTTTGTGAGACGATTCACGATAACCCATATAGCATTATTACCCTTAGGACTTCGCGGCAAGGCCGTAACGAAATTCATAGTAATTTCCTCCCATTTCCATTTGGATATTGGCAAAGGTTGCAAAAGTCCCGGTGACCTCTGATGTTCCGCCTTTACCTGTTGGCATACCAAACATTTGGATACAAATCGAGCAATTTCTCTCTTCATTCCGTGCCACCAAAAGTGTTGTTTCAAGTCTTGGTACATCTTCGTGCCTCCCGGATGTACTGAATATGTTGAACTATGAGCTTTCGAAAGAACTTCTTTTCGAACATTTCCCTTTGGCACACAAAGTCTGTTCTTAAATCGAAGTGATCCATCAGCATGAATGTTTAAGTCTGATCTCCGTCCAGATTCAACTTCACTTCGAAATTTCTGTAGTTTGGGGTCGTCTTTCTGGCATTCTTTGATCTTCTCAACTAATGATGATTGGAGTTGTAAAGCCATAAATTGTACTTTTGATTTTGGCAAGATGACTTCTAAGTCTAGCCTCCTCATCTCTTCGAGCAACTTCTTTTGCTGGGTAAGTTACATCGCCATTGGTTTTCTACTTAAAGCATCAGGAACTACATTAATCTTACCGGGATGGTATTGTAAGTTGATATCATAGTCTGCCATTAGTTCTAACCATCTTCTTTGCCTCATGTTGAGCTCCTTCTGAGTAAAAACATATTTAAGGCTCTTATGATCAGTATAAATATCCACACGATCTCCAAGCAAGTAGTGTCTCCAAATCTTTAAAGCAAAAATTACTGCTGCTAACTCCAAATCATGCGTTGGGTAGTTCTTTTCATGAGACTTCAATTGATGAGATGCATAAGCAATCACTCGCCCATGTTGCATTAACACACATTCTAGTCCTCTTCCAGATGCGTCACTAAATACAACCATTCCACATGTTCCATCTGGAATCGCCAAAATTGGCGCAGAAGTAAGTCGAATCTTCAACTCTTCGAAAGCTTCATTACATTCCCTTGACCACACAAACTTCTCATCATTTTTCATTAACTTGGTCAAGGGTCCTGCGATCTTCGAGAAATCTTGAACAAATTTTCGATAGTAACCAACCAATCCAAGAAAGCTCCTAACTTCGGACACATTCTTCGGGACAGGCCAGTTTTTCACTGCTTCGATCTTACGCGAATCAACCGAGATTCTTTCTCCAGAGATGATATGTCCCAGAAAAGATATACTTTTCTGCCAAAACTCGCACTTACTAAGTTTGCCGTAGAGTTTCTCTTTTCGAAGAGTCTCCAACACAATTCTCAAATGTTCGGCATGTTCTTCATCATTTTTGCAGTATACTAAAATATCATCGATGAACACAACTACGAATTTGTCCAGGTATAGAGCAAACACTTGGTTCATCAAATTCATAAATACAGCCGGTGCGTTTGTCACTCCAAATGGCATTACTAGAAATTCATAATGGCCATATCGAGTTCGAAAAGCAGTCTTCTGTATATCTTCCTTCTTAACTCTTATTTGATGATATCCTGACTTGAGATCCAACTTAGAAAAAACTTTAGCTCCCCCGAGTTGATCGAACAAGTCATCGATTCTAGGCAAAGGATATTTGTTCTTGATCGTGACTTGATTCAATCCTCGGTAGTCAATGCAAAGCCTCTTACTCCCATTTTTCTTTCCCGTAAGTAAGATTGGTGCTCCCCACGGCGAGGTGCTGGGTCTAATGAATTCTTGATCTTCAAGCTCCGTCAATTGACGTTTCACTTCTGCCAATTCTACTGCCCCATTCGGTATGGTGCTTTAGATATAGGCGCCGTATCGGGAATAAGATCAATAGAAAATTCTACTGCTCTCTCAGGTGGTAATCTAGTAAACTTATCTGTAAATACATCAAGATATTCTGACACCACCGGAATATCTTCATCTTTTTCATCCATCATGATGAAGATTTCACTTGTTGATCTAGCTCTAAATTTTGCCGACTCTAGTGTCTTACTACCTCCAAGAAATTCAAATTCCGGGTGATTCGAAATTCGAAATATGACACTTTTCTTTCGACAATCAATCACTGCATGGAAAGTACTAAGCCAGTCCATTCCAAGTATAACATCGAATCCACTAGGTTCGATTATAAGAAAATTGGCATAGAACTCCCTTCTACATACTACCACAGGACATAGTCTACACACTTTACTAGATATTATAGCTCCATTACCCGTATTAATGTTCCAATTAGATATCAAAGTATCACATGGAATGTCATGAAGGGATACGAAAGCAGATGAAATGAAACAATGTGAAGCTCCAGAATCAAATAGTGTAAAAGCTGGTGTACCATGTACTAAAATTGTACCTGTCACCACATTATTGGAATTTTCAGCCTATTCCGCAGTGAGATTGAAAACTTGACTCTGACCATGGTCCACTCCCTTATTTTTCAGATCTTGCTGGAACATTTTCTTTTGAGAAGTAAGAGGTTGTCTGCCTTGATTGAGCCCTGCATTCCTTTGTTGTGGGGGAATAGCAGGTCGAGATATTTCTTCATTAATTCTTCTCTTCGGACAATTCATCAAAGTATGTTCAGCCGATCCACAGGCCAAACATAGTCCATTAGCAGCTCTGCTGTCCTTCTTGAGATGACCAGGTTTCTGACAGAAGTTGCATATGAGCTTTTGAGGATGAGGGATGGAAGGTCGCTTCTCGGTAGGACCCATTTTGGAAATAGATTCTCCAGATATTTGATTGAAAGACCTCTTCGATATTGTTTGAACTCGCTTCTCTTTATTAATAACTTGCTCTACACCTCTTGCGGCATCAATCACATCAGCATAAGTCTCAAATTTTGAAGACACCAAATATTTCTGGATGTCCAATCTTAAACCTTGCTGGAATCGATGAGCTCGATCTTCTTCATCAACAACCATATATGGTGCAAATCGGCTCAAACGGACAAATTCAGCTGCATACTCTTCTACAGACTTTCCTCCTTATTTCAGGTTGATGAACTGTTGTTCCATCTCCCTTCGAGCTGTCTTTGGAAAGAACCTTGTGTAAAAACTCTTAGTAAAATCTTCCCATACGATTGGTTGTTCCAGTCGGTCTCCTTCAGCTTGCCACCAGGTTCTAGCTACATCCGTCAGTTGGATCTTCACAACATCAACCTTATCCTCCTTAGAAATTCGTGCAGCTGTAAGAAGATCCTCCATCTCGGCCAACCACTGTTCAGCTTTAAGTGGTCCAACTGTTCCAGAGAAAGGTGCAGGATGAAGGCGTCGAAAATCAGAAATGCTCCCAACTCGTTGTGGTCGAGGCGCATTGATTTGTTCTAATGCTGCCGTAATTCCAGTACGTATCATCTGAGTTTGTTGTTGTTGTGCTTCCATCATTCCACGAAGTACTCCCAACATCTCTGCGGCATTAATTGAGCTAGTGTTCGAGTTCGATTCAGATTCATTATTTTGTGTCATCGTACTGAAGAAGATAAGGAAAAATGGAATCAAAGGAAGTTTGAATCAAGAGATATGGTAATGAAGTCTTCAATATCTACATTTATTCATATGGCTGTGATCTCAAGCTTAGGATCAATTCCAAGTTAACTCAACCTCGTTGGGTCAACTCATTTTTGAACCTGGCTCTGATACCACTAAAATATCTGTCACGTCCCGGTCCCAATATACGGTATACGAGCACGTGTAGCAGGTACCGGCAACATATTCAGTTTGAATATGCTAAACCCTCAATTATAATATCACAGCCACAAAGAATAAATACACGTAGATAAATAAACTGACATTCATTGATCCATGAAGTCTATTACATAAAGAAAACAGAAGGACGATACTGGATAACTTTAGATAACATCCATTAAGGAATGATAGGTTCAAAAACATGAAAAAACTGCATTTAATACAAACTAAGTACATGATAACTACTGATTTTCGGTCACTTCAGCAAAATACTCCATGTCTTCCGCGGTAGGATCAACAGGGTTCAACTCAATCACTGGACATGTATATCCAGGTCGTCAGATAGCGACCAACACAATAAATACAGAAAAATGTGATGTAATAATTATGTCCAACATGGTAATAATGCAAGTCTTAGGAAAACATTAAATCTATAATTAACGATAATATTAAGTGACAGGTTAAAGCAAATATCTTTTAGTATGGTCACAATCATAGCAAGTTTATTTAGAATGTCATATAATTGGAAAAGCTAACTGATGGGATACAACTGTTTCGATTGTTTCCTGTACAGACCTAGAAAATGGTCATAGGATTGTCCGGTGCTGAGTCGGACCTGCCGTCAGGCAAACAGGAATTATAGTCAGGTATGATCCAACAAATCATCACGCACCCATTGTGTGCGAAATATTCAGTTGTACAACTTAACAAATTTACAACCGAAACAGAGTATATTTTCATCACTCAGTTTCTCCCCCAACCCAGTGTCATTTAAGTATAGTACATGCATGTCTAAATTCTGGTTTTCATAACTTGTATATTGAATTTCGGGTACAATATTTCAATTAGATTTTGTTAATTTGTTAATAACATAATTTATAAAATCCGTTTTATATTTTATTCAATAAATCACAATTGGTTATATCAAGGATTTACTGATTTGAGATATCATACAGATATCGGCCAGGCCAATGTATGAATGCTGGGAGGTTTTCCGTGCATAGCACGTTCCTTAATTAGAGAACCAGCATACAAAACTTTTCTAGACACCGATATAGAATTATATCACAAACAGTATGTTTCTACGATTATAGCCTTTTTCATGATTTATTAAAAACCTAACTACATGCTGTAATTTAACAAGTAATCATTTAATTTCTAACATCATAAAGAAATAACAGATATGTCAATGATTGCACTTGTAATAACACATTTAGTTTCTACAAATTAAATTCTAACAATATAAAGAAATAGTATTTGTAATCACAAATTTAGATGATATAATTGAAGTAATATTTCTATAAGAAAAATTAGCATGTTTAGTGAGTCCAAAAAGAACTCACCTCGATTTGCGAAGGTCTACCAATTGGCAATCACACGAAGCAATCTACACATAAAATTATAATATATTTGTTAAAAATTATTCATCATAAATTCAGGTGATTTTTAGGGAATTTCTAATTTTCATAAAACACTTAGTATTAATTTTAAAGTTAAATAATATTAGTGTAGAAAATTAACTTCTAATGTTGTCCTAATAAGTTGTTATTTACATATTTTGTAAATATTTGAATTGGTTAATTCTCATCGAACTATAATCTTATTTGTTTGGCAAGAGAGGCTTATAGGATGTGTAAGGTGGGCTCAGCTGGACATATGCTGTATTAATACTAATCTTGAAGTCTATGTTAACAAAAATATAATTCAACTCTTATGTGGTTATGTTTTTGTTTGATTTTATGTTTGTTGGATTTATTGGATAAGTTTAGCATATAAAGATTTCATTTAAATGATAAATTATTTTCTTCCTATTTTATTTTATATTTATTTTTGAGAAAAATCTCCTAATTGATTTATAGATAATGTTTTGGCCTAAAATTGTAGGATCACACTAAATTCTATTTGAAATCAATAAATGGGTTTGAATCCATCTTATTGGGTCTATAAGATGGTGGATATCTTTTATTAGGGTCGTTAGATAGGATGTGAGCTAATCCTAGGGTCCAATTAAATAAATGCAATAGAAATTTAAGAAATTAATACCAACCTCAAATAGTAGAGCAAGGGAAGAAAGAAATAGGAGTTTCTTTGTCAAAACTTCGGCGAGGCTAACGACAGCGGTCCGACGAGACGCTCCAACAAAGTGAGAGAGAGATTTTTTTTTTTAAGAGGATAAGTGTAAAATTGAATTTAGAAAAGAGGTTGGGTTTATATAGTGTTAGATTTAGGAGTTATAGAATGTGAAGGGTTTAGAGAGTTATGAAATTCAAAGGATTTGAGGAGTTATGGAATTTAAAAGGTTTTGAGGGTTATAGAATTTAAAAGGTTAGAAAAATGAATGAATTTGGGATCTTATAAAAGAGGGAAGATGAATAGTTTAAATTATTATGTTTATTTGTTATTCATTTAATTATGAAAAAAAAAAATAAGGATTATTACATAAAAAAATAAGGATTATTACATTCTATCCCCCTTAGAAAAATAATTTCGTCCTCGAAATTAAATAAGAGATAGAACAATACCAGAAGTCTTAATAAAAAAGGTGCGGATACTGTTCACGGATATCGTCTTCCCGTTCCCAGGTTGCTTTTTTAGGTGATCGATGATTCCACCAAACTAGAACGAGGGGAATGACTTTACTCTTCAAAACTTTCTCTCGTCGCTCGATGATAGCTACTGGTTGTTCTTGACAGGAGAGGTCTGGTCTGAGCTCTAACTCTGAATAATCTAATATATGATTCTCGTCCCGAACATAGCGTTTGAGTTGAGATATATGAAACACATTATGAGCACCTTCTAAGGATGGGGGAAGTGCTAGACGATATGATACTTTTCCAACTCTCTCCACAATGTCAAAATGACCAATAAATCTTGGGCTAAGCTTTCCTCGTGAACCGAATCGAATAATACCTTTGGATGGTGATATTTTCAAGAATACTAAATCTCCAACTTGAAATTCCAAAAATTTTCTATGAGTATCCGCCCATTTCTTCTGCCTGTCTTGAGCAGCCTTTAGGTATTTACGAATCATATTGACCTTATCCACTGTTTGAGTAATCATTTCTGGTCCCAAAAGTTTTCTTTCTCCAATATCGTCCCAATAAACCGGTGATCGACATTTCTTTCCATATATGCTTCAAATGGCGCCATCTTGATACTTACTTGATAGCTGTTGTTGTAAGAAAATTCAACAAGATGAAGGTGATCTTCCCAAGACCTATCAAAATCTAGCATACATGCTCTAAGCATATCCTCTAAAGTTTGGATAGTTCTCTCTGATTGTCCGTCAGTTTGAGGATGATAAGCACTGCTAAATTTAAGTTTAGATCCCAAACTTTCTTGCAAACTCTTTCAAAAATGAGATCTAAATCTAGTATCTTTATCTGATACAATACTGATTGGAACACCATGAAGTCGTACAATCTCATGCATGTATTTCTCTGCTAATATTTCCGTCGACTGTCCAACACGAAATGGGATAAAAATGAGCCGATTTTGTGAGACGATTCACGATAACCCATATAGCATTATTACCCTTAGGACTTCGCGGCAAGGCCGTAACGAAATTCATAGTAATTTCCTCCCATTTCCATTTGGATATTGGCAAAGGTTGCAAAAGTCCCGGTGACCTCTGATGTTCCGCCTTTACCTGTTGGCATACCAAACATTTGGATACAAATCGAGCAATTTCTCTCTTCATTCCGTGCCACCAAAAGTGTTGTTTCAAGTCTTGGTACATCTTCGTGCCTCCCGGATGTACTGAATATGTTGAACTATGAGCTTTCGAAAGAACTTCTTTTCGAACATTTCCCTTTGGCACACAAAGTCTGTTCTTAAATCGAAGTGATCCATCAGCATGAATGTTTAAGTCTGATCTCCGTCCAGATTCAACTTCACTTCGAAATTTCTGTAGTTTGGGGTCGTCTTTCTGGCATTCTTTGATCTTCTCAACTAATGATGATTGGAGTTGTAAGGCCATAAATTGTACTTTTGATTTTGGCAAGATGACTTCTAAGTCTAGCCTCCTCATCTCTTCGAGCAACTTCTTTTGCTGGGTAAGTTACATCGCCATTGGTTTTCTACTTAAAGCATCAGGAACTACATTAATCTTACCGGGATGGTATTGTAAGTTGATATCATAGTCTGCCATTAGTTCTAACCATCTTCTTTGCCTCATGTTGAGCTCCTTCTGAGTAAAAACATATTTAAGGCTCTTATGATCAGTATAAATATCCACACGATCTCCAAGCAAGTAGTGTCTCCAAATCTTTAAAGCAAAAATTACTGCTGCTAACTCCAAATCATGCGTTGGGTAGTTCTTTTCATGAGACTTCAATTGATGAGATGCATAAGCAATCACTCGCTCATGTTGCATTAACACACATTCTAGTCCTCTTCCAGATGCGTCACTAAATACAACCATTCCACATGTTCCATCTGGAATCGCCAAAATTGGCGCAGAAGTAAGTCGAATCTTCAACTCTTCGAAAGCTTCATTACATTCACTTGACCACACAAACTTCTCATCCTTTTTCATTAACTTGGTCAAGGGTCCTGCAATCTTCGAGAAATCTTGAACAAATTTTCGATAGTAACCAACCAATCCAAAAAAGCTCCTAACTTCGGACACATTCTTCGGGACAGGCCAGTTTTTCACTGCTTCGATCTTACGCGAATCAACCGAGATTCTTTCTCCAGAGATGATATGTCCCAGAAAAGATATACTTTTCTGCCAAAACTCGCACTTACTAAGTTTGCCGTAGAGTTTCTCTTTTCGAAGAGTCTCCAACACAATTCTCAAATGTTCGGCATGTTCTTCATCATTTTTGCAGTATACTAAAATATCATCGATGAACACAACTACGAATTTGTCCAGGTATAGAGCAAACACTTGGTTCATCAAATTCATAAATACAGCCGGTGCGTTTGTCACTCCAAATGGCATTACTAGAAATTCATAATGGCCATATCGAGTTCGAAAAGCAGTCTTCTGTATATCTTCCTTCTTAACTCTTATTTGATGATATCCTGACTTGAGATCCAACTTAGAAAAAACTTTAGCTCCCCCGAGTTGATCGAACAAGTCATCGATTCTAGGCAAAGGATATTTGTTCTTGATCGTGACTTGATTCAATCCTCGGTAGTCAATGCAAAGCCTCTTACTCCCATTTTTCTTTCCCGTAAGTAAGATTGGTGCTCCCCACGGCGAGGTGCTGGGTCTAATGAATTCTTGATCTTCAAGCTCCGTCAATTGATGTTTCACTTCTGCCAATTCTACTGCCCCATTCGGTATGGTGCTTTAGATATAGGCGCCGTATCGGGAATAAGATCAATAGAAAATTCTACTGCTCTCTCAGGTGGTAATCTAGTAAACTTATCTGTAAATACATCAAGATATTCTGACACCACCGGAATATCTTCATCTTTTTCATCCATCATGATGAAGATTTCACTTGTTGATCTAGCTCTAAATTTTGCCGACTCTAGTGTCTTACTACCTCCAAGAAATTCAAATTCCGGGTGATTCGGAATTCGAAATATGACACTTTTCTTTCGACAATCAATCACTGCATGGAAAGTACTAAGCCAGTCCATTCCAAGTATAACATCGAATCCACTAGGTTCGATTATAAGAAAATTGGCATAGAACTCCCTTCTACATACTACCACAGGACATAGTCTACACACTTTACTAGATATTATAGCTCCATTACCCGTATTAATGTTCCAATTAGATATCAAAGTATCACATGGAATGTCATGAAGGGATACGAAAGCAGATGAAATGAAACAATGTGAAGCTCCAGAATCAAATAGTGTAAAAGCTGGTGTACCATGTACTAAAATTGTACCTGTCACCACATTATTGGAATTTTCAGCCTATTCCGCAGTGAGATTGAAAGCTTGACTCTGACCATGATCCACTCCCTTATTTTTCAGATCTTGCTGGAACATTTTCTTTTGAGAAGTAAGAGGTTGTCTGCCTTGATTGAGCCCTGCATTCCTTTGTTGTGGGGGAATAGCAGGTCGAGATATTTCTTCATTAATTCTTCTCTTCGGACAATTCATCAAAGTATGTTCAGCCGATCCACAGGCCAAACATAGTCCATTAGCAGCTCTGCTGTCCTTCTTGAGATGACCAGGTTTCTGACAGAAGTTGCATATGAGCTTTTGAGGATGAGGGATGGAAGGTCGCTTCTCGGTAGGACCCATTTTGGAAATAGATTCTCCAGATATTTGATTGAAAGACCTCTTCGATATTGTTTGAACTCGCTTCTCTTTATTAATAACTTGCTCTACACCTCTTGCGGCATCAATCACATCAGCATAAGTCTCAAATTTTGAAGACACCAAATATTTCTGGATGTCCAATCTTAAACCTTGCTGGAATCGATGAGCTCGATCTTCTTCATCAACAACCATATATGGTGCAAATCGGCTCAAACGGACAAATTCAGCTGCATACTCTTCTACAGACTTTCCTCCTTATTTCAGGTTGATGAACTGTTGTTCCATCTCCCTTCGAGCTGTCTTTGGAAAGAACCTTGTGTAAAAACTCTTAGTAAAATCTTCCCATACGATTGGTTGTTCCAGTCGGTCTCCTTCAGCTTGCCACCAGGTTCTAGCTACATCCGTCAGCTGGATCTTCACAACATCAACCTTATCCTCCTTAGAAATTCGTGCAGCTGTAAGAAGATCCTCCATCTCGGCCAACCACTGTTCAGCTTTAAGTGGTCCAACTGTTCCAGAGAAAGGTGCAGGATGAAGGCGTCGAAAATCAGAAATGCTCCCAACTCGTTGTGGTCGAGGCGCATTGATTTGTTCTAATGCTGCCGTAATTCCAGTACGTATCATCTGAGTTTGTTGTTGTTGTGCTTCCATCATTCCACGAAGTACTCCCAACATCTCTGCGGCATTAATTGAGCTAGTGTTCGAGTTCGATTCAGATTCATTATTTTGTGTCATCGTACTGAAGAAGATAAGGAAAAATGGAATCAAAGGAAGTTTGAATCAAGAGATATGGTAATGAAGTCTTCAATATCTACATTTATTCATATGGCTGTGATCTCAAGCTTAGGATCAATTCCAAGTTAACTCAACCTCGTTGGGTCAACTCATTTTTGAACCTGGCTCTGATACCACTAAAATATCTGTCACGTCCCGGTCCCAATATACGGTATACGAGCACGTGTAGCAGGTACCGGCAACATATTCAGTTTGAATATGCTAAACCCTCAATTATAATATCACAGCCACAAAGAATAAATACACGTAGATAAATAAACTGACATTCATTGATCCATGAAGTCTATTACATAAAGAAAACAGAAGGACGATACTGGATAACTTTAGATAACATCCATTAAGGAATGATAGGTTCAAAAACATGAAAAAACTGCATTTAATACAAACTAAGTACATGATAACTACTGATTTTCGGTCACTTCAGCAAAATACTCCATGTCTTCCGCGGTAGGATCAACAGGGTTCAACTCAATCACTGGACATGTATATCCAGGTCGTCAGATAGCGACCAACACAATAAATACAGAAAAATGTGATGTAATAATTATGTCCAACATGGTAATAATGCAAGTCTTAGGAAAACATTAAATCCATAATTAACGATAATATTAAGTGACAGGTTAAAGCAAATATCTTTTAGTATGGTCACAATCATAGCAAGTTTATTTAGAATGTCATATAATTGGAAAAGCTAACTGATGGGATACAACTGTTTCGATTGTTTCCTGTACAGACCTAGAAAATGGTCATAGGATTGTCCGGTGCTGAGTCGGACCTGCCGTCAGGCAAACAGGAATTATAGTCAGGTATGATCCAACAAATCATCACGCACCCATGGTGTGCGAAATATTCAGTTGTACAACTTAACAAATTTACAACCGAAACAGAGTATATTTTCATCACTCAGTTTCTCCCCCAACCCAGTGTCATTTAAGTATAGTACATGCATGTCTAAATTCTGGTTTTCATAACTTGTATATTGAATTTCGGGTACAATATTTCAATTAGATTTTGTTAATTTGTTAATAACATAATTTATAGAATCCGTTTTATATTTTATTCAATAAATCACAATTGGTTATATCAAGGATTTACTGATTTGAGATATCATACAGATATCGGTCAGGCCAGTGTATGAATGCTGGGAGGTTTTCCGTGCATAGCACGTTCCTTAATTAGAGAACCAGCATACAAAACTTTTCTAGACACCGATATAGAATTATATCACAAACAGTATGTTTCTACGATTATAGCCTTTTTCATGATTTATTAAAAACCTAACTACATGCTGTAATTTAACAAGTAATCATTTAATTTCTAACATCATAAAGAAATAACAGATATGTCAATGATTGCACTTGTAATAACACATTTAGTTTCTACAAATTAAATTCTAACAATATAAAGAAATAGTATTTGTAATCACAAATTTAGATGATATAATTGAAGTAATATTTCTATAAGAAAAATTAGCATGTTTAGTGAGTCCAAAAAGAACTCACCTCGATTTGCGAAGGTCTACCAATTGGCAATCACACGAAGCAATCTACACATAAAATTATAATATATTTGTTAAAAATTATTCATCATAAATTCAGGTGATTTTTAGGGAATTTCTAATTTTCATAAAACACTTAGTATTAATTTTAAAGTTAAATAATATTAGTGTAGAAAATTAACTTCTAATGTTGTCCTAATAAGTTGTTATTTACATATTTTGTAAATATTTGAATTGGTTAATTCTCATCGAACTATAATCTTATTTGTTTGGCAAGAGAGGCTTATAGGATGTGTAAGGTGGGCTCAGCTGGACATATGCTGTATTAATACTAATCTTGAAGTCTATGTTAACAAAAATATAATTCAACTCTTATGTGGTTATGTTTTTGTTTGATTTTATGTTTGTTGGATTTATTGGATAAGTTTAGCATATAAAGATTTCATTTAAATGATAAATTATTTTCTTCCTATTTTATTTTATATTTATTTTTGAGAAAAATCTCCTAATTGATTTATAGATAATGTTTTGGCCTAAAATTGTAGGATCACACTAAATTCTATTTGAAATCAATAAATGGGTTTGAATCCATCTTATTGGGTCTATAAGATGGTGGATATCTTTTATTAGGGTCGTTAGATAGGATGTGAGCTAATCCTAGGGTCCAATTAAATAAATGCAATAGAAATTTAAGAAATTAATACCAACCTCAAATAGTAGAGCAAGGGAAGAAAGAAATAGGAGTTTCTTTGTCAAAACTTCGGCGAGGCTAACGACAGCGGTCCGACGAGACGCTCCAACAAAGTGAGAGAGAGATTTTTTTTTTTAAGAGGATAAGTGTAAAATTGAATTTAGAAAAGAGGTTGGGTTTATATAGTGTTAGATTTAGGAGTTATAGAATGTGAAGGGTTTAGAGAGTTATGAAATTCAAAGGATTTGAGGAGTTATGGAATTTAAAAGGTTTTGAGGGTTATAGAATTTAAAAGGTTAGAAAAATGAATGAATTTGGGATCTTATAAAAGAGGGAAGATGAATAGTTTAAATTATTATGTTTATTTGTTATTCATTTAATTATGAAAAAAAAAAATAAGGATTATTACATAAAAAAATAAGGATTATTACATTCTATCCCCCTTAGAAAAATAATTTCGTCCTCGAAATTAAATAAGAGATAGAACAATACCAGAAGTCTTAATAAAAAAGGTGCGGATACTGTTCACGGATATCGTCTTCCCGTTCCCAGGTTGCTTTTTTAGGTGATCGATGATTCCACCAAACTAGAACGAGGGGAATGACTTTACTCTTCAAAACTTTCTCTCGTCGCTCGATGATAGCTACTGGTTGTTCTTGACAGGAGAGGTCTGGTCTGAGCTCTAACTCTGAATAATCTAATATATGATTCTCGTCCCGAACATAGCGTTTGAGTTGAGATATATGAAACACATTATGAGCACCTTCTAAGGATGGGGGAAGTGCTAGACGATATGATACTTTTCCAACTCTCTCCACAATGTCAAAATGACCAATAAATCTTGGGCTAAGCTTTCCTCGTGAACCGAATCGAATAATACCTTTGGATGGTGATATTTTCAAGAATACTAAATCTCCAACTTGAAATTCCAAAAATTTTCTATGAGTATCCGCCCATTTCTTCTGCCTGTCTTGAGCAGCCTTTAGGTATTTACGAATCAGATTGACCTTATCCACTGTTTGAGTAATCATTTCTGGTCCCAAAAGTTTTCTTTCTCCAATATCGTCCCAATAAACCGGTGATCGACATTTCTTTCCATATATGCTTCAAATGGCGCCATCTTGATACTTACTTGATAGCTGTTGTTGTAAGAAAATTCAACAAGATGAAGGTGATCTTCCCAAGACCTATCAAAATCTAGCATACATGCTCTAAGTATATCCTCTAAAGTTTGGATAGTTCTCTCTGATTGTCCGTCAGTTGGAGGATGATAAGCACTGCTAAATTTAAGTTTAGATCCCAAACTTTCTTGCAAACTCTTTCAAAAATGAGATCTAAATCTAGTATCTTTATCTGATACAATACTGATTGGAACACCATGAAGTCGTACAATCTCATGCATGTATTTCTCTGCTAATATTTCCGTCGACTGTCCAACACGAAATGGGATAAAAATGAGCCGATTTTGTGAGACGATTCACGATAACCCATATAGCATTATTACCCTTAGGACTTCGCGGCAAGGCCGTAACGAAATTCATAGTAATTTCCTCCCATTTCCATTTGGGTATTGGCAAAGGTTGCAAAAGTCCCGGTGACCTCTGATGTTCCGCCTTTACCTGTTGGCATACCAAACATTTGGATACAAATCGAGCAATTTCTCTCTTCATTCCGTGCCACCAAAAGTGTTGTTTCAAGTCTTGGTACATCTTCGTGCCTCCGGATGTACTGAATATGTTGAACTATGAGCTTTCGAAAGAACTTCTTTTCGAACATTTCCCTTTGGCACACAAAGTCTGTTCTTAAATCGAAGTGATCCATCAGCATGAATGTTTAAGTCTGATCTCCGTCCAGATTCAACTTCACTTCGAAATTTCTGTAGTTTGGGGTCGTCTTTCTGGCATTCTTTGATCTTCTCAACTAATGATGATTGGAGTTGTAAGGCCATAAATTGTACTTTTGATTTTGGCAAGATGACTTCTAAGTCTAGCCTCCTCATCTCTTCGAGCAACTTCTTTTGCTGGGTAAGTTACATCGCCATTGGTTTTCTACTTAAAGCATCAGGAACTACATTAATCTTACCGGGATGGTATTGTAAGTTGATATCATAGTCTGCCATTAGTTCTAACCATCTTCTTTGCCTCATGTTGAGCTCTTTCTGAGTAAAAACATATTTAAGGCTCTTATGATCAGTATAAATATCCACACGATCTCCAAGCAAGTAGTGTCTCCAAATCTTTAAAGCAAAAATTACTGCTGCTAACTCCAAATCATGCGTTGGGTAGTTCTTTTCATGAGACTTCAATTGATGAGATGCATAAGCAATCACTCGCTCATGTTGCATTAACACACATTCTAGTCCTCTTCCAGATGCGTCACTAAATACAACCATTCCACATGTTCCATCTGGAATCGCCAAAATTGGCGCAGAAGTAAGTCGAATCTTCAACTCTTCGAAAGCTTCATTACATTCACTTGACCACACAAACTTCTCATCCTTTTTCATTAACTTGGTCAAGGGTCCTGCAATCTTCGAGAAATCTTGAACAAATTTTCGATAGTAACCAACCAATCCAAAAAAGCTCCTAACTTCGGACACATTCTTCGGGACAGGCCAGTTTTTCACTGCTTCGATCTTACGCGAATCAACCGAGATTCTTTCTCCAGAGATGATATGTCCCAGAAAAGATATACTTTTCTGCCAAAACTCGCACTTACTAAGTTTGCCGTAGAGTTTCTCTTTTCGAAGAGTCTCCAACACAATTCTCAAATGTTCGGCATGTTCTTCATCATTTTTGCAGTATACTAAAATATCATCGATGAACACAACTACGAATTTGTCCAGGTATAGAGCAAACACTTGGTTCATCAAATTCATAAATACAGCCGGTGCGTTTGTCACTCCAAATGGCATTACTAGAAATTCATAATGGCCATATCGAGTTCGAAAAGCAGTCTTCTGTATATCTTCCTTCTTAACTCTTATTTGATGATATCCTGACTTGAGATCCAACTTAGAAAAAACTTTAGCTCCCCCGAGTTGATCGAACAAGTCATCGATTCTAGGCAAAGGATATTTGTTCTTGATCGTGACTTGATTCAATCCTCGGTAGTCAATGCAAAGCCTCTTACTCCCATTTTTCTTTCCCGTAAGTAAGATTGGTGCTCCCCACGGCGAGGTGCTGGGTCTAATAAATTCTTGATCTTCAAGCTCCGTCAATTGACGTTTCACTTCTGCCAATTCTACTGCCCCATTCGGTATGGTGCTTTAGATATAGGCGCCGTATCGGGAATAAGATCAATAGAAAATTCTACTGCTCTCTCAGGTGGTAATCTAGTAAACTTATCTGTAAATACATCAAGATATTCTGACACCACCGGAATATCTTCATCTTTTTCATCCATCATGATGAAGATTTCACTTGTTGATCTAGCTCTAAATTTTGCCGACTCTAGTGTCTTACTACCTCCAAGAAATTCAAATTCCGGGTGATTCGAAATTCGAAATATGACACTTTTCTTTCGACAATCAATCACTGCATGGAAAGTACTAAGCCAGTCCATTCCAAGTATAACATCGAATCCACTAGGTTCGATTATAAGAAAATTGGCATAGAACTCCCTTCTACATACTACCACAGGACATAGTCTACACACTTTACTAGATATTATAGCTCCATTACCCGTATTAATGTTCCAATTAGATATCAAAGTATCACATGGAATGTCATGAAGGGATACGAAAGCAGATGAAATGAAACAATGTGAAGCTCCAGAATCAAATAGTGTAAAAGCTGGTGTACCATGTACTAAAATTGTACCTGTCACCACATTATTGGAATTTTCAGCCTATTCCGCAGTGAGATTGAAAACTTGACTCTGACCATGGTCCACTCCCTTATTTTTCAGATCTTGCTGGAACATTTTCTTTTGAGAAGTAAGAGGTTGTCTGCCTTGATTGAGCCCTGCATTCCTTTGTTGTGGGGGAATAGCAGGTCGAGATATTTCTTCATTAATTCTTCTCTTCGGACAATTCATCAAAGTATGTTCAGCCGATCCACAGGCCAAACATAGTCCATTAGCAGCTCTGCTGTCCTTCTTGAGATGACCAGGTTTCTGACAGAAGTTGCATATGAGCTTTTGAGGATGAGGGATGGAAGGTCGCTTCTCGGTAGGACCCATTTTGGAAATAGATTCTCCAGATATTTGATTGAAAGACCTCTTCGATATTGTTTGAACTCGCTTCTCTTTATTAATAACTTGCTCTACACCTCTTGCGGCATCAATCACATCAGCATAAGTCTCAAATTTTGAAGACACCAAATATTTCTGGATGTCCAATCTTAAACCTTGCTGGAATCGATGAGCTCGATCTTCTTCATCAACAACCATATATGGTGCAAATCGGCTCAAACGGACAAATTCAGCTGCATACTCTTCTACAGACTTTCCTCATTATTTCAGGTTGATGAACTGTTGTTCCATCTCCCTTCGAGCTGTCTTTGGAAAGAACCTTGTGTAAAAACTCTTAGTAAAATCTTCCCATACGATTGGTTGTTCCAGTCGGTCTCCTTCAGCTTGCCACCAGGTTCTAGCTACATCCGTCAGCTGGATCTTCACAACATCAACCTTATCCTCCTTAGAAATTCGTGCAGCTGTAAGAAGATCCTCCATCTCGGCCAACCACTGTTCAGCTTTAAGTGGTCCAACTGTTCCAGAGAAAGGTGCAGGATGAAGGCGTCGAAAATCAGAAATGCTCCCAACTCGTTGTGGTCGAGGCGCATTGATTTGTTCTAATGCTGCCGTAATTCCAGTACGCATCATCTGAGTTTGTTGTTGTTGTGCTTCCATCATTCCACGAAGTACTCCCAACATCTCTGCGGCATTAATTGAGCTAGTGTTCGAGTTCGATTCAGATTCATTATTTTGTGTCATCGTACTGAAGAAGATAAGGAAAAATGGAATCAAAGGAAGTTTGAATCAAGAGATATGGTAATGAAGTCTTCAATATCTACATTTATTCATATGGCTGTGATCTCAAGCTTAGGATCAATTCCAAGTTAACTCAACCTCGTTGGGTCAACTCATTTTTGAACCTGGCTCTGATACCACTAAAATATCTGTCACGTCCCGGTCCCAATATACGGTATACGAGCACGTGTAGCAGGTACCGGCAACATATTCAGTTTGAATATGCTAAACCCTCAATTATAATATCACAGCCACAAAGAATAAATACACGTAGATAAATAAACTGACATTCATTGATCCATGAAGTCTATTACATAAAGAAAACAGAAGGACGATACTGGATAACTTTAGATAACATCCATTAAGGAATGATAGGTTCAAAAACATGAAAAAACTGCATTTAATACAAACTAAGTACATGATAACTACTGATTTTCGGTCACTTCAGCAAAATACTCCATGTCTTCCGCGGTAGGATCAACAGGGTTCAACTCAATCACTGGACATGTATATCCAGGTCGTCAGATAGCGACCAACACAATAAATACAGAAAAATATGATGTAATAATTATGTCTAACATGGTAATAATGCAAGTCTTAGGAAAACATTAAATCCATAATTAACGATAATATTAAGTGACAGGTTAAAGCAAATATCTTTTAGTATGGTCACAATCATAGCAAGTTTATTTAGAATGTCATATAATTGGAAAAGCTAACTGATGGGATACAACTGTTTCGATTGTTTCCTGTACAGACCTAGAAAATGGTCATAGGATTGTCCGGTGCTGAGTCGGACCTGCCGTCAGGCAAACAGGAATTATAGTCAGGTATGATCCAACAAATCATCACGCACCCATGGTGTGCGAAATATTCAGTTGTACAACTTAACAAATTTACAACCGAAACAGAGTATATTTTCATCACTCAGTTTCTCCCCCAACCCAGTGTCATTTAAGTATAGTACATGCATGTCTAAATTCTGGTTTTCATAACTTGTATATTGAATTTCGGGTACAATATTTCAATTAGATTTTGTTAATTTGTTAATAACATAATTTATAGAATCCGTTTTATATTTTATTCAATAAATCACAATTGGTTATATCAAAGATTTACTGATTTGAGATATCATACAGAAATCGATCAGGCCAGTGTATGAATGCTGGGAGGTTTTCCGTGCATTGCACGTTCCTTAATTAGAGAACCAGCATACAAAATTTTTCTAGACATCGATATAGAATGATATCACAAACAGTATGTTTCCACGATTATAGCATTTTTCATGATTTATTAAAAACCTAACTACATGTTGTAATTTAACAAGTAATCATTTAATTTCTAACACCATAAAGAAATAACAGATATGTCAATGATTGCACTTGTAATAACACATTTAGCTTCTACAAATTAAATTCTAACAATATAAAGAAATAGTATTTGTAATCACAAATTTAGATGATATAATTGAAGTAATATTTCTATAAGAAAAATTAGCATGTTTAGTGAGTCCAAAAAGAACTCACCTCGATTTGCGAAGGTCTACCAATTGGCAATCACACGAAGCAATCTACACATAAAATTATAATATATTTGTTAAAAATTATTCATCATAAATTCAGGTGATTTTTAGGGAATTTCTAATTTTCATAAAACACTTAGTATTAAGTTTAAAGTTAAATAATATTAGCGTAGAAAATTAACTTCTAATGTTGTCCTAATAAGTTGTTAATTACATATTTTGTAAACATTTGAATTGGTTAATTCTCATCGAACTATAATCTTATTTGTTTGGTAAGAGAGGCTTATAGGATGTGTAAGGTGGGCTCAGCTGGACATATGCTGTATTAATACTAATCTTGAAGTCTATGTTAACAAAAATATAATTCAACTCTTATGTGGTTATGTTTTTGTTTGATTTTATGTTTGTTGGATTTATTGGATAAGTTTAGCATATAAAGATTTCATTTAAATGATAAATTATTTCCTTCCAATTTTATTTTATATTTATTTTTGAGAAGAATCTCCTAATTGATTTATAGATAATGTTTTGGCCTAAAATTGTAGGATCACCCTAAATTCTATTTGAAATCAATAAATGGGTTTGAATCCATCTTATTGGGTCTATAAGATGGTGGATATTTTTTATTAGGGTCGTTAAATAGGGTGTGAGCTAATTCTAGGGTCAAATTAAATAAATGCAATAGAAATTTAAGAAATTAATACCAACCTCAAATAGTAGAGTAAGGGAAGAAAGAAATAGGAGTTTCTTTGTCAAAACTTCAGCGAGGCTAACGACAGCGGTCCGACGAGACGCTCCAACAAAGTGAGAGAGAGATTTTTTTTTTTTAAGAGGATGAATGTAAGATTGAATTTAGAAAAGAGGTTGGGTTTATATAGTGTTAGATTTAGGAGTTATAGAATGTGAAGGGTTTAGGGAGTTATGGAATTCAAAGGATTTGAGAAGTTATGGAATTTAAAAGGTTTTGAGGGTTATAGAATTTAAAAGGTTAGAAAAATGAATGAATTTGTGATGTTATAAAAGAGGGAAGATGAATAGTTTAAATTATTATGTTTATTTGTTATTCATTTAATTATGAAAAAAAAAGGATTATTACAGTTATATTATGAGTTTACTGATTTGAGACATCATAGAGATATTACCCAGGCAAGTATATGGATGCTGAGAGATTTTTCATGCAACACACGTTCCTTACTTAGAGAACCAGCATACAAGACCAATTTTCTGGACACCAACACAAAACGATATTACAAATATTATTTTTTTCACGATTATACCTTTTATTTGATTTATCAAATATTGTATATTTCGGTTATTCTAAAATCTAACTATTCGATTTAACAACAAAATGGCAAAATCATAAGTGATTGATAAATTCCAAAGCAATTCATATAAAATAAACAATGTAATTGAACAACAACTATATAAAATAGCATGATTAGTGAGTTTAGAAATGAACTTACCTCGATTTGTTTCATGTTACCAATCACAACAAGACAATCTACAGATAAAAATATTATAAGAATGTTAAAAATAGATTAATATGACTTTAAATAATGTTTAGGGATTTTTTAATATTTATAATGCACTCAAAATTATTTTTAGTATTAACGGGTCTAAATTTGAGAAATAGATCTGGATTCATATTATTGGGTCTATAAGATGGTGTATATTATTTCTAAGTCATTAGGACTATTGGGAAGTGGGTAAAGTAGTCCTATGATCTATAAAATATTTTAATCCAATAAGAAGAAGAAAAATAATCTCTTACCTCTTTGATAAAAGATGTAAAGTTAAAAATATGGAAAGAAAAGAAAGAATGTAATTTTCTCTGGCGAAGTGGTGGCGGCGGCTCCGGTGGTAGCTCCTATGGTGGTCGGATAGGTTCGAAGGTGGCCCTGGCGGCGGCTCCGGCGATGTGAGAGAGAGGGAATAATTTTAGAAGTTGAATTCTATATTTGGATTGGGTTAGAAGTATTTTGGTTTTGGGATTTATATAGGTTTTAAATTGGAAGTTTTAGAATATAAAAGATTTTAGTTTAATTAGGGGGTTTGATTTTGAGAATTAAAAATTGGAATTTCATTATTGAAATAATGGAGAAGATGAAAAGTTTGGAGGTTAGAGAAGATGAAAAGTTTAAGAGTTGTAGGAGATTAAAGGTTTGAAGGTTATATAAAATGAAATGTTATATTTATTATTGTGTTTATTTATTTATTTATATTTAAAGAAAATTAAGGGTTATTACGTAACTTTAGCATATGTAAATTAATAAATAACTATGATTTTCCTCTTGATGATGAAGTTACACATCCTTGTCAACCCATTAGTCTCAAAAGATGTGCATACAGAATGAATGAGGTTAACTCTTAATTTTTCAAACACAAAAACTTACAAACGGTTAAGATAATCCATCTAGACAAATTATGAGGAGTTAACCATTAACATGAAGGGCTTACCAGTCCTCATTATTTGAAGGCTAAGAAATAAGCCACCCATTTGTAAACGAGGTATCATTAACCTCTTTTTTTCCCGAACATGAAAGGTAGCATAACGATTAGCATAAGCCTTACTTAATGAGTTGGCTAATTTAATCCTTCTCTACTCAATGAATTAACTACCTTAACCCTTATATTTATTAGCTTTTACAAGAAAATGCTCTTAGCCCTGGTGATCTGTTATTCAAAATACGTATCAAATTGTAGGACATTAGTGATTTGGGACGTCTATTTTGGATCTTCACGAACATGTTAATTTTCTCATGACATTGCTTTGACAACATTGATGCAATGCATGCATTCCGTTCTTATGATTAATGAAACCTCTTTTGTTCAAATAGGGATGCATATATAGGATCGCATATCGTGTTGCATATCTATGTTGATCAATATGTAATAGGTAAATAATCAAGTACTAACAATATATGTATAACAAACACATGCTGATATGAGCAAGTTTAAAGCAAAAGTGAAGAAACAGCTAAGAACAAATGTTAAAGCTTGGCTTACATAAAATATATGTCAGTAGATATAATAAATATGTACTAACATCCAAAGTTTAATGACCATGAAGTCCTTAATTAAAATAATACTACATTAGAAAATTCACTAGATTCACTTGAAGTTGTAGAATGATATATTCAATTTTCTCATTTTCATCTCCTTAGCTCAATGGAAACTCTTTTATATACTGTTATTTCCTTTCTTTTCATCATTATTTTTGGTTTACAATCGCATTGAAGTTACGAAGGCCTACCTATACTTATCATAATAAAACCACTAAATACTAAATTTTATGAATGAACAGTTAAATTATTAAAATTTCATTATTACCTCTTCTCTTTGTTTCTTTTTGGACCCACTTGTTCCTTCAACTTTAAAATACTTATAGAAATTTATCAAAGCAGCAACTTCCACTATGTAAAATATTTCTTATTCAACAACTTGTTCATATTCGGGTTTCCATATCCAATTGGCAAATTAGAACATATATTTCTCCAATCTCTTTCCTCTGTTGACTTGGTTATAATTACATACTCTTTTAACAAAAAGCAAAGCTTTGAGCATATATGAAGTTTAACCCTATTCATGTCCTGTCTGTAATTAGAATGTGATTTTTCACTTATTACAGGGACAAAAAGGGAATTTAAACCTTATTACTATCCTGTCCTCAATATAACTCCCATTAAGTTTTGGGGTATTTTTGAAAAAAAGAGATTTGTGGGACAAATTAGCATATAAGAAGATTTGAAGGGTAAATCTCAAAATATTAAAGATTTGGGGGTACGTATAAAATAATCCATTTTGAATGTAGAAATGGAGAAAGAAAAAATTGAGATTTGCTGGTGAAATTGGGAAAGAGAATAAAGGAGGAAGAAGATGATTTCTTCTTGAGGGCAACATGGGTCAAAGAGAGAATAAGAGGAGGGTAAAAAAATTCCTTAATTCCTATAATACATAATTTGCATAAAAATGTTGAAAACAGGTGGAGTTCGTAATATGAAAAGTCAAGAGGGTTTTTACATATTAAAATATTGTAAAGAAATAAGCAGAAGTTAATTAGGAGGGTGGACACATTTTTCCTGAAACTTTATTCTGAATCTTTATTTTTTGATTAGTGCACACATATGTGTACATGTTTATGAATACAACAATACAATAGCTCCTTTCATTATACTTTTAAATTCCCTGCACTCTAGAGTAGTGTACTTCATTCCATTTACATTTTACGTCCTATTTTCGTTATGCATGCTAGAGCAGCAGTACCCTTAATCCATATGTTTTGACACTTTGCCAAAGAGGGCCCAAAAGTTTTTTCCCCCTATTCCAATGCCTTTAACCCTCCAGAGCCAACTTCTTAGTTTGTTTCTCAATTTGTGAAAGGTTTTTCAGATGCATGATAGTTTAACATATTTAGGATATATTTTCAGATCAGCTTCTTTTAATGAGAGTTTGTTTGTTTGTTTTCTTTTTTCCTTGTTATTCTTGTTTACTTACATCTGGGATGGATGGTATGAGGTGGTGGTGCGTTTGTTTGTTTGTTTGTTTTTTTTGAGAGGGGGGGAGGGGGGTGGGGTGCCACCAATTTGAAGAAAACCTATGAACAATACATTGGCAACCTGTTGAAGAGAAGTTTGAATTTTTGAATTTCAAAATTCAGATGAGCCTTGAGATTTTGAGATTGCTGAGTGCATGATAATGATTTTGAATCTCAAAAATGCAAATGGGCATTGTTGGAGTGGCACTGGACCATGCAGGTCAAGTAATTTATCTGATATGGTGGACTTGTTGAGTTCAAACAGAATTAAAATATATATTGTCATGGACCGACATGTTAGAAGATTAGGTTGGAAGGACTAATATACAACACGGTCGGGGTAAAAGTTGGATAACGGAATCATAACACTGGATATCAGGACAACCACTGATCATTTGTAGTGTCTGCAATTCCAATATTTTTGTATTTTATTTAGCGTCTCTCCTTAGACATTATTTGTAATGTCCACTCATGAATGAGGGACTAGATGTATGTACTATATATATAACTTGTTTTGTTAACACCGGATTAATGAAATGCGGGGGAATTACCTACCGTTTATGCTCAAAAAAAAAAAAAATACATTGGCAACCTGTGTTAATTTAAACGTGAATGCCTTCATAGTTTGTCATCTCCACAACAGAAGTCAGAGAAGAACGCAAATTATCCCCATTGAAACCCATTGATTGATATAGCTACTACTACTTCTAATTATTCATTAATATGTTTATATTTGTTTGAGAAAATTGCGGAATCAAAATCTAATAATCCGAGTGATAATATTACGGGTCACAACTAAATGGTAAAATATCTGGTCAAGTCCACACCTTGTTGCAATCCACTCCTGCATAAAACTTTTTTTATTTTGAGAAGTACCTCATATATTACAATTTTTTCAAGTAAAAAATAAAAAACTTGTTAAAATAAGAGTTGCAATTCTTCTAGCAAAAATGTGAAAGGTATTGCAATTCAGTTTCACTCACTTTTATCCTAAGAACACCTTGATGGTTGAATCAATTTCATTGAATTATTTAATTTTTTTGCCTCACTTTTCTTTTATGTTCAAGATTCACAAGTATGTGAGAACCATTCTTGATTTCAAATATTCAAGTACATAATGTTTAATTAGCAGAAGAAAAGTACACAGTATTTTTTATCATCAAGTTATAAGTTCTGTTATAGTGTTCTCAATTAAAAAATTATTTTATAGCTTAACAATTGATAAAAAGCTTTTGATGTGTTTACCGGAGAAACTTCTCTTATACTTTATTTTCTTAATAAACTGAAGGAATAAATGTAATAACTATTTTGGCATTCAGGATTGTTTCTGACTCTATACTTATTAAAGTCGAAATAATTTTCTTTTTTCATCCTAGAGAGACATTTCTTTTCTTTTTGGTAACAGGTAAACACAATATTGACTAGCGTATTGAATTAGCTAAAAAAGGGGAATAGAGTTTTAGATAAAAATCTTAACGTTCTCTAAGAAACATATTCAATAGTTGCCCCCAAAAAGAGTGATCTGGCTGTGCCACTGATCTAGAGAATATTCTTGTTTCTAATTTTGTCGCAGTTAGCAAATTTGTTGGGACGCTTTCAGTGGCTAACATGTCCGAGGAAGGTAATCTAATTCTTTTTGTATGTCGCAGGAAGCAGCATCAATTGTTATTTTGATACTTGTTTGAGACTATTGATTATCCAATTGTTGTGGATAAACTGCCTGCAGGACTTGTCTACTGGATGGCTCTACTGTGATTCTGGTCCAATGTTTATGGCTGAATACTATTCTTTAGCAGGACTTGTGCCTAAATGGGTGAGATTTGAAGTTCTAATAATTGGTCTCGTTTTGTTTCATCTATATATATATATATATATATATATATATATATATATATATATATATATATATATATATATCCGTCTTCACTGTCGGTATGCCTGCATGAAGATAGATTTATTATGATCTCTCCTTTCCATCTCCATTTCAAAATGAAGGGGAGGGCTTACCTAAAAAGTACAGACACGTCGTTGGGGATGTCGTATCCATATCAGACGCGTGTCCGATGCAGACATGCCAAAAATCATATCGGATATACCACATGGTGTGTGCAATAAAAATGAAGGAAAAAACTGTTGTGCTATTATCGGGTCCACACTTCGTGTAGGTCTTGTCGGAAAAAAAAAGTTAAATAATCTGGAAGAATTGAAAATAGATATTGCTAAATTAAGTTATATTTTAATGTTTTTTTTGTTGATTTGAATCTTATTTGGTTGCCGTATCTAAAGAAGTGGTTTTTTGTATTCATACTCTATGATGATTCATGTTCCCCTATCATCACTATGTTTTTCTTTAGTCACTGTCTATAGAAGGGGAGGAAGAGACTTAGATGCATGGTGGATGACGAGATTTGTACTTTTTAAAGGAATGAAGGGACCTATTCGATACATTGCTGCTATTTTCGTTTTATTATGTTATTAATAGAAGAATATATACTTATTTTTTTTCTTCTTGGTATTCTCATTTTTTTTCACAAATGTCGTCTTGCTTGTCCGAATTTATGTCGGTATTCGTAACTGGATCCGTGTTTCCTAGGGGCCTACTGTCCATTTTTCATTATTAAAGTTTTATGAAACTTAAAAGTTGTTTAAATAAAGTATGCAATGATATTCTTTTAATGCATGACTTAATAGTTCAGAAAGTAGAATTTTATACCACATGCAATGATATACCACATGGTGTGTGCAATAAAAATGAAGGAAAAAACTGTTGTGCTATTATCGGGTCCACACTTCGTGTAGGTCTTGTCGGAAAAAAAAAGTTAAATAATTTGGAAGAATTGAAAATAGATATTGCTAAATTAAGTTATATTTTAATGATTTTTTTTTTTGATTTGAATCTTATTTGGTTGCCGTATCTGAAGAAGTGGTTTTTTGTATTCATACTCTATGATGATTCATGTTCCCCTATCATCACTATGTTTTTCTTTAGTCACTGTCTATAGAAGGGGAGGAAGAGACTTAGATGCATGGTGGATGACGAGATTTGTACTTTGTAAAGGAATGAAGGGACCTATTCGATACATTGCTGCTATTTTCGTTTTATTATGTTATTAATAGAAGAATATATACTTATTTTTTTTTTCTTGGTATTCTCATTTTTTTTCACAAATGTCGTCTTGCTTGTCCGAATTTGTGTCGGTATTCGTAACTGGATCCGTGTTTCCTAGGGGCCTACTGTCCATTTTTCATTATTAAAGTTTTATGAAACTTAAAAGTTGTTTAAATAAAGTATGCAATGATATTCATTTAATGCATGACTTAATAGTTCAGAAGTAGAATTTTGGATTAGCTTGGGTGACGGTTCTTGTTCTTTGCTCAAAAGAAAACTGTTGATTCATTTTATGAGTTTTATCATATCTTGACAATAAGTCAACATTTTTCTTTCCATTTCTCATCTTAGCTATAGCTCAAGGAGCTCTCCATTATGTGTATAGAATGTCTTATTAGTTATTACCTTCACAGCCATTCTTATTGTGGGACACCCTTTATTATCAGAGCAGTGTGGTCCCTTTCTATCATATTGATCACCTTATCTCAGGTTTTCCACTCCTCTCCATAACCAACACAATTCCAATTCTCAGGCTCCTCTATTTTCTGGGTTGCCTCACCTTCATTTGTAGTTTTGTTGTTGATTTTGTCCGCAACTGTTTTATTTATTTTACCTTTTTTTTTTCATCAATCCAACTTGATTTAGACATCCATAGTATTCATTTCTACTTTTATCTTTTTTTGTCAGTGATCACTAATGCCACAGTAATATTGTGAGACTTATTTTTTCTTTTCAGAAAGCCATGCTTGGATCTCCTAGAACTGTAACAGAAACCTTTGCCACACATTTACTCAGCTGTTATCCTATTAGGAAGGTCCTTTGGTTTGAGTGAGTTCATTTATCAAGGTTATCATCTGAAGTTTTGGTAGTTTGGAAGGAAGTTATGAAACCTGAAGCTTGTTTATGCGGACAGCTTGCATTTGTTTGTTCTTTTCTTTCTTGCTGGGAATAAAGTTTTCATTGAAGTATCTGTCAATATTGAAAATAGCGATAAATGTATAATGTAAAATTTTGTGTCCGTTACATACATTGCATATAACACATATAGGTTGCACAGTTATATATATCTTATGTTTATCCTTATAAATCATTAAAAGTTCGCAATCATAATAAGCATATCAATAACCATAAGTCATGGTTGCGTTCGTAGTTGCAGGAGTCGTAGTTGATGGAGATCTCGAGAGATGAGAGATATCAGAGGAGTTTGCAATTGAAAGAGGTTGAGAGTCGAAGAGAGGCTGTGTGAGTTGTGATTGAAGTCTTTGTTATCGCCGTACTTACGATTGTCGCCATATAACTTGAGGAGATAGGAACTGAAAAATTGACAAAGAAGAGGGGCTAGAGGAATTGTTCTACAACTGCAAAATCAGTATTGGTTGTCGAAATCAAGCCGACTGTCCAAGTCTGCTTGGAGTGTCAAAGTGTATATGCTGCTTTTGAAAGGAGATAGAGGAAAATGAGTTTATATAACTCTGATTAAAATATAATAATAATAATGCTCTAAGAAATATTATGTAGCTATGTTATGTTATGACATAAGGTAAAATAACAGTATTATTTTAAGTTTAATATCAGGTTAAGCGAGTCAGGTATTAAATGAGCATGTTAAATGATGGCTAGTCCCTGTTAGGTTGTGCAATATAAATCTTGTTATTTCCAACTTTGGTACATGCTTATAATATGCCACAAGTAGGTTACTGTTTTCATTATTTCATTTTTATTGTTCTCGTTAACCTCAAACAGGTCTTGTCGCATGTTTATGGGGATTCTTTAATCATAATGAGTACTTACTCGGAGTTGAGAATGTTGCAAGAGTTTGGCTCTTGGCCTCTTTCCAGTGGCGCAAACGTAACGGTTTGCATTTCACTGGATAAGAGAGTGAACTGGTCTGCAACTTTGACTCCTAGCTAATTCTTGATCCTGTCATATTGGCCCATAAAACTTTGAACAAAAACCTTGTTTATTCTTTAAGATTAGTGAGTGTACAGGAGCGCAAGCAGGAACCTATGAAGTTTGAAGCACTGTTTATTATGAGCATTCAGAATGGACAAGACATTACTTGGTGCTAGAATATTAGAATGTTAACGAGTACTGCATAGTATGCAGTGATGAAAATTACTCATGAATCATGATATGAAGCAAAAATTTATGCTCGCATGCCTGAAAAACTAGCGACATTTACGAGATGAAAAGGGCTCGCTATCAAGCTTCCTCTTGAACATTGGTAGCACAACATATCACATTGCAGGTTATTCGGTTCCCATTTCATTTATTCCCTGGATACAAAATATCCATCATACTAACTTCGAGGTCATTTATGATAGAACCGTTGAATAGGAGGAAGAAACATAGAAGACCAGATTACCCTTAAACACTATTCTCTGTATATTTCTTTGAAATTTTCTTTTTCTTTGATATATATTTCTTAGATATATGCAGAGATCCAAGAAAACTACATGTCTACTCATGCTTATTGGCTTATTGCTATACAGTTTCCCTGGAAAGAAGTGCACATTATGCCTGTTCAGTGGCATGCTTTGGCTTTTGGTTTATTTGCATCAATTATTGCACCATTTGGAGGATTCTTTGCCAGCGGGTTTAAGAGAGCATTCAAATTTAAGGTGTTTCTTTTGGACTGAGTATATAATTTCTAAAATAGCAGAAAAGATATCTTGAGATTGATATGTTTCCCATCCGATTGTTTCAGGATTTTGGTGATAGCATTCCTGGGCATGGCGGAATTACTGATAGAATGGATTGCCAAGTAAGTCCTCTGAAATTTGATATGTCAATATCATGGTAAAAAATTGTTATTATAAGTTTGAATTTATGGTTGTAGCTTGTATGAGTATTGTTGCTAGACTTAATCTTATCTTCTTAACAAACTATTAGTGCTAACAGGATTGCTAACATTCTTTAACAACTCTCAGTTTCAATGCTAGTGCAGGCCTGGAATCAGTTGTAGTTCTGTCACTCCATTCATGGGGTGATTCTTAACATTTAAAATATCTACTAGCAGTCATACAATTAGCAAATAACTCTGGAAAGTAAATTTGAATTTTAAAAAAAAAATTATGGTTTATAGTTGCTTTCCTTTTCCATGCCAAGGCCACCTGCATTAATCAGTAACCAATAGTAGCCACTTTTCTTTTATTTTCGTTTCCCTTCCTTGCTTGTTTGCATGCTGACTGTGTCCTTGGGGTGTTTGTGGCACTTTCTGGGTCCCATGTATGTTTGGGACCAGAGGTCTCCAACTTCGATATCGACTTGCCATAAGATCAAACATTAAGCACACAAGACAACAATCACACACAAGAGGAAGACATCAAGATCTGTGCTTCAATCGGCCAAGCTGGACTTCATGGGCCTATTGTCAAGATCTACTATGATAAAGAGTCTACAAGGTTATTAGAGAGAATCTTGATGTAGAGTTTACAAGGTGATTAACGTTCATGGGCCCAACATCCAGATCTTACTTCTCCCTTGCTATAGCTCTCTTACATGTTCTCTTGCTCAAAAGGAACACAAAAGGTTTCTTGCACGCCCATGAGAGAATATTATGTAGTGCTACATAAAGAAGACCTAGAACTTCACACATCTATTGGTAGCCTGCATACATTAACTTAGTCCAATGGCCAATTCCAAACCTGAACACTACCAGCTAAAAGACATAGATTCAACAATCTCTACCTTGGTTCGAATCCGAAGCTCAAAATCTTTAGTTACGACGGCAATTTGGCCCATTAACCTATCTCAAAATCAGATGCACCTGGATAGAAGATGCAAACCCAAGAATCAAAAGGTAGATTGTTCTCATTTTGAGCACTGTGAGTTATTGAGGTGGCAATTCGGCTAAACAATTTTCTCATTATAGTTGCCATCCACAAAGCAACATGCACATAGATGCCAGTGTCTCTCTCGAAACAAGGTTGAATATTTGCGAAAGAAGACTCTTCTGAATGATTTGGGAGGCCCAGATTAGGTAGCTCATCATTTAAAAATGTTTGTCAGCTTCTTTCTCAGAGGAAGAAGCCAAACATGATCAACTTGAATTCGGGACAGCTGTTCGAAATCTTAGGGAAAGATATATAGTGTATAGTATAATACCTAAATGCATGTTTTTATCTCAATAATGAAATATCTGTATGACTGCAATCAAGCTGTTCACATGTTTTTTTTCCCCTTTCCTGTGTGGTTCTATTGCATTAAGTAAATGGTTCTTAAAAACACTTGTTTTCATTTTCTACCCTTGGAATATGCAAGTTCGTCTTTTATCTTAATAAAAGATTTTATATATTATGCCACCTATATTTGGTTCAGCACTGACCACTGTTCTCCTTTCACTTTGTCGCTAGATGGTCATGGCTGTGTTTGCATTCATTTATCACCAGTCTTTTATCATACCCGAGACTCTCTCAGTTGAGATGATTATAGAGCAGGTGTGTTTCCCTCCATGTGTATTTTTACCTCAGCATATGCGTTGGTCTTCACTTGAACTCGAATTATGATGTATGTTTCATACTCGTCATATTGGAATTGTGATGCAGATATTGACGAACCTTACTATTGAAGAGCAGCAAAGTCTATACGTGCAGCTAGGGAAGATTTTCCAAGAAAGGTTGTCGGCGCAGATATGAGGTCCTTCTGATCTGTAGCTCAATCTGAATCTATCCCCTTGCATGTACATGTTTTTTTGACATCCTATGGGATAATAATAGATATATTCAGGGTCGGGGGTGAAAATGAAGTGATATATATATATATATATATATATATATATATATATATATATATATATGCGTTCTTATGAGAGCTTCACAAAAGAACTTGAAAAATATTACAAGTTTGTCAATGTTCTTGGACAAGTTTGTTCTTGTTCTCACTTCTCATCATTTCATTTACCAAGGGCAGTCGGGGGTTAGCACAGTGAAGGGAGGTTTTTGGGATGAGGGGAGCGAGAGGGTGTTTGGGTTTGTGGGGTTTTGGGTTTTGGGAGTGTAGCATGAGGGGACGGTGGGGTGGGGGTCGAGGTGGGGGAAGGCGAGGGTGGTGGCAGCCCAGGTGAGAGGAAAGTTGATGAAGGCAGAAAGTTGATGAGTGCCCTTTGATAACTATTTTCGTGATGATTGTTTTTCCAATTATTGGGAGCTTTCATGCCGTAAATGTGTTTTTATTAAACAAAAAAGCGAAATGAACGACTTATTTTTTTTTTCCCCTCCTTTCTGAGTTGTTATTAACTTTTTGCTAGTCAAACTCATGTACAGATACATTTTGTGAGAGGTGATATTATTAGAGACAAGTCTCATTGGTGGAATGCTATTGACTTGATATTATATGTTCTTCCATCTACAGATACATTTTGTGAGAGGTGATATTATCAAACATAGGTTTGAAAAATAATATAATATATGGTGTGTTTGTTTGCATGGGAGTAGAATAAAAGCAGTGGAAGTAAAATTATTTCTACTACATTAAGTGTTGTTTGACCAAAAAAGAAATTGAAAGTTATTTCTTATATGCTGAGGTGGTGCCTACATGGCACTTTACTTCCAAAATTTTGTTCCACATTTTGCTTTAGAAGAGCTCTAGGAATTAGGAATTAGGGGGAACAATTCAAAAAAGTTAATTTTATATATATATATATATAACAAAAAAATTATATAAATTAATATTATTAAATCAATTAAATAATACTCACTTCACTTCTTAATATATATTTTTTTTCTTTCAAAATTTAGCAGATAAACAGAAGAACTCTCTTCTTTATCTTTCATTATGAAAGTTATTATTCTTAATTTCTTTACTAATTCCACTGTTTCCAGCCAAACACAGACATGGTACTGTGAAGTCTTGCTCAGTTGAATTTGTTCCTTTACCCTCCGCATTCCCTCTTCAGTTGGTTTCTCCTTCGCCGAAACTTCGCACTTTCTAATTCCACATCTCTCAATCTCATCAATACGTCAAAGACTTGGGCTCAAGTGGAGCCTGAAAGCAAAGTTGTCACTTTTTGGCCGTTTCCTGCAGCAATCACGCTCGTCTACTCTCTGTACCTCAAAATGGTTGGCTCCATTCTTCCACTAGTCTTTCTCTGATGGCAATTTCGGATTTTGCCATGTAATAATTTGGAAAGTTGTATTTTTATAGTCCTATTTACAGCTCAATTTCAACTGGGTATTTGCCCAAACTCGCAAAGTTTGCGTCTTTGAAGAGATAGTGCAGCCTTCTTTGACTTGGGTCTTCGTTGATGTCGGCTTATAATCATCCATTCAAGGCAAGTTGCAGCTCTGCTGCCATGGGCGATGGAATCTTTGTTAGTTGGATTGCATTCCACTTGTTTCTTCTCTTGTTCCCATGCTAAGTAGACTTCAAAACGATAGCTCTTTAAAGAATGCTCGTCTCTGACTCCAGTTCTCATTGCAACCTCACTAGCCCTCTGCCTCCTGTCCGTTAAAATGCCGATACGAGTTAGCTTCTTTCTGTTTGTTCTCTTTCTCTTCCCTTCAATCTGCATCTCTATTCAATCGAAGTCCAAAATCCAATTGAATGCTCTGTTATCCTTCAAAGCATCAATCTCTGCTGACCCTCTCGGAGCACTGGCGAATTGGACAAGCACCATGCATCACTGCAATTGGTCCGGCATCTCTTGTGATCCAGCGACAAACAATGTGATTTCAATTACCCTTTCTGAAATGGAGCTCAAGGGGACTATATCGCCGTCCCTCAGCAACATCACCACCCTGCAGACCCTTGATCTCGGTTTGAATTCGTTGTCTGGTCCAATACCTGCCCAGCTGTCCGAGTGCTCGGAGCTGGTTCAGCTGCTTCTCGATGATAACTTGCTCTCTGGTTCCATCCCTTGGGAGCTCGGGAAATTGGCGAATCTTGGAGTTGCTGACTTGACTGCTAATTTTTTGAATGGGAGTATTCCTGGGAGCATCTGCAACTGCGGCTCATTGTTTGCTTTAGGTCTGAGCACCAATAATCTCACGGGCTTAATTCCTAAATGCATAGGAAACTTGGCTGGCCTTGAGATCTTTGAAGCCTACCGCAACGCCTTGGTAGGTTCTCTTCCCCTTTCATTTGCTAATCTTACAGGTATGAAGACCCTGGACTTGAGCATGAACCAGTTGTCGGGAACTATACCCCCCGCTATGGGAAACTTCTCTCATCTGTCCATCCTTCAGCTCCATGTGAATGAATTCACTGGTCCTATCCCATCAGAACTTGGCAGGTGCACGAATCTAACCGTCTTGAACATCTATAGCAATAAGTTGAGCGGTAGCATTCCTTCTGAGCTCGGAAACCTAGTTAACTTGCAAACTTTACGACTCTATGATAATCATCTTTCATCCAAAATCCCCCCATCTCTCTCCCGCTGCCGGTCTCTACTTGCTCTGGGACTTTCTCAGAACGAGTTGACTGGACTGATACCATCAGAACTCGGGTCTTTGATTTCTCTCAAGTCGCTGACGCTTCATCAGAACAATCTGACTGGGGAAATTCCTTCCTCGTTGATGAACTTGACTGACCTTTCCTATTTGGCTTTGAGTTTCAATGCTCTTACCGGGCACATTCCTTCAAACTTGGGGTCTCTTTCCAAATTGGAGTCCTTGCTCATTCACAACAATTCCTTAGGGGGTTCAATCCCCTCGAGCATTGCCAACTGCTCCCATCTTTCCCAGTTAAGCGCGACTTCCAACCAATTTACTGGTAGGATTCCATCGGGTTTGGGCATGTCGAACTTGACATTTCTCTCCCTTGGGGATAATCAACTGTCTGGCCGTATTCCTGAGGATCTCTACAATTGCAGCCGGCTCTCTACGCTGGATTTGTCTAACAACAATCTCACAGGAAGTCTGAGTCCAGCTATTGGCAAACTTGTGAAGTTGAGCAAACTCATACTATCATTCAACTCTTTATCTGGGACCATACCACCAGAGATTGGCAACCTTAGCTCTCTGCTGCTCATGGCACTTAGTACAAACAAATTACAAGGCAAAATCCCTACAGAGATATCAAAATTATTGCCGCTCCAGGGGCTGTATCTCGGGGATAATTTGCTGGAAGGCTTGATCCCCGAGCAAGTTTTCCGACTTAAGCAGCTCAATCGACTTCAGTTGCAACTCAATAGGTTTGTTGGTGCCATTCCTGATGCTATCTCTATGCTTCCAACACTTTCCTACTTAGACCTTCATGGCAACATGCTCACTGGTTCGATACCACAAGCCATGGGAAATCTGGATAATCTCCTGGCTTTGGATGTATCTGGCAACCGTCTAACTGGTCCTATTCCGGGGTCGATGATAGGGGGCTTGAAGAATCTTCAGTTGCAACTTAATCTATCCAACAATATGTTGACGGGTTCTATTCCAAAAGAGCTTGGTGTATTGCAAACAGTTCAAGCTATCGATCTATCCAACAACAATCTATCGGGTAGCATTCCTTCAACTATCAAAGGGTGCAGAAACCTCTTCTCCCTTGATCTTTCACGAAATAGACTTTCTAATCAGCTACCTGCCGATATTTTTCGTTGGTTAGACCTCCTCACTGATTTAAATCTGTCAAGAAATGAGTTCAGCGGGGAGATTCCTCAGAGTTTGGCTAGTCTTACACACCTGAAGAGACTTGATCTCTCCTTTAACCAGTTTGAAGGCTCCATTCCAGTGGGAGGTGTTTTTAGAATCCTGGACAGGTCAAGTTTGGAAGGAAACTCTGCACTCTGTGGCTCAAAATTCTTCCCTCCTTGCAACAATGGAGGTGGTCGGCTCTCTACCAAGGCAACAACATTTGTGATTACTGTCACACTTGCATCTTTTGGTCTTCTCTTGATGCTAGTGTTTGTGATAGTTATCCTATCTCAGAGTTGTTGTAAGAAGGAGAACCGAGAAGGTACAAGGATTCCGATGTCAGAGCCACCAATTGTCCCAAGCCTGAAGAAGTTCTCTCGAGGTGAGTTGGAAGTTGCTACCGATTTCTTTAGTGAGGACAACATGGTTGGTGGCAGTAATTTGAGCACCGTCTATAAAGGAAGGCTCAGAGGCAGTGGGCAGCTGGTGGCTGTGAAAGAACTGAACTTGGCTCAGTTTCCAGTCGAGTCAAACAAATCTTTCCTTAGGGAACTTGAGATTCTGGTCCAGTTGAAGCACAAGAACCTGGTTAAAGTGGTGGGCTATGCTTCGGAGGCACAGAAGCTCAAAGCTCTGGTTCTTGAATTCATGGAGAATGGCAGCTTGGAAAGAATTATACACTACACTGGAGGGAATCAATCAAGGTGGACAATATATGAAAGACTTCGGGTCTGTGTGTCTGTTGCTACTGCGCTTGTTTACTTGCACTCAGGTTATGATTTCCCGATTGTTCACTGTGATCTTAAGCCATCCAACATTCTGTTTGATCAAGACTGGGATGCTCATGTGAGCGATTTTGGGACTTCCCTCATGCTGCGCATTCAGTCACCAGATGGGAGCAACCAATTATCCATTTCATCGGCTTTCCAAGGCACCATTGGCTACATGGCTCCAGGTAAATCTTTAGTTGTCAATTTATCTCCTGAATACTCTTGCTTTAATATTGCTAATCATACTTTAATGAGGCTATACGTGTATCTGAAATGTACGTACAGATCCCTGCTTGTTCATATAATCGATTTCATGTAGCACACTATAAAGACTTCAATTATTTCAGTTGTACAAACTATAATGCACATACCTTGAGAATCATACATCAGAATACAACAGATGATGATTAACTTTGAGCTAGTAACATATTATTGGTACGCTTAATATTGAAAACGCTGAGATGGAAGAGTCGAAATATGCTATTTGATATGATTAAAAAAAAAAAAAAAAAAAAAATGAGCCCATCAGTTGAAAGTTTGAGAAGCTTTCCATTGAGGATAGTGGAACCAAGCAAGATGGTTCAACATGTGACAAGGAGAGCTAAGCCCATTGTGGAGTACTCAAGGTCTGTAGTTAATGAACAAGGTTTTAAGTATGATAGTTCCCCTTAATCAAGGTTTTAAGTATTGTCCGATTTCAATTTCTTTTTTTTTTTTTGGTAGATATGAAAGTTATAAATTTTCAAATAATCTCGATTTTAGTTGATCATTTTCATTAAAAAAGGTACACAATAAAATGCTACCATGTGCATAATACAAGACCTTCAGATCCTCTTGTCTAGCTATACGTATTTTTAAATCAATCCAAAATCACATATTTCATGGACTTACAAATTCGAGACTCTCTTCGTAGAACTAGAATCAAACAGACAACTGATAGCACAACAATTTTCCTAGTCCCTGTCCCACAATGAGATACATTTGAAGTTATTTGCTCTTATACTTTATGAAAAAGTTGCTGAATTGTGTGTTTACGCTGCTGAAGAGTTTGCGTACATGAGGAGGGTGACCACGAAGGTGGACGTCTTCAGCTTTGGAATAGTTATGATGGAGTTCTTCACCAGGAGAAGGCCAACTGGGAGTTCTATGGAAGTGGACGGTGTGCCCCTCACATTGCAACAGCTTGTGGAGAAATCCTTGGAGGATGGCGTAGATGGTGTTCTGAGCATTGCAGATCGGGAGATGGATCTTCCGAGTGAAGTAGAGACAGGAAAGGTTGCGGGAGTTTTAGAGCTGGCCTTGGCATGCACACGGTTCAATGCTGAGGAACGTCCAGACATGAACGAGGTTCTATCTAACTTGGTGAGGCTCAGCATCGTGTAGATACTCAAAGCAGCTGTAACAAAACTAAGCCCGATAAACTGGAGACTGTATCAAATGATCGAAGTTGGAGCGTATCTTGTTATCTCAAATGTGTGATGATATCATTTGTACTGTGTATCAATCTGTTGCATTCATTGAAATCCTTTCATGAAGAAATCCTTGTTGGAAACTTGACTTGCTTGCAACTTGAACTCGCAGGTATTTATCTTTTAGAACTAAAGCCATGATATAGATGGGAATTTGAGACCTTTTATAACCTATTTTTATTCTTATTACCGAGTCTCAATTAGAATGAATGAGATTAACTAAATCCATAAAATGTACATACATTTTCGTAGTAATAATATTTATTGATGAAAGTATGACCGTCTAACAAAAATAAAATGAAATGAAAGTAGGAACACTGCCTTTTTTTCTCTAAAAAAACTACACTGGAAAATAGGGAGGTTCCAAAATACTAACAATCTAAGGGACTAAATTAGAAATGTAATAAAAACCACTAAATTTCATGAGAGCAAATTCAAAATTGGCAGAGGTTGATCTGGAAAAAAAAAAAAAAAAAAAGACGCGCTGTTTAGGGGAGTTTCTAAAGGAGCGCACCACTTTTCCTAATGAGCCCACTGTCCGGTGGGCTAACGAGGAACACCCACTGTTCAGGAGAAATTCAAAATGAGCACACCACACCCTAAGGTCAAGTGATGTGCTCATGGGAAAGTGGTGCTCACTAAGTCAAGTGGTCTGCTCATTTAGATTTCCCGCTGTTTAAGTAACCATCTCTAAACCACCATAAAAATATCAATCTGAGCTCAGAGAGGCGAGAGAGAGAGAGAGAGAGAGAGAATTGAAGACGACGACGAAGACGAGTAGAGCTCCGGCCATGGCGAATACCGATCCCGACAAGCTCATGCTCAAGGCCGACAAATTGTGAGCTCTCCTTTTTCGCGCTTCTCGATTTCTTATCCAATCGCTAAATTACTCTCCTTTGTTTGTTGGATCCTGATCGATAACTTTTGTCCTTATCTGAGCAAAGAATTAATTTTGATTCCTTTTACTTTTAATTTTCTGTTAGTTTGTAGATCTCAGTATGGATCTAATTTCTTGCTTGATTTGGAAATGGGCATCAAACCCTAAAATTTGTGGAGAGCTCAGTTAAAAGTTTGACCTATTTTATTTAGTGAAAGTTATGAAGTTTGAAGTCAAACTCTAAGGTCAGCAAAGGCACTTGTAAAACCCTAGTCATGCTTTAGTTTGAAGGTTTGATCTTTGTCTGTCGGTTTGAGTTTACTATGTGTGAATTTTGAATGTGAAAGAGTCTGGGCCTGTTTTTTGAGTGAATTATGTAGCATTTGCTGCTCAAGCTCGATTCATGATTGTTTGTAATGTAGATAATATGTTGAATTCCTTATATCACCCTAGATCTTTATGGTTAGGTCTTAAAACATTTTCTTTGCTAACTAAAAGATATGGTCAAGAACTACTGGATATGGTAGCCGGAGAATGACTGACTTGTCATTTTGTTCTATATTTCTTGATCTTCCCTTTAATGGATTGATTGCTTTATCGAAAAAGAAAATTTGCCCCCATTTGCCAGTTGATGCCTTCTGTAATGTAAGTGGGCATTGGGTAGTATGTTCTGATTGTCCCATCATATCTCCAGACGTGGATAGAGCAGAGGAATGGTTTGTGTTGTGTGAACAAAGAATTGATTTGGTGGTACTATAGATATGAGGATTTGGATGACTATCGAATCATGGGTTGGCTTGGAAATAATTGCATTCATTTCTGCAAGGCATGTTTCTGTGAATGTTGATATCTGATGTCCATATATTTGCCATACCTTTTGTATGATCAATGAATCATAACCTGCCTTGATAATAGTTGAATTTCATTTTCTGCTAGGCATAGTGAGTCTTGAAATATGATGTCCATATATCTGCAACTCTGCTAGCTCAGCTTTGGCAATTAATGTTTGTTGTTACCATAGGAAGCAAGTTTATTACATTTATGCTTTTGCCTATGCAGATTCATCTATTGTTCTAAGTTTTTTGAACCTGATGTCACGTATTGCATATCCCTGGAACCATTAACCCAGTGGGAGTGTGCATTTTTTGTTAGAGGAGATTAAGAAATTGATGGCATTTCAGAAAATGAGAATTTACATCTGAGTGTGGTTTTCCCCTTGAATTTGAAACCTTAGCATATTCTAAATAAGAGAACAAGGATTTAATTGGTTCAACAACATTAGTGGTCTAATAGGATTTAAGAGGCCAAACAAATTGTTTGCTTAAAAAAGTAGTGGTTAATAATTTTTCCTCTCTAAATATTTTAAATTTGTAATATGATAAGTTATGTTTAAAAAGTTTCTTTCTGAGGTAACAAACACAGTCCAGATTGTGAGGTACCATAGTGACTACAAGTGTAATTGCATTACCATGTTAAAGCCTCTGAGGGGTTCAAATCCTGCTTGCGCCAGGCTATTGCTTATTCTCCATAAACTAAAAGAGGAAAAAAAAAAGATCAGAGTTCTCTAATATTGTTCTTGTCAATATATCTAAGGTAGTATATTCGATGAACCAACTAGTTTCAAGCATGGGTCAATAACCAGAGATATAAAGTGGGAACCATCTTAGCTATTCATATAAAGTTAATTACTTCCGGTGAATATTTTTGCAGGATATCTGCTTCCGTAGAAATTACTTGCAAGCACACTTTACATAAGACAAGATAAAATCTTGCTTGACCTTAGGATGTTTTTGACATGTATATGGCCGAGATTCATGTACCAAATAATTAAGAGCAAGAGGTTGATAGTCCAAGGTGCTTAGGACGAGTTGGAGATGAGACCCTGGATTCAGGTGTTAAGGAATGATATGATGGCTGCTGATTTAACCTACTGATTCTCCACATTATAACTTTTAAGATTTGCATTTGTGCACCATAAATTACAAAAATAGTATGAATGCTTTAATGCAAGAGATTGTTTTCGTTTTTTTTTTATATATAGGAATATTTTGTTTTAATTCCGTTCAAATATGGTAGAGGTATATTCAGTGTTAATTCTCTGCCATATTTATTGGTATTTATTGTTCTGATTGAGAAAGCTTTCTAAATAGAAATGTGGAACCTTTGTTCAGATAATTCATCACAGATTTTATTACACATTGAAACAATATGGTGTTGATTAGTTTTGTTTCAACCTAGTGGAGATCTTTTTTGAGATCGTTCTATTGAATGTGACTTGGATATGACTATCATACAATTGAAGGAAAAATAGAACAGAAGTAGGGTGTAACATTAAGTTTTTTTCTGTTGTGAAATAGAATACGTAAGTTCTTATCTCGCAATAATAAGCTGATTCTTTTTCCATGTACTCTTTTTACTTTGAAATATATCAGAACAAAACTCAGTTTTACTAGATGGAATGCTGATTGGAAGGCTGCTACTGTCTTGTATGAGCAAGCTGGTTAGTATTTGTGTTTTATATTTTAAATTTCCATTAAACAACACTGTTAGTTTAACAATTCTTTATAATACTTTGTTTCTGCTGAAGCTATTAATTATCGGATTTTAAGGGACAATGAAAAAGCAAAAACAGCATTTGAGAAGGCTTCAAAAGGACAAGAGATGATCCAATCGTATCCTCTTGTAGTTTGAATTGTTTACATGATTATAAATGTATCTTCCACATTTAATTGAAAAGAATTTCGCCACTTCATCCTTGACGAACTTAATAGTCCCTGGGATGCTGCCAAACACATGGAATCCGCTGCTGCGCTAGCAAAAGAACTTGGACATTGGAATGAAGTTTCTGACCATTATAGAAGAGCAGCTGAACTCTACAATGAGTGTGGAAGATCACAACCTGCTTCAGATGCTCTGGCAAAGGGTGCACGGTATAATTTTTTAAAATTTTCAATAAAATTTAATAATAGTTTTTAATTTATTTGAAGGACTTAATTGCTGTTTTATGTGTTACAGTGCTCTAGAAGATGTTGAACCTGAAGAAGCTGTTCGGTTGTATACTGACTCCTGTACAATCCTAGAAGAAGATGGGAAGGAACAAATGGCTTTTGATCTTTATCGTGCTACCACAAGTATATATATTAAGTTAGAAAGGTAAGTCAATCCTTTTTTTGTAGTATTTAATCACAAGAAAATTAAGCCACTCTTGGTGCTAAGTTTATTTGCACTCGACGTGCTAAATACAAATTCATATAGAGAAATCATTTTTTGTTTGCTGCATATTTGAATATCTAACTGGTTTACAACAATGTCTGAAAGTTACAAATCTATTGCTTTGGGTTTTACAAATCTTTTTGAGTATCTACCTTTTCTAAAGAGACATGAAAATAACTTCTCTACTGACTGCTGTAACTAATTCTTTTTTATTTCATTTCTAATCGCTGCCGAGAGCTCAGTAATGTGTCACGTGTCCACAAACTACTCTTTGTACTATTAACTGAAACAACTGTTTTAGAAGCTTTTTGTACATATAATGGAACACCTGTTGCTGCTTATTGATCTGTTAAGAGAACAATGGATATCTTTTCCTAACGATGATGTTCATTCCTTGCTGGAATGTCAGCTGAAGTTTGACCTTCCACCAAAAATTGTACTATATGAATATTCTAGATATCCAGATATTGTTCCAATATTCCTTATTAAGACTATTCTGCTGAGTGTATAAACAAACACTCGGGATTACATTTGACATGTTATAATGCATTTGCTCAAATACACACAGAAGCATGTGCAGTTAAACATGCAAATTTGGACTAAGGACAGCCATGGACTTCTAACTTGAAGATCTGCACTGGTAGTTATGACTTCTTACATAAGTGTGCAAATTAGTATCATGTGCGTAGAGATTTCTTCTAAGAATGATTTGAATATAGAAGGAAAAGCCTAGGAAGAAAGTTGATTGAATTAAAGGCCTTGTCACATTCAGTTCCGTCCTGTTTGAGTTAATATATGTTTTAAAGATATGTATACTTGATACAGTCTATAAAATTATTGTTAAACACACCATGTGTTTCTTTTCAGATATGTGGATGCTGCTACATTTATGTTGAGGTTGGGCCTAGCTGCTGACAAATGCAATGCTGTGAACAGCCAATGCAAGGTGCTGTCTTTATCTTGTAACCATTATTGCTATGGATTTCTATATTGTTTATGCAGTCGCAGACAGTTATATTTTCGTTTTACCAATATCTAATTAAATAAATTGTTTCTTTCTTGCAACAATTTGTAAAGTTTACCATCCATCAATTTCTGATGTAGGAATCAATTTTCTAGCAAGCTATTGCTCTAAGTAGGCAGGAGATCTAGCAGTTACTAAGTGGATAACTTAAAAAATAAAACGTAAAGAACAGAAAGAATAAAATTGAATCATCATTACACATGCAGTCACATAAGCAAATGAATCATAATTGTAATATCACATGGTTGATGGTAATATGTCTGTAAAATTAAAATACCTATATATCAACTTGTACTAAGTTTGATGACAATAAGACATCTCATTCTATTCCATTATTGTTGTTTTCCTTTGTTCATCCCAATGTTTCAATGAAGAAATTTCTTTAGAAGCTTCAACTGGCCAAGGCACAAGCCTAGGCAGCCTTGGTGTTTGTCTGGCAGCCCTGGTTCACCCAAGCGTAGGGCCCTTTGGCAGCTACTTTTATTTAAAATAGTTACTTTGAAAAACTTATATGACAAACGTGCTTTGATTTTTTTTTATTTTTTTTAATGAAATTTACTTACTAAATATTTTTATAGGCTACAGCCTACAGGACTTGCAAAACAATTCAGCATGTTATGCAAGCTTAACTTACAATATGGGGCAGATAGCTACTGTAAGCTAAACAACAAATTACCTAATAAATGTGTATCATCTATATGAAGCCAAGTCGTGTTTGACAGAGTGTCATATATGGACAGTCATGCTGTGCTATTGCTGTCTCACACTTGTTTTATTCTAGAATTTGCTGGTCAGTGTATCGTGTTGCATCTGTGTCTTTGTGTGTAGTTCTTGATTCCTATCCTATAAATTAGCCGATATGATATTCTCCACACTACCAGGCTATCCTAGGGTCATCTTTTTCATTTAATATCTGCATCTCCCACAGATGACCTGGAGTAGCTGTTCGTAGAATATGTTAGTACTTTTGTATTACTTGCTTATGGGTTATTACTTTTGTGTATCTAATGCTTCTGTTATTCAACATTTAGTTCTCATAGTCTCAATACTAAATCCTACTCCTGTTGCTTTTGCAGGCTTATCTCAGTGCAATCATAATTTACCTTTATGCACATGATTTCAAGCAAGCTCAGAAGTGCTACAATGATTGTTCGCAGTGAGTTACATATTTAATGAAGTTCATATTACATCATGTGGTATAGAAATTAAGTTTGTTTTGTTAATATCTTAGTTATTCATAGTTTTGCTTGTCTAAAATGAGAGACTTGACAATGTGAGCTTAATGCTATTATAGTCTACATATCTTATTCCATAACCCTCTTGGTTCCTGTATCATTTTCCACATAGATCATCTGACTTACTCAGCCTATCAAAATTGCTGTTTTCTTACAGGATTGCAGGATTTCTCAACAGCGATCAGAGTCGTTGTGTAAGCAAACTGCTGTCTGCTTACGAGGAAGGTGACATTGAAGAAATCAAGCGCGTTGCTCAGTCAAGCACCATTTCTCATCTTGACCATACGGTAGTTATGCTTAACCAATTCTCAGTAGTTCACTATTTTTCTGTATGCTCAATTGGAGTACAGCATGTGTTTTAACATATTGAGTGCATTATCTTGAATCTCTGCTTGTAGACATTAACATAGAGCATATATCCATTATTTCTAACCTCAATGTGACTAAAAGTTGGTCTTCTTAAAAGCTTGCTGTTAAGTTTTTCATCAGCTGATTTACTTGCATTATTAGATTTTCCTTTTACCTGGGAGGATAAATGCCTTGCTAGCTGTGTTCCTGCTTTGCTGTTGGTCTCTAATTTATTGTGCCTTGGAATTATATTACATGACTGCAGATCATTAGGCTGGCAAGGAAACTACCAACAGGGGATTTGAAAGATCTCAAGGTAGAAGGAAACGATGAAGAAGAAGACGCTTTAGATGAGAACGATCTCACTTAAATATATTCAATCAACTCCCAGGTACTGCGAAGATTAGAAATCGAGTGTTGCATCTTTTCATAGTGGATTTGTTTGAGGTCCTGATTTGAGTTATATGTAAAAAAAAGGGGGGGGCGGCGGGGGGTTGTCCAGCCATGTCATTATCTTCTGATATGTTCAGACATAAATTGCACACATGTTACGAGATACTCTCTTCATGTGTTTCAATATAATCATGCATTTGTATATAGTGGAATTCATTGCAAAGGTATTCTTGGAAAATTTTTGCAAGTGTTGAATTTTATGATTTATTCTGACAGTCCTGAATCCAGGAACACTTTTGACAATTTATTCTAGAAGAGAAGAAAGGGAATACTAACTGCTATTATTATATTTTTGCCAATCCTGTAGAGATTTCATAACAGGTGTAATTGCCTTTTGAGCCTTTGTTATTTAGAGTCCAAACTCTTCGTTTCCTAAGCTGAGTATCTAGAAAGAGTGGAATTGAGACGAACTGAGAAGAGATATAGAAGATAGGAAGATTTATAGAGACTGTCTGGTTAATGTATTTTGAGAAGCTCAACTAGGAAAAAATGCTGTTAGGTGTTCCCTTTTTTGTGCAGGTCCTCAATCGCATGTAGTTGGCACATCAAGAATCAAAACCTTTCCTGTATAGTTAGAGATTTTTGAAACTTTCCAGGGGCTTAGCATTCGTAAGTTTGTTATCAGTGTCGAAGCCAACAAACTCTAGTTCAGCTGACCTGTAGGTTCTTTGAGGAAGTCATCTATGAAGATAGAGAATACATAACTGATGAAAGTTTTGATGCCCAGCGTTGAAAGTTCTGATCCGTGTTTGATTCTAGTATGTAAACATTTGCATTCACAGTGAAATTCTGGAGAATTGCGACCATAACTATGCTGCTGACTTTGAACGGAACTTAATCTACTTGGTTCTCTATTAGATAGTTGATTTGTACATTCAGCATACTGATATGTACATTCGGCACGAACGATACTATCCTCAGACGCGCATATATAGTCAGTTACATCAACACGAGATCAGCAAGCGATAGAGGCCACACATGTTCTCAGCACGTACTAGTTCAGAGTCATGTACTCAGCAAGTAACAGACATAATTACTCAGCACAAACACTTTATTCAAACACAGTTACTAGCAGACCATTTGATTTCCAAACAGACAACACCGGCTCCATCAGCATCAAAGGACTTTAATCTCTACGGCTCCATCAGCATCAAATGACTTTAATCTCTAGGAGGGGAGGGGGGGAAGTAGAGGGAAAGGAAAGCCGGGGAAAGGCGGCATCGGAGGGAGAAGTACCCGGGGAAATGGAGGCAGGGCAGGCACCGGAAAAGGAGGCGTAAACGGAATCCAAGGAAAAGGTGGCAGAGCTGCATTGTTGCTGCTCATCTCAGTTCCCCCATTCTTTGCCTCCTTCAGCTCTCTGCCTTCACCAAGCAGGCAAAGGTGGCTCACAGTCACCAGGAAGAGGATGAACCCAAGGGAAGAGAGAGGCTTTGCCATGACTTGTGTTTGTTATACACTCTCTTCTGTGAGTTGGAAGGGAGAGTGATAGATAGTATTTATAGATGCATAGGGTTAATGCGGAAGGAAGTCAAGCAGGTGCATGCTTGACAAACCCTATGTGTTGGAACTGCCGCACATAATCTTTTATTTAACCTAGGCTAAATGCATTCATTTGCTGGCCTTGGGACGCAAAAAAAAAACATACCATTAATAAGGCAAAGCTCTTGGCAACTACTGACTCCATGAATTCTATCTATTGGTCAGTGAAGTGCAAGTGGCTTATTCAACACTGACCGAGTTGTAGATATCATCTTATTCATTACATACAATCTTGGACCCAAAGATTTTAGTTCTAGAGTTGTCTAGCTATACATCATTTTGAAGGGTCTATCAATACGATATAGATAGAAGTCCGATATTGGCTTATAGCCCCGATATTTCGTCTGATATCCTGCTATCCAATATCTGCTATCCAATATGAAAATTATCCATCCGATATAATCCTGACATCTGATATTTAAAACCTTGGCAAGCACCTTTCTATTAATTCATCTATGAAAATTTCAAGCATATGTTCTCTTTAATATATATACATCACACGATAAACTACTGATAAAGTAGGCTAGAAACTCGGACGATATAGGAATCCCAACAGAAAATTTTACTCAGCAAGAACGAAAACTACATCCAGGCATAAGCTCAGAAATTCTTTGTTACTGATCCGATCCGAAATTTCAAATAAGAAATACTAGAAGTAATTACACATTCTGCTTTTTAGAGACACTCAATACAATCTCGATGGATTTACAGTAGTTGTATGCCTAAGGTGAGACTAGTAAGTCGTAAAAATTGACACTCACAGGTATAAAGAAATTGTAACATATCATGAATCCCTGCAATGAAGCTGAGTGAAGATTCTCACATTTCCTCTTGATAGAACATTTTACTCCCACCAAGATAAACAACAGTCAATTGCAGCAGTCCTTTTTCGCCTTGATCTGTAAGTGCCTGGAGAAATGAAATTCGTTGAGGTCAGCAACTCAGGCAGCTAAATCATACGACCACTCGAATATAAAAAAATTAACATTTCCCCGTATGCTACCATTCATTTTCCAAGATATTCTTTAGATAGCCAAACAACAAAACAGTGATGACGTATATAAGGCCTAACTAGTTAAGATTTTCTTTCCCCTACACATGGTGGAGTACCCTTTCCCTGTCCTAAATCTTCTTTTCCAACTCGGTTCTCTGCCATTTCTAAACTCATATTAAAATCTCATAACCAACGACTTCATCTCCGATCCAAATCAACTTACCGCATAATCATATTACTAAAAACATAACGGTACAAAAAGGATTAATAATGTTGTGATGTTTCTACCAGTATGTCAAACAAGATAGCACTTACATACATGTATGATTGCATTTCAAGTAGGAGAAGACAGCTTAAAGATGTGTGCATTTTCAGGTCATTTTTATAATGATTTCCTATCATCCAAGCTCATACATAAACACCATAAGAAAGGGCTAGGATCAATAACAGAATAAGAATTTATGTAGAAGTTGTAGATGATCCCAATTTGAAGATACAGGTCCAACTTGCATTGGTTATTTGGGCTCGACATACATTGCACCCTCATTAAAGTGTACTTTCTGATTGATGCCTAGCAGTGACTGCTTAAAAACAGGGAAATTATATTTACTGCTTAAATAAATTTACAAGGTACATACGTGGCAAGGTTAGACTATCCAGAGACCCTCGATAGTGCACAAAAAGTTGAACCAGAGATATTATCTGAACAAGGTACAAGAGATTGGACAAAGTCAAGATACACACTGTCTGCCTAAGGTAAAAAAAAGAATACCTGCATTATGAGATCAATGATGAACATCAGCAATATCTGGCGGTACTTTCTCTGTGAAAACATAATAAAATTCAGAGCTCCTTCACAACCAAGTTTACAGAACAAAAGTAGAACATACAAATTATTTAATTTAGAAAAAGGTCAACTGCAGCTTTATCAGATGGTTAAATGTCAATAATGACCAACAGATTGAAAGCTATCAACATGACATGAAATATTTTAGAGGAACAAGGAAATTTGATCTACATATGCATCTATTTCTTTCCATTACAGTGGAGGAAACACAAAGTTAAACTATGAAAAAATGAGCGTCACATTCAATTCCAATTTTTTGAAAGCTATCATGCAAGGGAAAAAGATTCAAATCATTATTTCTCAACACTTTAAGCCTACATCCGCAAGACCAACGCCAACATCTGCTTAACACATAAGTGGAGTTTTTTTTTTTTTTTAAGAGAAAAGCCCGACTATTTATCATATTAAACACAAAAAACATAGGAGGATTGCTCTAGATAAACTATGCAAAGAAGATTCTTCCAGATAAACCATGACTCCTCGCACGCCAACCCCATTAAGTTTTTTGACCCTAGAAGAATTGGTCCTTTGGAAGCCTCAAACGTATCTTGTTTTACATTTTATATACAATTATCTTTTAAAGTTAGAATGAATTGCTAGCATAAGCATTGTTTTGTAAGATTAGTTAATAAGAAATAAGGAAAATTCACAAAGAATTTAGAGCCTCCAAAATTGTAACATAGACTTGACACATACACAGACATAATGTATATTGAAGGAACAGGACATGACATGGAAAGGAAACGGATAAAGGTATCATTTTCAATTAACTTTCAGATTTGATGGGATAACAAAAACTAAAATTTGCTAACGTTAACATTTGCTGAAATTTCTAGTTTAGTCTGTTAACTATTAAAACTGCCATATCTCTATATGACTTCATATAGGCAATAGGTCATGTCTTTTCATTTCCTTCGTTGGAACTATTATCTGAAAAAGTGTTCTAACAGCTAGCTATCATACATAGGGAATAGGTAAGATTTTCCAAAAAAGGCTATGATTATAAGAAAAAGACTAACATTACTAGCATAAATACAATGCACAACAAGCAATACGAAGGAAATTGTTGATGTGGAGATCTTCTATAGTTTGTAAAAGAAGAGAGGACCCCCCATTTACAACAAGTCAACACCTTAGAATAAGGGGTCTAGCTAAAATTTCTCTTAGTTTAGGATTTCATGAGTAAAATAGTGATCGGTAACTACAACAAGAGCAGTATTGCAAATGCATTTACAAGGGTTTTAAGATATAAACGGGCATACATTCTCTACAACAAACTAGAACAAAATGCTTGAAAAATAAGAACATCAATGCTGTGAGATTGGGTCAATTACCATTTGGTACACCTATAGAAAGTATTCGATCAATGTTATCAATTCGCCTTTGTATTGACTTCAGGGTCAAGTTTAATGATGAAACTCTCCTACGAATAGATGAGATCTTCATCGCATGCTGCATTATGAAGGGCAAGGGTGCTTCTTCTAGTAACTTGTCAAGCTCTGTAAAAAAATAAGACACTCTCAAGAACAAGGACATGTATCATGTGCAATGTGCTAATAGAATCCAATTCAAAGAATACAATTACATGCAAGAACCAATCATCATGCAGTCACAAAATATAGATCACTCGGTTACCTCTAAGTAGTCAGAGATCTAGAAGTCAGTTATCTACCTAGAAATTCCCGGAGAAGAACAGCATCCCAAATTCTGGGAATTTCTAGATGGGCACAGGATTTTTCCTAGTGAGCCCACTTTTCCTAGTGCGCACATCTTATAATTTCAAAAACCCAGTTTTTTCCTAGTGAGCACACCTAAATACCCAGATTGCCCTCACATCTCCCCCTATTTCTCTCCCAAACCGTTCCCAAATCCAAACCCCTCTCTCCCAAACCGTTCCCAAACCCAAATCTATCCCTCGTCACTTCCCCTCTCTCTCGCCGATGCTCGCAGTCTCACCGCAGCTCGCAGTCTCGCCGCAGCTCGCAGTCTCGCCGACGCTCGCGCGGATGCTGCCACCTCGCCGACGCTCGCGCCCTCCCCCTGACGCGCTCTCTCCACAGAACGCAAGCTCGACTCCAGGAGTGCAGGAGCATTAAGGAGCAAGGTATTTAGTATGATTTTAGACTGAGATTGATTTGTTGTTGTTGGTGTTTTTTTTTTTTTTTGGTTGTTGTTGGTGTTTTTTAGTATGGTATTCAGTATTAAGTTGTTGTTGGTGTTGTTGTTGGTGTTTTTTAGACTGAGATTAAGGAGTTGGGTATTGGTGGTGTTGTTGGTGTTTTTTAGACTGAGATTAAGGAGTTGGGTATTTAGTATGCAGGAGTTGTTGTTGTTGGTGTTTTTTTTTTTTTAAAGACTGAGACTGAGTAGGGCATCAATTTCATATAAGAATAAAAATTGAATATACACATACAATTATTTATATATGTAGTATATCAATGATATATTGAGAACTTTAGAGATATTATGTTTATATAAGTTGTTTAGGTTAATTTGAAATAATCTGATTGCACATACAATTATTTAGCTTAGATAGCTCAAAAATATTTCGTGTACCGAGATAATAAATATTATCTTAAAACATTTGTAATTTAGTAATTCACATGTATTTGAATCCAAAATATTTTAAAATTAACTTATCCATTTTCATATGGGGATATTTATCATGTGCATGTATATATGTGTGTAATGATGTTCACATAAAATTGCAAATATATGTGTTGAAATATAGATCTTGTGTGTTTATGTTATGTTATTTAATAGATTTAGATAGGCAAATATAATTAACATATGGTGATATGTGATGTTTGATAATTTAAAATTTCATTTTGTCAATAAAATCGTTGGTGATTTAGAGATGGATCCGGCGCAACCATCTCGGATTCGCCCAACAGTCTTGAATAGGAGGAAGAAAACCGGGATCCGTCCAGCCGTCGATCCTAACATTCCTGAAATCCGTGACGAACCGGCTTCGTAGGTTGATGCTGCCCCAGAGACTTGCGATACACATTCCCCGAGGTGTATCGCAAGAAAGTAGGGGCATCGATAAATCAGATTCAGAAGAAGAGGAAGTTTCGCCAATATATGGAGGACCGAATGATTTATCTCTTTTGAAGAGTTTTAGAACACACGTTGCTTTCTTTATATCTAAGAATGAGGTCAGGCATATTAACTTTGGCATTCAATTTTATCGTAGTTGTTTATCTAAAATATTTTGCTTTGTTATCATTTCAGGAACGAGAACCATTACGGTGCATAAATCACATGAAAAAAATAAACACATGGTCTCTAGAATCTGAAGAGCCAAACACTCGTTTTGTGCAGCACATCCGTAATTCCTCTTTATATCCGCTCACATTATGTTCTTATCAGTATATTAGTAGCGTTGAACTAACTGCATTTGTCGAGCGTTGGCACCCAGAAACGAATACCTTTCACTTGTCTTTTGGAGAAATGACGATCTCTCTTGATGATGTAGCATGTCTCCTTGGTTTGCCAATAACAGGAAAGTCCGTTAGCCTTCCAGACAGAACAGATGGGCTCATTGCAGTTGAGCAACTAACTGAGTCATTGGGTGTCGGGTATAATGAAGCTTTTCAGGCGTTGAATACGAAATGTGGAGCTTCAGTTCGCCTTGACTGGTTAAGGGAACGGTTTAGCGGTATGACAGATGCAGATTTAGATGGGAAAATATTATGTGCTGTTCGAGCATTCTTACTTTATTTTCTTGGGTGCAAACTTTTCGGGGACAAGAGCGGCACAAGAGTCTCTGTTGACTATCTTGCACTTCTACATGATGTCGAGAACGTGCATACATATGCCTGGGGTGCTGGAGCTCTAGCGTATTTGTACAGACAGCTCGGTCTCTCCTCTCGAGCCCATGCAGCACAGATGTCCGGATATTTAACACTGCTGCAGGCGTGGATCTTCGCTCATTTTCCGTCTTTAATGCCGGTCTTAAATGGTGGATATAGACCTGACCAGCCACAAGCATGTCGGTAGTTGAGCAAACGTGACAACAAAGTGTCTTTAGAGCATGTCAGAGCTATTAGGGATAGGCTTGACACGCTGACGGTCAACGAGGTTAGCCAAAATGTAAATTTATTTGGTTTTTTTCCCAAATTATCATAATTTCAAATTTTGATATTGTTTTTTTAATATCATAACATTGCAGGTGACATGGGACCCATATCCGTCCTTTAGGGATACCCATCCATTTCAGGAAGTATCCTTTTATATGGGTACACTGAAAATGAAGGATATTGTCGAGCCTTATCACCCTGTACGGATGTTACGGCAGTTTGGGCGTCGTCAGTATATTCCGCCTCCACCGTTCAGTCCTATTCGAGAAAAATGTGGACTTACAAGCAAAAGCTATTCGGTGACATATGGACACGCTGAGGAAATGTGGCTGAGTTGGTTAAATCATGTACTTGCACAGGAGCATCGAGGCGTAGAGGCAAATACTCCTGATGAGTGCACGCATGATTATATGGCCTGGTATGAAAATGTATCTCAACGCTTTATTAATCCGTCCATCCATGCCTTAAATCGAGAGGGGGCGCAAGATGTCCCGCAGACATATACTGAAGATGTCCCGCAGACAAATAATGACGAGGTAATATTCGGTAATATTATTCTTTGTAAATTTAATCAACTTTAATCGAACTTATATATGTTTTTGCCATAATATATGCAGAGAATTCAAGAAGCTATAGCAATTATTGATCCCTTCTTAGAGCAAGGCGAGACCAGAAGCAAAAAGAGTTTGCTCTATAATGCCTTCGTGAAGATAAAATCAGTTCTAACTGGGTGCACACAAACTGATATTGACACAGTAGCACAGTCCGTTGTGCAATCCCCTACTGATCGTCCTATCTCTTCAAGACGCCATCAACCCGCAAGGAAGCAACCCGCTCGAAAGTCTCGAAGAATCTAGAATTTGTTGTTATTTTTTAATATCTGTCGCAAATTCAAGAAAACACTTGTTAGCATGGAACATATATTTCTTTTAATTTGTCGTTTTTTTTAAATGAAGTTGTACTCAACGAACATGTTATATATATCGAGTGGTGGCGTTGTTTTTAAATGAGGCTCAAACTCATTTTAAAAGTTGTTGTCTATGATTGTTCTACTAGTCTATGATGCCAAGTTGTTGTTTTGGAGGCTCTGCTTGTTCTAAATAATTAACACTTTGAGGTTTCCAAGGTATAGTTATTATCTTTTCTTATTTACCCTTAATTAGTGGAGTAATTATAAATGAGAGAGTTTTAACTTTTTATATTCTTGATTAGGTATATGACAGGTAGATTGTTTAAATCCGGGTTTGGAGTAATTGTCCTTCTTCAAAGGACATGAAAACATCCAAAAAGAAAAGGAGCGAAGGGAGTAACATACAAAAACATGAAATAGGTCAAACCATCTTACAGGGGACAAGACATGCTGCTTAGTTTTCTGCATATCATTGATGTAGATTCATTTTATTCTGCTTCAGCATTTACCTTTAGGCTTGTGAGTGACACTTAAGAGGCAACATGAGACCCACTTTATTGTATTGACTCTTTAGCATTAGAATTGAACAATGTGCATCTGGGAATGATTTTTTGCAGGTAACAGGATGATGAAACTATTAAAATGGTTATGTGTATGGCATAGGCCATACATGGAGTTTCTTTTCTTTTCTTTTCTTTTTTTGTGTCTGAGAGCTCGTACAAATCTGGCTGAAGTTATTGAAATACAATATAATGGAGTTTCTTTTCTTTGTTTTAGTTTATGTCTTAGAGCTCATATGTATCTTGGATGAACTTATTGAAAGACAATGGAAACATATGTTACTTCCATTGCATATGTTCGTGCATGTACCTGGAGAATCAATACATATTTTGGATGAAGTGTATGTATTTTGTTTTCTCACTTCAGGATTGAAGGAGCTGAGATTAACAAGAGCCTTTTGGCCTTGAAGGAATGTATCCGTGCACTAGACAATGATCAGATACATATCCCATTCCGAAGGAGAAAATTGACAGAGGTGCTTCGAGATTCTTTTGTTGGCAATTCAAGGACTGTTATGATTTCTTGCATTTCCCCAAGTGCAGGTTCTTGTGAACACACACTTAATACCTTGAGATATGCCGACAAGTAAGGTCTACTCACTAAAAAATATACAAGCGTGTTATTTGGCTAGTTCAATTGTAAGTGAAGGTCCTCTTTTTCTCTTTCTTTTTAATTTTTTGTGTGCTTTTGTGTTTGTGTGTGTTTATGGAATGCACAAGGTCCTCATATATTGTTCTGGTAGTCTATGATGTCAAGTTGTTGTTTGACACACCGTATCACTTAACTGTATCAGTCATCCGGGTTTACAGAACCGGATACAATATAGCATATCCGGGACTGTGAACCCGGACAGAGAAACCAGGTCCGGACTGGATAGCCCGGATGGAGATTTTTGATTTTTGGCCCTCCCGTCCGGTGTATCAAGCCCGGACAGAAGCTCTCTGCCCGGGGTATCCAGCCCGGACAGATGCTCTTTGTCCGGGCTGGATACCCGGGACAGAGAGCATCTGTCCGGGCTGGATACCCCGGACGGGAGGGCCAAAAATAAAAATCTCCATCCGGACTATCCAGTCCGGACCTGATTTCTCTGTCCGGGTTCACAGTCCCGGATATGCTATATTGTATCCGGTTCTGTAAACCCGGATGACTGATACGGTTATAAAACACTAAGTGATACGGGGTGTACAACCCGGTAGATAGTAAGTTTGTTATCAATTCAGTATATCGTGCATGTCTATTATATGATGAACAACATCTTGGTATCAAAACATATCAACAACTTGGAATCATTGATTCCACATATACACAAGCGATTTATAACTTCAAAATTTAAGTTTGGCGCCGGATACAAGACAAAATAGGATTTACAAATAAGTGACGTCTAACTTCGACACCTAACTTTGTGCACGCGATATACAAGACACAAATAGGGTTTACATGGCACCGCAATATATATGACACTAAACTTTTTTTCATTTCATATAAATACAATTGTTAACTGCTTCGAACAAAATATATGCACATAATGAGGTCATCCATAGAATCATTGATTATAATTCAATGATATCTTGTGTTGCTATAGTCGGTGGCACAATTTGCTTGAATTGTTCAATTCGTTCCATATAAAAATATTGCCATCCTGATGCCACCGGGTCACGATGACGGTGCCAATTAAGCGCAATGTTGGGAACTGGATGTCCTGCATTTAGTTTAACCTGCATGATTAAAAGTTGCATTACGGATCTGTAATTGTATTCAAATGTTAACTATATAGGATACGATATTTACGGGGATAAAATGACATCCTCCAACGAAAGCCATAGTCACTTCCTTGATCTGGAGAATTGAGGCCGGATGCGGTGATCTTAGCGGTAGGAAAGTTAGGCATTGGGCATTGGAAATGAAGAATAACACTAAATTAAATCTGGACGCTATCAAATGGCAAAGTCATCCAGTGGTCGGAACTTGGTAATTCTCTAAAATAGTTTATCTTTAGGAGCTCAACAAACCGATCAACACTTCCAAATAGACTTATGTAGGATAGCTCATTTTCGTCTAGCTCGGTTTCTAAGTCTCTGTGAATTTGACCCCACTGATCCTCCCCGAAGCCAAGGCTATCTGCGATGACTCTAAACCCGCAATTTCCGTCCGACTTAACCTCACCAACAGTATTGATATAGGGAAGGAAGAAATTAGGTAGTGAATCTTGATACGGAAATTTGGTCTTTGACTGGAATATGGGATTGGGCTCCAAAAGGAGAGGAACTTCTGATACCGAAGCTTCAACTGATGTTGGTTCACCCAGAGTGGATTCCTGTATAGAAACAAAATTTTAAAGTTAAAAAAATATGAAAAAATAAGATATATAATACTTCACATAAATGGTTTACCTTCTGTGTAGGCTTCCGCTTTGGCATTAGCTTCATCAGCCAACATTTTCTTTGAACAACCACTGCTTTCATCAATCGAGAACGATTGTCAGTTTCAGAAGCAATTAACTCAAAAGCACAAGGATTCCGTTTTGTTGAGTAGTCGCGCTTCCTTTTCCGGCGCGCAACTTGTGGTGTCACCTTCGGAACAGGATCATCAAGTGAAGAACTTGCTGGATTTGATATTTCGTTCAACTTCTTTAACCTTCGAGCTCGTTCCTCATTATCACATTTAAGCAAGTTAAAAATAAATACCTCCACATCTTTTTGGTAATTTAAACATTCAACAACCGACACTTTGACTGGGAGCATGTCAAGTTTTCGCCAATGAAGGTCAATGCAATCCAATGGGATTGCTCGATTATCTCTTTGGTACATTGCAATTTCATGGGCACATGACAAGTTATGCGTTTGCCTAATTATGCAACCGCATTCAACTGCATCCACTCCGATACTAGCCGCTCTTCGTAATTGATTCAAAATCAGATTTAATGCGTGTATAGATATTACGCCCCGGAGTTCTCTAAAATCTGGCAATATGAAATTTCGATTAAACACTGTAAGGCTTTTTTCGAAAAATGTCTTAATCTCAGTATGTTGCAATTCAAGTAAAGGGTGAATGTTGCTCCAGCAGTTTTCAAAATTGCCTTGACTCGTTCGAAATTGCCGCTTCAATTTTGCATGGGCACTCTCCGCTCGATTAGTTGTTACATTATCCCTGTGGTGACACGTATTTGTCCAATAAGCAACAAATTTTTCTTTATATGGATCCAACCAAGTCTTCGTTACATATTCGACTGCATCTGGGTATGCTCGGAATTCATTTATGAATAAACTCCGACTTGAATCATACTCCTCAATAGTTTCAGATAACATTATCAACTTCCACATTGAGAAAAATTTCTCCCATTCAGTCTTCTGTTCCAAATATTTTTTGCAATGAGCCAACACATTACGATTGATATGCCAACGCATAGTAAATGCCGACTTGTTGGAAATATGGATTGAACAACATTTACTAGTGCTAAATCTCTATCCGTTACTATCACACTTGGATAAATTTCATTGATAAATAGTCCACGTAACTTATCAAGTGCCCATGCATAGTTTGTTTCCCATTCTCTTTCAAGAAAAGCGAAAGCAACACAGAATGACATATTCATCGATGTTACGCCAACTATTTCAAGTAACGGGTATTTGTACCTGTTTGTTTTATAGGTACAATCTAGGATGATAACTCCTGGAAATGCACGTAGAAGCTCCACACCAACCGGATGAGACCAAAAGAGGTCAGTTACTGCTTCGGTTTGGTTATTGCTGCGATGCCACTCAATATACTTGCACTCTAAAATTTTAAATAGCAAGTATTGCATTTGCATTCTACCTCCCTGTTCATTAACCCGAAGCTTGTGTCGTGCATTACAAATTGTCTTCATCGTTGATGCATTCTTCGGATCCTTCATCTTTAAAAATGTCAGGATATCTTTTGGTCATACATGGCATTTTGACAACTCCATTACAACAGAAGTCTCGCTTTGGGATAGTCCTCCTGCATATGAGTGTCCCTCAAGATATTCTGCTACAAAATGATTATGCTTACCGCATATAACCATAAGTTTCCACTCGGACCCCTCAGCAGATATTTGTTGACCCTTTAGCTTAAAGGGGCATCCATATTTTTTGCTACCCCTGAATCTTTCATCACCCTTTAATTTTTTGAATCTTGGACTTCTACCCCTTTCACAACCAAACCAGATTCTTCCCTTCTTATAATGGCCTCCACTATCCGATTTTGAAACAATTATCACCAATCCTAACGTCTTTCCCGTATCACGAACCCAATTTGCAAACTCTTCTCGATCGAAAAAAGTCTACAATCACAGTGTTTCAGTTAGACATCTCCACCAAACATAATACATTATATATACAAAATTTTCTATATCATCATACCTCACTTGTTGTAAATGCCGAACTATAATCAACAGCTACCTCACTCTGATCTCGGTTACAGTGTGTTGAAGGTTTATCTAATTAATCAAAGTACACATAATAGAATGAGAAGTTGAACGGCTGTGAAATCAAAACCGTTCTTCCAAACCGATCTCTATTTTAAATAAATCTATTTCTTTTAAAAATTGTAGAAATTAAAAAAAGGATGATCGATTTATACCCCCAATGACTTTTGATCGTCGAATGAAACCATCGCCAAGTTGCGCAACTCCATTTTCTCCTCCGTCAACTCACAAAATAATTAGGTTTTCTATTTTCTAGGGTTAGACAATGAGAGAGGAGATTTAAGCTAAATTTAGACTTTAATTTCTATATAGAGTAGAGATTTTGAGAAATAAAATTTTTTTTCCCCTCTTTTTCTCCTCTACAGATCCCCTCTGGTTTCACGCGGGAAAAATAAGCAGCAGGATCGGAAGATGAAGTAGGAGATGCCAAAGGGTATTTTTGACCAAAAAAAACTATGGCAAACTGGTAAAAAACAAGACTTTTAAAGTGGGCTCACTAGGAAATTAGTTGTGCCCATCTAGAAACTCCCCAAATTCTCAAGCTAGCTAATAACTAAACAAGGACCAACCAGCCAAATATTGTAAAACCAAACAATTACAAATTCAACAAGATTAATAAGCATCACTATTTCTATTGAAACTAAAAGCAAATTAATTGTTCAAACTCAAAATAGTCGCCCAAAAAAAAAAAAAATTTTGATGCAAGATTTATCAAACATAAAGTCAGATATCAGCAGGAATCACAGCACAACAAAAGATCAAATTTTGACCCCAAATAGATCACTAAAACACAAAAGGAGAATCGAAACAACCTCCGGTGAGGCGATCGATAGATCGAGTGAGCTCGTCCTGGCTTTGGATCGCGCCCTCCGCTCTCGAATCAAACTCTTTCATCACCGACCCCAAAGTCGAAGCAATCGCCTTTGCGACCGCATCACAACCCTCGAGGCGGCGGTCACCGGAATCGACCCCATCGGAAGTTACCGCAATCGATGGCTGCGCCTCCTCCGCCACCGCCTCACCGGAGCGGTGACCGGATTCGCCTCGGCCGTCCATAGAGTAGAATGAGCTGGCGGTCGCCGCGACTGAGATTTATCATCAGACCCGAAATTCTTTTCGGATCAAGGTTGTATAGTAGTAGAACCAAACCCGACCCGCTACCTGGAAAAAAAAGGGTAATTCTGACATGTCAGAAATAGACGGCTAAGATTACACATTATGATGATAAATGACATAATTACCCTTGTTCCTAGGGTTTCCTTCTGGAGTGTTTGAAGCCCTAGCCCTATAAATATACTGCGATATATCTTACTTGTTCAATCCTTGAGATCTGACGCCGGGCGATAGGAAGGATTTCGAAAGAGCGGGTTTTCTAAGGTCGCGATGAGGGCGAAGGTTAGATTTCGATTTCTCATCCGCCAATTTCATTTTTCTTGCGTTTTATTTAGCGATTTAATCTTATTTGAGCAATAATTTGATTTATTTTCGTTGATCCATAACTTTTTTTTTTTTTAAAAAAAGTCAGATTTAGGGTTTTTATGGTTGGTTAGACTTGGATGCTGTTATTTTCTTTGGTAGATTTGTAGTCAGGGTCTTAGAAATCACTTGTTCGTGATCGTTGCATTTTAGGGTTTAGTTAAAATTTTAATTTTGTCAATGCTAGATGGTCTATATATTTAATTTCTTGACAGGTAGTCAATGCTGTAGAAATTTTGTATTCGAAATCCGTAATTCTTTTATTATCTTAGATATTTTCGATGGAATTATGTTAAATTTTGTTAGTATGAACATTATGCAATAGTTGTAATTTTAAAATTAAATTTCGTTATGCAGTTCTTGATCACAGAGTAATGGCAAATATTTACTTTCATATTTTCTTGAGGTTTGAATTACTAGGCTTTATTGTTTATTAGTGGAGATCCAAGTGATGAGAAAAAACTGCAACAATATGATGGTTTGTAAACCTCTGTTATGATTTTGTGTATTTAAGTCTCTGATGGTCTCCATATAGTTCGTTATTATTATGTATATTTTTCATTATTTACTTATTATTTTAATTGTATATTCTAATGGTTACTTTTTTCCATTAAAAACTATAGTGATAGATAGAAATATTTATGTAGGGATGATGAGGAACTTTATTGGTCCGTGTTTCTGATTCTCTGTGATTGATACTCATACCAACCTCTGATCCTACAGTTCCTCTAATTATGACTTATATGTACTATAATACTTATTCTATGTGTTTCATTAATTTTTCATTTGTATCCTAATGACAAGTAATGGTAGGCGAAGGTGTGCTTGTGGGGATGATGAGGAAATTTTGGTCCGTGTTTCTGATTTTATGTGACTGAGCCATACCAACCTCTGATCCTATAAGACAATAACAATTTGATTTATGGTTATTCGTTATAAACATTATTTTATTTGGTTATTTTGAATACTATGATGAATTGTGAACATTATCGCATGTCAGACTTCGGAGGTACTAACGTGCCAATGAGAAGACAAGTTCATTATTCTGAGTAATAAAAATATCAGATCCATCTTTTCCAGCAATTGTGATGTGCATCATCTGCCAATAGCAAAGGGTTAATTACAACAATGAACCCCTGAACTATTGGGGGTGTATTTTGCCAAGAGATTCTATGTTAGGGGCATAAGTGCAACAAAAATAATAAAAGTTGTTGGACTTATACCACTTGCAAAGAATTTTTAATGAGGGGTATGTGATACACAATATGTAATTAACCCTATTCTGAGTGAATAATACATACTGTTTATTTTCCGTTAGTTTGTTATTGTTGGTGTTTTAGGGTTATTGGATTTAATCTTGTGACTGCAAGATAAATCCAACATGCCTCTATTAAGGCTTTTGCTATAGGATTATTATATTTTAAGTGGTTAATAAGAAAGCAGGTATTAAAATTATTGGGCATAAACATTGGTTAACAAATTTTGAGTCTACTGATGCAGATTATATTTAAATAAACTTTGTTTGTTTTCTGTGGCCATTTCAATAGTTATTACTGGTCTATCTTAAATTTGATTTTCTTAATTATGATTAAGCATTTTGAGTTGCTTTTGACATACATCATTGTTTTCCTTTCATATGTTAATATCTTGTGTCTCATTTTTTTTTTGGGTACTGTTATGTTTGATTTTGCTTAGAAGTGAAGCAATTCATTTTTCTTCTCCCTTATATTGCAGTGGAAGAAGAAGCGCATGAGGAGGCTGAAGAGGAAGCGTCGAAAGATGAGGCAGAGATCAAAGTAGGTTGGACATGGTTTGCTGCTGCTTGTAGTTCTTTGTGGGATTATCAGCAGTAGTTTGATCAGGAAGTAGTTAATTAGGTTCATGTTTTCTACTCGTTTCTATGGCACTGCTTTAGTACTCTTGGACTTCTTTGAAGAACGTATCATCTAGTTGTGTTGACAATTAAGCTATTTCAGCTATTTGCGTTGAACTGCTATGTTCTTAAATATTTATTAGTTTCTATAATTCCTTGTTTGTTGTTGCATTACCAGTTCCCAGGATTGTTGCTGATATTTGTGTTTAGAGTTGTGTGGATATTTGTGTACAGCTGCAAATTCTAGTTGTTGATTGTGAAGTTTTGAAATATCAATAATTGCATGTTTGCAATTAAAACTCTCTTTTTTGTATGTAGAGGGTGCTGAAATATTTTCTAACTTTATTTTCATCTGTCTGTGAATCTCGATGACGTCAACCCTTGGGTGAATTCTAGTGTTGTTTATTACGCTATAAAGTTATTGAAGAAGTTATTGTTTGTATAGTTCTTAGCTGTATGCAGAGTGAAGGGTTAAGCAGGTTTATGTGCAGATATTTGTGAGACAGAGTCAAGCAGGTTTTATGTAGAGATATTTGTGAGACAGAGTCAAGAAGGTTTTTTGTACAGAGGTTTGTGAGACAGAGTTTAGCAGGTTTTATGTGTAGAGGTTTGTGAGACTAGGTTCTATTTAACTCAAAACGAATCTTTAGTTTGCACATGAACATATCTCAGTCAGCATCGCAATCTTTGTTTATTCACTGGAGTGTGGATGGATGGGAGTCAAGTTGGTAGAATGGTGATGGCCGAGATAAATCTTGATCTGATTCTCTAAACTCATGGTATGGAGGTTTACAGTAGTGGAGTTCAGGTAACGTGACATTCATTATGGATCTTGGTGCTATTTCTAAATTGGTGGTACGATAGTCATAACCATCGGTTGTAGTTCTATAGTTCACAATTAGTTCATGTGGTGGCCAGCATGATTTTTTTTTTTCTTTTTTTTTTTTTTTTTAAAGATAGAAGCTATGAGGAACTGAAACTAGAGTGAGGAGAGTAAAAGATGAGGTGAAGAAGGGAGGGTAAAAGATGAAGAGAAGAAAGGAGAACTTGTAATAAAACAACTAAATTTTTTAATAGTTAGGGTAGGTTGTATAAATCGAAAGAGAATTATGTTGGATTAATTACATGGATGACTTTTCTTCGCTATTTTATTGCTTCTTCTCTTCTATGAATTGATGGACAAGTGGATTAGTAGTTCCTTGCCTCTCTAGCAGATTCGAATCGCTTCCACAGTGATCAAATTAATGACTTTGGATGAAAACCAACCCTCCATTCCCAACTTTGCTGCCTCCCCAGTTTTATGAGGCAATGCATTTCTGAATTCACTTTACTCTCTGTTAGCTATGAAGGAAGTTTCACTCGTCCAGTGCTACATGACTATAGTTTTAGGTCCTCAATTTACTAAATTTGTACTGTATATATTCCGTTATGGGCCTACTTATATAAAACCTTGAGATTCTAAAGTTTGCTCAATAGCTCAAACTTGGCATAATCCCGGACTCTCATTTTAATCGAAGATAATATCATTAGTAAATAACATATACAAAAAATACCTCATCCTAAATAGTTTTAGTAAGCTCATTTGTTAATGTGATAAATAAAAATTAGACTCAATGTTGATCCTTCATGTAATAAGAATTAAACTTGATCCATTTGTCATTATATAATAAGAATTAGATTTGATCCAATTATGATCTAAAAAAACACTAATTAGGCCCCTACAGTTTTAACATTTGCCACTACTTTATCATATATGTCCTTAACTATTTTATTATATTCGATGATAAGGATGTCATTCTTTATTAATATCCACCATAGCATCTCTCTCAATGCATTATCAAAGGAAAACTTGTAATGATCCGAAATGAACGCACTTTCCATCAAGATGGATAGTCGTCCTTCTCCCCTTCTTTTCCCTATTTATTATTTTCTAATTTTGTAAAAAAATTTAAGACCGTCCCTCCTAAATTTTTAATTTTACATCTCCACATATAAAAATTATAATTATGAGTGATGAATAGCTTTATAATTGTCTAAGGAAGATTTTAGTTTTCTCAAACTGGATAAATATTTTTTTAATTTTATTTTAAACTCCAAAAAACAATAATAAAACTTAGTTTTTAGGTGTCGATTTGTCTTGAAATCTACAACCCCTATATGCGTGATGTGATTGTACATACCTGCTTTGCTTATCTCACCACTCTTCGATTATGTAACGCCCATTTTCCGGAGAGATACGAAAACAGAGTACGTTACCGATGAGCACGTGTAAGTCGACGTGCACGAGACATATAAATATGTAAAAGAAGAAATGAATGGAACTGAATACTAGTCATCAACCAGCATCTTGGAAGTTAGTCTACTGCCATATAAAAGAGAAGATATACATGTCTAAAATAAAAAGCAATAAGTACAATACTGATATAAAAGTTGGAAATAAAGTCTCAAAGGGGTGATACATACCAAACCAAAAATACAAAAGCGGATGCCTATAAATCTACTGTTGCTCAACCTGCTCTAAAAAGTACAGATCGTGCAATGGCGGATCCTCGCTCACATCTTCAGTACTTGAGCGTGTGGGGGAGCTCAGAGTCAAACCCGGCAAGTAAAACAATAAGAAGTACGGAGCGTGTAATATAAACAAATATGTTAGATATGAGTGTGGATATGAAAGTATGCGCATGTGTGGAAAATATTAAATGATCAAGTAATGATATCAAGGAAGAATGTACATGCATATCAAGTCTAAATTAATATCTTATTTTAGTTAATGTTTTGAATTGAATGGTGAAGAAATATACTCTTATCGTAGGGAGCATGCAATATGCACTAACAAGTAAAATATGACTTAATGTAAAAATCATATGCACATGTATAGAAAAGAGTAATGATTAAGTAAAAATATCAAGCAGGGATATACATGCATATCAAATCTAACTTAATATCATATTTTATTTTATATTTGAACTAACTGGTGAAAAAATAAACATGTATCGTGAAAGTACCCGTGCATACTCGGGACCCGGCCAAGATGCTGGCGCTGAACCAGCCGTGCCGCTAAGCACTCAAGCAGATACCGATTACTGAGTAATCGATCATCCCATCAACATGGACTAAACAAGAGATGATGGCTCAGTACCATCCGAGCGCCCCTACGGATGGATCCCTATTTTGGTTATGCAACATATCCTAAATCTTTCCCGATACAATATTTGTCCACCCTTTAATTCTCCCTTAACCCATGATTTCTAGATATGTGTATGTAGAAATCTTGACATGATTAGTTCATCATATTCCGGATTAATTTTCATGTAATATAACTTGAAACCATGGGTTAAGGGAGAATTAAAGGGTGGACAAATATTTTATCGTAAAAAGTTTAGTATAGGTTGCGCAACCGATATAGGGGCCCATCCGCGGGGGCGCCCGGATGGTACTGAGCTATCATCTCTTGTTTAGTCCATGTTGATGGGACGATCGATTACTCAGTAATCGGTATCTGCTTGAGTGCTTAGCGGCACGGCTGGTTCAGCGCCAGCATATTGGCCGGGTCCTGGGTATGCACGGGTACTTTCACGATACAAGTTTATTTCTTCACCAGTTAGTTCAAATATAAAATAAAATATGATATTAAGTTAGATTTGATATGCATGTATATCTCTGCTTGATATTTTTACTTAATCATTTCTCTTTCCCATACATGTGCATATGATTTTTACATCAAGTTATATTTTACTTGTTAGTGTATATTGCATGCTCCCTACGATAAGAGTCTATTTCTTCACCATTCAGTTCAAAACATTAACTAAAATAAGATATTAATTTAGACTTGATATGCATGTACATTCTTCCTTGATATCATTACTTAATCATTTAATGTTTTCCACACATGCGCATATTTTCATATCCACACTCATATCTAATATATTTGTTTATATTACACGCTCTGTACTTCTTATTATTTTACTTGCCGGGTTTGACCCTGAGCTCCCCCACACGCTCAGGTAGGGAAGATATGAGCGAGGATCCGCCATTGCACGATCTGTACTTTCTAGAGCAGGTTGAGCAGCAGTAGATTTATAGGCCTCCGCTTTTGTATTTTTGGTTTGGTATGTATCACCCCTTTTCCAACTTTTATATCAGTATTGTACTTATTGCTTCTTATGTTAGACATGTATATCTTCTCTTTTATATGGAAGTAGACTAATTTCCAAGATCCTGGTTGATAACTAGTATTCAGTTCTATTCATTTCTTCTTACATACTTATAGGCCTCGTCCACGTCGACTTATACGTGCCCGCCGGTAACGCACTTCGTTTTCGTATCCCTCCGGAAAAATGGGGCGTTACAGATTACATCAAATTAAAAGAAACATAAATTTTAGACTATTTTATTCTACTCGATATATGAGAGACAAGTATATCTCTTAATATTGTAGCATCATAAATTTGCATAGGAGTTATATACTGAAAATCTCCTGCATCTCGTCAAACGGTCCGAACAGCTCGACTCTTGAATAATTCTACCTCCTTGTTGAAGAATGTGGCATTTGGTGAAGACATATTGTAGTTCAATAGGTTAGGAATATAAGGATTTATCATATTGCGGGCAAGAAAGGAACTTCTTCTAAGTTTGCAACTTCATAATCATCTAACATTTTGCGTAAAAATATGATTTTGATGCTATTTATAATCTATTTGAGGCTCTTTAGCATCTTTCTTTTTTTAATTTATTTATTCTATTTAACGGTGACCATAAGTGTTATCCACAAAAGTACTCACTCAAATTTTATAAATTGAAGGCACTGCGCAATTATCATTTTTTTGTTGACTATGATGCAAAATGTAAAATAGTTAAGGTCTGATTTGCATAAAGAAACAAGACCGCACAGAGCGGCGTGCCCCTTTGTTAATTGGCCAATACAATACTATGCGAGAAGTGGCGTCTCCAAGAAGTGAGGGAAATCAGCGAAACTCGTGGGTTATAGATCAGGGAAAATCACCAATTTCACTGGTCGCATACAACTCTCTATGCGGAAGGTCGTTGTCTCATATTTTCAAGCTTACCTTTTACCAACCTCCATCTCGTCTCCGCTCTCTTCCGGAAAATTAGGAAATAAAATTAAAGAAAAAGGAAGAAAATATATTTTTTTTTTCTTTCCAAATAATTTTCACACTTTCCAACGGTTGCATTTTTTAGATGCATTGTCATAATTTTTTCTGTAATATTTTTTATGGAGATGAATTTTTTTTCTGTAATATTTTTTATGGAGATTAATAGTTATCTTATTCTAATATTGTACAAACTTATAATAAAATTTTTTTAAGAGAAATCGAGAACATGCTAATATACTGAAACAAACAACAACTATAACTAAGTCTTTATTCCTAGTGCTCATAGTATACGGGATAATTTACATCCCTAGCATACAATCATTGATCGCCCCTTTATATTCACATGTTATAAAGATTAAAATATTACGATTTAAATTATATTTATTCTAAAGTTTTAAGTCTTATAAATCAACTTCAATAAAGGGGATCTTATAATTTGAAATGGGATGTATAGACTTATTTTATTATATTCTTTAAATACCAACATTTTAATGCAAAAAAGATTTGGCATCCAAATAGATTCCATGTCTAATACCATGTAAGCATGAAAAATAAAATAAAAAAGAAAATAGGAAAACATCCCTCTTAAGCAAAAAAGTTAAGTGCTAAATAGATAAATCCATTCCTCTCATTAGACCATTTGTAGCATTCATCTACTCTAACTCGATTAGAAAAATTGTTAAAAATTTAAATGTTTGAAAGTGAGGCCAACACAATTTCTTGATTATGGATCCACAAAGATTTTTTCAAAGTTTAACTAAACATTTAACTTTAAAAGTGAAGATGAGACTTTTAAGAAATAATTTAAGAAAGAATATTTAAAACTGGAAGTAGATAAGGGAGCAACTTTGGCTTCTTGTTGATGCTAGCTCCAAGAGAAATAATCTCCTTAATTTCTTTGTTAATGAGCAATTTTTACCCACAAAATTTCAATGAACTTTTATTATTTTACTAAGTAAATAAAACGAAGGAGAAATTTTATTTATTTTGTTGTAGCAAAAAAAAAAATGAAAGGTTCTGAGAGTTATTTCTCATAGTTTATTTTTTTTTAAAAATCTAGTAAATTAATATGAATATTATAAATATAAATAAAGAAAGAAACAATGCAATTGCGCAATTACAAAATATTTCTGCAGTAGTATGTAATAAAAAAAAGTTAAAGGTCTTATCTGCAAAAACTATGCCTCGCAGCGTAAGTTATTTGCCCTCATACAGTAACTCCTATGCGGGATCGGGCGGCTGGAAAAAGCACCGAAATCAGCTAAACCGGTGGGTTATTCCGAATTTCGTGGTCGTACACAACGTTCTATGCGGACGGTGGTATAGCTTTCATGCTCACATCCAAAGTAGGTTTAGTCTGCAAAAATAAAGCCTCGCGTCGTAAGCTATTAGCCCGCATACAATAACTCCTATGCGAGATCGCTCGGCCGCAAAAAACGCCGAAATCAGCGAAATCGGTGGGTTATAGTTCAGGGGAAATTCCAATTTTTCATGGTCGCTCACAACGCTCTATGCGGACGGTGGTATAGCTTTTATGCTCACATCCAAAGTTAAGTTGGTTTTGTTTCCTTCTTTTTTTGTTTTAACTTTCTCCTTGAGCGACCTCTCTGGTAATTTTTTATTTTGATTGTTTCCTCAAAAAGTTAATGGAGCGCGGTAAATTTATAGCGATCGTCCATATTTAAGTAATATTAAAAAAAATGTAAATCTCCCATTTTGAAAAGAAAAATTTAAAAAGGGAAATTAATTCATTGGTGTCAATGCACTTTCCTAGTTTCCTAGTTTAGTGGACCAAAATGTTTCCATATAAATACAATTTCAGTTAATTAGCCTCAACCAAAAAAAAAAAAAAAAAAAAAGGAAAAAAAAAAGAGAAAAAAAGAATTCATCGAATACGTAGGGCCAATCTTTTGAGGTGATTTTTAATAATCTAAATCATGTTTTTATGTATGTTTTAAAATGAATCTAGAAAAAAAATTCAAGTGGTTATAAAATTTTCGTCCTTTCTCTAAACAACCGTATTGATTCATTCATATAAATTCTTTTTTTTTTTTTTTTTTTTGAGTTATCTATTCTACTTCAAAACATTATATAACTTTTAAGAAAATCTCTCATATTATTCGATTGGCAATTTGTAGCCAAGCGAAAAGAAAATAAAATAAACAGACAAGATTTTTAAAATAAGTATGTCTTTTTTTTATAAAGAAATTTCGGCCCACCTGAAAGCGTGCGGCCCAGTCCTGTCTGGATTGCAGACCACGGCACGATCAAGTCGGAGGCCCACCATGCCCTATATTAAGGCCTGAGGCCCAAAGATGCCCATCAACGTGCCTTACTTGGGGCCCAAGGCCCATTTCCTGAGGCCCGATCAGACCCATCACCCATGCATCAAATGGAGGCCCGATCAGGCCCATCACCGTGCCTTAAACTTTGGGCCGAGCAGGCCCATCACCGTGCCTTAAATTGAGATCCGAGACCCATTGCCACACCATGAATTAAGTCTGGGGCGCTATCTGGCCCATCACCGTGCCATAAATTGAGGCTCGAGGCCTATTACCAAGCCTTGTATTAAGGCCTAAGGCCCAAATAAACCCATCACTGTGACCAAAAATTAGGCCCAAGGCCCATTCCCTTAGGCCCTAGCAGGCCCAGCACAGTACATTGAATTTACATCCCAGGCCCAATTAGGCCCATCACCCTGTCTTAAATTGAGGCCCAAGGCCCATAGCCACTACAAATTAAGTCTGAGGTCCGATCAGGCCCATAACCATTCCTCAAATTGGGGCCCGAGGCCTATTACAGTGCTTTATATTAATGCTTGACGCCCGATCGGGCCCATCACGGTAATTTAAATTGGGGCCGGCCTCAGCCCAGCTCCATTTGATCCTGCATCGACGTCAATCATCAGATTCTTCGCTTGAAATTTTCATCTAAGCTTTGCATTATGATTCCAAATATTCAGGCTTTTGCCTAAATTTTGTTTATCGTCATCAAAAACCATAAAAAATAATACATTTTGTTTCCATCACATCAGGTACCAAAATCAATATCAATTGAAGCAACCCATATGAACTAAAAACTGCAGTGACTAAACAAACATGAGAAAAATAAAATGAAGTTAAACTAAAACAAATAGTCAAGTTGAATAGTTTATAAGCATATATCAAACTTCAAAACATTTTACAGAGAGTGGCTTCCAAGAGAGAAACAAAAGAAAGACAAGAAGGATTGAGGATTTACAGTCTCAATGAAGAAGAAGAAGAAGAAGAACTAATCAAGGGGAACTTTTAGGTACCCCCTCCAACATGTGATTTTTCTTTCCTCTAGCATCTGCTGTTCCCATTGCACTGGTGGGTGACTCCATTGCTGTAGGCTTCCTTGCGCTTCAGTTTGTTGTTGTTGTTGCTGCTGCAGCTGCTGGTGGTCGTGGTTTTGAGACCCCAGATTCGGATGGTGTGGTCATCGCTGGCAGATGCGAGCATGTGGGGGTTCGCTGGATTCCAGCTGACGCAGTTCACGGCTCCAGCGTGGCCTGGTAGCGCCACTATCAGTTCCCCTGTGGCCCGATGCCATATATATACCTGTGACACCACAAATACACCGTTCAAACACTTGGGTTTATTAATGGCGTGATGAGCATAAATCCATCTGAATCATATATTTTTAATACAACGCGAAGAAAAAGAAGCACAAATCAGGATACTGATCTCTCTCTGTTTTTTTTTTTTTTTTTTTTGGGTGCTGATGATATCTCATTCTTCTAGATAAGAACAAGAAAAGATATCCTTGCTTATATATATAAGAGTAAAAGAACCCCAAACCCAGTGCCAAAACAAAGGAACAGAAAGAATCAAACTGCAGCATGTATGTACTTCATTTCCCTAGTTTCCTCTACTAAGTAAACGACCCAAGAACTGAAGCATGGCTCTCCAAAGGTTCTAACAAGCATATCTACTTCACACATTATGAGCAGAATCCTCAACAGGGTTCCCACAAATTAAAAAGAGAAACAAAGTAAATGAAGGCTTTTGGTTGCATGAGATAACGTAAAAACAAATCTCACCAGCCGCACACTTTACAAGTTCTAAGCACCTCTTCCAACAAAATGTAGCAAATAATAACATTTTGCTTCTTTTGTATGTTTCCTAGTGATTTAAAACCATTTTAAAGATACAGCAAAGTATACATGAACATAGTACAGAAGAAGAATGTTCCCAAGTGATACCCAATAACCAAAGAGGCAAAATAAATTATAATAGTTTTTTTCTTGCAAAGTAAACTTCATATCATAGACACCACAGTGTATAATCAAAAGAAGAATAATTAACTCATTCACAATTCCATACCTGTGAATCTTCGCTTCCACTAGCAATAAAAGACTGCTCAAACCCTCCAAAGCAAGACCGTATCACAAACCTACTGCGCTTATGGCCTTTATATCTCATAACAAACTGGGGATCATCTACAATGCTCCAGAGGTGAATCTCCTGATTCACCAGATTTACGAGCAGATACTTACCATCTCTTGATAGTGAAAATGAAGTAACCGTCTGCTCCTCATCAATCAATTTTTCAAGCTTTGCTTCCCTATCAAGCAAAAGAATGGCAGCTTCCTTGCACATGCTTATGATCCTTTTGCCATCTTTAGTGACAGCCATGTCCGATGATTTAATTGCTCTCTGCCCTTTCCAAGATTCTACTTCTTTACCATCCAGATCCCACAAGCAAATGCTCTTGTCTGTCACACAAGTAAAAATCTGCCTCCCATCAGGGAACCAACCACAAGAGATCAAACCGAGACCACTTTTTCCATAAACATGGAGGCATTCCCCAGAACTGACATCCCACCGCCTGACAACTTCTTCCATTCCGCAAGTGAGAAGCTCGCGGTCATCAGGACTCCAAGCAACCATCAGGACAGGTTTCTGATGACCCATCAGTGTGTTTTTTAAGAAGACTTCCCCAGTTTCATGAACCTAAAATATGATACAAAATTTTTCCCTTAGCATAAACCACAAGGTATTCATCTTTAAAAAAGACAAAAGAATAGTCCCTCTGTTAGTAATGAAAGAAGCAATAACTTCCAGTATCATATATGATATGGGTGATATAAAGAGTAATTATTATGCTTTAAAAAAAAAAAAAACTAAAGAAAAAGATAACAGAAGTAATCTATATGAGAAATTTTTAAATCCTTGCACAGATTAATATCCATTACCCGCCTAGTCAGGGTAAGACTGAAATGATGCTATATTCAAAATGAATACAAGGCTTGGTTAAAATGCAAACAATTTAATGGGAAGGAGCCAAGAAAATAGCTTCTTGCCTGAAGACATAAGTAGTGCTTAAAAGTTAAGAGGTTAACTAACAGTATGAAGGAAAACTATTCCCTTGGTCTCAAGCTAAACCTGTAAGTCTAATTAAACATGATTTACATTTCACATTTAATATTCATCAATATTGATGGATTAAAGAAGGATTAGGGTAAGGAGTAACATAGTTAAACCATCTTTGAGGGCTTATATTCGTGAAATAATGGTCATAAAAATTTTAAATAAGTGATTAACTAATTTTATGTTGGCAATAAACCAAGGATTAAGGAGGTTACTTCTAAGAGATCTTACTGTAAAAGCTCACTCAAGAGGCAGATTTGTTAACCCTTTTATGATGGACTACTCAAATTAACCCTTTTTGAGTGGTTCGGCAGATTTTATGATGGACCACTCAAATTAACCCTTTTATGATGGACTACTCAAATTAACCCTTTTTGAGTGGTTAACGTCATTTTAAATGTTTGGAAAGTTAAGCATGGGTTAATCCCCCCTTGACTGTTCTCCTAACCCGGGTTAAACTCCCTTTAACTGTTCTCTTAACGTGTTGCCAAACTGCATTGACTTATGCCGCATTAACCAACTCTTATAATTGATGTTTCGGCTTAAAAGCCAACCTAGCAAAGGCAATTTACACGAAGGGAGGTTTTTGCACAAAACTAACTATAGAAATAAGTATAAAGGCCTTTTTTAATTCAGGGCCTCAGCCTCGGCAAACAAATTGGTCATGCAGTTTACGCTCATGCAACCCATGCAGGAAGCTCACCTCTGGTGTGACCTAATCACACAAACTCTACTCAAATTGTGATCCAGATTGTGCACTCCTAATTGTGGTGCGTTTGAGATCCTGCTCCCCGAAACTGGAGACAGAAATAAAAGATGAGCAGCGACTGAGACAATTGGCCCTCCCCTTCTAACCATAGTATCCTCATCCAGTACGATGGAGAGGGCTGACTTTGAACTGACAGCAGGTCACAAACTTCTATCAAATGTTTCATAATCCTTCTGTACAACCCGATTTTGATATCTCTATTATTTTAATGCAAAATCTTGGGGGTGCCAACTGGATTGAGTTTACACTGCCTCCTTGCTCAAAAATGTCACTCAAAAGTATCCAAAAAGTTACTAAATATTTAAAAATATACTCTAATTAGTTAAAATGCACGTGCATAATGCATGTGAAAAAACAAAATAGAAACTATGAAATTTTAGTTTTATAGAATTCAAATATATGGGAACTCTTTCAAGTTTCAACCAAAAAAAAAAGTGTAATATATGCTCCAAAAATATTTATTTAAAATATTATATGAATACAGTTTTCATACCTAACCTTTAAAATGACTTTTCATGCATATATACATAAAGTTACGGAAGGGTTTCAAATCAGCACAATGGTTTATAAACTAAAAAAAAAAAATATTAATTGAAACTTAAATTACCATACAAAAGTTTTTAATGATAATAAAAAATTATAGGATTGTGGTTATGAAGCATTTAATAGTTTCTGCAATGAAATGATACTCTTGAGATAATATACGGATGAGAGGTAAAGTAAATTATATAATAAATACTTGAATGTATATTTCTTAAGGGGTTTATGAACATATATCTTATTTTATGCTCAAGTTGATTTATTTGAAAACGTATTCATTTTCGTTTAAAAGGGTTGAAAATGTAATCATGATAGAGAGTTTAATGATATATTTACACGAACATCAATTTTTCTTTAGGTTTTTCTATATAACCTCGCAAATCTCATACATTTAGACATAGGCTAAATCTCAGCAATCTATTGCCCTCAAAAAACATGTAAATGATACTCAAACTATCCCTCAAGTTACTTACAGTTAAGAAACACTTTTACCCTTCTATTCTCTTTAATATCCTAACAAAAGCATCTTATCTCTTAGTTCTTTCTCCCTCAATTTTCTTCACTTTTCTTCAAATGAAATTTGATTGAACCTTCTTTCTCCTACTTCCTCCTCTTTATAGTAATATTTCTCTCTCTCTATGTATATTTCTTCTTATAGTGATAAAATAAGGGATAATTTATCTTTAGAAAGAGAAAAAGGTAGAGGAAGATGCTAATAACTTAATTATGTAGCAAGGGTATTATGAGAATCAAAGATAAATAATTATCTCATATAAAATATTATAGGAGAATATCATATTTTTATTCTATTTGTTTAAGAGTATTCTCATTTTATTTTGTTTGTGTAATAGCCGGGTATCTTGAGTATCATTTATATAATTTGAGTGGCTTATATCTAATAGAGGAATTCTGAAGGCATATTTAAGTATCTAAGAATTTGGGGATACATGTCTAGAAAACCCCATTTTAAATGTAGAGATATCATATCTATTTGTAAGAATTAAGTTGTAGGTTAGATGGAGAAAAAAAAAAAAAGGAGCTTGATCAAATAAGTGTGCACATGTGTGCGTGAATTACAGCTTTGAAAAAAAAAAACTTCTTAGAATTAGAAAGCGAAAATGTAATACATGCTCCAAAAATGTTTATCTAAAATGTTGTACAAATATAGTTCTCTACCTAACTAAAGGCAAGACTTTCCATGTATTTATACATAAAGTAAGGAAGGGCCTCAATCTGTCTCCTGCACAACAAACTGAAAATATATAATCTTAATTATAATTGAACTTCTAATTACCTTATAGTGGTTTTTAACGATGTTCGAAAATTATAATACTATTGTTATGAAGCTCTAAATTAGTTTGTGTACTAAAAATGATACATTTAGAAAATATACGAGTGAAAGTTAAGGGACTTTTTTTTAATGCGTACTTGAAAGGTACATTTTTCTAGTGGTTTATCAATGTGCATCTTATTTTATGCTCAAGTTGATTTACTTGAGAAGGTATTCGTGATATATGAGTTTAATGATTTAGTTGCAAATAAATCATTTTTTTATGAGTCATTTAGTTACATAGTAAATCCCATATATTTAGAAATATGCCCCTTAAATCTCAATATTTATTGATAAGGCCCCCAATATCATGCAAATTACAGTTGAGATACCCATCATGTAACTTATGGTCAAATATGACATTTTATCCTTCTACCCTCTATACTTTTCCCAAGACAACCTCTCATACCCTGGTTCTTTCTCCCTTAATTTTTTTCATTTTGTTCGCTTGAAATAGATATTTGATTGAATCTTTCTTCTTTCTCCTTCGTTTTCTCCTCTTTATAGTGATACTCCTTAGTTGTTTGGACAATTTTTTCCCCTTAAAGTGATAAAATAAGTAGCAATTTCTCTTCGAAGAGGGAAGAAAAAAGAATCTAGACTTTGAGAATCAAGAGAAGATGATTATCTCATATAACATGCTATAGGAGAATAATTCTCTTTTTAATCCATATGTCCAACTGAAAGGCATACCGTGAGTGTTGCTTATATGATACCAGAATATATGTAGGGATAACTATCTGAAAGGGAGACTTTTCTTAAATGTAAAAGGTAATTTGTAGGATAGATGGAGACAAACAAATTATTTAACCACAAGGGCGGAGGTTTTTTTTGTTTTGTTTTTTTTTTTTCTTTTCGGGGGGGGGGGGGGGGGATTATCTTTTAAATCTAGATAAAGAGTCATTTTTATATAAAATGAAATGACATTCCAAGAGAAGATAATTATTTTCAAAGTAAAGTGTCTATTCTATCCTCCACTTTTCTGGAGGAACAAAGAAGTCCTTCATTTCTCCAAACTTTTCCTACCCCCAAATATTTCCTTTATATAGTATACTAGTATAGATTTAAATTGCCTAATTAACTTCAAAAAGCCTCTTTTCCAAATTGTCGACCCAACATCTATAGTACAAGTCATGAAATGCTCTTAAAGATCTGTATGTGCTCTTTAATATTCACATCCAAAACACTAGTTTTGATAGTCTTGGGCAACAACCATGATGGAAATGATGACAGTAGTCCTAGTGAGTATAGCTTACAATTCGCTGCCATGACACTAAAGCTTCAATCCTGATTGGTCTCACCAAATCCCCACTTCCCCTCCCAAAAAATTAAATTAAATTAAATTAAAATAACAACAGTAAACCCTCTTCTGTCCCCACTCAAATCCCACCCACCATAGAAGAGAGGGAAAAGAAAGGAGGTTGAGAAAGCACAGTCTTTATATATAAAATTAGGATTAGTTACACATACTTATTAATTCAATAATAACTCAGGAAAAAAGTGAATACTTTATCACAAACATAACTTCTTGGATGATTAAAGAAGCAATGCAATAAGGTTAATATGAAGTATCAACATGAAATCCTGATAGAATGGAGAATAATTACATGAAAACTAACTAACAAAAGTCTGATTTCAAATGAAGACAAAAATACTATCAAGCAAAATTTACATTAACAAGCAAAGCATTTGGTAGATTCAAGCCTCTGAAATGTCACAGCAACATAGTAGCATGTACTTCTGATAACAGAAAAGACTTTGGACTAAAAACTCCTTACTACCTTGACTAACCACACTGACAGTTTTGATGAGAATGTAAAAAATGGTGGATAATGTGATAACGAAAGAATCAACCGGCCTATATGGAGAAAAAAACGGAAAAGGCAAACTTCATGACCTAATATCTAAGATCAATTTCATTGCCCATGTCTTTCTCTATGAAATAGAGTTGGCTAGGAGGCACAAGGCTTCATGAAAACAACAACAACAACTAAGCTTTTTATCCGAAATACTTGGGGTAGGCTACATAGACCAAAAGAGAATCACACCAGATCGATCACACTGATAATTCTTCTCCATTCATTCCTATCGAGTAAGATGTCATTATTTAAATCTCTAGAATCCATATCTTTTCGTATTACCTCCATTCATATTTTCTTCAGTCTTCTCTTTGTTCTTTTACCTTGTCCTAGGTTGATAAACTCTCCTCGTCGAACTGGTGCATTTGTAGGCCTATATTGCACATGACCAAACCATCGTAAGCGACTTTCTAGCATTTTCTCTTTGATGGAGGCTACACCTATCTTAGCATGAGTATCTTCATTTTTTACATTATCTCTCCTAATATTGCCACACATCCAACGAAACATGTGCATCACTTTACATTTATCTTCTATAAATGACGTTTCTTTATAGCCCAGCATTATGTACCATATAATAAAGCTAATCTAATAGCAGCCCTATAAAATTTCTTTTTCAGTCTTAACGGACTGTTACAGTCACACAAAACTTCCGCTGCACTTCTCCATTTCAACCAGCCAGTTTGGATCCTATGGTTAACATCACTATTGATCTCTCCATCATTTGAATAATAGAACCCAAATAGCTAAATTGACTCTCTTTTGTATCATTGCCCGTCCAGTGTTATAGCACTATAGTCTAAAGTCCATCACTTACTAAATTTACACTTCATATACTCTGTTTTGGATCTACTCAATCTAGATTCTAATGTTTGCCTCCATAACTCTAACTTGGCATTCATCTCTGCTCTTATCTCGTAAACTAAGACAATATCATCTATACCAAGGTATCACATCCTGAATAGCTCTAGTAAGTTCATCCATCTATGGAAAATAAGAACGGAGTCAATTCAGATACTTAATGCAGTCCAATTGTGATTGAAAAATCACTTGTTAGACCACCACAAGCTCTTACATTGGCCACTACTCCATCATACATGCTCTTAATTATGTCAATATACTTTTTAGGGACTCTTTTCTTCATCAATATCCATCAAAGCACCTCTCGTGGGCTTTCTCTAAATTAATAAAGACCACGTGCAAATCTTTATTTCTCTTTCAAAATCGCTCTACAAGTTGACAAAATAAATGAATAGTTACTGCAGTCGATCGCCCCGACATAAATCCCAAATGATTTTATGATATTTTAACAGTTTTCTCGATCTATATTCAATTACTCTTTTCCAAAACTTCATATTGTGATGCATGAGTTTTATTCTACGGTAATTAAAACAACTCTAAATATTATCCTTATTCTTATATAGAGATACTAGAGTACTTTTTCTTCGTTCATTTAGCATTTTTTTAATTTGCCGAATCTTGTTAAATAAGTCTGTCAGCTATCTCGCACCCATCTCTTTTAAGAATCTCCATACATCAATAAGAATCTCATATTGACTAACAGCTTTTCTTAATTTCATTCTCTTCAAAACCTCTTTTATTTCAAATTATTTAATTCTATACATAAAATTATGATTCATATCCTCACACTGAACAGTAAGGTCCCTGAAATTTTGAGTAAAACTATCATTATACAATATGTCAAAATAATCTATCTTTCTTTAATCTTTTCGTCTCGAACTAGAATCTTCTGATTCTCATCTTTAATACACTTTATAATACATAAGTCTCTAGACTCTCTTATTCGAACAATTCTATATATAACCTTTTCTGCCTCTTTATTGTCCAATTTCTCGTATACTTATTTGTATAATTTAGATTTTACACCCGAACAGATTTCTTAGCCTCCTTTTTGGCTCCGCTTATACGTCTCAAAACTTATTCCGCCATTGTTCTTCAAATCTCTATAAAGGTCTTACTTGACCTTAATAGCATTTTTTACCTTTTCATTCCATCATGATGTGTCTTTACATAGTGGAGTACTACCGCTGGACTCACCAAATAAATCTTTAGCTACCCTCCTAATGCAGCTAGCCATTTTGTTCCATATTACATCGGGATCATCATGGTCCTTCCAAGGCTTCACGAAAGATGTGATAAATTTTACGAACAACATCAACATGAAGTTAGCACTTAAAACCAGAGTTAAGATTCAGTTAGGCTAATGACAAGAGAGGCACTTGGCATTATTAGTCCTCGTTGGTTCATCAGTAAAAGCTCCTAAAACCCTAGAATAAACCTACATAATTCTCCTAGATTTTAAAAAAAGTATAGAAGGGAAAAAATGCTACAAGGCACTAATTTCAAACCTAAGCCATAAGAAGACAAAGGCAAAATATAGCATATTCTTATAGCAAAATAAAGTATATTCCTATCAGTCATAATATGAATAATTGAATATGGTGTGCATTTATTTTAATGATTTCGTAATCATCTGATTCAAAATGTATGGAACATGCCTTAAAGTCGAGTAAGCTCCAAGGGATCTCACAAATGTTTACAACCAGATGTAACTACCAAGAACAGATTGACCTGCAATGAGTTAGTACCAAATTCCCAAAGAAAAAAAAAAAAACAATTACAAATCAAAATCTTGCCATGAAATTTATATCCTATGAACACACTTTACAGCAAATGTCATATATGTGTTGGACACATATCAGACTCTAACAGTTGCACAATGTTTGTCGGATATGTATCAGATACACTAAGACCGTATCGAATTTTAAGAACCCAGAAAATCATGTCGGAACCCCCGTATCAGCCTTCAAAAGGTCATAAAAATCGTGTATATGGGAGTCCGCTTTCTAAAATTCAGAGAGATTGCATATTGGCACTATAGAGCCATACATTGCTTCATCATCAGATATATAAAAATCATTCTAACATAGAATTATACATTGTTAATAGAGCCCAAATATCTTATAAAGATAGAGCCTACTCATAGTTTACTCAAGGAACTGGTCCAATGAATTGAATTTGAATTTTTTTCCTTAATATAGTTACTTTGTTTGAATCTATTGTTTTAAATTATTGCTATTTTTTTTCTTTTCTTTCGACTTCAAATAAAATATGTCTTATGATTACAGGTTTTGATGCAAAATATATATAACACATGCATAAATATGTGCATATTTATATTGTCATATCTCTATCTTACTTTTCAGGATTTGCCATATTCTCATATCACATCCATGTCATGTGTCCATGGCAGTGCCTCATGGTTAAATCACTCATCGGTGTCATCAAGGTTGGCTAAGTCGATAATGAAGCACGCCTTGAAGTCGAGAAGCCTCACAAAGGATCTAAGCAGGTACCAGCTGGAAGCTTCCAAGCTGATATGATGTAATGAGTGTACCAAATTCCTCGACAAAAAAAAGATTTACTAATTAAAGCGTTTAATGAAGTTGTTCGTCCAAAGTCCATCCACCATTATCCTCACAATGATCAAATCATCTATGTAGCATCAAAGTGGGGCTTGACTATGGAGCACGGCTTGAAGTCAAGAAGCTCCACAAAGGATCTGGCCAAGTACATACAACTGGCTATGAAACTAATATCAAACTCAATGAGTGCCAAATTATTGAAAATTCTAGTTTAAGTAAATGAGGGCCCTGTCACATAACCTAACAAATTTGGCAATGCAGTTGAAGCTCATGCGGATGATGGGAGCTGTTCTATTTTGATATGAGTATGGGCTATGTATATCTTTATACTTTTGGTGTCCTAGAGAATCTTTCCCCTACGAGAATTTTTGGACAAGCGCTTTGGTTACGCAGAATTAAAAGGCATGGGAAATATTTTCTATGACGAGGAAGAGGATGGGCAAGCCAAATAAATGACCATGAAGACCAAATCAGTTGAATATCATACTATAAGTTCCATCAATGAGCTTTTAAAGAGAGTACAGCTATTGTTTCTAGCAATGAAACCTATGGATGTAGCTCATAGTCTCTAACATAATATTTGCAGCATGCATATAATTTCCACCCTTTCCTTGGTGCTTGGCAGCATACAACCTAGCGTAATATAACTAGTACTCCCTTCAGTAATACCCACTAAGTCACTAACAATTGCAGGCTCCGAGCACTAATGTAGAAAAGACTCCCAGTTCCTGCAATTGTCTATGCATATTGGGAAGCATCTTCACATTGACGATAAAGTAAAGGTAAAGTTACTACTTAAAACAAACTTCTTTCTTTCTTTCTTGTTTTTTGGGGGACCAGGCAACAGCCAGTCAGATCAGACTCCTAGCATGGTGTGAAATACATGTGTTGGAATCATCTTATGCAGGAAGGGTGAGGAGGTGCTCTCATTGCTATTTCTGTCGGTTCTCTTTTTGGGTGGATGGATGTGGTGATTGGGAATATATGTTAATTTTTTATGTGGTGAACGTATGTTCGCAGGACATGCATTCAGTAACAAACTAACTAAAAGATAGCATGGTCAAACAAAAAACTACCAACAAGATCAAAACACACTCCCTACCATTCAGAAAATAGTCATTGAGCCAATGGGAAGGATATAGACATAAATTCAGTTATAAATTAACTGCAAAATAAGATGGGCAAAAAAAATTTTAATTGCCAACAAAATCAACAAACTAGGGCACAGTAAGACATTTTCATAAACATTTACACAATAGAATTACCTCCCATATGATTGCAGATTTATCATTAGATGCAGACGCCAAATATTTCCCATTATTTGAGAACTGCAGGTACCATACTTCATCATGGTGTGATTGCAATACCTATTGCATATAAATAACAAAATTGGTAAATGGGAACAAAGCTTCAAAAATTGATGTAAACAGATCTATCAAATAGATAAATTTCTAAGATTAATAATGAGCATTAATTAAGTTGATAAAAAAATTGCTCAGCTCAACCATCACGACATGTAAGCAAATAATCTCCAGTCCATTGCCATTGAACTTTTAATCATATAAGAAGCTGCATAAATGATGCATAGTATTCACTAAACGTTAAATGGAAAAATTATTATAGTGCATCAATTAATATAAATCAGTATCACTAAACTTTCCTCCATGCATCAGGCTCACAGTAGTTAGAGTATTCACAAGAGGGTTTGATGACAAACTTGTTTTTATATCTATGGATATCCACAATGTATTAGCACTTTACTAGTTCCTACTTTCCTGTATTCACCATTTAAGCTGCATTATTTACTTCAATAAACTGAATCCTACTAAAGCTAAACCAAACACAATTGCCATTACGAGGTGGACTAACTTCTAAGTCTTATCCAGTGTTTTAAAAGGCAGGTTTCTGGGGGAAGCAGCCCCCAACCGCCGTAATCAGGCAAAAGCACCAGCATTAGGAATTGGCCAACCAAGGGGAAAAAAGAAAAGGAAAGGAACAGACTCTCATCACCCTACATCTACCACCGTTCTTCACCGTCACTGAGCTTAGGATGGGTAATTGTCAATGTGGGGGTCTGCTTCATCGTCCCTAGCTGTTGCCACTGCATTAAGGTGAAATAGAGGGGAGAAAGGAGTCAGGCTCGACCCTCACAGTGACAGCAACCCATCCCAGGCGCCATGACATGGAAGAACAACAACAAAGATGGTGAAGTATATACTATTTTTTTTTTATTTCACCTTGACGTCTAGGGACTGGACGGCAAGTCTACCACCCCAAACTACTTAGCACCTTCTACAGTAATGGTCTTATCATTATTCTCCTTATAGAAACATACTTAAAATGAAGCACAGAACAGCAAGCAATGAGCACTCAGCCTACTTGAAAATAAGGATACACACACACTGGAGATCAGATTTGATTCTGAAGATTAGATTTGATTTTATTGGATCCTATTAGAATATTTAATTGGATTTTTTATTTTATTAGGATATTTGATTAGGATTTTGTATTCTATTAAGATTTTGTTTGTTAGAATTTTTCTATATATACATGCTTTGTATGATGTATTATTGAAGATGATGAATAATAGATGAAAATTTTGATAAACTTATTGTATGGATTTCGCTTGAACCAAATCTTTTCTCGTGGATTCATGGAGTGGGCGTGAATTCAAGTGGCCGTAAATTCGTCTGGGTGGATTCCCGAATCCTTGTAAATTCTTTCCCGATCTATCTGTTCTTCCCCAATTTTTCCAAAAAAACCCCAAATTTCAAAACTTTAACCCTAATTTAGCTTTCATCCTGTGTCAAACTTGGCATCAGAGCTCAAGATCGATCATCTTCATCTCTTCCCTTCCATCTTCGTCTTCTTTTTTATTTTATTTTTGTTTTTATTTTTATTTATTTTTGAGAGGAAAAAAAGGATAAAAAGAAAAGAAAAGAGAGGTTCAGTTCGAGAGAGAGAGAGAAAGAAAAAGGAGAAAAAACATATCTGGAAAAAAAAGAAAAAAAGGAAAAAAATGATCTGAGAAACAATTTAAGGAGGAAAAAAAGAAAAGGAAAAAAAATCCAATTTTCTCCTCCACTCTTCTTATCCTCCCGTGACCTTCTCTTCCCCTTTCTCCAACAACCCACAACAAGTCCACCAACAATGGTGGCAACAAACCCTTCATCTCCCACCGCCGCCAGAACCCTCCCCTCAAATCTTCCCCGTCGCCACCTTTTCCTTCGCCCTTCACCAGTTCGCTAGCACCCTCCAATTCGCTACAGCCGCCGCCTACTGCAGCAGTCGCCCAGAACTCCACTCTCATCTCCTTCGTTTCCTTTTGCAACAGTGCCGCCCGCCGCCTTCAACCACATCACCGCCCTCCTACCGACGCTCTACTCGCCATCCTCAAATCCCCATCTCTCTCAAGAGCGGATTTCCTCCTCCACATCTCCAACAACCCAACAACAGCAACATCCCTTCCCTTCTTTCTTCCCCTTCATCTTCACCACCATCCCTTTCTCCCTCTTCAACTGTAATGATCCCCACTCACCATCTCACCACCGTAGCAGCTCCCTGAACAGCAGCCATCACGTTTTGTGATTGACGAGAACCGTAGTTAATTGATTTAGAGTTGATTTAGATCCAACTTAACCAACCCGCATCCAATAAAAAAAGACAGTATTTAGAAAATTGATTTGGTTTGGACTAGCAAATATGCTAGTTGTAGACCAGACCCGACCCGCTTCAGGATCAGCCCAGTTTCAATATTAGGCCCAGTACAGTGGATCCGACCCGAACAGCTACTGCACCCGTTAAGAGCAGCATACCCATTAAGGGTTTTATTTTGATTCGGAGTCCATTTCGAACGGTTTTCGAAGCAGTAATCTTCAAATCATACCGGCATCTATTACCATTGTTCCAGAGCTTCTATATATAATTATCAGAGCTCAATTGTAAATAATCTCTTAAAGAATTTTATGAAATCATATATTTGGGCGTGAACTACTCATCCCTCCAGATGAAACTTAACTTGAACTGAAATTTCAATTGCTAATTTTTTTGCAAATATTAGTGGATTGCAATAATTGAATGGTTAATTGCTTCTCTCTAGTGATCTCATATTCATTTGTATTTAGCAATTGAGTTATTGGGATATATTAATTTAGTTCATGTATTTGATTCGTTTGAGTCTTAGATTTTGCACTATCATCTGCATAGTTGACTGATTTGCATTGCATAATCCATTCTAGATAGTATGTCCTATTTTACAACACGATTTAATCGTTATCTAAAGTCAAAGAGGCCTAATTATATCTATAATTTGCATACTGCTAGAAAGATAATAGATGAAAATTTTTGGTATAAAGACCCGTATTTGATGGTTATTCCTCCACCCGTGACTTTATAATTGGTTGGTGAATATAGAATGTTACTTCGATTGTTATAACATGTCTAACAGACGTAAATTTTAATTTGCTAGGAGACGATTAGTAAGACAAGTCAAAGATTTTTGGATTTCAGTAGAGATAAAACGTGAGGAATGTTATAGAAATCCTATAAACTCATGGGGAGAAATGAAAAATATTCTTATAAATGAGTATCTTCCTACGTATTATAGGAATCATCTTTTTGATAAATTGAAAAATAAATTCACTCTAAATGTTAGAATACAGAGCCCTAAATGCAACAAATATAGACACTTTGTCTTTCAATGTACCATGATCAAGTATTCTAAGTAACGCGCATCTTGGCATTATGACTATGAGTGCCCAGTCAAGAGTCAACATATGGATATCATGCCTACTAATCATGTTGACAATTCGGGAGTTATTAAAGTTCATATTTCTGAAAAAAGTACTAATGTTGTAGTTAAACCACAATTAAAATCTAGTATATCTATTCTTATTGTTAATACCATCATTCCATCTATGGCTAATAACGATATTATTAATGAGTTACAAGAGTCTAATACACATACACCAACTGAAATCCATGTTCTTACTGAGAATACTACTGATGCACAGAATATTTTAGTAGAGTCCAGTGCACCCCCACATGATATTAGGTGTTCAATTTCAGAGTCAACTGTAAAGGAAGAGACCGAGAATGAAATAATTGATACTAATATTGCTACCAGCAAGTCTTTGAGCATCATTCTTATGTCTTAACAGGTTACTCCTAATATTGCATCTACCAACAAGTCTTTGGAGTTTCCTTTTGTGATTCACCAAATTCCAAGTGAGTGTTCATTATTTACAGTGATTGATGTATGCGGAACCAACATATCTTTTTTAGGAATTGTACCAATTAAGTTCGTTGCATTGCATTTGCCTGTTATGCCTATTATGCACGATGAGATCCCTAGACAGATAGCAATTTGTAATGATGAGTACAAATTTGTTGTATATTCACATAATATTTTGCAGGAATTTATACTTGATTATGAAGTGAAAGTTTTAATTCTCCCTGAGAGGTTCCTTCCAGAAATTGCGAAAAAGTTACACGTTCCGCATTCAGATTTCTATAGAGTTTCGATGAAGATTGATTCTACTACCTATGGCCTGAATATGAAACCTATGGCCTGAATATTTCATGGGAACCTTATTCGCCTACTTTTATTGCAAGTGTCTTTTTAGATTTACAGAGATTTGACGCAAATTCACTAAAGAAGTCAGTTCCCCATCCACTTTGCTTCAGATGTGATGCACGAGCTATACTTTCTCGACCACTACCATGGCACAATTGGGATACTTCATAGATACAGATTAGTTCAACCAGAACGTGTTTAACATTTCTTATCTCCGCATTCACCAGAGATGAATGATTCGAAGCCGGGAAGAATTGATTTAGATCATATTTGAATTGATTTTATTTGGATCTTATTTGGATTTTAGATCCTATTCGAATATTTGATTGGATTTCTAATTTAATTAGGATATTTTATTAGGATTTTGGATTCTATTAGGATTTTGTTTGTTAGGGTTTTCCTACATATACATGTTTTGTATGAAGTATTGAAGATGATAAATAATAGATGAAAATTTTGATAAACTTCTTGCGTGAATTTCGCTTGAACCAAATCTTTTCTCGTTGATTCGTGGAAAGTGGGCGTAGATTCGTCTGGATGTATTCCTGAACTCTTGTAAGTTCTTCCCCAATCTATCTATTCTTTCCCAATTTCTCCAAAAAATCCCAAATTTTAAAACCCTAATCCTAATTTGGCTTCCGTCCTGTGTCACACACACATATATAACTGAAAACATTTTCCAATAGATTAATTTACAAGTCTTTTAGGTCCCAACTTGAATCAATATCTGACCTAAGTAAACATAAAATGGATAACGTTAGGTAGAGCAACTTCCAAATTTACATGAACAAAGACAAAATCAGCTATAATAGGAACATATTTCAATCAAACAAATAATTAGTATTCTCAGGAAACCCTACTAGAGAGATGAAATCCTTAACTAAAAATTTAACTAAATAAACAACAGTTCTATATGTAAAAGTAACTCTTGTACAATGCTTGTATCTAATTATTTGCTATAAGAATGCATGATTGGGAGTTAGTTAGAACCTATCAAATAAGAATACTTCAAAATTAGTGTTATCTCCATATTAGATACATATCGGATATCGACACTTGCATAATAATTACCAATACATATTGGACATTACCGAAACCGTATCAGATTTTGAAAATCCAAAAACTTGCACGTAGGAAGTCTGCCCGCTTTTAAAACACAAATTGCATATTATAGTCGTGTCCCCTTTCAAAAAGTCATAGAGATCGCTTATTAAGCACTACGAAGTCATAAATTACCTAAAAAGACATTAAAAATATCTTTTTACATAAAAATGATACTAAGTTAATAGGCTCCAAGGTTGAGGCTTCAAATATTTTATTCAAGGTACCGGTCCATTGAATTGAATTCAAATTATTTTCTTTAATATAGTTATTTAATTAGAATCTATGCTTAAAACATTAAAAAAAAAGTCTTTCCTTTCTACTAAAAATGTCTAGTGATAGTATGTTTTTCTAAATATTATTATGCTCCTCTTTATATATATTTGTGCATAAATAAAAAATGTTACTCCGATATTTTAGTATAATTTACATGAAAATATTTTTAATAAAAAATAAAGAAAATAAACCCAAAAAACAATTGTTGCAACCCAAAAGTAAATAGTTCAAGATCCTATTACTACATGTGAAAACTTAGATATATAAACAAGAAGGAGATCAAATTGTTAAGAAAGAGCCAAGATGTTAAGAAGGAGATGAAGTTAATAGGCAGCAGATCAAGTTATTAGGAAGGAGATCAAGTCAAAAATCATAAAATTCAATTTGTTATCAAAAAGGTCAGGACAAATCAAGTGGTTGAAGACAAACCAAGTCAAAAATTGTATCAAACCAAACAGTTATGGAAAAAATCTTGACAAATCAAGTTATTATGGCAAATCAAGTCAAATCTGCATTTTGATTCTTTCTAGATACTTAGTAACAAATGTAACTATTTTTTCCCACCTATAAATAGAGAGGCAGTTCTCTATTATGGAAAAGACCTTAACAAATTAAGTTGATATGGAAAATCAAGTTAAATCATTGTTTTGATCCTTTCTGGAAATTCTGTAACAGATGTAACTATTACTTCTATCTACAAATTGAGAGGTAATTCTCATTTGTAGAACATACCAAATTTTGCATAATGACTTATAAAAGATCTTGGTGTCTTTTGACTGTGGATCTTGTTCTTCATTCAAATCATATAAGTTTCTTTATTTTAATAAAAAGAACATCTCTTTGCTTAATTCCTTATATCGATCTTCACATTCTCCTTTTTTACGTAATTTGTTTTTGTTCTTCCATGAATAGTTAAACATTTATACCTAGACATACGTGAAGCTAAGATCATAATATGTTTAAATAAGTAATCTCTCCTACTCTTCATTTCTAAATCAAATAATAAAGTCATGTGAACGTTAATTTATAAACCTACAATATAATTTGATTGATTTACTTATGTCATCAAATCTAAGATTATCATTGGTATCGATTTTATTATCAAAATTTTCTTATTCTTGTATTTATTAATGAAAATTGAGATTAATATTTTATCGCCAATTTTGTATGCCTTATACTTTCTAGTATTAATTGATTAATGTAAGTTGAGATTATTAAGAAATTTATTTACTTAACACAATATTCTTTTTAGTGAATTCGAACCTAGATACTTTATTTTTATTTATTAATCTTTTTATTAGTTAGTTAAACAACTACTCCTATCATCTCTTTTTTAATTAGCCTAAATTTGAAGAAAAGTGGAGAAAGAGAGAAGGAATTGAGAAGGAGAAGAGAGGAGGAATAATGAAGAAAAGGAGAAGAGAAGAGGAAGGGATGAGGAGAAGAGAGGAGGAAGAGAAAGAATGAATAAGGAGAAGTAAAATGGTAATATAAGGTCAAAAATTTGGGGGATTTGGGGAGGGGGACTAAATTGTAGTAACTTAGGAGATTTAGGGGACTAAATCCTAAATATGAAGATTTGGGGGACTAAATCATAATATAAAAAGATTTGAGGGACAAACTAGTAAATACCCAATAAGGATTAAAAACTAGATAAAATTATCTTCCCTATAAATTCAACCCATAAGTACTGCAGCTTTACATCATACTCTTGAGGTGACATTAAACTTTCACATCATCTAGCCTCACTAAGTAAATATCTGTGGTTGGTACACGATTAAAACCAAGTCTAAGAGTTCTAATATGAGACTTAAAGCCAGACTCTGAACCATGATACTTCAACCAGCCAAAGAAATTGGCGAAAAGGCCTAGCTTGTTACGTATCTATGCATCAAGATAAGGTACTCATTAGAACTATGCAAGAAATGTTTCCAACCTGCATTGTCCGAGAAGGAATCTGATCTCTTCCACATTGATGATCTGCATACAACGAGAGCGAGTTATCCAAAGCATTGTGGAAAGAGCATGCTTCACGTTGCATGCTAAGAGCCTGTTCTACCAGATGCTCCAACCTCCTCTCCGGTATCATAATAGTGGGAGGAAGCAATTTCTGTAATTCCTCTAGAAGTTTCAATCTTGAGTTTGATGTGTCAATCCCCAGATTAGCAAAGCCAAGTAAGATACGCTGAGAAGGAGAAACAACACAACTGCAAAACTCGTGGACACGCTTTTTATTGATGCCAAGAGGAGTAATCTCACTTCTCAACGTTTCCAATGCATCCATTACTCTGTCCCTTTCCAGAAGTTCAAAAAATTTCTGTTCCAGTATTAGAAAAGCTGCAGATTTCAGAATATTTTCATCCTCTAGACCTATTCTATGCAAAATAATCACACTTTCATCCCAATTTCCATCAAGCACATTCTTTCTGAAAAGATTCACAGTAGGCGAATGCAAGTGTATTCCTGACTCTTCCTCCAATACAGCTCCACTTTTGTCATAACCAAGAGAGTAAAGAGCCTTGGTGATGATCCTAACAAATTCAACCTTTCTAATAACTCCTCTAGTACCAACAATATCTTCTTTCCCTTGGGATGGTAACGGTCTCGCCATTGGTCCTCCCAAAGGAATGATGGGTGTTGCGAGAATTGACTTATTTGAGAGGCTCCCCACGTCTAGTGAGGATGCTTTCAAACGTTTCGAGGGTGGTTCATCATCGTCAACACCTCCCATGAAATGCCACAATCAGCCCATATATATTTGGCCAGGCTAGAAATTAGTTGTTCACAAGATGGGAGAAGTTGCCTGTAAAATTCAATAAATAGGATGTACAGCAAGGTTCTCGCAGTGAATAATTAAAAAATACATCGAAAAAGTTTCCACTAATAAAACTTAGTTAGCTCATTATACAGATGGTTGGCATACAAAATCCAGTTTAAATCCTTTTGATTCGTAAAGGAAAAATAAACAAAGCCTCCAAGAAATTACTGATAACAAACTCCATAGCAGTTTTGTGGGGAAAAGAAACATAACATTGCTCCCACTTTTTAATATGGAATTACTTCTAAAGACAATCCCTGTACTTCAAACAATGTTTATGACCATAAATATAATAAACTAAGGTTTAACTAATCCCAATAAACTTGCAGTGATTAATGTATTGTGAAGCAATCCTATAATGCAAACCGTCTGTCTCTAACTAAGACAACAAAATATATGACATCCAATTACAATAGTTGTTAGTCATCTACAAATATCTAAAAGAACAATGGCAGTAAGGAAACCTGTTTGATTGATTTTTAAAAAAACCTTAATACCAAGGGAAGCAGTTTTTTTATTTAATATGGAAACTGAATGTTTCAGCTTCCTTGATTTGCCAAATAATTAGGGAACCAGAAAAGCTGAATAAGTGACGAAAATATGTCTCCAAATTCTCGTAATTTCCTATGAAACCAACAATTTACTATAAAAATTAGTTTCCTGTGTGCTCATTTCCATTAAAACCAAACAGAAAATAACATTATCATAGAAAGTTAGAACGAGACAAATCAATAGGCAGTATAGCTCATGTTAGCTTGATTACAGGCTTAGGTACCAATCTATTAGCAATAGACCATGAAGTTTCTTCAAAGAAGGTAAGTTCTTCTGTCCCATAGCAGGTTCATCATCGACATTCTTCCCAAGTTGACTAGGAGGCCATCTCTGACTATCATCGAGAGACAACCTTCAACCATAATGACAAGGGGGATTCCAACAGCCAGAAGAGGGGATGGACTTTGGGTGGAGTTGGCTGGGTAAGTCTAACAAGAACCAAGATAGTAAGAGTAGCAACAAAAACAAGAATCCTCAGCACCACAAGAAGAGCTGGGTGGAGGTTGCATGCAGTATATTGGGAAAGGGTGAGATCGTTGTTAAATTGGCCTTCTCTAAGGTCGTGGTAACACCGTATGCAATTGACCCAAGGCCACATACACAAGAGAAAAACCTCTGGTCCAAAGGGGGAAGCGCTGATGCTCGTGACACATCGAGTATTAAGGTAATGGCAATCCAGATGAGGTATTCGAGACAGCAATTCCAAAGCTGACAAAGGATCACCAAGTTAGCTATGGAGACTTACAAAGGGACCATAAGGCGAGGAAAATGAAGGACAGAAAAGCCCATCGCAATAGTTGAGTCTCAATACACGAGGAAGTTGAGGAAAGATCCAGTTTTTCTACTTTAATGGGTGGGATTCAAGGATCGAATAAACTGAGAATCTTGGAAATCAAACTTTGATCTGATCACTCAGGCCCACACTGAGCAACTTATGGACCCTTGGACCTTGACTGAGCCCGATTGCTTTGGGCCATGGTTAGAGCTCTAGTTTTAAAGACCAAAACAATTCTAATTTGGTGTTTGACCTCACTAAAATGTGTATGGGCTTAGATGACAAAGATTAGACCCTTGTCTCACTCAAACATCTAGGCCTCATTACTGCAGTTCAGAAATCTCATAAAAAGATTTTGACTGTGACTTTGGCTAAACTAATAGAGAATCTTGTTTGCGGGGAGAGCTCGCATGGAAGGGCATGACTTTGATGTAGGCAACCATCCCGATTCCTAAAAGTGTACAAGATTATCATATGACTCTTAGTACCCATAACACCCTACTCTATCCGAGGGATGAGTGGGTTAAGAAGTGGAGAATGCACTAGCCCAGTTTGCAATAGAAGCAGTAGTCATGAAAAAGCTCAGGACTGAACTCTCAATTCCACAAGGGATATTAGTATGACGATTCACTAGCTCCCAACAGCGAAGCTGGGCAAGATGTTCATAGTGGAGATGCTCCAAAGGCCTTCATGGAGACAACTCGGTTTTACAAGCAAGTAGAAATCGAAACACATCCTATCATAATGCCCCCATAGACGTAGCAAAAGACTATAGGAAAAAAGGGGCAACATTACTAGAAAGAGAGATTGCTTCGCTAGCCTCTAAATGGGAAGCTCTCCTTGCTGACTTCGAGCCAGGTATAAAATCAATCCCTTCAGATGTTCTTACTTATTAATTTACTACATGATAACATTATATTTTCTATTTCACACGCTTGTGATATTGAGATAGGCTATGGGGTTAAAACAGGGTCGGAACCTGGTAATTTTGAGTGGTTTGGGCAATTCTAGACTCCGAAGGGTAGCAGGCACCCTAAAGAATGTGTGCTAGTAGTAATAGCCCCACTGCTATAGAGTGAGTATTTAGTTTTGTTCTTATGATTTGCCATTTTGGAACATTCGAGGTTTGGCGGATCGATCCAAATGTAGAATAGTGTCCGATATTTTTTGGGATTGTAAAAGCAAACGTCTACTCAGAGCAAATAAAATTATCCGAGCCTATACCGAGTGTACTATGAGATCAATCAATCAAACAGAATTCCTTTTTAGTTAAAATTTTGCGTGAGACCTCAAAGAGTATTTTAATTAGGACTAACACAAACGTCTTCAACATTTTAGATTCCCTTTCCGCATAATTTTGTTTGTTTGTGGCTAAGGCATAAAGTTGATGGTTGGCAAATGGTCACAGCAATGTAAGGCCCGAACAAAAGTGATCAAGATTCCAATATGTGGAGGCAGATTGAAAGCCTAAAGCTTCACAACAATTCCCCCGGATCCTTGGAAGGGAGTTTGACATTGTTCGCTTCGCCAATGAATGTAAAGGGGTGCTATTACGATCGAAATAGAGACTCATTCAACAACCCGATAGGCAATCATGAAGTCATTAATGTGCCTCTTTCAGAGAGGCAGTTTACGTGGTCCAACAAGCGCGATAATCCCTGCTTAGCTAAACTAGACATGGTCTCACCTTTGACACCTGGGAATCTAAGTTTAGCCATGTCACTGTAGTTACCATCTGTAAGCCTACTTCAGATCATACTCCCATCTTCCCATCCGCTTGCTTTCAGGAGAACATTGAGAAGGGAAAACATATTTTTCGTGTTAAGAAATGGTGGCTAAATAGAAAAGATAGTGACCTCATCACAAAGAGTTGGGTACAACATAATAGTTCTCTATATGTAGCAGGGAACCTCTACATTAAGTTGAGATGACTTTGTATGGCATTATTGAAGTGGGAGAGGAGATATTTTGAGGACACCAGAATTAGCAAAGAATCCATCATGTCGAAGATAGATGAGTTAGAACATCAGAAAGAGGTTAGACCGCTAGAACATTAAGAAGAGGTTAGACTACTCCCACCTGAGAAAGCCTCCTTAATTGAGTCATGGAAAACTATCCAGGACTTATATAAGAGGGAGGAGGCTATGTGGTGTCAATGTGCTAGATGCAAATGACTAGATGCAAATGGCTGAAAGAAGGCAATGCCAACAGTCTTTTTCCTTATAACGTCAAGTATGCGTAGATGCACTAACAGAATACATGCTTTGTTGAGTCATAATGGCATTATTCTGGGAGAAGTGGGACTTCATAAACATTTCCGAACATTTCAAAAATATCTTTGGATGCAACCATCTGACTAGACTTAGGATGCAAGCAGGGTGTTCGCCCTCAAGTAAATTTTAGAGGATAGGAGGATAAACTCTCATAAGAGTAACTTATGTAGGCTGTTTAGGACATAGGCCGAACGGATTTCCGTTTCTTTTGTGAGGAAACTAAGAGGGACCTCAAGGCCCTTGTCAAGTACCTTGTTGCTGAGGTTGCTAGACTCAACAAGATTAACTATTCGCAAGAGGTGCTCATTCCTAAAAACACTTCTCCATCGATTGTGGGGGACTTCAAACCCATTGCTATACTTAGTAGCACCTTCAAGATCATCTCGAAAATCCTAGCCAATCGATTATCTCCTATCCTGCAAAATCTCATAGATGAGTATCTATCCGGTTTTATAGCCAGTTAGAAGGAATTGCAGCAGCTCAGGAAATGATACTTCAATGCAAGAAATAAGGACATGATGGATATTCGCTAAAGTTGGATTTTGAAAAAGCTTACAACTCAGTCAGCTAGGAGTGCTTGATTGAGGTTTCTGAGACTTAGAAGTTTTGGACCTCGATGGATTATGGATTAAGATGTGGCTTAGTTCGGTTTGTAAGTGGGATTTGAGACAAGGAAATCTTCTCTTTTCATTGCTCTTTATGCTGGTGGCGGATGGATTGAATAGGATATTCAGAAGAGCTAAAGCAACTAACTCGATCCAGGATCTAGTTGGATCAAAGTCTATTGCATCATTAACTTACAATATGATGATGACATACTTATCTTATGATGCCAAGTAGGCTATTGTCTAGAAAGGGATTTTTGCTACTTTGAGACTTGGTCAGGAGACTCGAGACCGAAGATTAACTATAATAAAGAGCTCTATGGTTCTCCTTAGCCATAAGAACTTTACCTTTACCCCAATTTGCAGTATCTTATGCTAAAGAGATGAATCTTTCCAATCAAATATTTGGACATTGCGATTAGACCTAGGAAATTAAATAGGCGAGACTAGGCCCCTCATTGATAAGTTGGAGAAGAAGCCTGATGGGTGAAGAGGTAAGCTTTTGTTTTTAAGAGGAAAAGTTGTTTTACTTAATGCAGTGCGCTTAGTTACCCCCACTATATTTTATGTTCTTCATTATGCCTAGATGAGTGAGCGAGAAAACAGACCGTAGCATATTCCATTGGGGGGATCGGCTGAGGGGAAGGAAAATACCACTTAGTCTCGACGAAACAAGTCTGTAGACCTAAAAGGAGAAGGCAATCTTGGGGTCTTTGACCTCCGCAGCTTTAACCTAACTCTCATAGCCAAGTGGTGATGGCATATTCTATCCCGGCTCCAGGGAGCACTAGAGCAGTTCTTAACTAACAACTATGGGCCAAGAAAAGGCCCTTGGAGAAACAAGCTCCACCATTCATCAAATACTTCTGAATTCTAGAAGAGTATGATCTCGACTAAAAGCATCTTTTGGTCCAGTGTCTCTTAAAGAATTGGCTAGGCGACCAATACTTCATTTTGGAATGATCGTTGGTACTCTGATATACGTTGTGATCACTCTTCTCAGAATTTACGCATTGGCTCATGATAGAGAGGCTGTCGGTCATGGATTAATGGTATCGTACCAACTAGAGACTATCATTGAGAAACAACAACAACAATAACTAAGCCTTTTATCCCAAGTATTTGGGGTAGGCTGCATGGACCAAAAAAAAAGAATCACGCCGGATCGATCACTTTGATATTCCTTCTCCATTCATTTCTATCAAGTAATATCTCCCTATTTAAATCTCTAGACTCCATATCTTTGCGTATCACCTCCATCCATGTTTTCTTCGGTCTTCTCTTCGTTTTTTTAAGTTGTCCTATATTGATAAACTCCCCTCTTCGAACTGGTGCACTTGTAGGCCTACGTTGCACATGACCAAACCATCGTAAGCGATTTTCTCCCATCTTCTCATCGATGGGGGCTACACCTATTTTAACACGAATATGTTCATTTCTTATTTTATCTCTCCTAGTATTGCCACACATCCAATAGAGCATGCGCATCTCTGCTACACTTATCTTCTGTGAATGACGTTTCTTTATGGCCCAACATTCTGTGACATATAATAAAGTTGGCCTAATAGCAGTCCTATAAAATTTTCCTTCCAATCTTAACGGAATGTTACGGTCGCATAAAACTCCCGTTGCCCTCCTCCATTTCAACCAGCCAGCTTGTATCCTATAGTTAACATTATTATCGATCTCTCCATCATTCTGAATAATGGAACCCAAATATCTAAACCGATTACTCATTTGTATCTCTTGCCTATCCAGTTTTACAGTATTATAGTTTATGATCCGTCGTTTACTAAATTTACACTCCATATACTCTGTTTTAGACCTACTCAATGTAAAACCTCTAAATTCTAATGTATGCCTCCATAACTCTAACTTGGCATTTACCCCTGCTCTTGTCTCATCAACTAAGACAATATCATCAACAAATAGCATACACCAAGATATCTCATCTTGAATGGGTTTAGTAAGCTCATACATTACTATAGCAAATAAGAATGGGCTCAATGCAAATCCTTGATGCAATCCAATTGTGATAGAAAAATCACTTGTTAAACCACCACATGTTCTGATATTGGCCACTACTACATCATATATGTCCTTAATTATGTCGATATACTTGCTGGGAACTCTTTTTTTCATCAGTGTCCACCAAAGTATCTCTCGTGGAATCTTATCATAGGCTCTCTAACCTTATCATAGGCTTTCTCTAAGTCAATAAATACCATATGCAAATCTCTATTTCTCTCTTGGAATCTCTCTATAAGTTGACGAAGTAAATGAATAGCTTCTGTCGTCGATCGTCCCAGCATAAATCCAAACTGGTTCTCCGATATTTTAACAGTTTATCGCAATCTATGTTCAATTACCCTTTCCCAAAGCTTCATAGTGTGACACATGAGTTTTATTCCCCGATAGTTAGAACAACTCTGAATGTCGCTCTTGTTCATATACAGAGGTATTAGGGTACTCTTCCTCTATTCATTTGATATTTTCTTAATTTGTCAAATCTTGTTAAAAAGATATGTTAGCCACATCACACCAATCCCTACTAAGTATCTCCATATCTCTATAGGAATCTCATCTGGACCAACAGCTCTTTTTAATTTCATCCTCTTCAAAAACTCTTTTACTTCAGACTCTTTAATTCTGCGCATAAAACTACGATTCATATCCTCACATTGAATAGTAAGATCTCCCAAATCTTGAGTAAAACTACCATTATATAATCTATCAAAATAATTTTTCCATCTTTCTTTAATCTCTTCGTCTCGAACTAGAACCATATGATCCTCATCTTTAATACACTTTACAGTACATAAGCCTTTAGACTTTCTCTCTCTTATTCGAGCAATTCTATATATATCCTTTTCTAGCTCTTTATTATCCAACTTCTCGTACACTTGTTTATATAATTTAGTTTTTGCATCCCAAACAGCTTTCTTAGCCTCCTTCTTTACTAGTTTATACTTCTCAAAACTTATTCCATTATATTATTATTATTATTCAAATCTCTATAAAGGTCTCGTTTGAACTTAATAGCATTTTTAACATCTTCCTTCCACCATGATGTATCCTTACATGGTGGAGCACCGCCCCTCGACTCACCGAATATATTTTTAGCTATCATTTTAATGCAGCTAGCCATTTTATTCCATGTTACATTAAGATTATCATGGTCCCTCCAATTTGCTTCTTGTACACTATCATTGAGAAAATCTATGACAATTAACACCAGGACACTAATTACCAAGCTTAAGACCCCACTTAATGGGATTTTCCTCAAGCACCATGAATAGGACGTGCCAATTTGAGGTGGGAGAACCACGGCAGTTTTTCAGTTAAATCAACTTACCACTACTTTATTGCTGAGGGATGAAAACTTTTGCCTTCGCAGATGTTATCGAGAAAGTCAAATGTCTAAAAATATAGATGTTCTTCTAGCTTGTGCCAAAAATGTCATCCTATCCAGATCAGATTTTCATGAGGGGCTGAGATAAGGGGCTCGGTTAGTCCCAATTTTTTGTGTGCTTTTTAAAGCTAAGGAAGAAAGTACAGAACATTTTTTTTATGTGTGAGTTTGCCCAACAGATATGGCGATCTTGTGCATGCTTCCTTAGCATGCAAGTTGACCTAAGTATTAATGGCAATATTTGGTATAGAGTGAGACGTCATCTCACCTTAAGCTCCTTCTTGTTACTTCCATTTGTTGGAACATATGGACACAGAGGAACAACAGAAGCTTTAGAGACAACATACACACCTTTGATGAGTACATGGGGCTAATTTATTTTAGACATAATTTTATGGACAAGCTTCTTGTCAAAAGAAGAGCGTGCTATGACTCTGATGGGACTCCTTCAACTCAACATCCACATCGACACCCCTCGGAGAGACTCAGATGGTGATATCACATAGGTGGAGAAGTGCTTTTGCTCGTTGTAATGACTTAAAAAAAAAAATCAGCAACTTCACAAAATTTAGCTTTGGAAGAATTATCTCACTTTTATGGATTGTTAAGAGAACATATCCTTCCACAGTCCATGTAAACAACCACTGATGTGAACTGTCATATATACAGATACACTGATGAAGATGCTAACAGAGACCAAGAAGAAGAAAAGCAAGAGTACGTCAGAGAACATGTATTTGTATTATGACATTAATTCAAGAACTGGTTTAGTTAGAAGCAACAACGAAGAGAATTTAATATAATGCAATGATCTTATTTCACCTAATCCAAAGCCTACCCAAAGAATCAAAGATTAGCCTCTAAGCATTGCTACAATCAACCATATAAACCAATAAAAATCCAAATTATCAGTGGAGACTAAAGAGGGAGGGGAAAGATGAGCATAGCACAAAGAGTGCACTCCTGGTTTGGTATTAGTCTGCTTACACTACTTAATACGAATCATTGAGGCATCGAATATGGTATAATGACTTAAATAATTATAGATTAAGCAGTAAATTAGTATTACAAAATTACGATCTTAGGTATGATATCTTCAGCCCAATAAAACAGCAAAAGGATGCTAATGAAGAACAGATTCATGTCCAAACTCTTATTAAAGAGTGAAATTTCACAATTTAGCTTCGGAGGAATTATATCATTTTTATCAAAATTAGATGGTTAAGGGAACTCCTTACACAATCCATGCACATAATGGATAATGTGAATATCGTTTATACAGGTACACTGATGAAGATGCTAACAATATGTAAAAGGAAGAAGAATATTAGGCGAGAGAAAGATACTCAAGGCATTGGTTCAAAAGAATGTGTTAGTCAGAAATAACAAGGATTATATAGTATATATCTCCTGTTTCTAAAGCCTAGACAAAGATCAGCCTCTAAGCTTCGTTTCTTTTAACCATATAAACAAATAAACTCTAGAACTATTAAAAGAGACTTATTTGATATAAATTTGCTGACATTGTTTAATAAGAAGTAATGACACTACAAATACGGTATAGCATAATGACTTGCAATAATTCTCTTCTAAAACCTATAGAGAAAGATTAACAGTACATAATTATGAAAATCTCATACTTACTAGAAAAGATAGCTAGGCAATTTTCAGTGCGATAAAATAGCAAAATTGAGGCTTCATGACGACAATGCCAGTAAAAATGTCACTACATTAGAGTGCTACCAGTGACAGATAGTATTCAAATGTCTAAAAAATCTCCAAATATGCCATAAATCACAGCAACACATCTTCAATTCCCATCATCAATTGCAAGAATCCCTAACCAAACTACCATCAACTATAGCATAAAGTTGCGACCTTTACCACATAACCCCACCATATAATCAATACAAACTCCCCCAAGAAATACTTTTTCACTATCTAAAAAATCAATCCATCAGCAATCAACAAAACCCAGATAAGCATCCAGTCAAAAACAAGGAACCCACAACAATTCCAGAGTCTAACCTTGAGGATTATTATAAAAAAATGGGATTTTTAACGGGATCTGCTGCAATCGAACTACAATCCGTCCAAATCCCCCCAAAATTCCTCAAACCAAGACCGACCCAGATTCCGAAATCGGTGAAATTACAAGACCCAGGAGGCGATTTCAACAAAATCAATCAATTTCCCCAAGCTCCAGAGGGATAGAGAGGGGTGAAGAATAAACTTTTGGGTTAAAAAAGGGGATATATGTAAACAAATAATATACGGATTCTCAAAAGGGGTTCGATGTTTTAGCCTGGGAAGCAACCAAAGAAGAGATGAGGCGTGAAAGAGAGAGGAGAATGAGAGAAGAAAATGGGGGTGAGAGAGAGAGAGAGAAATAAAAAACCAAAAAAAGCCGATCAACAAAAATGGTGTTGTTAGGCCTCTTCCAAGGAAACCGACTCAATCCCAATAAAAACTGTATTTACATGTTTTTTTTTTTTTTTTTAATTTTATTTTATTTTTGGTTTATCTGGCTGTTTTTAGTTGGTATTTTTACAAATAGAAACCCCGGGCAATGCTTAAAAAATATATTTAAGTGAGCATACTCTCAAAAGTTATAATAGCCTGTATTTTATTTTATATATTATTTATGGATATTAGATGTTCCTTTTTCTCCTTTATTTTCATAATTTATTTTTTCTTTTCTTTTTCCTAATATGACCGATTGTTTATCTATTTTTTCTAATTTTTAACTATTTCTGTATCTTTTTAATTACTTCTCACCTGTATAAAAACCTAATCTCTTCCATCTTAATCTCACTCCTCAACATCAATACCATAACGAGCTCTATACTTTTTTACTGCAGGATAATATGTAATATATTCACCGACTTTTTGAAAGAACTATACATTATTCGTACATATTTAATAATAAAAAAATTTTATTTACTCCACTATTGTTTCTTTTCACCAACTAATTGCAGCATTTTAGATACATTTTTAATTCCAAAATTATCGCCATTGCTCGGTCACCCCCACACTTCGAATTTATGCCTACCATCACTGTCATCTCCTCAATTTACGTCGTCAGCAAAACTTCATTTTCTTTAGATAAATCATTGAACCATGTGTTTTCTAGAATGTCATATTAAATAGAATTTTAAGCTCATTGAGTTGCAAAGAACATTTGTTATAAGAAGAATTTGAATTTTGATAAAAGATAAACAGTGAAAAAAGAATATAGAAAAAAAAAAATCTAGTGAAAATGCAACAAAAAATTAAGTACAATCTCTAATAACAATCAATACAACTGTCTCATAACTTGTTTATTTACAAAAAAAAAAAAAATAGACATCTTGAACTCTTATGAACTCTCAAAGGTTGAGCATAAAACAAAACAAATTGCAAGTCAGCTAGCAGAGCTCATCATCTTTAAAAGAACTCTCAAGATGCATGCATGCATGCAGCAAAATCTCTTTCGAATATGCAATATGCATTGGAGGTTGTTGGTCAATCCATGAGCATACATATTGACAATTGATATAACGAAATGACCTAAAGAGAGAGGCTACTAGATTTGAGAAGAGCTGAACAAAAATGGCTCTTTCATTCAAACATAAATAAAATAATAAGCATGATACAAGTGAGGTTTATCAAATTGGATGGATGTATATCACAATAAAAAGAAGGCTGCACCAGTTATTTGATTCTGATCCCACGTAACAAATCAACTGTACTACTATCTGAACTGCCAATATATGTAAAAATGAGAATACTTTTCTATGCCTGAAGCCTCTATAACCTGCCTCAAATGTATGAGCTGCCGGCTCTCGCAATCTCCTCATCAGCCAAGCCCCTATTCTCTTCATCCCAGTATAAAAAAAAAAAAAAAAAAAAAAAAAAAAAAATACTATAAAGATGACTCAGAGACCCGATAAGCGTGGACCGTAGCCGTTAGGATGTGCCTTCTGCCATTTCCATGCAACTCGAAGGCTCTCCTCGAGATCGGTGTATTGCGCAGTCCAGTTCAGTTCACGGTTTATCTTGGAAGGATCGCTGTAGACCTCAGCATAGTCACCTGGTCGGCGCTCCAAGTAGTCAACCTTAACATTCACACCGGTTGCCTTCTTGCATGCTTCCACAAACTCTTTCACTGATCGACCTGAACAGCAAAATAACAGAGGACTTGAGAAACATATGCACCTTTGTCATCATGTTGGTCATTTTGCATTAAGAAAGTCATCTAGGAAGCATGACTTTTAAGTCACCTCAAAGTTTTACTAGATGATATATGATATGTAGGACACTTGCCCTAACAAAAGATGGCATCAGATGTTTTCTAAGTCTTAGAAAACACACGTAACTCTGTCATTTTGTTATTTCGCATCAAAAAAGGGTCAGCTAAAGAGCATGAATTTAGGTTAACTCAAGAAGTCTATGAAACGGATCTAGGACGCTTGCCCAAACAAAAGGTTATAGTCCAAAAAGTTGGCATCCAATGTCTTGTCAAAAGTTGGCATCCAATGTCTGGTCCCTTCCCGAAAAAAATTAACCATTCTACTGATCATGTTACAGTCATATATGAATGGTCATATATACATTTTCTTGAACCAAATATACATTTAAAGTTGTGTCCAGGTGTTTAGATTTTGGACAATGACACTCGTCTCCATGTCTAGAAATCATAAAGCATTGTTCACCCTACTAAAAATTATGGCAATAATAGGGCTCATCGGGGAGAAAACTACTTAGCAGATATTACCTTACAGCAAGGTTTAATATCTCGGAATTGGTATCAGCTAATGGTTTATGGCATCAGAAATTGGCAGTATCAGACATTTTTTTACCGGCAATATCTCCGCTAGATCGGCAAAATATCAGCTACTTTCCAATGTCACACCAATGTTGTAGGGTCTATATCTGGTATGCATCAAAATTATATTCAATATTCGAGATATGTATGATATGTATCAGTAATAGGCCGATATTTACAAGCTTGCTTTACAGATTACAGTCACAGCCACAGAGAAAATTCAGGAGAATAGACTTACCAGAAGCACACATGCACCAAGAGTTGGTATCAAGTAGCGTATAATAAAAGACAGTATCAGTACAGTGCAAAAAACATGTTGGTGCTATTTGAGTTGAGAATCCGCAGTCCTATCTATTGAAAATGTAAACAAATTATACTTGCATGTGTCAGGGCTCTTTACCCAAATGACCTGAGAATGAAGGATCTTGGTACTAATTAAAATATATGCATAGAAATATCTGCAGAAATTGGAAATTTAACCCCGATGTTGGAACATTGGCAACACTTTGATTCCCTGTTTATATAGGCATGTTATCTTAAGATGTGGGATAAGATGTAAGGATCAACATCAACGACTCGGATTCTTGATCGATGTAGATATTACCATAACATCAAATGAAGGTTTAGAATATCAGAACCAGAATCAATATCGACCAAACAGTTATGTCGGAATAAACAATATTGGAAATATCAATAACCTCAAACCGATATTATATGGTATATTGAGTATCGAGGAACAACAAAATCTAATATGATATTCCTGTTATATATTGATACCAGACGATGTTTAAAAACCTTGCATTAAATGTCTACTATTATCATGAAAACCTTTTGAAATTGCAACTTGAAATGAATTTTGTCAAGTCTCGCATCTTAAAAAGACACTGAAGTTCTATATCATTGGAGTTGTTTAAATATTTGTTTTGGAAAATTTGTCATATTATTTCCTCAAGAGAATGTGACTAGATTAATTCACATATATAGCTCTTGAATGTTTGATTTGAATGGTACTGGATACAAATCATATTACTATAAAGATCTTAAAAAATAAAAGGCTCTAGCAAAACATACTATCCTGTTCTAGCACCCTTTCTTTTCATTGCCACAGATGCATGGATGAGAAATCTAATTTTAGCATAACATACTAGAAAGTTGCACTATAAAGATGAAAAAAATAAAAGAAAAATAAGTACGGGACAACAGTGGAAGTATGAATTACCTTTTCCGGTACCAACGTTATAAATTCCAACTTTGTTTGGTTGTGCCTGGTTGAGGGCTTTCACATGAGCATCAACCAAGTCAGTGACGTCAATGTAGTCTCTCACACAAGTTCCATCAGATGTTGGGTAATCTGTTCCTTTAACCTACAATATGCAACAAAGGCTTTATAAATGCCTACTGTATGCCCGACTGCTATGTTTTAATGTTCATCATCAATATTTGACCGATACTCAAACCAAGTCACCAGATATATATTTACCTTAAGGCCTGAACTGATTCCTAATGCAGCGTCAAAGCAAGCACCAGAAATACGTCCATGTTCTCGGAGTTCAGGTCTAGGAGCTTCACCCAATCTTCCTTCTGGATCCGATCCAATGACATTGAAGTATCTGGTAAAAGGTAAATCAGGAACTAACCAACATTCGATGATTTCATTAGTTTAGTCTTGATCTGAACGAGAAAGAACCTTAGAATCATGACAGCCATGTCAGTGTTCTTCGAGTAATCCAAGATGATGTCCTCTGCCATTTTCTTGGCCTTTCCGTATGGATTAATAGGGAACTACATTTCAGGAATAGATTAAAATTTAACACCATTCATACCAACAGCAAATGTGTGATGCATGTAAAAAAAGGATATTTCTACCTCTTTACAACTTATTTCATGAATGCTGCTACATATCCATTAACTATAAAAGTTCAGAATGGCATTTTACTAAACAAAACCAGGAAATAATATGACATGGTCCAGGTTCTTTTAGTGAGGAACTCTAACAGAGGGATCAAATACGACATGTTATCAGCAAAATTCATTGAAGAAATGGTGAGCACACTAACCTGAGGGGTACTCTCCGTGATGGGCATTTTCTTTGGTTCTCCATAAGTGGCACATGTACTGGAGTATATGAGAGTTTTAACACCGCGAGCTGCCATAGCCTCCAGAACTACCAAAGTGTTGGATGTGATATTGTGATAGTACCTGATTCAAAACAGAATTGTATATTTAATGCAGAAAAATTCCAAACTTTTATAACGAATCTAACTAGATTATATTTTACCAGATTTCAAACTGTGTAAACATTTTAGAAACCCTTGTATGGCTACATTATGAAATTATATAACTTTCAATCTTCTAGATATAATGTCACTTATACACCAGAGTGCTCTCTCTTAGTAAGCTACGGGCCTGCTGATTAACAAGCCTCATAGATCATAGTGGACAATCCTCCTGGAGTTTAAGTAGCAACGAGTTAACTTGGATTGTACTTCTGCCGATACTTTTTCGATTTTGTAGCACAGTTAGCACCTCACCCCTTATCTACCAACACTTATATAGCACCTCACTCCCTCACACAACCACAACACAAAAATGACAGAACCAAGTTTCTAGGAACAAAACTTAGAGAATCAAAACATAAGTATAAAACTGACATGATGGCAACATAAGTGTCCATGGAAGAATTTCTTGAACTTCTTAACTATTAAGTGGACAACTTAGCCCCAATACAAGAAAATTGGGCAATGGAAAAGCTAGTTACTTTGACTATTAAAAGTCCAGAAGTAAATTTTCCTCAAAGCACCTATTTAATGGGGTTCATTTTGTAAACAAATATTATTATTAAGCTGAAAAAAAAAAACGTAAACAATGCTATGAAAACAAGGTAACTGAAGTCAGTAATGATCACAAATCCCTCTGGAAATACCACTCTTAAACACACATAGGAACTCCAACTTCTGCTAATCAAGTTGGAAGTGCAATAAGCAACTTTCAGTCCAAACTACGAGTTATGATTCTGTGACTACTAACAGCAGAAAGGGACTTTGGAGTAAATGGTAAAAGCTTAAGGAATGCATTGAATTATTGATCATAAAAGAAAAAGAAACCGCATTGGATATTGAAGAGTCAACTAGATGCCCCTGATTTTATGTTATGGGAATTTGAGAGAGTTTAAGGGTATAGGCATGATGCTACAGTATGTGAGAATCATGCCATTTGATGCCAAGCTAACTGGTTGAGAAAATGAGTGGAAAAATAACAGATTATTTAATTTAATTTAATTTGGGTAAAATTTGCATCCCCTCATGTATGAAAGCACTCAAAATTTTGTTGGGAGCATGTATGGGTGTGAATGTCGGGATATCTACCATTGAATAGAAGCATAGTGATGAGAGTAACTTATGAGTCAGAAAGAAATTTGTAATACATATAAAAAGAAAATATATATATAAAAAAAATAGAGATATTAATGGATTGGGGCCTAAAAAATCAGTAAATGATGAATAGTATTTGATAAAGAAGCATACCTAAGAGGCTCAAGTGTACTCTCACCCACGTAAGCGACAGCTGCAAAGTGCATAACAGCATCAAATGCATTCTCTGCAAATATTCGGTTAACCTAGGAACTGATTAAGGAATTCAACTGAAGACTATTCGCATGCAAGTTCATTTAAATATGAAACGTTTAAAGCTTATACAAGGAGGAATTAAGGATACGGCTTTCGCATCCCCTAAATCAGCATAAATAAACTGAAGCCTCCCTGGCTCTGGAAATAGCTCCTGTAACTTCTTAACAGCCCCAATGTTTCCCCTTGAAAGGTTATCCTGGAAAAACATGGTAGAGCTATCACTTACCGGTTTCTGTGGCCTTTATATCAGGACAGTTTTCAGATAAACGATTACTACGCATAAAATGCATCAGCAGAGAGAGAACCCGTAAAATACCACTATAGTTACTCGGTATGAATCCTTGAGGAGACGAAGGGTAGCATGTGAGCCTATATAGCCAGCCCCTCCAGTAACTAAGACATGCTTCACCCCAGGATCCCGACGAGAGAACTGTAAGGTGCAAGAGATTGACCAGATGCATCAGGAAATTCCAAGAAAAAAGAGCATATTGCGCAATTCAGAAATCTTGACCGTCTCAAAAGCCAGCGAAATACAATTATTAAGCAACAAGTAGAGTTCCACTATTTAACAGGGGGTGAAATTGTACAGGCGGACATAAATGCACTACTTATATCAGAAAAAATAGTTCTAGGATAGATAACAAATTATAGTGCCCAACGCCCAACTCAACATATATTATCCTAAGACAATAGTTAGAACCTAGAGGAACTTCATCATGAAGACATTGATCAATTAAAGAGACATGTCAAAATTTCCACCAGATTATCCAATTTCTGGTAACTTAAAATCTAATTTCTATGAGGTATATGCAGTAGATCATTACAACAACAACAACTAAGCCTTTTATCCCAAGTATTTGGGGTAGGCTACATGAACCAACAACATCAACAACTCATATTATGACATGAGCCAAAATATGCAGTAGATCATTATCAAAGGAAATTACATCACTATAAGATCCTACAAAGGAATGAACTAAACGAGGAAGATGAAATCATATTCCTTTTCACACGTAAGCCCTCCCCAAAAGGAAAAAGGAACTCAACATAAGTCTTCTCCAATAACATAAAAGAACCTGACATCAGATTTAGCTAAAATATTTACCACGCTCGTGCTACCAAAGCCAGGGGATTGCTTTAGAATGACTATGCACAGGGCTGTCAGAACAGCAGCCATGAGAACTTTTGCTAGAAAATGAGGTTTCCTCCTTGCATCTGAGTAATCCATTCCTGTCAAAGAGACAACTTTTAGATCCTTTAAGAACAAATAAACCGAAATGAACCAAAAAAGGAAAAAAAAACTAATAACTTTTACACATGCTGATATATATGTATCTTCAAACATATAACAAACGCTACATGCTTAGAAGTCCTTTGACCAGCAAAATATGAATAACTCAGAAACAACTTCTACTATATGTTCATTGAGTTGCCAAGTTTGGAGAAACCATTGTACCAGAGAAGGAACAAAATGGATCCAAATGTAACTTCGTTCTATGTAAAATAAAAAAAATTTGGAGATTGTATCCCAGATAGTTTTCTCATTTCCCGTAGCATGGTGGGCGAAAACCTCGATTTTATTTGAGTTATGATGTTTGAGTGAACCAACAATGAGGAATCTACAAAAACTTTTTTCTTAAACTGCTGGCGATAAGAAAAAAATTCCATTTCAGAGTATATGTGACTCTCGTTGTAAAATAAAAATAAAAATAACAAATTATGCGATGACAATATTTGAATAAAGAAATAGTTGTTAGTGCAATTCACGCTGAACTGCTTCATCTAATAGTTTTTAGATTGAGGCAAGGGCCATAACCAACAATCGGAACGAATTAAGAAACAATTCTCAATGTAAAATATATGATTCTGATGGCTACCAAGGAACTTAAAATTCAAAACTATCAAGGATCAAAACAAACCTGAAAAAGGCCAAGGTCTACTTGCCCTAGGCTGAGCCCTGTTCCTACTAGGTAGCATGTGAATAGAAATTATCCCACTGACCTAAAGGAACCAGATCGACCGCCGCCAATTCAGGAAGTAATCGCTGACAACCTGATGAACATAATTCTACGTTACAACTCAAGCTTCAGAATACAAATGTGACTGCAAAAGAAAATGCTGGAAACAACAATAACTTGAATTTCAAATTACTGATGTAAACAAAAAAGATTTCAATTAGCACAGAATGAAGGAACCTCACAAAATGCAAATGAACAGCAACTGATATCTATGTATTAGGAACATTATAATTCTCTAACATACTAAAATTGAATAAGGTAAAATAAAATAAAATAAAATAAAAAAACAACTCATTGAATAATTATATGAATAACTGTAACATATAAGCATTCAACTGCAGAAGAAAAATCAAAGCATTACCATTAGAGAAAAATTCTCATCATGCAAAAGTAATAGAGCACATAAATAGCAAAAAAAGGCAAAAATTTCCCCAAAAAAAGAAAACGAAAAGAGAACCATTGCCCAAATCAGATCAAAAGGTAAATATTAGATCAGAAAAAACAGTAAATATGAAGAAATTACCATTTGATTTTAAAAACCCCAATTTTTAATGGGCAACAAGCGAAAATTGAAACTGAGACGTTAACAACGAGTAGAAGGCGAATCAAATGCAACAAAATGAAATCAGAGATGTTATGAACACCTCATTTATCATTACTCCGATAATAAATAGCATTAAATTCCCATAAAACTCCAGCTTTCAAAAAGTTGAGAAGAAAAAAAACCGAAGTCCCTCGCCACCAAAAAAAAAAAAAAAAAAAATCAGGATCGAACGAACTAAAACCCAAAATCGTATCATATCATAAAAGAGATAAAAGAATTCATTATTTCAATCAAAAAGATACAAACTCGGAACATTACCATCATAATTTTAAAATAAAATCAAACGTTAGCAAACCCACCCAAAACTCAAAATTTAAATAAACCCAGATGTAAAGAGGCCAAAAGGATCAAAACCCACCTCAACAAATCATTAAAGAGCAGGATAACAGCTTCAAAAAGTAATATTTGCGAGAAAGTTCACAACTTTCGTGACCTGAACGAGAGAGAGAGAGTGGGGAGAGGAGAGGGGGGGAGAGGGGAGAGAGAGAGAGAGAGAGGAGAGGGAGCTGGTTGGACCGAGTCTTGAGTTCCTTTTGAAGAGATTGTGGAGAGAGAATTTGCACACGCAAACAGAGAGGGGAGAGAGAGAGAGAGAGAGAGAGAGATTGGTGGAGAAAAAATTGCAACTTTTTTGTTTTTGGGGATTTGACTGTTTTAAGGCTCCCATGTTCTTCGTATGAGGAGAATTTCTTTCCCCTTAGAATTCGTCCTCGTCTTTGCTTCTTCCCTTCTTTCTATTTTTCTTTCTTTTTTTTAATTATTTTGTTTAATCTTTTCAAAAAAAAATTCGAATTCCTTTGGTGAATTTTAATGTAGATAATTAATTAATGTTGAAATTTTACAGATGGGCATATGGGTCAAATTCCACATCATGCCATGCATCACCCCATTACATTATGTGCATACATGAATTCATGTGGATGGTAGTAAATGATGATTGCATCCATCATTCAGAATTTTATAATATAAATAAAATGGATTAAATTGAGGTTTACTAACCCGCCTATTGGCAGTTTAAGAGATAATCTTGATTATCTTTCAAAATAAGCATGTAATTAATTTTGTAATATATATATATATATATATATATATATATATATATATATATATATATATATATATATATATATTATCCAACCAATCAGCCATTTAATTAATCATAAAGCTTATTGTATTATTCGATAAAAAATTTATCTAGTCTTTTTATTTCTTTTAGATTTTTTAATAGAGTTAATTACAGTTAGACCATGTAGTATTAGGGGTGTGTAACTTAATACCCCTGAAGTTTGAAACTCTCAAAAAACTTTCTAGACTTAATTATTTTCACTCTATTTTTTTTTACTAAAGTGCACTCTTATCTCTCAAATTCTTATTCTACCATCATCTCTCCTTTTAATCAGCACACTTTCTCTCTCTCCCCCTCTCTCTCCCTCTCTCTTAATCACTCACGCTCCCTCTCTGAAAGAGAGAGAGAGTGTGTGTGCTGATTAAAAGGAGAGATGAAGGTAGAATAGAAATTTGAGAGACAAAAGTGCACTTTAGTAAAAAAAAAGAAAGTGAAAATAACTAAGTTCAAGGAGTTTTTTGAGAGTTTCAAACTTCAGAGATGTTAAGTTAGACACCCCAATACTATAGGGGGTCTAACTGTAATTAACCCTTTTTAATATTAATCTTGTAATAAGAATTATTCTCTAAAATCTTCTTAGATTCATGTCTTGATAACTGTTCTTATGGAATAAACTATGCTTTTGATATCATATTAACTTTTTAATATATGTGTATATGTGATAATATTGTAGCAGTACAATATTATTTATGTGTATATGTGATAATATTGTAGCAGTACAATATTATTCATTGTATTTTAGGCTTGACGTATTCGTTTTTGATACATCACTGACAGTTACTACTAGTCGTACATTGGGGTACAGAGCATTACAGCTAATAGTAAAAAAATATATCTTCAAATTTTTCTTATCATTTTTTATACCATAACCCACACCTCTTTAACTTTATCATTGAATTTCATAAAATTTATTTGTCATTGTATCAAGTGGATACAAAATGTTATATTTACTAAAAATTATTAATTTTGTATTCACTTGATGAAAGATCAAAACAAAACTAAGACTCAAATTTTTGAGTATGAATGAGTTAGAGCATAATCCAAAAGAAAAGGTTGGGGAAAAAACATTAGAGGGAATGAATGAAAAGAACCGTAAGCTTAGGAAATTTTCTACACTGACAGTTCATTTCCAACTGTCGATTACTTTAAAAGTCTAATTTCTAGTCCAAATTTTTATCCAAATTCCAAACTTAGAGTTGTCCCTACTCTATTAAAAAGACATAAAAATATAAAATTAAAAAAAAAAAAAAAAAAAGGTCAAGAAAGGTCCACATTTGTAATCTCATGCTTAATGAAATCCTTATTGCTGACATATTTTGCAAGAACTTTTTTGGGAGAAAAACAAAAGAAGCATATTTTATTCTCCTACTGATTAAGAAAGCCTAATTGTCTTCAAATTACTGATTAAGGAATAAGAAGTAGAGTATCATAAAATAAGCATAATTAGCTTGCAAGTTATTTCTCAACACCCTTGGAAACTTCACTACGACTTCTCAACTACTTCAGTACATAACAATTTAAACATATGCAATTTTTTTTTTTTTTTTTTTTGGGAGTTCAGAAGAAAAACCATGTGATTGTTGGGATTATTCATCTCATCATCATTAAATGGAATTAGTTATTATTCCCTTCACTAATCATTCTAATTAAAATAAAAAAATAACAACATTTGACCTCAACCTCCTAGCTGTACATGTGTCTATACATACACACTCCCCCCCCCCCCCAACAAATGTCACTATATTATAATAGCAGAAGAGTGGTATTCCAAGAATAAATTAATCAACTCAACTATATAATTATAAATTCACCAAGATACTCGCACGAAAAAAAAGTTCATGAAAACACAAGTAATGTCCATAAAGCAAACCGTGTTTGTTGACTTCGATAGGTTATGCATATACATATTTACGATATGTTAATCAAACAGATGATCGAAAATAAAATGATAATGTTCTAATTTGCTGATAAACAAAATGAATAATAGCATATACGAATGAATACATACATGCATGCATACATACAGACAGACGGGGTATAAGGGAGAAGGGGAGGGAATAGTTGAAGGAATGGTTGGTTCTAAAATTGATGAATATTCATTCTCCCTCTCTCTCTCTCAAGTTGGCTGGCTGGCTGGGATGTTAGTCTTCTAATAAGATATTTTTGTTTTGGGGTTCACCAAAACAATATTCAACTTGAATAGTAAGATTAGGTGTGGTGCCGGTTAGGTTGATTGAGCAACTTGTGTGTCCAAGTCTTCCGCTTGACTTCCCATATAAACCAGCCAATGCACATGTACCTACCACTCATTAAAAACAACACGAAACCAGTGATGATGTGTTGAGATCTCAATAAGAGATCATCACCATCTAGGCTCATGTTTTCATCACCGTCTAACTTCTTCCCATCAAAATACAGTTTGGCAAATTATGCGATATAGATATGAACAGATATTCAAGGGCAGGTCTTGAAAAAGAATACAAAACCACAGCGCAAAAACCCATGGCAATGTTAGATCACATCATAATTTGCTTGGTTTTGAAGGTCATGCTCACATGAAGGGATCAAAACCCAAGAGCAACTAGTTCCCCTTAAGTTGGGGGGAAAAAAAAAAAAAAAGAGTTGTGGACTATAGAGTCTTTGAAAAAACACTACAAAGCAAAACTGAGGCTTCAAGTGTCTTAGATTCTAAATTCCCAAATAATAAGGTAGGAATCATGCTAGCAATCAATCAAGTTCTTTATCAATGAGCAGTCAATAGTCCTCAAGTTAGCAATTATGACATATAATAAAAATATTTGACCCGCTAAATGTCGCTGCATTGGAAGCAAACTAGAAACTTGCAAGTTAAAAAGAACATGATTCAAATGCACATTGATAAACTTAGGAGCAAATTTGAAACTTAGCAAGAATAGAAAAATCCTTCAGCTACATTGTTACCCCAGCTATTCGTCCAAAATACATTCTGGCAATAATGCATACACCGATTACTTCAGATCAAATGGAGAATATATATATATATATATATCCTTGCACAAATTGGAGTATGCACAAAATATTTAATTCATCACCTCAAGCAAGACATATCACACTTGGTATTGTTAAAGATAAATGACATAAGCAAATAGAGCCTGCAAAAGAACCTTGAAGCCTGTTGGCACACATCAATCTTGATACACAACAAGAATTTTAACAAAAGATATTTAAGACCACTTTTATCAAAACAATACCGTGTTTATACATGGAAAAAAGACTGCAGAAATTAAAACAGCCCGTTTCACAAATTCTCAACCGACTGGATGTCCATTCTTTGCCAAACGAACAGAGACAACAAAAAGAGCTGAAATCATACAGCTACTGCAAATGAACATGTGAACATCACGTTGCGACGAGCATTTCAAACAGCTCCAGTGTCTATAAGCAACCACATATATTGAATCAACAAAATTAAATAAACAAAGAAGCAAACCATAATGATGCTACTTTACTTGACAGCTACAGGTCCCATACCAACAGATATCAACACTCTTTCTCAAAAACCAAGAGCAACCTCCAACTTCCCTATCCTCGGCAAAAACTGTGGAAAAGGAAGGCTTGCAGTAAATGAACCTGTACAAGTTCTACCCCTACTAGATATTGCTTGGAGTTCCATTTTAGAGCAATAAAAACTAGGCTCCCCAAGAAGAGAACTTCTAGGCGAAACTCCCGCTACAGTACTAATATGACATATATAGGCAGAAAACCAAAGGTTCGTCCAAACGTAATCCAATGCTAAAATCTCATGCCTGTAAATGGATTAAAAAAAGGCATAAACAGTTCATCTGACCTGTTATTTACTTGGTGGCAGTGGAATTAGATGAAGGTGTCCATATTGCACTATTGATCTCCATTTGAGATGACATTAACTGCGGACAGATTCAGAAGTGGTGCTTCGATTCAAGTTGTAACCAGTTACTGGCATCGATCTCTGAGCAAATTCGAGCAAAAGCTTCCTCTGGCTCTCATCAGTATGAGGTAAACTTGCCCTTAATAACTCCACTGGCATCTCCTGGCTTATAGCCCTTGCGACCTCCGGCCCAATCACAGGAGAAACATTTGGTGCGCCCAAAACCAATGATTCCACGATACCCTCATATTTACTTATACAATACTTTGTGAGCAACACAAAGAAGGCATTAAATGATTCCTGCCACAGATTACGAATGCTGTAGTTAGCTGCAGTATGTTGATCAGTTAGAAGTTCTGTTGCTCTCTCAAGAATGGATTTAACAACAATGGTAGCACCGTCACCAGCAGAACTTCCGATTGGACGGAGTGGTGGCTGCTCCGATGAACAAACAACAGCAGCAAGGCAGGCACTGAGCGCGCGCAACTCCATTCTGCGAACAGTAGAAGCTACAGCAATCATGAGATCTGCAGTTGTCTTAGCTGCAGCGGAATCCAATGGCATCTCACCAAATAAAAATCTCAGGTGGCGAAATACAGCCATGGAAATGATCCGAGACAGATCATCACCGGGATAAATAAGTTTAAGGTAACGTGACAGAAGCTTCCGCCCTTTTGGAAGAGAGACAATGCGTAGAAACACAAGATCATCCATTGGTACTGTTCCAGTACCAAGGGGATCAACTAGCTGAAGTGACGCAGCTAACCCTTCTAATAGGCCCTGTCTCCGCTGGCGCAACTGGGCCCCACCATCCTGTGGCTGACCAAACTGTAACAACCGGTCAATATCGTCGACATCAAGGAGAAGGCAAAGGCCATCCTCAATGGTTATCCTTGCCGCCAGCATGGGCTCTTGCTCCAGAGGCTTGATAGCGGATATCTGGTTTACACTTCCATCCCCAGAATTGGAAGGTGGATCAACTTCGAGCAGGGGGCGTGGTCGGCGAATGGAAGAGAAGGGGATCCGACCAAGTGCATCAACTTGAAGGTAAGGATGAGGCTCAGAATTGGCCTTACTACGAGAGGGTAGCTCCCGTAAGGAAGATGGGCAGAAATGGTGCCTTAGCCTTGAGCTCGAGCTGGAAGATTTCTTTGCTAGACAGGCTTGGTGATAGTAATCTTCGACATATGGATCATTGCTCTGGGTTGCAGCATGCTGGATTCTCAGGATGTTATCAATCTCCTCAGCTGACATGTACTTTGATCGAAACTGTGGCCATCCAGGATCATCAAAACCCTGATATGGAAAACTTGGGTTCTGTCTTCCCATTTGCAATGGTCTTAGCCACTGCAATTCAGGCATCCCAAGCATTGGAGGAGGCTGTGGTCCATAGAGCTGAGACTGCATGTTTGCAAAATGAGGTTGAGAAGGTTGGCTGTGATGCAATCTATGAGGCATCAAGCCATTGGAGTTGTGTAAACCTGGATGTAAACCAGCTTGGTTCGGCCAATGGTTTGGATGTGGTTGACGGACATTCATGGAAAGGCCTGGAGGGCCAAAGGAAGGCATATTTCCTCCTGTAAACTGGAGACCATGAGGTAGTCTAGATGGAAAATGATGTGGAGGAGAAAAATGAGCAAGGTTCGGAGAAGAGAACGGAGTGGGAGGTCCAAGCTGTGGAGGGTAGGAAGTGAAAGAGGATTTGGGAATAGCAACAGGTTCAGTGGAGATGTTTTGCAGTTGATGAGGATGTGGTTGTTGTGGGTATGAAGAGGTCCTGTGCAAAGGTTTTGATTCTGGTGAAAAAGGGAATGGCTGGGATGACCATCGCTTGGGGTCATGGGCTTTTTCAGCGTCTAATATGCGCTGATCAAGCCAATTTGAGAAGTCCGACTCCTGTGTCCAGTCTACAGTAAGAGAACCTGACACCAAAAGACAAAGTATCCCTTTAAATATTTTATGGAACTAAATTAAGGTGAGTGTAGTTGGCATAACTATAAAAAAAAAATAGCCACTTCCAGAAAGTGATTAGTGTTTTGACAGATAAGCAAGCACATAGAAAATACAGTAGTCCCTTTGAAACGTATATGTTTCACAGTACCTAGATAAACAGTAGCAAAAAAGTTGACGTATATAACAACGAACTCTTAGAACAAAAGATAACATATCCACTTGCTACGAGCGGGATGTGCAGGTGGGTGTATGAGTGGTGGTAGTGTGTAGACAAGGATGGCTAAATAGATGGGCAGGCAGGCTTTGTGAGTGTGCATGTGTTGGTGCACTTGCTATGATGGATATATTATCACGCGTGAACTTTGATTAGCTTCTTTCAAAACATTACAGCATGACAAATAGTGTGGATTTGTAGTTTACAGACCACCACGATTTTAACATATTCATCAAAGCAATATGTTAACATTATCAGGTGGATCCAACCTATATCCAAGAAAGCATTCCACATCGTTTATATATATGAGAATAATGGATATGAGCTGTCAGCACAGAAAAATTTCTTGTGCTGGCAGCAAGAAAACCGACTTTTTTTAAAAAATAAAATCATGATCCAACCATGGAGCTTCATCTAAAGTCTCTTAGCTTCTTTAGAACTAAAAAACATGGGCGAAAGGGTTTTTATACTTATCATCAAGTGACAATAGATTGAATGGTGTTTTATGAAAAGAACATCATATACCCACTTGATGGAAGCGAAAGTGAATCCTAAAATCTGGTTTTTTGGTCACAAAGGTTCTTATGAGCTGTAGCTGAAGATAAAAGAGTTGGAAACCTAATTTATTTTGCAATATCAGGAGTATTTTTTGTTTCTGTCAACACAGGAAATTTTCCTGCATCGAAGAACATATACATTATATGTAGAGAGAGAGAGAGAGTTAAACCCGGCTACTATCTATAATATTTGGATATAAATAATATCAACTAAGATTTAAAATTGGACTACTCAAAATGAAAATCTAATGATGGATGTGATCTATCATTCACAATCTATAAACAAAATTTCATTAGGATTTAGCAAGATTTACTAAAAATTAGTAAATTTTATGACAATTCAATATTCTAAAACCCAGATAACTCGTCCGAGTACTTGATTGAGTACTCGGTCTCGTTCCCCGAACACACCGAGTTCAGGAAACTTGCTCAAAAAAGCGAACAAAACGAATACTTGCTTGACTCGATCGAGTTTGAGTTACAAGGGGGTATCAGGTCGAAAAATTAAAAAAAATATTGTAGTGTTTTACCTAGAGCCAATCAGACACTTTTTATTATAAAAGACAACATGAGATATTAAGACTCGATCTAAATCTAATCTCTCTTGCAAAGTTTCTATAAATGCGGTGAATTGGAACTCATCAAAACAGTTTCGAAGAGATGGGATCAGCAAAGCTATATCGATAGTAACTCGTGAAATAACCACAAAAATCGATAGAATGGAGGTGATCAGCAAGTTGACGTCTCGCGGTGGTCCGAGTTTATAAGAAAGTAAAATTGATCCCACTTTCTTTTGATTGTTGCTTTTTTCTTTCCTTCTTTTTTTTTCAAAGTCTTTATTTCATTTACTTTCATTCTTTTTTATATATATTTTGAGATCAAAGTGATTGAGTCTAGAATCGAGTTAGGAAATGGAACGATTTTAGGGATAATCCAAACCCGAGCTCGAGAATTGTTCTTGAATTTTTGATGACATAGCAAACTTGTTTTATTATATTTAAGTTATCTTGATTTTTAAGTACTGAGATTACATATTCTTATATCACACATTTAATGCGTTGGTATATACATACTAAAATATTAATATTTCCTGTTTTAAACAAATAATCCGAGTACTCATCGAGTTTTCCGACTACGCATAACTAGCTCTCGGACCCAACGCATAATGAAACTGGGTTTTAAAATGTTGTGACAATTTTAATGTGTTTATTTGGTTTGCACTTGATCTTCGTTTAAATTAAATATAATTCTTATGAAATTTTGTTTGTAAAAAGTTTATGAATGGTAGATAATATCTACTGGAATATATTTTCATTTTGGGTTACCTATTCTTAAATCTTAGTTAGTAGTATTCACATTCAAATATCGATAGTAGGTCAGCCGAACTCTCTCTCTCTCTCTCTCTCTCTCTCTCTCTCTATATACACACACACACATTTATATATAAAAGAAAAATACTAGAAAAGTGCGTAAAAATGTGAACATAAAAAGAGAATAGTTCACTCAATAAGAATGGAACTTCTGAACTAGCATTTAAATAGATTTAAAAAAAAAAGAAACAGAAGAAAGCTTATGAGCTTTAAAAAATCAGGTAAATACTCACTTCCTCTAGAAAAAGATCCTCTACCAGGAATATTTTGGATGCTCCGTGGTTCACTAACAGTTCTGTTTAGCTGAGAGGAATAAGGAATACAAGTGTCAAAATGTAAATCAAAACGTTAAAACTAAAATAAAGATTGAGAGAGGACGAGGCAACAATAAAGAAATGCGCCAATTTGATAGTAAAAGGACAGTAGTAGACTCATATGCTAATAAGCTAGTAACTCAAATGAGAGAAAAGATTGGCCTTATAAGAATCCATGTCTTAGTCTGCTAAAGTTTGAAAAATACGCCGTAAGATTTGCTGGATCATCAAGTAAAAGGCATAACTCATACAAGAAAAAACACAGAGAAATACTGTACATGATTTCTTTTATAATTTTTTCATGGTCTCATTTAAGTTATGTTAGTCAGATGACTTGCTTTACAAAAACATGGATATTCTCCTTGAGGTGCCTTTTAATCTATTAAATTTTATTTATTTATTTGGCTGAGCATTAGTGTCTGCAGGAGTTTAGGTGCGTGGAGAGTCAGACAGGCTGGGCCTTGAGAAGAGAAAAAACTCCCGGAGATTTACCTATTCTATCAAAAAGAATTATGAACTTTCCTAAGCTATTTATCATCTGACCCCGCAATGGCAGGAAAATAGCATTATGGTAGATATACGATAACATTATACTGTTTGCAAAGGCAAGAATATAGCACAATCGTAGACACAAGAACTTAATGGTTTGGATTTTTTTTAAGGCTGGACTTGGACCTCTGTCCAATCTGGACATTTTCTGGACTCAGACTTAGGCTTGCCCTTCTTGGTTTTGAAGGACTAGGACCTTTGGCTGGATTTTATTAGGAAGGTGAAAAAAATTGGACCAGGGCTTGGGCAATTTTATTGGACTTATGATGATGGAACACTTGCAATTCAACTTGAAGATTTGCTAAATTATAGTATTACTATGCTATATGCACGTCCTCAGCATGTTTAAGAGTAGAAAATGTATAAAACATATAAGCAATATTTAATTATATCTTTTTCAGAATAAAATTTAATTGTGTTTACTACTAATAAATAATTCATTTAGTTTTTTTATAAAATACTTATGTAACATAAAACAGTTAGAATTTTTTATGAGAACTAATTTTTATTTAAATTTAAGACAGTAAAACAATATTTATCCAAGCCACTGCAATAAAAAGTTTGAAGCTTAAATTAATGCTCATGTGTAATAACAAAATGGTTTTATAAACATCACAATTTTTACATAATATTTTATTATTTGACCTGCATTAGAAATATGGCTTTACGAACATCATTTTTTTTTTTTTTGGCTTTTGCTAAAACTAAACATCATCTGTTTTTAAATGGGTCAACTTATCATTCTAAAAATCAAGCCCAAAGAGTTAAATCTCAAAAGTTACATCTAATGATCGCAATTCATTCTCCAGATCTAACTTAAAGAGAAATCATAAGGATTCTATTTAAATTCCATTTTAAGTTTTCTCCATCTCAAGAATAAGCCTGCAATCCAATTTGATTGCAGAACTGTTTCAAAATTTGAGATAATTTTTTATCACAGAAACCACTTAAATTACATAAGCCTTCATGAGTTGGTGTCAACATTACACAATTTCAACAGAAGTGCACAAGAGGACCTGACAAGATTGGTCAGCATTCAGGATTGAATGTAGAGATAGGAGGATATCTCAATTTTGATTCTTAATCATGGTTACAAACATCCATCAGTAACATCAGTTACCACATGATGCAATGAGCTCCTTAGATGTTGGCAGCTCGCTAGAGTGCCAAGACCATCCCCCCAAAATTAAGATTGAAGCAGAGGCTATAGTAATGAACTGTGGCAGCAGTTATTTATTTTCTTTATTCAAAAAGAAGAGACATGTCAAAAAAAATTTACAAACAAACTAAATGAATTAACCAAGGGTCACGAATTCCTCTTCCTCCGACTAGCCCATTGCTACTTATCTCCGACTAGCCCATTGCTACTTATCTCCTCCCATCTCATTCCCCGCCATTTCATTCCTATATATAGATCCAAGAGACCTTTCTAATAAGTGATATGGCCCTCTACATAAGTTCTGGCATCTAGATTTTTAAATTTATTTTAAGAATTCGGTAGATCTTGAATTTTTAAAAAAAAAATCAGAATTCGAAAACGTAAGGTAATTCTTAAAACAATATCCTCTTGGAGTTTCAAAATCCTTGTCCCATACGTATAGACAAACAGGTGATCCCATCGTCCAAATAATGCAACAATGTTTAACAAACAATATAAAATAACTTGAAATATGTCAAGATGGCTTATCCCAAATCCCAGTAGCCTGGCTAACTACGCACATCATATAGATGAAGAACCAATTGTAGACGGTCACAGATTGAAGAATCACTTGGAAGCAATTAGGGTATCAGTTAAGAGTTAATCATGGAGAAACTAATCATGTTAATGTGATGATTCAGTGGAAAGCCTAGTTCAAGATGCAGTTTTGATTAATATCAAAATGCAATTCTGATTAGTAATCAAGATGTGTAGTCATTTATTATCCACTTATCACAACTTGATCAATGAGGACCTTGTCTGAAGGAAATTACAAACCCTATGATCAACGACTGCAGTATGCAGAGACAGCAATCAGCAGATTTGATCATGGAAGCAGATCCGGTTTCTAGAAAAATATTTGGAGTGGAGATGCAAATTGGTTGTGGGTATTACTACATGTAGTTCTTTTCATTTGGAGAATACAAATGCAAATATGGATATAGTTCATATATTAAACAATTCAACAAAATATCCATATTTGGTAAAGGCCCAAGCAAGGTAAGAACCAGATGTCAGACAGATAGCGACGAATTATCACAAAAAAATAGAGAAAAAAGGTAGGCCCTTCATCATGTTTTATATTAGATGATTTCAATAAGACTGCATTAGTTAGATGTTTAATAAAGATATTACATCATAGCATACTGAATATGTTTTTAACTATACACTCAAATTTGGACATTCAAACGCATACATATTGGGAAATTAGAAATTAGATCATTTGCATAGTTTATTGGTAATGTATTATGTGCAATAGCTTGAATATGGATATTGTATATCCATATTTGTCAAAAAATGAATAAGAAAGCAGACCAGGTCATCTGTATCTGTTTATGTTCATGTCTCCATCCTCAACAGAGAGATAGTAATGGTGAAGTCAAGAATATTGACTTAGATAAGCCGCAAAAAGTAAAATTGAATCAAGTAGTACCCCTAATGCTTTCTCTATCAACTAAGATAACCTGAACTGAAAAAGGTGATATCCTGGGACAATTGCTCAACTACATATTAATTTAAGGAGGTATTCATAACTTATCTAGTCACCAGTGTTGCTAAAGCTATATAATAAGTGAATATTCCAGTAACCTGAACTAAAGCTGAAAAGGAGTTCAAAACAAAGATAACTCTAAAATATGCACAAATGGTAAACAATTTGTATGCAAAATCATAATATCAATCAGCCTTCTTGAAATTGCTTTATGACACGCATGTCAAACTGTATCTTGAGAACCTAACCTTTGAAAAAGTACTTGAGAGATCATCAATATCAGACAATACCCCAATTACTTCACCCTGAAATACAAGACATTGGTCAACATCAAATACAGCTGTCAGAGGCTTAAAAAATTGCAAGTAACGTTATTAACGAATATTAGCCATTTAAAGTAAACAATTAACAAGTATAATAATACATGGCTCCAAATACATACAACAAAAACAGCATTACGTAACAGAAATTGATTAATTTCCCTAAGTAAAAGACAGCTCTCCTATTCTTTAACATGGACCCATCAGTTGGAACAGGAAAGTTATAAAAACACGGGTTAAAAAGGTTCATATCTGTTATACTCTAAAAGCTGATATGCAGGCTTTGAGTCCTCATTTCTTCCTTAGCCACCCTTACAAATTATGCAGGAAAAATACATGAAGCCCTGTCAAATGGAAAACAGGTGCCCTTCACTTGGTTCTCCAAGTCTGCTTCATTCAATTAGATAGACTTTTTGCCTTTTAATATGACAATTCACATTCTCATTTGGTACTTGGTTCATTTTCTACAAATTGTAATAAATACTACAAAGATATCTAGAACAATGGTAATGTCAGCAACTTGGTTCTAGACAAAGCAGATATAGGTCCTTGCATTTGTACTCATTCTCTCTTAGTATAAATACTCATGGAAACGAGGAAAATTTGGATTCATGAAATTGACCCCAAAATTATGGGATAATGGAGTTGTTCCTGTGGTTGCACTTGGATGTTTGTTATGGAGTAGAAACATGTTTTTTATTTTTTAAAATTTTGACCTTTTCCCTAAATACAGAAACAATGCTTTAACAAACTAGCACAATGCGCTTTGGTGCAATTCAGAGCATAGAGGTGACAATTTACTTCAGAGCCTATAGGGTAAAGCTCTAAAAAATGAAGCTTATACCATTCGGTATGAAGTTTAGGGTTTTAAGCTTTGTGCACCAACGCTTTGACATTTCTTTAAAAAAAAAACTAATTATGAAATAATTTATAGGGTTCAATGCCCAAAATCAATAATAGTAAAAAGTAAAAAAATATAGAAAAAGGAGGGGGAAGTCAAAAGATTTTAGAAAGAAGGCAACTTCTCAGCCCATATGAAAAGGGGCAGGTGAACAATATCATAGAGCTAGCAAACATGCAGCCTTCACAGTAGATTGCTTTCACCGTCAATGGAAAAAAAATTACTAAATGATGTACAGGTTAAAGCTTGGGAGATAAATTTGATGCAAGCTATGCGACCAAGGTGATTAAATAGCCACATGCTATGCAGAGAGGAAGCGCAGGATACATTTGATGAAGTTGGTGAGAAGTTGGTGACTTGGTCTATTATCAATGATTAAAACCACATCACAAACAAATAGTTTGTAAACCATATAGAATAGAGTTAATTTTAAAGTTATAATTAAAAGAGAGAATAAACATCATTGCAGCCAGAAAAATATAACTGTAGAATATATCATTTAATAACAATGGTAATGGAAGTAATAACAGTCAAAATACTCTTGTCAATCTCAAAGCAATAACTGCAGTTACACCAATGTGTTTGGTTCGATCAAGCAGAAAAAGAAAATCACCTCTTCCCCGTCCTCGTTAGAAAAAAACTGGTAGTTCTTATCATTGCTCTCAACCAAACCAGCATCATCACCATCATCTTCTAATCCACCTAACTCAACCTCCTCCAAAACATTATTACCAAAAAATTCATACTGTGAAGCATCAAAGACAGCATTAGCTGCAGAAAGAAGAAACCTAATTAGCATCAGCATGCAGAGATGAAAAAACATGTACAACACCCGAAATATATCCATATAAAGAAATGAGACGGACCACAAAAGAAATGGTAAAGCATTAAATAAGGGGACCGCCAAACAACATTTTTGTTAAGAAAAAAAACAGTAAATACTAGGTAGACAGATCCAGCTATAATAAACATAAGAAAAAGAAAACACAAGTTCTCATTAAACTTTATGGGTGAATGGTATCGAAAACCAGGAGCTACCAACACTAGGATTTGCATAAAGTAGATAATTTTTTTTTTTTTATTTTAAGGAAAGAAAAAAAGATTCATATATTCTCAAGAGGAAAAAAAAACAACTTCAAGAGATGATGATCATTGACAATTATAGGTGTAAACAAGTCAGACTCGGTCTGAATCTATGCATGAATAAGTCAAGGTTAAACATCCGATATTGGGATTGTATGTGATGGACATATATATCAGACTATATATCAAGAGTACGAGTTTATATCTATATACACGTCAAATATGCAAATTTGATACATTAGAGGCAGTTTAATTTCATCTATCTAACTAGTATAGCATAGCATATATAATGACATTCAATAACATATTCATAAATATAAACTTAACATAATAAAATAAACCATAGAACAGATTACTAAAGTTGAAAACATAAATTATACAAATAATTGAGAATCACGCATTGCAAGAATAGTTGAAGCATACTGGTAGCAAAAATAGTAGTAGCAAAAACGACAATAGTAGCAACGAAAATAACAGTAACAGAGCAAGCAGAAAAGTAAGGAAAGAAATGGAGAAGAGAATCATAAAAAATGTTTTAAATTTTGTATAGTACTGAAATGAACTCTGCAATATAAATCTATATCATTTTTAACTCTTGGCATATGTCAAAGAGTTTTGTCTTTCAAATTTCATCACAGCAATTTAGCATTCTGATTGAATTAAGCATATGTGAAAGAATTTGGATTTTCGTTTATATATAGGAATGAGTTAGGTATGAAAGCCAAACCTATTTCTAAGTTAATAATATTTGAAAAACTACCCATATTGCCTATATATCGAAGTGATATATTGAGGTTATATATTCAGTTTGCAAATACCCATCGATATGCACACAAAACAATATAAATCCTTTTTTAAGTATCGTGGTCTTCGACTCAAAGGTCATGGGATATATCGACCGTAACATATATATATATATATATATATATATATATATATATATATATATATATATATATATAACAATGTAACATCTAAATCCAAATCTAACAAGGAATTGTATTGTCTGAATCTGAATCTGATCCAGATCCAAAATCGAAAAGAAAAATTTGGAGTAGGATTTGGATTTGCTTCTGATTAAGCTACATTTTTATAATAATTTTTAGGTCTAAGTCAAAGGTGAATCAAATTCATATCCAATTTGGTAGATCCAAATCATAATCCAAACATGATTTGAGTGCAAAAATTTCATATATGAATTTGACTCGAAGCCTAATAACCAGATTGTGATGGGGGTTTTTGTTACTATTTCTAGACCTAAATTGACAGTGCTATATGTAAGGGTGGCAAACTGGCAATGGGGTTTAACAACCCGATCCAAATTTGAACCAAATTTTGGGATTTGAATGAAAAAATACGTCTGATAGCTCAATGTATAGCGTATAGATTGTAAAAATACATATGATTACTTAATGGATATAGATATGGATCCTTAAGGATCCATATTCAGCAGCATGATAAATATAAGGTAGATTAGTTTGCCTAATTCTAAACTAATTTATGTAGGTTCTTCTTAAAATAATCATGGTAGTATTTTTAGTCACATCTAAACATGTCTAATGCTACTCATAAATAAAGTAATCTAACATTTAGGAGCAAATATTTATAGTTTTTATTTGATTCTTATAATGATTCATAATAATTTTTTAACCACATCTAAATATCTAATATTACTAATAAAATAAAGATTTTTAGGAACAAAAAATGTAGTTTTTATTTGATGCTTAATAGAATTGACATATTTTGTAAGAAAAAAATATGGATATTGCATGATCCTAAATCTGAATCTGAAAAATTCTTGGGTTTGAATGCTCAAGTGATCCTAGATTTTTTTCGCGAGTATGGATTCTAAGTGGAAACTATGAATTATTAGTGGGACCAAAGTGGATGGTGCAGAACCTGACCAGAATCGGTCTTGTCACCAACTCCAGCTTGAAGCTAACAATGCAAACCACAAAGCAAATAAACATTATAGAAAACCTCATATGTATCCCATATAAAGTTTGAACATAGGAAACCTAAGAAATAGCTTAAAATAGACGTCCATGTGCAATGACTTGGAACATGTGCAACACACAAAACAAAGCTGCTACTTAGGAATGACATTATAATCATCAACATAGCAGCTAGGAATACCCGTAGACGAAAGAGAACCTAGATTGAGGTAATGAAAATGAATGCCACAGTTGCAAGCTTGAAAAGCTGTATGGAGAAAAGTTGTTAAAATATATCGATTGCAGAATTTGGAATAACAATGTTATTGATTGTTGCTGTTCCCTTCAATTCTGTTGTCTGCACTTTTAAAAAAAACCTCTCCAAAGGCCAAACTGAAGGCAATTACTTGAAAATTGTTCAGTAAATCTGATTGCTTTCGTACTGGTAGGGATACTAATGGACGCGTCCATAGGTCAGATTTTGGCCCGCCATATACAAAGTTTTGAATTAGAAAAATAAAATTTTTATTTTCAATTCAAAATTTTGTATAAAGCGGGCTAAAAATTGATCCATAGATGCGCCCACTACCATCCCTACATACTGGAGATGACCATTCATTATACTGCTTTTGCCGATAAACAAAAAGAGGCCCTATGATGATCATTATTTTTATAGTTCTTATAAGGTACTTGTGGAACTGTCTAAACCCAAGATAAACTAGCTGCCTGAGATATAGTGAAACTATAAAATCCCATAAAATCAACTGAAATTTGATGTTCTTTTCATCTAATTCCTATACAAACTATAATCAAATAAAATTAAACAAATGTTTAATAAGAAGAACCAACGAACATGGCTAGATAGTATAATGTGCTCTTTCCCACAAGTTAAATGCACGTATTATATGGATCAAAAAATGCCAATTGGAACAGACTGAAATCATAACAAAGAAACAACTTGCAGGTGCAGTGACAGAGAACCAGGTGAACTGAGGAATAAGAAATTCATAAACCGACAATCAAACTCACACTTTTCCCCGAAAATACGCACAGCATCATCAGTTACAAATACAACAAGCTGAACAAATGGTATGATAAATTGTCACTAGAGAAACATCACATACAATGTATGCGAAGCATGTGGCCCAACAGAGAGATCTACAAAGCAATTGGTGTGGCCAAACAAGAATCAATTTCACAATTTACCCACAAGAATCAACCGACAAGAAATCCCAAGAATCAATTTCACATGAATTTAATTAGAAAACAACACACTAATCTCATGCACTCTCCAGTATCATTTCAAATAAAGAAACCAGAATCTCAATCTCGGAATAGCAACCCATCATTACTAAACTTCTGAATATTGACTTTTCGCAAGGATTCAACTTTCTAAATGCCAAAATATGTAAAAATTTAAGAGGCGGAAAAATCCATAAAAGATACATATGTTTCAATTCAATCTAACAGTAAATTACCCTATGTCAGGAATTATGTGATACCCCATCCAGTTTACCCGCCACAAACAATAGATCTGAACAACAGCAGAATCATAATTCCTTAAAAAAAAAAAAATGAACCAAGAAAAGGAAAAGAGATCTCACCCGATGCAAGATTAGGCCTTTCCGAAACCCTAGACTCGCCGTCGAGCTCCCCCATCACCCCAAGCTCAAAATTACCACCCTAACGACCGAAAATCTTCGAAAACAAGACTACCGAAATCAATTATGGCGAAAAGATTGACGAACATCAATAAGACAAAAACCCCCAATTTTGTCGCCCAAAAAAATTTTAAAAAAGGGTTTTCGTTGGCGAAGAGATCTGAGGACGGAGATTCAATCAAAAAGCTATCTTGCAGCGATTTGATTCCGCTGTCGATTCGAATTCTAAACTAATAAACGAAACCCTGGAAATAATTTATATTTGGAAAGAGGAAGAGATAAGGGGGAGAGAGAGAGAGAGAGAGAGAGAGAGGGTCTTCTTATTCTTTCACCTCTCCCTCTCTCTCTTCATAATTTTCACTGACCCAATTTCTAGAAAATAAATATACTCAAAAAAAATTGAGGGGGGGTGGCTATACCTATACATCAATGTCTAAAATAAATTAATACTCAATTGATTAAATAATTAACATTTAATATAATACTTAGTGATCATATGAGAATTTTGATCATTGTGAGCTTTTGGTGATGATAACATTAATAAATCATTAGGCTCTTTGATGGTTAAAGGCTTTATTAAAGCAAAGTATCATAGCTTGAAAATATTTAATCAATTAATTTGGGACAAAATGGAGGTAGAGGAGTTGATGAGTTTAGGGAAAAGGAAAAGGGAAAAGGTTAAAAGAGATGAGAAAGAGAATGATTTTTTTATATATGTACAAAAAAATATAATATTTGAAAAGAATCGATAATGTGTAAGAAATTAGAAAGATTTTACTCTCGTTTTTTTAATTTTACAGAAAAATATAATAATCAGAAGTAAAGTTACCACGTATGATTATTACAGAATTCACTGAATTTCCTACTATCTATTATAATTAATTTTTCAAAGTAAAAGCGAACAATCGATTGGAGTCATTTCAGTAAGTTCTTTAGCAATATCATTTCTTTCTGTCTATCTTTTTACAGGAGATTCTGAATTAGACTCTTCATTAATTAAATTAAACTAAAAGGTGTGTAACTTACCTATTCGTCATGGCAATTGCTTGTTGCCCCTTTGACATAGCAGATCTAAGAGCTAGCATATCATAATAATAATGCTTATCTTAGAATATTTGTCAAGATCAATACTGTAGTATTATACAATTTTGTTAAAAGCGATATTTTTCATTCTAGATGGGAATGAATTGGTATTAGTTGTATGTTTTTAAGTTCTTAAAATTTACGGTAAAATATGAGGAAAAGTATATGTCATAGAAAATCAGTTTCAAGATGAATAAAAAAAAAATTATATAATTAGATTTTTTTTTTTTGACATGCTTTAGATTTATTTCTTTAGGTCTACATCAGCCTGAAAAATTAAAAAATATTAAGCCAATGGGTTCAAATATAGATTCTTCATCCAATTCCAATAGAAATAAAAAAAAAATGTGGATGAAGTGCAATAGGAGTCGGTGCATGCAATATTTGTTGCACATTGCTATGATAAATGAACAATAATAGTGCCTCTGCCTCATGGGCCACACTCACATGCCCAAGTCGGCACGCTAACATTATTTCTATACTAATTTGTTTGCATGTATATATGTTATCAGCCATACAAAAATTAACACAAAATGACGAAAACAACCATGTGGTCAGCTGACCCAATGCAAGCCAGAGTCATCTTGCTTGCATCATAGAGAATAAAATGTAACCCAATATAAAAAATCTGAGTATTTTTCAAATACCCTTTCTTGGATAATGCCACAAAAATACACTTGTACCTGAATCAAGAAATACCATGAACAAGTCATTCAAACATTTATGTGTAGTTTTTCTATAATTTTTAGTTTGTAATTTATATTCTATTTTCACTCTTGGTTTCCATCTCAAAAAGATAGATAAAGACTTGGATTATATCGGAATGGATGTCTGTATCTATATTTTATTAGTTTATATTCTATATCGGCCTCTCGATTTCTGTGCCAAATGTCCCAAATTGCTTCAACCATAAGAATAGAACAAAAGGGCACGGCCTCCCCTTTTCCATCTTTTCCTCTCACTAGATTAGCAGGAAAACTTTATTTTTTTTTTAAAAAGTGAAGAAGTAGGGACAAATGAAAGCAATATATGAAACCTTTTGATCTTTGCAAAGTTAGGTAACAGTTGGTGAATGAAGGCTTGTTCTAAAATTTTTCTAATCAAGCACTCTAGTCAATGGGTGGCTCACTGAATCAATGAGCTCATGATGATCTTTAGTGTTTGGTAAAGTGCCAAACTAACCTTTACCTCCCAAATAAAGGGCGTGCCTCTGGCTTTTAGGACTGTTGCCAACTTGCCATTGTTATGATTCGCTAACCTTTTTGAAGGCTGGATCTCATAATATTCTCGGAGAATAATCTGATCTCATGCCCTTATGGTCGGCAATTTTGTTGATAGTGCAGAATACAAAAATATACAAGTCTGTTTGTATTTTAGATGAACAAGATGCTTCGAAAACTCTACCCTTGTGAGTTTAAGCAAGCCAAGCATCAGCAATCTATATGTTGGTCAAGTTCAGGATTGATCCATATCTTACAGAATTTGATTCTGAAAGGAAAGATGTCAAAAAGTCCAGTATCCTGGTATGTGCACATGCACGAACATGCACGGGTGCATGCATGGATGCAGATGACCATATACAACATAAACCCAACAAACGACGAAATGGTGATTCGGATACAAATTCTGAAGAACAATTTGCGGACAATAGCACCACATATTTTCTGAAACTATAGGCTGGAACAACATGCAAGCATAGGGTGAAACAGATCAAATCAATAGGTTATACGTATCAATATCATTTTCTTGTTGAGGCATTGTTTGAAGCTTCAGTCAATTTTCTACATGCATTCAGTAGGTTTTGATACATATGACACGGTCCATCACTTTCATCTGTTATGAGGTTCAGCTTGCGCATCAATCTAAAAATAGTGTCATTCTTGAACCTATGAGAATTATTCTGCAGTAAATATAGCCATGCCTTCTCGGAGAAGGCATGCATCTCACTTCCTTGATGGGCATCAACGCAGGATATTGCGGACAAGTGATCGTTTTCCTGCAATTTGATGCAGAACCTTTCTTGGATGATAGGAGGTGGCGGAGTGCGACCAAAGCGAATCAAGTGGTCCCAGGTTGTATCGATTATCTGCCACTGCATAGTGACACGCAAACAATTTTGTGAATACAAGGCAATATCTTGTTAATAATATGCAAAGATAAATTTGCTTGCCCACAGATATTCCTAGCACCAACAAAACAAAACAAAACATGACATAACAGAAAGAGAACCTTCCTCATTAGAATCTGAATAAATCAATTCAAAAAGAAAAAAGAAGGGTAAAAAAACAAATCATGTTCTAACGTAATGAATGGCATGTCAGTATATAATTGAGTTAACAATTACCTTTCCTGCCCTGAAGGCATCAAGTACTAAACGAAGGTGCCTTCTCGTGTCAAAGTGGAAGCCATGATGCAACATCTGCTTATAGGTGTACTCAAAGTCGTCCCATTTATTTTCTGCAGCACATGCATCCATCATCGTATTAAACGTAAATTTATCAGGCATGGCCTTCTGATCTTGGTCGTGTTTGCTTTTAATCTGATGGCTACCATCCAATATCTTCTGAAATAGATCCTTTGCTTCCTCGAACATCTCATGACGTATGTATGATTTCAGCATAATGTTACAAGTCACGGTGTTGGGTGAACAGAATTTATGCATTTCGTTGAAAATATAAGTGCCATTTTCAATGCTTCCAGAGTCTAGACAAGCTTGGATCAGTCCGGTGTATGTCACAGCCAAAGGCTTCTTTGCAACTTTGCATATCTTGTCAACCTGCAACAAGAAATTTGAAACCATACGACTTCTAGTTATAGCAATGAAAATTGTCATCAACCGCTTTCTTTCCTATCTTCCCAAAACAAAAGAGAAGTGTATAACTGTAAATAATTTACTGTAAAAGATTATATTGTTTTTATTATTATGTTACACTGTTAGAAATATCTTGGAACAAAAGGTTAGTATTTCCCTTAACAGGAGAAAGGTAGAGCAGTAAAGATATAGCGAACAAGAATTTAAATGTGCCGGCCCAATTCTGGAAATAATTCTGGACAATACAGTTGACAAAGTCCAAAATTATGAACACATGAAAAGACAACATAGCTAATGATTAAAAAAAATCACAAGTTCAAACTCTATCAGAATTTCTTTACCTGACCTGACAAAGCAGTAAGCATTTTTTTCTAAAAGTTATCCACTTCATTGCTCCATATACCAAACTATTTGGAACAATGTTGTATTTGAACAAACTGAATTCAAAGTAACAAAGCACTGACGGATAATGATCCCAGATTAACCTAATGTTCTAAAAAGCTCACTTCTGTTGGCTTCAGAGCACAGAGACGGCAGTTTGTTGTGAACCCAATGAAGAAACATTCAATGCTTCGTTATTGCACATGGAAGCCAATGCTTCATCACAAAGTCATCACCGGTCCCTCTCGATCTTGTTATTCCATTAATTTGGATTTTGACCTACAGCTGCAATCAGTAAGTGTCACCTGTAAGTGCTAATAGAGGCAATTCTCTTTGATTGCTTCGTCCTCATCTTTTATGCGCAAGGGTTCTGCTATTCTGGAGCCACACCTAGAAACCAACTAGCAAAATCCATCTGCTGTCCCATTCAAATCTTGACCTTACTGCTCTTTTCGTTTCTTCCAGTTGTGCAGGCCAAGCTTGCTTTAAAAAACTAAAACTATTTCATTTCCCACATTTTTAGGATTTTCTTTTACTTATTTTAATTCTAATTTTGTGAAGTTTAAAAATAAAAAAGATCATGAAGCTTGTGGTTTTTGTCTGAAGCATAAGATTACACTTCAAAGCAAAAGGATGGATCATTTCAGTTAACCAATTTCCACTACCAAGAAAATGTATATATAACCACATCAAAATTGGAGTATTGCACAGCAGACAGGAGATGAATAAAATAAACCAGCATATGTTATAAAAATGGACTTATCAAAGAAAAAAATGATTAAAAATTAAGGAGTACAGACCTGCAAGAGAGCTTCTTTGCACCTTCCTGCACTGCATAGGCAACGTGCAAGGTCATAGTAGAGACTAGCTGAACCTACAACTCCACGTCTTTCCATATCCTTTACTGCTAGCACGGCCTCATCGGTCTTCCCTTCTTTCCATAGAGTATTAACAAGCACTAAAATATAAATAAATATGGATACTCAGCACACCGAAAGACAGAATATGGAAGAAATACTTTGGCACATTGAACACAATATACCTTTATAATTCAATGCGCTTGGTATAGCAGTTTTCTCAACTTTCCTAAAAAACTCATGCACCAGGTTGTACTTTCCACATACAAGCATCACCTGCGCAACAAATTTGGAGATCTATTGGTTTTGGACTTAGTTTACCCAAAATATATAATGATAAAAAAAAAAAAAATCATCATTCAAAATTTTCATTTGCCTATTGATATGGATTCCATACCATGAAATATAAATTTTAATTAATTGGTCAATCAGTTCTCAATGGAGTCCCATACTGTTGCCAAAATAAGGCATTTTTCAAGATTGAGCATTTAATCTTCTCGTCCTGCTTCTGCTCCACTTTTTCTTAATAAATAACTTGAATTCAACCACACTCCCACTGCTTAAATCTCCAATTGGCAGGTCTAGAGTAAGTATTTCTTAAAACTAATTGTATATTTTTATTGTTCATGCTGGGCAAAGTGTGCTCGGTTCGATAACTAATTATCTTGCCTTGTCCCATTATGATCCTCGAAGAAGAGACCCAGATCTGGATTTTTTTACCAAGATTTTTGTCCAAAATATAATGGAGTCCCTGTTTACCCCTTTTGTCCTGAGGCAGCGCACATGCCCTACCTCAATTTTCAAGTTTCCATTAGCTTTGAAGAGCCTCAGTAGTGGTGCCTATGCTGCAAATAAATCATGCCCATGCTGGAAACTGGAAAGCCACTGAAATCTTCTTTTAATCTTTTGATGATTGTCATTGTGATAAGTTTTTCCATCGAGAAAAGCATAGGTGACTCTTTGATACACGTATAAGTGGAGAAAAAGAATTTGTCCATGAGCTCATTGTGACATTTGGCCGACAAAAATGTTTCTTATGTCACTTGCAATTAAAGCGACACTCTTATCCCAGGAAGAAAAAAAAAAGATACCCAAATTGTTATATCTTATTTGATTCTATGCTTATGTATGCGTACATATACGTATATATACATATATATTCACACACACACACAAACGTGTGCACGTGCACACACACACACACACACACACTATCCAAGTTCAATCCCTAATCAATATTAGTGGGAAATCAGACGTGGAACCTTATTCTTGGGAGCAAGGGGTGTTGCCGGCTGGACTAACCTGCTTGTGTTGTTCGATTTATCTTTATCAGTAACGATTACAGCCCAAAAGAATATGGAAAAATCTATGATTTTGTTCATACACAGAATATTCTAGAAAAAAATATAAAGAGCTTCCAATATAACAAAACAGAAGGTGATTTAGACTCCAATTTAGACTTTTTAAAAAAAAATTACATTTCAAAAAGAAATGTAAAAGAAAATAATATAAGATGAGGAAAACAAAAATACTGAGGAGAAATAAGATCGAATCAGCTGAAGTAAGCAACTATTTCTACGCATGATTTTCAAAGATAATTGATTGCCAAAGGAGAAATAAAATTCCCCAAAAAAGTAGCTAAACAAAAGTTTCATATTAGAAAATGTTAATAAGGAAATAAAAAAGATAAAAAGATGTTCATTCAAAAAGTATTTCATCTTAAAACTTCTAGTTTTACCCTTTTTTTCTATAATTAGGCCTAGCCTAAATTAATTACCCACGTTAAATTGCCCAATCAACATTGCTGGCAATCATAACCATTCTCTTGGGAGCATTTGTGGTATTACTGGCTGGTATAACCTACATTCACATATTTAGTTAAATTATCATGTCAGTTTTATTGACCTGTTTATGCTTTTAAGTGAAAATGTGTAATGTTCTACTTATAATAACATTTTGGTTGCCAAAAGTTATGATGATTATTCATTACTTGTGCCCAACCTGAATGAAAATCCAGATGTAAAACAATCTACTATCAACCACAAACAGCGTCAAGAAGCAGTTGCTATGGTGGAGAAATTAAGAAACTAGAAGAAACTATTTACTATTCATATGCTTCAGAGTTTTCAAATGTTTGAACAGAATTAAGAACAAGCAATACTCCGTATCTGTTAGAAAGCTGTATACATTGCAAACCATATATCTGGCTGTGTAATAAAGCAAGTGAAGCAATAATCGGAGCCATATCAGAGGCCTTAGGTAATTCAGCTGCAGAGAAACTTGAGTTATTAGGTGTTTACCTCCATGACAAGGCCGTAAGTTGTATTCGTAGGTCGGATATTCTGCTGTTTTAATTGCTGCAACACCCAAAATGCCCCTTCCCATTGCTTCTGCTGAACGCAAGCATTTAAAACCTAAAATACAGATAAAGTAAAATAAATGTAGTTATTAAATCAAAGTTCAAACACAAAGAATAAATGGTGCAAACTACTCACTGCATTGTATATAACAAGATCAGGTTCCAACCGTGGGTCCCACTTTTGGAGCAAGCCTAACTTAAACTTCTTCTCAGGTGGATTTCGCATGCAATCAATGACATCAAATAAATCTTTCATAAGTCCTGCTTGCCCAAGAGTGACAGCAATACAATGATAGGCCGCAAGGTCAGGATATGAAGATAGTTCTTGCTGCAAAGAATTCGAACTTAGTCAATATTAAATATGTTACTGCAACTACGAAACTAAAATGAGAAGGATTTAGAAATAAGATGTATTACACGCATGGCGTAAAATATATTTAGTGCCTCAGTAGGTCTCTTTGCCTTCCCGAGTACATCAAGCACAGTAGTATAGATATATCTGCATTGGGAGAATGTATGGTTAAGATACTAATCACATGTCAGGGTGTTGTATATGCTTCAATGAAGGAGTAAGTCAGCTAATAGGCAAAATAGAAGGGACTTTAAATGTCAATAAGATGAAATGAAAGTTGAGGTTAAAGTGATTGAGAAGAAACTAGAAACCTATTAGAAACTAACAGAATAATTTTGGGGGGTGGTTTTCTTTTTCTTTTTCTTTTTCCTCCTCCCCCCTTATTTTCTTCTTTCATTTTCAATATTTTTTAATTTCCTTTCTATTTTGGGTGTGCATCGATTGGGCAAAAAAAAAGATAAGGTGGTGAGTACCAAACTCCTGCTAGTGCAGCAGTGCTCCCAGTTGATCCACGAAACTTACCTGCTCTTGTAGGCCTTGAAGCGCTCACGTGATTGAAGCCATTGAACAACTTGTAACACACGTTTCCAATTTCCGAGGGCACCCAATATTTGGACAATCCTCAAGATTGAGTGTTCTGAAAATTTAATCTTTGCCCCATGTATCAACTTGGAGAATTGCCACTCAGGCATATCTACATCTGTAGCATTCAACCTTCGAGAGTAAACTTGTATGTCAAAAACTCATGTTCTATCATTAGTTTCAACACAGATATTATATATTTATATAGAATCAGAGGAAGGAAATACAAGAACAGGTAAAGATAAAATCCAAAGAAAACCTTTTCAAGTTGCAACTTTCAAGCTGTAAAGATAACTATTTAGTTTGTGATTCCTTGCAAGAATTTAAACGTTGTTCATGGGAAAACTGGAACAAGTGTTAAATCCTTGTAACTTCGAACAATGACAACATATCTCATAGCTAAGATAAGGTTGGTGCAAAAAAAAGACCATGCTATAGTTGATGACATCAATTGACATCTCTCTAATGTAAGAAGATGTTGGAAGGAGCAATACTGGTAATCTAATAACGTTGCAAGTCTGGTGCTCGGAAGTTCATGGTAAAACAAAATTAATGCTGAAAATAATGCATTATGGAACTCGTTATATTGTATTATGATACCTAACGGAAGCCCAGCGTTATCCATCAATAGAAAATAATTTAGAGCACCGTAACGGTGCGTTTTTCACGTTATTTTCCTTTACGTTATGTTAAATTATATTACATTACGTTATTTTCTGATATTTTTTTTTAAATATTGTTGTTGATTATTTATTTTGATCATTAGCTAATTACCGTAATTTTCTTATTTGATTACTTGTTACTAGTGGAATTGCTGATTTGCTAATTTATAATTGCTTTCTTATTAGTTTATTGTAATTGTTTTCTAGTTGTTGAAATTTCTTACTTACTGTTAATTCTATTAAATTCCAACAATTACACATAAGATAAATTGAGCATAAATTACAATACTGAGCACAAATTACAATATTTGAAAATTTGTTTTCCTGTTTAGATGATTATAGAAATTATGGCTGCAGACTTAATACAATATATGAAGATTGATGTGAAAATTATAGTGAAATTATTAGAAATTTAGAATTGATTATGTATTATAAAACGTTTTTATATTTTTTAGAATTTTAGAATTTATTTTTCAATTTATATAAATTATTTACATAGTTTTATATTTATTTTATTAAATAAATAGGAAATTACGTAACCTTCATTATGCGTTGCATTATATGCGATACAACCTAACAGAGATAAAACGTTCCGTAAGCATTAAACAAAATATTTTTTGAGAGAGGTATTTCACACATATCGTATGACTGTTAAATAATTTATACACAAAATTATGAGTTGCAAAAGGACAATGAGAGAATATTTAAGTCCTCAAAGATAAAACATTTTGAAGCAAACTATGTTACTGTATCTCTAATATGATCAGAATAAATATTGGCCATTTCAAGTAAAGAGGCCAAAGAAATCAGTGCTAAAATGAAAATTTTTTAAAGCTAAGTCACCGAAGAACTCTAAAATAAAGCTAATGACCAAAGCTTGATGATTTGAATAAAATCACTTGCGCTGGTTAATTTCCCTTAGAAATCACATCACCATTGTCATCTTCATTTTTTGTGTTTGTTTTATTAGACTCTTATCAATTAACGTAGGGAGTAAAACTCACCATTTTTCTCCCAAATGAGGGAGAGTGTGGGGGTGGAGGATTACACGAATCTTTGCCTCTGTTTTCGTAACACTCAAACTTATTTAGCCTTTTTAATGAAGTTATAACATATTAGGTTCTCGAATTAATTATTTACTCATGCTTTGCCTTCACAAGCAAAGACATAGGCGTATGTAAATACATATGCGTTTCATAAAATCACAAAGTAACACAAGTATAGAGATGCCCTCAGGTCTGTTCTGAGAACTGCTGCATCTAAAATACTATTTCCATGTCAAAAGGTCATTGCCACTGATTGGTTAAGACAAGGCTGTTAATCATAATTGTTATTGTGATTACAAATTTTAAGTACTCTCTTGAGGCTAACTTGCTAGTTATATTAGCTAATAACCAGAAAGATTGACAAGTGAGTAAAACAAAATAAAAAAGGAGCAGAGAGTTACTTACCTCTTTGCCAATTTATGTATTCTTTCTTCCATTTCCATCTGCAGAACTCGTGGTCTGTTCCGAACATCAGTAAATACCTCAAAAGTCTTAAAAGCCGCTCTGTCTTCGATATCATCGCCATTAACAACTTCTTCACCAAACTTATCAAATTGAGTACTTTTACTCTTATCAAATTGAGCACTGGAACCAGGTTTTTCTACTTGTCTAATGTTGTCGTGTGACCTAACATACCTTTTACTTATACCTGTTATGTTGAGTTTCTCCTCAAGGATGTCTGTTTCATTGCCATTCAAGTTGCAATTGGTCTTCCTTTGTTCCATTCTCAAAAAGGGCCCATCTCTCCTTCCACTCCTGGTGGACTCAGATTCATAACTCTTATTGCTTGTAGTAGTTGGATTAAAATTGTTACCTTGATATGGAGTCCGAGTAACCAAAGACTTATCTAACTTCCTCTCAGGATTGCTCCCGAACAAAGTCTTTCTGTCCATGAAATTCTTGCTATTTTTGTAATCAACCATCTTTCTTTCCGCCTTACTCTCACTTTCACTTTGCTTCATTCTGTTCCCACCAATTGTCTGATTCCCATTGCTGAGATGATTTATCTTCTTAACATACACTTCCGCAGAAATATTTCCAACTTTTTCTGTTTTGCTGAATCTATCACTGTTTCTACGTTTCAATGGATCATTTGATTGGCCATGCATCCTTGACTCATCTGCCTTTATACCATCTCTGCTATTCCGCTCCTTCCACTTAGTCGAGCCCATCCTTTCCTTCTCAGGGTGCTCTTTATCCACACTCTCTCTAATACCATTAAACTGTTTGTTCAAACTATTCTTTTCATCCTTCAAGTTGACATTACCATTTCCTAAAGTCTTCTTCTCTAGAATCCTTTCCACTAAACCCCAACCACTTCCTCTCCCTCCAACATCCCCACGCTTTCTACTCGTCGAATCCTTCTCCTTATTCCTGTAACTCAACCTCCCTCCTCTTGCATTAGGCTTCTCCCAAGGTCTAACAGAAGCTCTTTTTTCCGCTGATCTCTTCTGCGGAGCAACTACATCGGCGTTCCCATTCGGCCTCTTGCTCCGCTCGGTTCTAACCGACTCCATAACCTTCAAGTAATCTTGGAATGTTGGATTAAACTGCAAGTCCTTCTCAACAAGTTGAACACTGCTCGATTGGACTTCAGCCTCCCCATTCCCTGAAGCACTTACAATACCAAATTTGGTCTTCTTCCCGACAAAATTCCAACTTTTCCCCATTCCAGTAGAATCCAACCCAATTCCGAAAACAGGCATCGCAGATATAAAAAGTTTTGGTTTTCTTCTGACAAGATTCCAACTTTTTCTCACTGGAATACAATTCGAGTTGATTGAAGAATTGGGTGGTCGAGAAATCAGAGAATTATGCAACGAAAAAGAAGAATTTGGAGGAGGATTGGAGAGGAAGACCCCATTTAATCCCAAATTGAATACACTCATTTCGAAAGTTGCAATCATAATCTCAAATGGGCAGCTAATTTAGAACAAAAATTTCAAAAAAAAAAAAGATTAAAAATATTGTAACATACCACTAAAATTCGAAGCTCATTGGCGGAAAGAAACGAGCTTTGCTCGTTATCTTAAACCCTTACCCTGGAGAATGAAGAAGAATACTTCGATATTTTCGCAAAAAATGGACAGCTTGATGGGCAAACCGGGTCGGGTCGGGTTTCATGAATGTAGATGCTGATTGCCCTGTCGGGCTAATGTCGGGTTGGCCCAACATCCCCATAGGCATTCGATAATTTCCAAGAGCACACACACTTTTCTAAGGGCACCCTGCTTCTGAAAATATGTCTTGCTAAGGGAACCCCATGAGTTTCGAAACCACACCAACCGTATCCTCAACTCCCGATTCTGATTCGCTGCCTCCGCATCTCAGCCCATGCCTCCGCCCCGCACTGCAGTAATTTTCGGGGAGTTTCTAAAGGAGCACACCAATTTTCCTAGTGAGCCCATCTCTCAGTTTTTTTTCGTCCGAGCTCAAATCTTAAAGTGGGCTCACTAGGAAAAATGGTGTGCTCCTTTGGAAACTCCCAATTTTAGCCATTCACTAAGTCGGTGGATTGTTCAGAATTTTTTGTGCAAAATATTTATCGGTGCAAATCACATTAGTACATGTCTACTAGTTGAAAGTTTTTTTTAACCATTCACCAACCTAGTAGAAGATCTGAGATTGAACAAATATCGGCCATTGGCATCTTCAGGCATGCTGCTGAGCACCAGATTTAGGGTCTGAGTTTCTGATGGCATCCAGGATCCAGCGTACAGTTTGTGTTCTAAACATATCAGTATGGACTGAAACCCCATTGACCAAACTGGCTGCTGTTCGTCCTCGGTGGGGTCCCAATCGCAGGTGCAACTAAAAATTTAGCGTATAAAGCTTCCCCATTCCTGAAGAAACATGAACCCACATCTGTGACCTGAAACGTTGGGCCCCATGCTCCCCTACGGCTACCGATTCGGCCTTTTCAAAATTCAAATTTTCAAAATGACAACAAAAGCAGCAAAAATATCATTTTTTTGCTATTTATTGTAACTCTCTTCTCTATTCGCGAGACCGCACTAAAGACTAAAGGCCCTCCTCTGAGTCCTCTCTCTCTCTCTCTCTCTCTCTCTCTCTCTCTCCCCACCTCGATTCTGGGGCCTGCCGTCTCAAAATCCGATCAGAAATCAAAGAAAAATCAAGCTTTGTTCTTGGGTTTGACAATGGGATGTCAGCTTTCTTAAGAAGAGGAGTGCTGGTCTCGCTTTTGGCGTCGTGGGCTGCTGAAAGCTCAGGCTTTTGAGGAGGTTAGGTTGTTTTCTCAAATGGGTTTGATTTGTTTCGCTAGGTTTTTTGGATTTAGAGTTGGGTTGCTGGACGTTGTATAACTTAAAGATTGCAGCCCCCCCCTTTTTTTTGTTCGATCAGAAAATTTGAATTTTTTTTGGGGGTTCTTTCATCACATTAGCTGCATCTTTTTGAAACGTAACGTAACGCAGTGTAGTTTTCTTTTAACTCCATTTATCTCGTCTTTAATGCCGATAACTGACACTGTCGCATTGTTCAGATACTTGGGGTTTCAAGCTACAAGGAGAAGTTAAGCCTGGTGTTCATCTGTCGTATTTTTGTCCAAGAACTGGTCTTTTTCTTCTTCTCTTTTTTGCGAAAAGGTATGCTCCCTGTATTAGACTTTTTGAATAGATGATTTGTTGAAGTAAATATTTTGAATTCTAGGAGTACCTGAAAAAACAGTGATTTTTGTTGAAACAGTTAACATTTATACTTGTAGACGTTGTCGTCGAGATTATCATCGAACAGGAGTGTCTTAGTTCTCAATTTTACAAATTAAATGATTGCCTAATTGGGTTAACATCAAATTTCTAGGCTAGTGATTTGCTGATACTGGGTTCACAATGAGGGAAGAGATTGTTATTGACAACCAATCTAAAAATCTAAATTCAAAGGCTAATGGAAAACCGAATAGTCACCCTCCAAAGCCCAAGACCAGTTCTTCCTGGGGATCCCAAATCGTGAAAGGTTTTGTTACAGACAAGAAATCTAAGTCTCAAGTATCGATACCGAACAAGAAGCCGCCTGTTGCTAGCTTAGAAGTGTCTAGCCAGAAAAATCAGTGCACCGCATATCAATCTCGTGCCAAAAGATCGCTTATTGGTGAATTCCCGTGTTCGGCCAACTCTGCCCAAGTTCATCCCCATGCCCTGGATAATCATAGGCTACGGTCTCCATCTTCTCATGATCTGTTCATTGAGCTGGATCACCTTAGAAGCTTGCTTCGTGATTCCAAGGATAGAGAACTAGCACTACAGTCTCAGATTCTAGCATACAAGGAAAACCCGAGAGTTTCAGAGCTTGAAAAGGAACTTGATGCAAAGAGGACTGAGATTGAATGCCTTAATTGCAGAGTTGGGTCGCTGCAAGTCGAAAAAGATAACCTTTTTGAACAAGTAGCCTCTTTAACTTCTATATTGGAAGCCCGTGAAGATTGCTCTCAGAACCCAAGATCTGAAGCAAGTGGAGAGGGAAGGACGGCATCATACAGGAACTTGGAGATGGAAGTTGTTGAACTACGCCGTCTAAACAAAGAGCTCCAGCTTCAAAAGAGAAGTCTAGCTTTCAGACTTTCTTCAACTGAATCCCAACATGCCACCCTTGCGAAGGTTACAGAGGTAATATTTCTCAGTTTTAAAATGTTCTCAAACTTTTCAAGTCTAGCTACTATCTTTACTATTTTAACGCAATACCTCAGGAGGGGGATCAACCCAATTGTCTCATATTCGTTTCGCTCACACAAGTCCACCTCACAAATGTCCAATAACTCTATCTAGAAGTTTTCATATTTATATTTTTCCAAACTTTTGACACCTTAAATACTTAGAAATAAAACAAAACTAAAAAAGAAAGAAAGATCCAAACTATTCTAAGCCAGAAAGTTCGAATTACAACCCATAATGCATTACATGATATATCTGTATGGCTCCTAACATATATTCACTAATTCACATGCATCCATAAGCTAGTACTCCTTTTGGTCCTAAATAAGTGGCGTTTTAGGAGTTTTCACACTTTTTATGAAGCTCAATAACTACATCTCTTTATCTTAAAAGGAAGTAAAAATTCCAATTGTAGCCTTTTTTTTCCTTCCAAAAGAAAATTTTTTGATGTTATTTATTTATTATGATCAAGGGAAAAAATATCTATTGCCTAATTAATGCATCTTGGTTTTTGTAAAGCCTAAATTGTCACTTATTTGAAACCAAAGGGAGTATATCATTGGTGCAGCCCATTTGGATGCCCCCACCCAGGATTCAACTTGGAACCTCTTAGTTGCTGCATCCAACTCTTCTAAGTTACTCTTCCATTATACAATTTGACTTCAACATTTATTCTGAATTCTTCATAGATTCTCATTAATTTGCTGAATTTTTCTGAGGTTTGAGTCCCTGCATGTGACTGCATGCATGTTTATAAAAGATAATTTCTTTATTTTCTTTTAAAAAGAAAATAATTTCTTTAGCTAAGAATCACATCTCTCTGCCATTTATTTTCTTCAGAGTGAAATCTTGGCAAAGGTACAAGAAGAGGCATCAATATTACGACACACAAATGAGAACCTCTGCAAGCAAGTTGAGGGCCTTCAAATGAGTAGATTAACCGAGGTTGAGGAACTTGCATACTTACGATGGATCAACTCATGCTTAAGACATGAGCTTTCCAACTCAGAAAAATTATCAAGCCAGATTTCAGATTTAGATGAGGACCCGAGGATTAAATTTACAAACACTGATGGAGGAAGTTTGGAGAGTTATCAAGAATCATGTTGTACTAAAACTGCCATCTCCGATAGTTGCATTGTTGAAAAAGTGGCTACAGTGAAAGATTTAAGTAAATGGCCCCAGACTAGTGAAAATTGCAGAGTTTTAGCGTGCCAATCTCTTCTAAATGGTGGGTGGATAGAAGAACAACAGAGCCCTTGCCGTAGGCATTCGATCAGTGGACCAAGGGGTTGTGTTGAAAACCATGTACTTAACAAGAGGCGGCAATCTGATGGCTTTATCTGTCAGAAAGAAAAGGACAATGACATGAATCAGGATACACACAAGTTCATTGCTCAGAAATATGACCTGGAAGTTGTGCAGAGTCCAAGATTATGCAAACCAGAATCATATAAGGTTACAGCTGTAGATGTCGAGAAACGTGCACTCCGAATTCCTAATCCTCCTCCGAGGCCTTCTACTTCTGTTTCTAACACAACCAAGACAAGTGGGTCAGTTCCTCGTCCCCCTCCTCCTCCACCTCCTCCCCCTAAGTTCTCCAACAGAAGCTCAGGGGTGATGCAAAGAGCTCCGCAAGTAGCTGAGCTATATCATTCTCTTATGAAGCGCGATTCAAGAAGGGATTCTACAGGTGGTGGGATCTGCGATGCTCCTAATGTTGCAAACGTTCGCAGCAGCATGATAGGTGAAATAGAGAACCGTTCTTCATACTTACTCGCTGTAAGTTATCAAATTTTCTACTTTCAAGTTTTCTTTTTCTTTTTCTTTTTTTTTTAACTATTACCACATTGATTTGTTTGCAATACAAAACTTAAAATTTAACTTATTACATTTTAAAAATGTTTTCTTTCAAGTCCTAAAGGAATTAATGTTTACAATCTTTTTTAACATAAAATTTGTATTTCTAATTTTCTCCTCGATTGACATAAGTGTTTCATGATAGGTGCAAAGTCCTTTGTTCAGTCATAATTTGGGTACAAACATGGAGTAATTTTTTTTTTTTTTTAACTAATAATTCCAAAACAAACATGGGATAAGCATTGCATGGTGAGACCTTTGGGAGCTTTTATGGAAAGTGAACAGATTACCTTATAAATATATTAGTATGTTAAGATAGTATACATTATATACACAACAAATTATATATTAGGGGTGTTTCTTCTCTTCTAAGAAACGTTAGATTTTAATGTGTGGATTTTTCTTTATGTTCAATTGGATTTTTCTTTATGTTCAATTATCATGATTCCCTTAGAAAATTTTCTTCTTAAAAAAATGGATTATAAATAGAATTCAAGTTAGCTGTAGCAGATTGTGGATGGCTTAGATGTTTGTTTTTCTAGTTCTTTCTGGTCCAGATTTTGAATGTCCTGTTTGTGTTTAGATCAAAGCCGATGTTGAGACTCAGGGTGAATTTGTGAAGTCCCTCATAAAGGAGGTGAATGATGCAGCTTACCAAGACATTGAAGATGTAGTTGCATTTGTGAAATGGCTTGATGACGAACTTTGCTTTCTTGTAAGTACTATTTCTCTAAATCAATGTTTTATTACTTATTGATCTTTCATGTTTTATAAGTTGATGCTATGACCGTGTTTTCTTAAAGGTGGATGAGAGGGCAGTGTTAAAACACTTTGATTGGCCCGAGAAGAAAGCTGATACTCTGCGGGAAGCAGCATTTGGGTACTGTGATCTGAAAAAGTTGGAGGTTGAAATTACGAATTTTAAGGACAATCCTCGTCTCCCTTGTGATGTTGCATTAAAGAAGATTGTAGCCTTGTCTGAAAAGTAAGATTTTACTATAAAGTACAATGCATATGATTTAACTAATTTTAGATTTTTTTTTTGTAGCATACTTGCAAGAAAAATATTTAACATCTGAGCATCCGTGTAACGTGAAAGTTCAGATATTATGTTTAAAATTTTGCTCTATTCACTCAAAAAAATTAACAATGATATTAGGTGCCCATGTACCAATAATTTTTTTTTCCTGGGACAAATATTTCGTATAGCTGGAATGAGAATATTTCATATGGTGTACCTGAGCCACCATCGATGAGAAGATGGCGAGAAAATCGCTTACGATTGTTTGGTCATGTGCAACGTAGGCCTACAAGTGCACCAGTTCGAAAAGGGGAGTTTATGAATGTAGAACAAGTTAAAAAAACAAAGGGAAGACCGAAAAAAATATGGATGGAGGTGATACACAAATATATGGAGTCTAGAGGTTTAAATTAGGAGATATTACTTGATAGAAATGAATGGAGAAGAAATATCAGAGTGATCTATCTGGCGTGATTCTTTTTTGGTTCATGTAGCCTATCCCAAATACTTGGGATAAAAGGCTTAGTTGTTGTTGTTGTACCTGAGCCACCATACGCCAGAAGGTATGACACGAAAGGAGTGCATCCTTGAGAAGCTAGGTTAACAGGTAGCTTCACATGAGACCAAAATGTGGACTCAAACCCGTAGTCCTGTTGACTGAGTTATTGTATGCAAACTCTACCATATGTAAGATTGTATCCCCTGTAGTTAAACACTCATCCAATTAGACATTGAAGTAAATTCACAAGACTTGGATTCCTTAGTCTGACTGTCGGTTTGCAGATGATATGACATGGAAGACTTGAGCATTTCATCTATTTTCTTTTTCGAGAGTCTGCAAAAAAAGACTCTTGAATTGAAAATTTCTGTCTGAAACAAACTTTGAAAGACCATATTGAACTACCTCATTAAGAAATAGATGTGTCACGCATGAGGCATGCACCATTTGAAATGAAATGTGTAAATCTTAGAAAACCCATCAACAACACCTAAGATCGAATCACGTTTCCTAAGTATGTGAGAGAGACTCAAAATGAAGTCCGCACTAAGGAACTTAAATGGTATGGATAAAGGTGTGTACAAACCAGTGTTATGCTTCCTACTCTTAGCAGCTTAACAAACTCAATAATATGACAGAATCTTAGCGATATCGCCCTTGCTTGGCCAATAAAACTTATTCTCCACTAAGGTAATGGTCATGTCGCAACCAAAGTGTCTAGCAACATTCTCCGCATGCATCTCCTAAATCAAATAGTCACACAAATAAATATTTGGAATGCATAAATGAGTGATAATGATGTCAAGTATATTATCATGATGATAACGATGCCAATTGTTTCTCAATTAGGATGGAGAATTCATGCAAATCATAAAGTGTCTAGCAACACCCTCTTGCATTCATCTCTAAATCAAATGGTCAAACAATAGAAATATTTGGAATGCAAAAATGGGTGATAATGATGCCAAGATAATATATTATGTTCTTTTAAGAATTCCGAACTACTTCCTCGCACTTCCAAATGTTTTATGATAACGATACCAATTGTTTCTCAATTAGGATGGAGCGTAGCATCTATAACCTTCTGCGGACAAGAGATGTGATGATGCGACACTGCAAGGAGTTCCAAGTTCCAACAGATTGGATGCTTGACAATGGTATTATCAGTAAGGTGAGTATTCTGAAAGTTGATCTGGAACTTTTGTAACTGCTTTTTATTCATATAGTTGTTTTACGGAAGCAAAGTCCATTGATGCTAGTGGTGAAGATATAGGATGATATATAATCGGTAATGCTACACAATTCATTGTATCAACATATACTATAGTATTACTAGAGTGATAAGTATGCGCGCTGCTGCTTTGAGACATAAAAGTATCAATCTAATATTTCTTTAAAGCACTAGTTTTCTCGTGAGAGAAAACACATACTAGACCAATCCTTTTGACAGTTGAGATGGAAAGCTGGTAACAAAATAGGTTACTGGTTCCAAAATGGCAAGTCGTAATTCTGGAACTATTCAATTCAAGTCCACAAGGTTGCGAAACGCGAAGTAAAAGAAAATCTGTCTGGAGAATTCAGAAGTAAACATGTGTATGTATTTGGAATCCCATAAAAATATGCCTATAGAGCATGAGGAGCTTTAGGAACTTAGCATAATTTTGGTATCCTAGTGTGTCAAGTACTTTGAACATTGTCTATCTACAGGTGGTTTTACAATTTTCAGGTGCAAAGCTCCTAAGTTCGAAACCACACTGGTCCTTAAATTGAATAATGAAACACATGTCTTATGATTCTTCCTGCAGATTAAATTTGCCTCCGTCAAGTTAGCAAAGAATTACATGAAGAGAGTTGCAACAGAACTCCAAGTCTTGGGGGCATCAAACAAGGACCCAGCTTTGGAGTATATGCTGCTTCAGGGTGTGAGATTTGCATTCAGAATTCACCAGGTCAATTACCAACTTCCATACATCTCAAGTTTCAAAATCTTACCCTATTTTATGTTAGTATCACTGGATGGCGAGCTCTGTTCTTCTGATTTTTCTAATTTCTTTTCTTTACAGAACTCTTCCACCATGTTTACATGATTTAAATGTGTGTACTGTTTTATTTAATTTTACTCGATTCCTTTGAAGTCAATTTGATTAGACAGAATTCAGCACCATAGTGATAAATCGTTCCTGACTCATGCAATATGTTGGTATTTTGAAGCAAATACCATAGACATAAGCTATTTCTTTCGGAAAGTTATAGGCGTTGGTATATATATATATGCGGGTCGTAACTTGTTATTCTTTCATAATGCAGTTTGCTGGAGGGTTTGACTCAGAGACAATGCATGCATTTGAGGAGCTGCGGAGCCTTGCTCATATCAGAAAGAAAATATAAAGAGCATAAATCATAGGAGGGGGGAGAATAGTTGAAAATTTTATGGGCTTACATTCTCAGTAAGCTGCATGTAATATCTATGTATACTTTCCTTTGGTTTTTTTGGTGTATCAGCAAAGTTGGTGGTTCCTGTATATTTTGTAGCGAAAATACTTTTATTTCAAAGGAGGGGGAGGGGGAGGGGGGAAGATGCAAAGCTTTTTGGGACAAATTGAGTAATGCCTTGTAGTTATATTCCTCTATATTGATCTAAATTGGTATATTTAACAGTAAAATCTGGTCTTTTGTTGCTGTTGTTTCTCCCAGGTTGTGGGGACTGTTCTTTTATTTTTTTTTTCATATATGTTGCATCTTTTCTCTCTGCTGTTCTATCGAGATTGGTTTGTTATCTTATTATCATAAAAGTTGAAATCATGCTTGTTAGGCTCTTAGCTGCCTCGGATATTTTATACCGAGTGGATTTTTATTAGGAATGGAAGTTGATCATTCTTTGCCAAACTTCATTACAGCAGTAAAAACAACTACTAGGTCTTTTATCCCTCCTCCCAGGCACTTGGAGAGTAGTCTGCATGAAGCGAAAGAGGATCGGATTGATTACACTGATAATTCATTCCTATCGAGTAATATTTTCTCATTTAAACCTATATAATTCATATTTTTTTATATTGCATTCATCCATATTTTCTTCGATCTTCTTTTCGCTCTTTTAACTTATTTTATATCGAACTAGTGCATTTGTAAACCTACGTTGCGTTGCGCATGACCAAACCATCGTAAGTGATTTTCTCATATTTTCTCTTCGATGAACCTACACCTATCTTAACTTGAATATTTTTATTTTTTATTTATCTCTTATAATATTGTCACACATCAAATAAAAACCTATCTTAACTTGAATATTTTTATTTTTTATTTATCTCTTATAATATTGTCACACATCAAATAAAAGCATACGCATCTCTATTACACTTATCTTTTATAAATAACATTTTTTTTATACTTCAGCATTTTATACTATATAATAAAACTAATCCAATAATAGTCCTATAAAACTTTCGTTGCATTCATCTATTTCAACTAGTCAGTTTTAATCTTATAATTAATATTATTATCAATCTCTCTATCATTTTGAATAATAAAACTATACATAAACTACAATTCATTTGTATTACTTGTCTGTACAGTGTCACTGTAATATAATTTAAGTTCCGCCTTTTACTAAATTTTTGTTTATCCAAGATTTTCAACGAATATTTAGTCCCCCGCGAACAGTCTAGTAATCATTTTTTTAGCTATTGGGTTTAGGATTCTAAATGAGCACACCACTTGAATTAGTGAGCACGACTAAGTCACTAAGTGTGTGGTGTTGCTAACTCTAAATGGTTCTCACTGAATTAAGTGGTGTGCTCATTTAGAATTGCCCCCTCTCCTCTTCCCGTCGATCTCAGATCTGATCAAATCCTAAACCAACAAAGGCGCCACCTTTTTCCTATTCGAATCAGAAATCTAGGGTTTCGATTTTCTCCCCAAAAATGGATCTTCTCGATCTCCGCCGCATGCTACTCTTCTCGGCGGTGCTCCGGCTGGTTCTCATCGTCTACGGCGAGTGGCAAGACGCGCACATGGAGGTTCGGTACACTGACATCGACTACTTCGTCTTCTCCGATGCCGCCGACCTGGTATCGAACGGGAAGTCGCCGTTCGAGAGGTCGACGTACAGATACTCGCCTCTGCTGGCTTTCTTGCTCGTTCCAAATTCGTTGGTCCATCGAACTTGGGGCAAGCTCCTCTTCTCTTCTGCTGGTATGAATTTTTTTTTTCTTGACTCTATTCGTGATTTTTATGATATTTTGTATAAATTGAAATCTTTTGTTAGGGATTATAGCTAGGGTCGTGAAAAAGGTGGGATCTTTGGAACGAAAGCGTAATTTCAAAGTTTAGCGGTTACTTGGAGAAGAATTTACTTAGAAAATTCGTGCTTAGTTAGTCAATTGGTAAGTAAACAAGTATATAGGAAAATTATTTGGGATGGGAAAAGTTGGGAAGATTTATTGATGAAAATAAGGAGTTTCAATGATCTCCTAAACTGTTAGAAGTTGCTATTTAATATTGGGTAATAAGAGCTAGAGCAAGAATGACGAGACATCTTTATCGGAATCAGTGAATCATGATAAGGTGCATGCATTATAACACTGCCTTTTATGGCATATATCATGTAAGTTAGGGAACAGATATATGTCATGTTGGTTTAAAGATCATAGCCATTCCTGAATGCAGTGGCGGGTGAATTACTGATCAAAAATTATATTTTGGAGAGATTCTTCATCGATCTAGTGCTCGGTGAATCACTGATCAAAGAGCGAGCAGCCATTAGCTACCTGAAAGATTACAGTAACTCGTGGCATTTTCTGGTTTATAGAAAAAGTGATGATGTGCCTTATAACCTCAATTTCGACTCCATAACAAGGCACAAGACTCATCGAATTGCTCTCAGAAGATAGAACCATTCCCTTACTTTTCCTGATCAATTTGATGGATCTTTGGGTGTTGAAAGTGGGGTATAGCATTACTGTTATGCAAGAGATGTAATTTGATAATATCATAATAATATAGCATGAACAAATATTAGTTAATTAGGTGTGGAAATTCTATCAATTGGATTAGTGGCCAATGTCAGAACATGTGGTGGTCTAATAAGTGATTTTTCTATCACAATTAGATTGCATCAAAGATCTATATTGAGCCCGTTCTTATTTGCTATAGTGATGGATGAGCTTACTAGAGCTATTCAATATGAGATACCTTGGTGTTTGCTATTTGCTGATGATATTGTCTTAATTGATGGAACATAAGTAGGGGTGAATGCCAAGTTAGAGTTATGGAAGCGTACATTAGAATTTAGAGGTTTTAGATTGAGTATCTCTAAAACAAAACAGAGTATATGGAGTGTAAATTTAGTAAATGACAGACCGTCTATAATGTTGTAACATTGGATGGGTAAGAGATACAAATGAGTAGTCAGTTTAGGTATTTGGATTCTATTATTCAGAATGATGGAGAGATCGATAATGATGTTAACTATATGATACAAGCTGGCTGGTTGAAATTGAGAAGTGCAATGGGAATTTTATGTGAACGTAACATTTCGTTAAGGTTAAAGGAAATTTTTTATAGAACTACTATGAGGCCAGTTTTATTATATGGCACGGAATGTTGGGCTATAAAGAAACGTCATTCACAGAAGATAAGTGTAACAGAGATATATGTTCTGCTGGTTATGCGGCAAAACTAGGAGCGATAAAGTGAGAAATGAAAATATTCGTGCTAAAATAGGTGTAGCTCCTATCGATGAGAAAATCGCTTATGATGGTTTGGTCATGTGCAACGTAGGCCTATAAATGCACTAGTTCGACAAGGGGAGTTTATCAATGTAGGACAAGTTAAAAGAACGAAAGGAAGACCGGAGAAAATATGGGTAGAGGTGATACAAAAAGATATGGATTCTAAAGGTTTAAATGAGGAGACATTACTTGATAGAAATGAATGGAGAACTATCAAAGTTATCTATCCGGCGTGATTATCTTTTTTTGGTTCGTGTAGCCTACCCTAAATACTTGGGATAAAAGACTTAGTTGTTGTTGTTGTTGTAGGTGTGGAAATTCTCTCTGGTTGAATCGTGATATTTCTTTTATTTTTGATGAGTTTTCTTATCCAGTCAAATCTATCTATCCTATTGTTTGGTTGTGAAGGCCACTAATAGAATGGACTAGGCTAATGTATTTGGACCTACATTAACTCAAAATGATTAACCCCTGGTTGAGTAATGACTCCAAATGTATCTAACCATCATTCTTAATGGTAGACAAATACAAATTTTCTCTCCTATAATTTGAATTTGTCATCTCATCTCTGTTCTTATTTTCATAAAGTGCAATGTCGGTCCTCGTCTCGTATACCTAAATAAGCTAGGGATCTCGAGTTTGGAACCCCAGTCTTCCTGCCCGAAGAAAAAAAGAAAGAAACAAAGAAAGAAAAAGAAAATACTAGTCTCGTATAAGTTGAGGTGCTTGAACAACTTTTGTTGTCTTGCTTTCTTTGTGGTTTGTCACTTAAATCTATTATTGACTGTGCATGTGTATATTTGCTAGATTTGCTTGTGGGTTTCTTCGTGGATGTCATTTTGAAGCTACGTGGTGTACCTGAGAACCTGCGTCGTTGGTCCGTGGCGGCTTGGCTTTTCAATCCATTCACGTTCACCATTGGAACCAGAGGAAACTGTGAGCCTCTAGTTTGTGCAACCATTCTTTGGATTATGCTCTGTCTTATGAATGGTGTAAGTTCTGCTTCCTTATCCCTGCTGTTACTTTTTTGTTAAGAAGATCCTTTTCTGTGTGTTGAACTGCAGGGTTTAAGAATTATAAGTTTGTTCTTGAAGTCTGCCTAAACAATAAAATGTTCTCACTAAAAAATCATATTCTATTTCGAGCATGGAAGCATGAAGAATTATACTTTGCAGATTTGTTAAAAATGAGTTTGAATTTTAGTTGGGAATTGTTGGATGATGGAATGTATGGGTCTGACCTGGAATGTAGGGATCTGAAAAATGTGAGATCCATCTTATCTCCTGATGCTTGAAATGCAACTATCAGAACTTAGTGCTCAACGTTTACGGCTTATTCTGTCCATCTTTGTTGATGTTTTTCTTCTTTTCTGTCTCACAGGCAGGGTGCTTCAAGCAGCATTTTGGTATGGACTTATTGTTCATTTCCGAGTTTACCCAATCATATACTCCCTTCCTTTTGTCCTAGTTATCAGCAATGCAAACATTGGAGATTCTGGGAGGCCAGCCCTTCAGCTGTGGGATCCAAAGCCGAAAAAGTCATTGAAAAGTTCTGGTGCAAAAGTGTCCAAACCATCTATATGGCTAATATTATGGGGTTTCATAACAAAGGAGAGAATATTATTTGGGCTAATCTCTGGATCCGTGTTCTTCTTCTGGACTTTTCTTTTCTTCTATCTTTATGGATGGGATTTCCTAAATGAAGCGCTCTTGTATCATCTTACACGGACTGACCCGAGGCACAACTTTTCGATATATTTTTATCATATTTACCTCCATCATCAACAGGGGTTCTCAGCTCTGGAAAAGCTCTCCTCTTTCCTGCCACAAATGATGGTTCAGCTAGTGGTCATTTTTCGCTTCTTTGAAGATATTCCGTTTTGCCTTTTTGCGCAGACAGTTGCTTTCGTTGCATTTAACAAGGTTTGCATACTCAATCCCATGATTTGAGCTGTGATAAAATATGATCATGACAGTTCAAATTGACTTAGGACTCTGAATAATGCATTATAACCTGATCAGCCAGTTGATCTTAGAAAGTTGGGTGTCGGTCTGGAATCTGGATCCAATAAGCTTTTTTTTATACATAATAACCCGTTATGCCATTTGATCTTAGAATAGTTGAGTGTGGGTCCAGAATCTGGATCCAATAAACATGTTTTTGATACGTGATAAACTGATAAGCCATTTGATCTTAGAATAGTTGGGTCTTGTCTGGAATCTGGATTCAGTAAGCATATTTTTGATGTTTGGATATCACTAGAGCCTAACCTGATTGGCAGATGGACAATCCAATAATACATTTTATATACATACATGTTTGTTTTCATTTATGGATAATTTATGATACTTCAAATATTACCTCTAAAAAAAACTTTTAAACATCCTGGACATTTGTTTTTTTTTCCCCCTTTTTGGAGGAAAAAGATGGGGAAAGAGTTCCCTAGGCAAAACTCCATTAGCACACGGGGCAAGGTTACACTTCAACCAACAGAGGCCAATAAGCTATACAAAAAGGGCCTATAGAACTAAAAAAGCAGTGTCATACATCAAAAGAAAGGCTACTCAAGCTGTTCGTCAGGTACTTATCAACAGTATTTATATTCACATATTTTCAAAAACTAAATTTTGATTGACTCATTCAGTCAATCACCGCAACTTTCCTTTGATCACCTGCTATTGAGTCCTCCCCTCCGTCATTCCTATCATTCTCCTGACCGGTTGTGGCAACTGCCTATTAGCACAACAAGCTTCATTTTAAAAACAAACAAACTCCTGTTCCGCTAAAGTGCAGTGTTCAGTATTTATCTATACTGAGACTGTCAAATACTGAAACCTGATGTTTAACATGTTGTAATACTATTACCAAAATTCACATTAAGAAATATAAAAATTGCTAAATCTGTTGTTTTTATATTTGATAGCTATTGCCATGCAGTACCCTGAAATTTCTTTCTTCCTCAACTACCAAGAATTAAATAATGCTGTCTTATTTAGTGAAAATTACTGGAGGGGACACACGTGTACGGGAAGATTCATTATTCGAGCTTTTATGATCCTCATTAACAAAAGACCGAGACTGACTCTGACCTGAAGCATAACTTGACTAGCATGTTAAATTTGAAATCTATACCAAATTACAATCGTCCATACCAGTTCAACAGTGACGATTCTTTGTACTAGCTCTTGCTTTTCTAGTCTGCGACTTCTTGTGGCCTTTGTGATACTCATCCATTTCATGTCATTGTAACAGGTTATCACGGCACAGTACTTTGTGTGGTTCTTCTGTCTGTTACCACTGATTCTTCCATGGAGCAGCATGAAGCTCAAATGGAACGGTTTGGTCTGCATCTTGGTGTGGACGGGATCTCAGGTTCACTGGCTCATGTGGGGTTATCTACTAGAATTCAGGGGGCAAAACGTCTTCCTGCCGTTATGGTTGGCCAGCCTACTGTTCTTGGCTGCAAACACCTGGGTTCTCGTCATGATTATTAAACACCATCGCTATTCGCCAATCTTCAAATCGTTAGCAGACTCTTTTCCTGCTGATGCTAAAAAAACAAAGTAATTCTTCTTTATCTCGTCTTTCCAAGTCCAGTACGGAACAAAATCTCGTATTTCTTCTTATTTTCTTGTATTTTGGGAGTTGATTGGTAAGTCAGTGGATTAATGTCAACCCACAATTTCTCAGCCTCCATTCATAAACTTGTGTTGCACATCTTGCATTCATAATAGAATTTATGAAATTGTCCTGTGAGGACTCATTCCTCGTTCACAAGCTTATATTCCGTATATCATGGGGGCATTGTTCTAAACTCCAAGGTTTTAAGTATCGGCTGAGACCAATGTGAATTATGTATATCATATCAGATATTTGAGGTATCTGGTAGGATCATATCAATGTTTTCAACATCTTGTGCATCTTGCATTCAATTACCAGCGCAAATTTTCCTTCTACTTTGTATTCTGTTGCCAATTTCCTCTTGCTATCATTCCTTTTGTAATGGGTATAATAAATGAAAATATTTGAAGGTATTCTGTATATAGAAATTGTTGTAATTTGTAATTTTAGTACTGGATATAATTGTTTTTGGATATATCTTGTAATAAACGGTCCAAAAATAAAAACACCTGGTGATTTTATTTTTTTGAATATTAAACTTAAAAAAGCGTCCTGTTCAACCTTTATGCGGAATCTGGCCCAGGTGCCAGTGCCGGCCCATCATCGTCGCTTAGCCCATCAATTGCTTCCTCAACCAGATACGCAATTGGGTCCAGTCGGCCTGGTAGCGGCCACGGAGCGTCGGCTATACGCTCAAGATCAACGTTGAGTCCGGCATTGGTATCGTCAGTACCGGCTTCATCCGATGGGCTCGCAGCTGGCGGCCCAGACTCGAGGAGTTCAGATACGATGAATTCTTTAGCCCCATCATCATCAGTTCCGATAGGTTCGTCAGGCACGAGGAGTTCAAGAAGAGAGAATTCGCTATCGACAGACGGCCCATTGCTGATTTTATCGTGGGCCTCAGTGAGCACCTGAAGGAGGCGGGCCTGGATCGAGGAGGAGGAGAGGGCCAAGAGAAGCATCATTACCACCATGCGAGCCATTTTGGGCCTGGCCTTGCTAGAATGATGGATGTGCTTAGAATTTATCCTCTGAGCTTTTGGTACTGTAAGAATGTGTGATATATATACACACACATGTATATATACATGCGAGTGTTAATGAAGAGGAGATTAATTGCATTTAATTGTGGATGAATTGATTACGAGATGTTGTCAATTAAATTGCATTAGCTGTTATAAATCTTGCTTCTTTACTCCTAAATTGAGATTAAATGCAACAATAAAACTGAGATGCGTTAATACATTTTTGCTACTTTATACAGTACCTTACCATGTTAAAAACCAAGCTCGTTTGTGCTTGAAATGAAATACATACGTACGTACATACTACGTACGTACATTGATGTGCATGATTGTAAATATAAATTCCAATTGACGTAGATCCTATGTCGGTTCTTTTTTTCTACTTTTTATATGTATTCGACATTTTATAGAGAGTCAACTGCAAGCAGAGTGAGAAATAGGCGTTATAGAGTCCAAGATGTAAGAGGCGGCTTTGGGGAGTTTCTAAAGGAGCACACCATTTTTCCTAGTGAGCCCACTATATAATTTTCGGCTTTGAGTCCGGACAAAAAAACACAGAAAAGTGGGTTTAGTGGAAAAATTGGTGTGCTCCTTTGGAAACTTCCCTGCTTTGGAGTCAGGGAGGCCAGAAGTTAGTGCACTAAAACCCCTCATTTGTATTTCTCCTTAATAAGCACTCCTTGTTATTTTAATACAGTCGAGTGCTGACTCTCTGTCGAAGGCTGTTAATGAGCATACACAATGGCTGCAGCATCCCAAATGGAAGTCAGCACCAGTATCAGTGTGTGCATCAAGTTCACCGTCCCGGCCGCCGTTGTTGCTGCTGCCACCGGACTCATCTGTCCGCCTAATTGCCTCATCTCAGCAATGCCACAGCCTGTCAGAAACGCCTATTATGGCAGCATGACCGTCGCTCTGTGCGTCTCCATGCTGCTGCTGCTGCTTCTGCCAGGCAACCCCTTTTTGTGTCCTGACCTGGCTGGTACCTGAAATGGGCTGCCATCTTTGCCTTGGCACTGCTGACCATTGCTTGGTGCGCATTGTTCTTATTCTGAAATGCAGAGTTCACCATTTGAATAAACTAGTAACCGTTTGAATGTCCACGCGATCCAGATGCCCTTGTATTCAGATCGTGTGGGCACTCAAATGGGCATATATTCTCCTGAGAGATGATCATACATACATAATTGCATTTTGTTAATGTGTGCAAAGTCTAGATGCTAGAAAAAAGGTTCATAACAACGACATGTTTCACGAAGATTATATGAGATATGGAGACATGTAGCTTGATACAACATGCACAAACATGGCAAGTGTAGGAGCCCAGTACTGTACTGGTACGATCATACAACATAACATAAATATGCAAACTAGTGAGAGTACAGAGAACATTATCGATCAATACTACTTCACTCTACCTAAAACATAAATATGCAAATTTCTTTTAATTAGAATTCTCTGTCAATTCAAAAACTTCAATTTCTTCTTCTCTGCGCATTAAATAAAGAACAAAAATTTCACTGTTTAGAAGTTTAAACTTTCTGCATATTCCTTTGAATAAAAATTGCACCATTACATCAAGCAGCACAAGCATCGCCATGTGACAATTTACCTTCGCCATCATCGACCATAAACGCTCGAACCCCACCCTTCTGATCGGTCCAGCTATACCCTCGATCCTTCACAATCCCTCGTTCATTCATCAAAGCTCGAACTGCTGAAGCTTCCTTCCATCTTCCCAGACTGGCATATATGTTAGCCAGAAGTACATAAGATGATGAATTCTTGGGATCAACGCGAAACAGCACCTCTGCGGCCCTCCTCCCCAATCTTGCATCTCCATGCAGTGTGCAGGAACTAAGCAAGACCTCCCACACAATAGGATCATCCTTCCACTTCATCCTATCGACCAGCTCTTCAGCTTCGGTAAGCCTGCCAGTTCGACCTAAAGAATCTATAACACAAGTGTAATGATCAGCTAATGGCTCAATTCCGTAGTCCTTCTCCATTGATTCCAAGAACTTGATCCCTTCATCGACCAAGCCTGAGTGACTACAAGCAGTTAGGACAGAGATGAAGGTCACTGAATCTGGCTTCTCATTGGCACCTACCATTTGCTCGAAAACGGTGATGGCTTGCTCTCCAAGACCATTTTGAGCGTACCCATGAATCATCTCATTCCATGAAACTGTATTTTTCACTGGCATGAAATCGAAGAACTGGTGTGCTTCATCTACATTGCCACATTTGAAGTACATATCAATGACAGCACTCCCCACGTAGACATCGGCATCATACCCATTTTTAGCTATCTGGGCATGGACCTGCCTGCCCGCGGATAGTGCAGACAACCTTGCGCATGAATTGATCACACTGGCATAGGAGAACTCAGTTGGGTCCATGCCATCTTCTTGCATCAACCTGAAGAATAAGAAAGCTTCTTTGTTCAAAGAGTGAAGGGCAAAGCCGGTGATCATGGAGTTCCAACTGACAACATCCCTTTCAGGCATTCTTTCAAAAATTGCTCTTGCCGATTCAATTTGCCCACACTTTGAGTACATGTCGACAAGCCCACTGGCAACAAACATGTTGTCGTGGACCATGGACCTGACTGAGGCAGCGTGAACCTGTTTCCCAAAGCCCAAATTCCCCAATCCTGCGCAACAGCTCAACATTACAGATAACGTGGTCCGATCAGGAGAAATATGCTGATATTGCATTTTCCTAAACAACTCAATGGCCTTCTGATATACCTCCTCTTGGCAGTAACCAGAAAGTAAAGCGTTCCAAGAAAAAACACTTGGGCTTGATATCTTATTAAACATCTGGCGAGCAGTTTCAACATCACCAGACTTGGTGCAAGCACCAAGCAAACTGATATAAGTAACCTCATCAGGCTCAAAGCCTGATCGTTGCATCAGTTCTATCATTTCCAAAGCTTTCTTCCCATCGCCTCTCTGGCCATAGCCCGCAATCAAGACATTCCAAGAAACAACATTAACAACAGGTAGTGTGTTGAAAATCTTTTCGGCACTATCAATCTCACCACGCTTTGCATACATGTCTATTAATGAATTTCCCACATGTGGGTCTGCTTCAAAAGCCTTCTTAAGCATGAAAGCATGAACTGATTGCCCAAGTAAATTCTCATCAAAATCATGGTTCTGGCCATCTTCCTTCGCTCTGGCACAAGCTCCTAAAATGCTAGAAACTGCAACTGGATCAATACGAACATCCCTCCTATGCATCCTCGCAAACAATTTCATCGCTTCCTCAACCGAACCGCTTGACACCAACCCCCCCATCATCGCCGTAAACGACACCTCGTTTGGGTTCACCATAGAATCAAACAGTTTCAGAGCGTCCTCCACCCGCCCACACTTGGCATTCATCCCAATCAGTGCATTCTCCACAAACAAGTTACTCTCAAGCCCAACCTTCACAACCAGCCCATGGCATCTCCTCCCATCCTCCAGCCCACCCAAACTCCCGATCGCGCTCAACACGCTAGCAAACGTGAAATGGGTCGGCACGAAACCCTCCGAAACCATCACATTATACGCGTCCAGCGCCTTCTGTTCCTGCCCGCTTCGCGCCAGAAGGCCGATGACCGTGTTCCAGGAGACGACGTTTCTCTCGGGCATTCGGTCGAACACCTTGCATGCATCGTCCAATTTGCTAGATTTCGAGAGGGCAGAGAGGATGGCGTTCCAGGAGAAGATGTTGGGGTGGGGGATCGAGTTGAAGGTGCGGAGAGCGTAGGTGGGGTTCTTGGACTGGGAGTAGAACTCGACGAGGCGGTTGGAGAGGAAGGTGTCGAGGGAGAGGAGCGGGGATTTGAGGATGCGGGCGTGGATGGATTTGGTGGGGAGGCGGAGCTTGCCGGAGATGCAGCGTTCGAGGAGGTCGGCGAGCTTGGGAGGAACCGAAGGGGGCATTGGGATTGTTGCTGGCGGCGGTGGTTTGTTCTTGGCATGGGAATTTGGCGGGAGAGTTTGAATTTGAATGGGTGGTGACCGTTGGGAGCTGGCGGCGGGGGGGAGGGGGGACAAGTTGTCGGGAGTTCGCCGGCGAGGGGGCGGCAGCGGCCAGAGAGGAGGCGGTGAGTTATACGGGGGCGGGGTGGGGCGGGGGCGGGGTGGGGGGGGGGGGGGGGGGGGTTGTGGGGGGAGGTTTAGGCGGCAGGAGAGGGGTCACGCAGAGTTAGGAACTGGATTTGTGTGCGCGAAATGCACGTGGATTTTTTAAAAAAAATAAAATTTCTTTTATTTATAAGGAAAATATTAATTAATATAAAATGGAGATTTTTTTTTTTTTTTTTTTTTTTTTTAAGAGAGGATACAAGGTAGAGTTTTTTTTTTTTGGTCGCTCACAGTTTCTTTTATTTTTTATATTGTAAAATTCTTGATGTTGTCGCAGAAATTTGAATTATAAGGAAGAAATTTATTTTTTAATTTAAATTTTAAATAGAACGAATGGCCTTTGACGGCCCATTCTCATGCCTAATTTAATTTAAATCCCTCACCGTTCCAGAAGATAAACCCTAGGCTAAAACCCACACCAAAAGCTTTAGAAATTCCCTTTTCCCAAAATCCCCCCACCCTCTTCCCAATCCGCCCCTCTCTGGCCATGAAAACTTGGCCGTCCCCCTTCCCATAATGCCCCTGATCCCACGCCGCCTCCCTCTCCTCCGTTCAAGCAGCCTCCTCATGGGCAGCGGCTTCCGCCACCTTCTCCTCAAGTGCCCCGCCGCCGGCGCAGCCCTGCCCGCCGTCTCCTCTCGCTGCCTCTGCACGAATTTGGGGAAAAGCCCCTCAGGAACCGTGCTATTTGCGCTCAGGTCCTCTGGGTTCTGCCCCCCTCGCCAGCTCTCGCTCACGGCTACTCGAGATGGTATCGTGACCTCAAAGTTACAATGTTTTTCGATTTTTGATAGTACCCATTTGCTAGTACTCATAAATTTTCTCTAATTGTGTTGATTTTTCATTAGAGATATTTGTATTTGAGCTCATTTGAGCACTATTTTCTTTTGCTAAGTACCCATTTTTCCCAAAATGTCGTAATCATCAGAAATCTAAGTATTTCTGAACTTACTAATTTCCTCAATTATACTTATTTGCTTGCACACCTGGTTGTTGAAATGAAATGTAATATTACGACTTTGCTTAATAATAATAATATGTTTTTGTTTCTCAAAATCCAGTTCATGTTGCATCCTTGGATGCTGAAAGGAATATTCACAAGCAATTCAAACTATTGAAAGAGAAGCTAAAGGAAGTAGGTTTTGACTATGGCGATTGTGTACCAGGACAGCATACGAATAAGCTATGCCCGAAGGTACTTTGCTTAATTCATATCACCCTTGTTGTCAAGGCATGCATCGAATGTAATTCCGACATTAGTAACTAAACTTTTTGCTATATAGTTGTCATTTTTTATATGATAAATGGAAGATTATGTTGCTCCTCTGGATGCCGAATGAATATTCACAAGCGATTCAAACTATTAAAATAGAAGCTAGAGGAATTAGGTTTTGACTATGGCGATTGTGTACCACGACACTATACACTTAAGCTACGCCCAAAGGTGCTTTGCTTCATATCTATTTTTAACTCATATCACCCTTGTTATCAAGACTGACATTGAATGTAATTCTGATAATAGTATCCTAACTTTTTGCTATCTAGTTGTCAATTTTTTTTTAATATGATAATTAGAAGATTAAAGCACTGAATGAAGACGCACACACATATTTATAATTTGGTGTTCCAGTATAGTTGGTTTCCCTTATCTTCGTTTTGCATTTGTTTTCTTCTTCTTTCTTTCTTTTCCTTTGTTGTCGTTTTTTCGGATGTTTGTTTGTTTTTTTTTCCTATGTTATGTGCGCACGCACATGCGTGCATGCTTGTGTGTGTGTGTGTTTTTTTTTTGGTGGGGTTGGGGTGGGGAGTTCTGGTTTGAAAGAACTGTCAAGTCAAATAGAGGGCTGCAGAGTTTCCCTCCTAACTAAAATAAATTTGAGTTATCAATCAATTGATTGGCTACAATAAGTTTCACCTAATTGACGGAATACAAATGAAGTTTGACAGTCTAGATAAAGGGCTTGGTTTTCTTTTGCCTTGGTGATGCCTTCTGCTTCTATAGTCTTCCCATAAATTTTAATGTAGATCATTTCATGACATTGTCTTTTATCTAGTATGGAACAAAACTTTAGACAGCTTAGATTTAACAAGCATTCTTTTACATGAGGACACAAATGTATATATATATAGTTCTATACATTAAAGACTTCTGAGGTTAATCTAGTTTCCTGTGTACACATTATGCTTACTTGCTGTGTAATTTATTCATTTTCTTTAAATTTTTTCATGTCATAATTACACTTTGCAACTCATTTAAGATTAATGGTATGCTAGTGTGAAGGTGGGGTGTCAAAGGAGAAAAGCCTGTCCCTTTTTATCCAAGAAGATGGGTGAGTTTGGCTTTACTCTGTCAGTATTATCTCCATTTTCAAAACATTTTCTTTGAATCTGGACAACTATGTAAAACCCTGGGATTTTGATATACGTGTTCCCTTTTGTTGATTTAGAGGACTTGCAAAGTGGAAATGCTTCAGAGGAAAATGTGGTTGGAGTGGATGTATACAGGTATCATGGATATTGAGATTCCTTATCCTCTTTGTATGCTGATGTCATTATTTATTTGGAAGCATTATGTTCTTTTACTCACCCCAAAGTATTAATAACTATTTTGAGGCTTCTCAGGATGGCAAGATGCTGAAGGTTGTCCCAACTCAAACTTCGAAGGTTAAGAAGTTCAGAGTGCTCACAGAACAGGGCCTTCAGCTAGAGCCTCTGTGTGAAGAGGTAGTTATTTTCATTTTTGTATATTCTTCATCCTCTTTATTGTTCATGATATACAGATAGACAATGTTCTTTAGCCTTTAGATATGTGTATTTTCTATCTAGTTTTTAAATTCATTTCAAGCAATATAGGTATGTGTGGTATGTGCACAGCATTATAAGCTGTCAGGCTTCTCTATGATGTCATTTGTTAAACTTAACTATGGTTTTAATTCATTTAAAAGGCACAACATAAACTATAGCTGTTTCGTTCCATCTATGAGACATTTTTTCTTTAGTGAGAGACGTTATTTATTATGAACTAGACAATAGGTGCATTTATCCATCTGCATAGGTAACCAGAGATTGTTGCATTGATCAGTGTTCAATAGATGTCAAATTTGTTGAGCATAATGACATTAGTGAGTGGTATGGCTTGGGTACCATATCCAGTGAAGATCAATTATTAAGTCGACTTGATTTCATGGATAGTGACCTGGTATTTAGAAGAAAAATAGGAGCATCGGCTGCAGTTCTTATGCTACAGATTTGTGCACTCATTCCTCATTCTTTATAATGTTCTTCTACCTTTACCTTCAGATCCTTGCATACTTAAATGAGAGAATGATATCCACTGAGACACTTCGAAGGAATGGTGTCATGCAGCGTCGCTACAAGGATGAGGTTAATTCTTTTTTTCTTTTCCTTTTTTTTTTGTTAATTTTACAGTCTTTTTGACATCTTTTGTATATAAACCATCTGTGTTACCTGACAACATTAATTCCATCTTCAGACAGTCATTGCTTTTCCTTACAGACGGAATGGAGAACTTGTCAGCTGCAAGTACCGGGGAGTTGACAAAAAGTTCTGGCAGGTTTTTGCTATATTCCTACAGCATAGAAACTAATCATATATTCCTATCCAAAAAAAGGGGGAAGAAAAGAAGAAAACTAGTCATATATTCTTGAGTAGGAACTAATCGTATATACTTGAGGCAGGTGGCATAGTTCTGTTTCCTAATTACCTATATATCATCTTCATGTTTTTTTACAGTTGGTTTTCTTTTTATTTTTTTTTTATTTTTCCAGGAATCAGACACAGAAAGAATATTCTATGGACTTAATGACATAAAAAATACTACTGATGTTATCATCGTAAGGTTCCATTAATAGTGCTTGCCAGTTTATTTATGTTCATCTTTTCCTTATCAATGTATGATGTATTTCTTTTGCCATGTGCTTATTATACAGGTTGAAGGTGAGTTGGATAAACTTGCCATGGAAGAAGCAGGCTACCGTAACTGTGTTAGTGTTCCTGATGGAGCACCTGGAAAAGTTTCTGAAGATCTACCAGCTGAAGACAAGGTTTAGATCATATTCCGGTCTTTTCAGCTATGGTTTTTGTTTTTTGTGGATTATGCTGGCTTTCTCTTAGTTTACTGCCTGAGTTTTAAATGCTGGAGTCAGTTCAGGATATATTTGTTGTGCAGGCTCTAACTGAATGACCTAAGAAAGTATGTCTACCTTCCTGCTGGTTGTTAATGTTGGATGGCAGGACGAGCTCCTGATCAGAAATTTTGATGCCAACCTGTAGAGTGTTGATTTTAGTTGGAATGCTCATCCTAAGCAACCCTTTTCTTGGGCTTTTGTGACTTCGAATTTTGCGCTGCATATGCAATATTATTTTGGTGTTAATAGTAAGGAGCTAAAAACAAACCTTTAATTTGTGAGCCGTTCGTCGTTCTACCTTAATGGACAGACTAGGTGTACAATTGCGCATGTATTTCGAAATAAATTTCAAAGTTATTAGATTAATAGATAATTGGGTAGGTTACTACCAAAATAGTTTGGCACCACTGTCAAAGATCTTATGCATGAAGGTTTGTAATTTATGGTATCCATTACTGGATTTTTTTTATTATTATAGATAATTAGATCTAACAAAGTTGTGTCACTTTTCATATTTGATTGTGGACGTGCTTTGTTGTGATCTAACATATCTTTTAGGAGATACTCTGATTCAGGACGACCGTTGAGTCCGATATGAAATTTAGATATGGGAGAGAAAAATTTATTCAAGCTCACATCTTTCGAAGATCAATTTTATCATTGAGATAGGTTTAAAAGGTTTGATTTTCTTGATTAGTTTTTAGATAAAAGTTCTGATTTTGTTAAGGTTCTTGATTAGCTAGGAATCTTTTATAACTTTTAGTTGTTTGAGTATTTTTGGATTTATCTAGGAATAGGTGCTTGCAATAAAATATTTTCTTATATGAAAAGGAATTGCTTTCCTTTGTAAAAACTTATTGAATGGTTGATTTATTTTAACATGAGAAATATTTTTCTCTCTGTGAAAGAGAGATTTCGTGAAGCCATCAACATGTGAGGCCACAAAATCCTATCTTTTTTTCCTTTGTAAATCCTAATAAAATACCCTAGCCATCAGCTCCCTGCTCCACCATAATTCCCCACCACCTGTCCCTTATTATATTGTATTTCATGTGTAAGCTAATCCTTGATAGAAATGAATGGAGAAGGACTATCAACGTGATCGATCTGGCCTGTTTTTTTTTTGATTCATGTAGCCTACCCTAAGTACTTGGGATAAAAGGCTTAGTTGTTGTTGTTGTGTGAACTAATCAAGAATAGTAATAACTAAGGCTTTATCCCAAGTTTTGGGGCTTGGCTAACCTTTTCATCCAACCAGCCTCTTTAAGGGCCATTTACTCAGCTGAATTAGCAATTATACTCACTATTTTTAGACTCATGAGTTATGTTATCATTTTGGATGGTAACTATGTAACTAATAGCCTGATAGTAGTATGACCATTGTGACAATTCAATGGGTATTCATCTCAAGGAAGCCTTCATTAACTATTCTTATTCTATAAATGATATTAAACAAAAGATAAAGATTCATATGCTCTAGAGTGAAGAGTGTGCATTAGCAACTTGGTAACTAGCATATTAAATAGTTCCTGCTGGTATGCCTACCCCTATCACTCTGTTCGCTGCCCCTGTAATGCAGATCCCTTGTCTTTGGAATCCAACCGTTCAGCAGTTTAAGGTGAATGGGTTGTAAATTTCATGAAGGAATATAATGATCAATGGACTTACCTAGTTATAGAACTGTCTAAAGGTTAATATTCTTCTGAAATATCTTCTAGCTAAAGGATATTTTGCAGCTTGCTTGAATCTTGGTTATTAACTGATTCTTGATGGAGTATTGGTAACTGATAAAATTAACTGAGAAAATTTAACTTGGGCCTCATTGATCAACTCCCATCCGCAACTGCACAAAATGGTCATTTTTGAACAGTGAGGAAGAATCTGATGAAGCAAGAAATGAAATATAGTGGGAACGAATTGTATGGTCCTGAATTGATGAGTATGGGAGCTTTGTAAAACATGACAAATTGACAATACAAAAGATATGGAACTGCGCATTGGAAGCAAAATTACTAATCCGAGTATGTTAAGCTACTAAAATAAAAAAGGGTAAGCAAGGAGGATAAGGGACAGTTGATACTAATGAAAAAAATGTATTAGGCCAATGGCCTAAGGTAAAAACAAAGACTATAAATTGACTGTATTGGTATATTAGGTGAATTATGTTTGGGAAAAATGAAAACTCATGTTTAATATTAGGATAACCATGGTCTAGTGAAAGATGGTAGTTATTTAGAGGTGACAGGCTATAGATGTTAGGTTTATATTGTACTCACTGCAGAACAACTTGTTCCACTGTCTCCTCCCAATTGTAAATAATGTTGAGTTGTTGATAATTTGGAGGTTACTTCTTACGTGCGATAGTTGCTATGGTGGCTGAAGGGTTTACGGTCATGTAAGCTTCCAGGTTCACTAGGCATAGGGATGCCTTCGTGTGCACAGAGACCCCCCCCCCCCCCCCCCCCAAAAAAAAAAAAAAGAAAGAAAAATTTAGAGCTTTAGAGCTCTAGACTGGCCTTTATACCCTTGCTTCAAATGCAAGATAAATGCGCAGGCTGAGAAATCCATATCATAAAGGCATGTCCTTATGTTTTAGATGTAGTGGCAATCGAAGGACATCAGTATGTATCTGCTGATTTGACATTCCTTTTTGGTTAAAAGTTCTTACTGGTTTTGCTGAAACCTTGATTATGAATATTCAAGTTAGCATTTTTTTCGAATCATTAACCGATCTTCTTGGGCATTATCTTTTCCATTGCTCTTCTTAACATCTTGACATTTTGTTAATTGTTTATGTTATATTTTTAAGCAGAGAACTAATGTCCCCTTGATGTTCTCTGTAAAGCTAGGACACGAAGTTTCAGTATTTATGGAACTGCAAAGATTATCTAAATCAGGTAATCATCTTGCGACTGCTGAAGATATTAGCGTCATTAATCTTTTCCCAGCAGCTTGTGAGGGTTTGTTAAATTTTTAGCTGAATCTGCAATATACTGGGTATTTCCAGGCATCTCGAATAATTCTAGCCACAGATGCTGATGCCCCTGGTCAAGCTTTAGCTGAAGAACTAGCAAGACGCCTTGGTAAAGAAAGGTTCATTATTCTCTCTCTCTCTCTCTCTCTCATGTATGATTATCTCTGAGCCCTGTGCTCCTCATAGTAAAATAATGAATAGTGTGCAATTCTTTTGAAAAATTCAAACAGATGTTGGAGGGTCAAATGGCCAACAAAAGCTGGTGCACAAGTTTGCAAGGATGCAAATGAGGTGTGGTTGTGGACTTGGTTCTCTATTATAGAAGTGTCATTCTATTTTGTTTCTTACTGTTAGTTTCAACTGCTTTTAAATGGATGTTGCGTAAATCATATGATATAATCGTTTTCATGTGAGATTCTTTTCTGCTTATGTGCCAGTATGATTGATGCTTGGGTGTGACTGGTTGCCCTGGTGTGTTTGAACTCTGAAGTTTGAACCGTGCCATATATGTATGAATTGAATCAAACTGTTCATTAAACCGGTCGGTCATTTCTACCTGAACTATAAGTTGGCCAATATGGGTAACCTGAACTTGATTCACATGGTGTGTTTATCCTATTGGCTGAGCTGAATTCTAGTCAGTTCCTAGCATAGGTTGCAAAATTGTTATTTTTGGTTAACGATTAATCAAATGTACAGTTGGGAATTAACAGAACACCAGAGGCAGGGGAATTAACCACTCAAGCCACTCCCTCAACGTGCTTTCTGTATAGAGCGTATTTGTCTAACCATTTACTTTATGCAATTCAGTCAGTTTTGATTCAGAGAAAAATTGTTGACCTCTTGAAGCTTAAATCTTTTACAGAGAGAGGGCATCTTATACTCCACCCCACAGTAACCATTTCGACAGGATACAAAGAGATAGTTGATAAAAATTGTTTTAAAATTAGCTCAATTCAGGTCAAAGTGGTCGTAGGACCAGATCCAAAGTGCACTTGTCAATAGGTTGTCTTGTTGACCCATTTATGATCTCGACCCAAGTAAGGTTTATCTGGATATCCTAAAATTCTGGTCGTTTTAAGTGTTAGGGTCAAAATCACCATCCTAGTCATGCCTGGAGAGAGACATTAGCTTTTGAAATCTGGCCTATCACCCACTTTCATTATTTTCCTGAAATATGAGTAGATAGTGAATAGTTTATTTATTTATTTTTTTCGTTAAGCTAACTATGATTACTTGTAACTAGCACATGAATGCGATTCTCACTGCTGGCTTATTTTTTTACTTTAGAGACGCAGGTGGTTCCCTATAGCAAATCCTCTCTCTGTGTTAAAATTAGGATGGTTGCGCTTTGGTTGATTATGAAAAAGTTTGGTATACACTCTGATACTGGTTAGTTGACTTTCAAATTTTAAATGTACTGCGGCCCTCGTTTGCTTATAATAGTGTTGGGTAGGAATAGGTCACCAACTTGTAGAGGATTAAACTCAGGTTGATATAAATAAAAGCTAGCGAATTCTTTTACAAAAGGAGCTTCCTGAACTTTACTTGGAGCTTCATAGTCAAAATTTTCACAGGGAAATGCTTAGATGATAATGAGATTCAGCATGTGATAAAGATAGGCCTGTGATATTTCACCTTAGTTCATTAACTGGTAGGAACTTACAAATGAACTTATCAAACCCATCTTAATGTAGTTATAGATTTAACCCACATATTGCAGACAAATGTTTTTACAACAACAACAACAACAACTAAGCCTTTTATCCCAAGTATTTGGGCTAGGCTACATGAACCAAAAAAGAGAATCACGCCGAATCGATCACTTTGATAGTCCTTCTCCATTCATTTATATCAAGTAATATCTCCTCATTTAAACCTCTAGAATCCATATCTTTTCGTATCACCTCTATTTATGTTTTCTTCGGTCTTCCCTTTGTTCTTTTAACTTGTCCTGCATTGATAAACTCCACTCGTCGAATTGGTGTATTTGTAGACCTACGTTGCACATGACCAAACTATCGTAAGCGATTTTCTCGCATTTTTTCATCGATGGGAGCTACATCTAGTTTAGCACGAATATGTTCATTTCTTACTTTATTTCTCTTAGTGTTGCCGTATATCCAGCGGAGCATGCGCATCTCTGTTACACTTATCTTCTGTGAATGACGTTTCTTTATAGCCCAACATTCCGTGTCATATAATAAAACTGGCCTAATAGCAGTCCTATAAAATTTTCCCTTTAGTTTTAACGGAATATTACTCATTTCTCATTTTATCTCTCCTAATGTTGCTGCATATCCAGCGAAGTATGCGCATCTCTGTTACACTTATTTTTTGTGAATGACGTTTCTTTATAGCCCAACTTTCCGTGCCATATAATAAAGCTGGCCTAATAGCAGTTTTATAAAATTTTTCCTTTAACCTTAACGGAATATTACGGTCGCATAAAACGACTCCTCCATTTCAACCAGTCAGCTTGTATCTTATGGTTAATAACATTATCGATCTCTCCATTATTCTGAATAATAGAACCCAAATACCTAAACCGACTGCTCATTTGTATCTCTTGCCTATTCAGTGTTACAACATTATAGTTTACGGTCCGTCGTTTACTAAATTTACACTCCATATACTCTGTTTTAGATCTACTTAATCTAAAACTTCTAGATTCTAATGTGTGTCTCTATAACTCTAACTTGACATTCATCCCTGCTATTGTAGACAAATGTTTTTAGTTGAACACTAAACCTATGATCTGGGAGAGCTCCTAGATGGAGATTACCAGTTTGTTATAGTGCAGATGGTTGCATTTTTAAAGAAAAGCAAAGTTGAGTACATTTGGTTTTAACATGTTTTGGCATTAGTAATAAAAATGTGCCTGACTTATTATGTTCATCTTGGCCTTTTTTTTTTTCCTTGTGTTTTCTACTCAGGTACTTATGTACAAAGGACCAGATGCACTAAGGGAAGTTATTGAGAATGCTGAGTTGTATCCTATACGAGGCCTCTTTAACTTCAGCAGTTTCTTCCATGACATTGATGATTATTACTATTGTAGAAAAGGATATGAGCGTGGTGTTTCTACTGGTTGGAGAGATTTGAATGATTTATATAATGTAAGGATTTCTGAGACTTAATTTGTTTACTATCTCTGTTGATAGGCATTAGCACTGCTTGCATTATACTACGATCGATATTGCTGTGAGAACTTTCTGCTGCGTAGCTACTTAATATTGATGTCCTACTTGTCCACCGACCTTCTATGATTCATAACAAGTTCCTTCCTTGTCCAGCCATCATTCTTGGCTGAGAATATAATGCCAGTGTAGAAGGCTGACATGCAGTTTACAGTAAGATCGTAAATTTTTAACAGATCTTTTCATGGAATTGTGCTAGATAGTGACCTCATATTGATGAGAATAAGCTTAAATATTGTTTTTGAATATGATGAAGAGAAGAAGGTGATGATAAATGTCAGGTTGTCATTTTGTATCGCATATATTCTCTTGTTTGATGCTATTATGGTGTTACACTATAATTTTCAGACAAGGGAAGAATTAACATTTGAAGCAAATTTCCTAAAATTTTGTTAGTAGTGGGAGTTCATACTTTTTCTTACAACTGATGATTGTTTTTTTATATTCTTTGATCCAGTTCAACTACCTAAAGGAGATGAGGTTGTTATTTCAAGCAACTTTTTCTTCAGTTTAGCCAAACTAAATGTGGGTCTGTTACCAAAAGAATATTAACCTAGTTTATGAAGATAATCATGTATAACTATAGCCTAGCTTACTCTCCCTAAGATTGGCATGTTGCTTAACCTGCCAAAACTTTTGTGGTAAACTTGTTAGCTCCCATTTATAGGAGTGAATGAGAAGTGTTCAGTCAAAAAGCATGCATATGCATGCTCTGTGTGTTACTGCACATGCATGCTGGTTAACCTGCCAAAGCTTTTGTGGTAAACTTGTTAGCTCCCATTTATAGGAGTGAATGAGAAGTTTTCAGTCAAAAGACACGCATATGTTTGCTCTGTGTGTTACTGCACATGCATACATCTGTGTTTGCCCTTTTTTCCCTTTTTAATGTAGATTTTTTAATGCTGAGTCTGTCATGCGTAGGTTGTTCCTGGAGAGCTATCTGTGATAACCGGTGTTCCAAATTCAGGCAAAAGTGAGTGGATTGATGCTTTGTTGTGCAATATCAATAAAAGTCAAGGTTGGACCTTTGCCCTCTGCTCAATGGAAAACAAGGCAAGCCATCTTGCTGGCTCCGAACTTCTATCTCATGTCTGCTGACTCATGATTTTATCTACTTTTTCTACAAGTAATCTAAATAGTTGCATTTGCCAACTTTTAGGTTCAGGAGCATGCAAGGAAGCTACTGGAGAAACACATTGGGAAACCATTCTTCAATGCTAGGTAAATTTTCAATCTATATGGTTTTGTATTGAATCTTTATTCATTGATCATTGATGGTTCATTTTACTCTTACAAGATTTCTCATATAATCGTAAAAAGAAATCTTGTTGGTGTATCCTAACTCTAGAACTTTGCCGTTTTCCTTTATTAAAGAATAATAAAGTGGAGTATAAATTTTAAATATGTCAGCAGCATGCCTTGAATCTGCAACTTATCCTGTCATTAGCAACTGTCCAAGTTCCTTTTACTCACTTTATTATTTAATCCTATGTTTTATGCTTTAGGCATTTTAAATCTTTTGTTCCTTGAGGCATTTCAGAAATTTTAGTGCAAAATAGTTGCAAATATGTCCTTCATCCTTCATCCCAACAGCCGTTATGCTCTTTGGTTAAACAAAAATGAGTTTTGGTTCCAGTGGATAACCACACGGACTGATGGGACACCCAACTGCAAACTTCTGTCTCTTTTATTTTAAAAACAAAAAATAATTCAAACTAACTTAAGACTATATCGGACACAGTCACACCTTTTAGGTTGTGGGTGCAAACTCTTTATTGGCTTACAATTCCTGTACTTTTCATTGTTTCACCAGGATGTTTCACATTTATAGTACCTTGTTTAGAGCTATCTCACTGGAATAATAAAAATAAATATTAGTCCAAAAGAGAAATCTTCATTTATAGGTACCTCATTATTATAAGATGCTTAATCTTTTTCATCTTCATGGTCATTTATTTAAAGAATCTAACTCTAAAGAAACAGCTTTTAATTACACAATAAGCGAATGAAGAATGCGGAGCCATGACCATATCTGCTACTTTCACCAGGGTTTTAATGGCTCAAACTTCTCCTCATGTATATTTTAGCTTTTTACGGAAATTGGACCCATAACGTGAACCATTATCATACTTTTCAAGGTACTGATACCATGAGAGAAGCCCAACCCTGATGCTGAAGTTGAATGAGATACAAGTAAATATTCTTTATTCCCTTATTCTAACTACTGACATTTTGTTTCAAGAGTTCAACCGTAATAGTTGGGTTTTCCCCATAGTCACTTGTATACAAATAATTTGTGCAAGGCCCTGGGATTTATATCCTCCAAAGCTTGACGTGTAGTCTACCTGTGTCTTTCTGCGGTGCAAAGTTCTTTGAGTTACTTATTTCTCTTTCTTCCATTCCAGTTATGGAGGATCAGCTGAGCGAGTAAGTGAAGAGGAGTTAAAACATGGGAAGGAATGGCTGAATGAAACTTTTCATCTGATTCGGTGAGTTTTGGCATACTACTGTACATTTATGCTTTTCTGGGTTGACTTTTGCAACACCTAAAATAACAAAGTTAAATGCTGTATAAGAATATCCCCAAATACTTGGGATAAAGGGCTTAGTTGTTGTTGTTGTTGTAAATGCTGTATAAGACTATGAGTATTGATCATGAACTACCTTTGAAGAGAAAGTAACTTTTTGATGAGATTGGCTTCGGAGGATGCATGCCCCTAGACCTCTGCCTTGTATGCCAATTTGTATTCTGAGCATCTCTCAACATTTTATATAATTGATTTACATATCAAACATCATTTCATATTTTCATGCTTTCACTAAAATGGTTACATTGTATGTGATTAATTTACATAATCTACCATCATTTTGTGCTGTCACTAAAATGGTTGTTGTGTACAATTGTAACTGTACTTTTGTAATCAAGTTGTAAACAATGCAGAAGTGTATTAGTGGGTACCATTTACCAGTTGTGATACTCCATTGCTTCTGCTGTCACAAATGCATCTGTTTCTGAAGAACCACTGTATCATTTGGTTTCTGGAACAGGTGTGAGGATGACTGCCTGCCTTCAGTTAACTGGGTCCTTAATCTAGCCAAAGCTGCAGTTCTAAGATATGGAGTGCGCGGACTTGTGATTGATCCATACAATGAACTGGACCACCAACGGCCTCCAAATCAGTGAGACCCCTGTTTCATATATTGCTCAATGTTGTATATTCTTTTATATTTCCTACATAAAGTAAACTCAGTGTATTGAGGGTTCTCTTGTTCAAGTCGAACCCGTATGTAGTTCTGCTGAGTTCTCAGCATCTCAGGATAACTTCTGAGGAACACATGAATATGAGATCTGACTCCAGCTCGTTTTCAGTCAGTGAATGAAACTCATTTTATTTATGTGCTTCTCCCAAGCAGATAAAATTTTTCCCCTCCTTTTTTAATTCTATGCAAACGAAGCATATTATGCTATGATTTAAGTGTACTTCCTTTTTTATCTTTTTTGAAGAGTGGACTGTCGTTTTATTAAATTTTGGTGAGAATTTCTATATTATTAACCATCACTATATATCATTATGACCAACATAAGTATTTATCTTCCCAGCCAAAAAAAATTGGCATGTCCAGCACTCCCGTGTCACACCCTTGTATATGTTGAAATCTCTGTTTTCATAAATATATATTCATGAGATGGAATAACTATGCTACCTTTTTTATAAGAAGTAAATGTTGTATGATTTATTTTGCTATCTTGACTTCTTTTATATGTTAATAATAACCCAATACATGCATTTGTATGATAGATATACATATATTTACAAGATGGAAATCCTTTTCATAAGAAGTAACCCTATATTTACATACATGTATATTTACAAGATGGAATATCTATGCTACCCTTCTGATAAGAAGTAAATATTCTGTAGTTTATCTTGCTATCTTGGCTTCTTTCGTATATGAATAATAATCCAATACATACATTTGTCTGGGTAGGATATACATGTAATTTTTAGAATGTATATATGTTGCCTCGTCATTGTGTCTGTATTGGAGAGTTCCCATGTCTGAGACCTTGTACCTGTGTCAGAGGATTGCATGTGTATATGTCAACGGATCATATATATACTTCAATAAAAACCTATGTTATTGTAAACATTTTTATAGGAAGCTGGAAAACTGTTTTCTTTAATAGAAGGAAAAATGTTTGTTGGAGAACTTTCAAATATTTTTGTTTACATAGTTTTAATTTTTCTTTTCCTTCTTTCTTTTCTCAACTGGTTCTCTGTTTTTTTTTTGTTCATGCTATGACTTCTACTTTGTTGTTAGAACTGTTTAATGTGTGTGTGTGTGTGTGTATATATATATTGTTCTCTGCAAAATTCTTACTTTTTTCCATTGATTACAATGATTACAACGAAAGAAGAACAATAGAAAAACAAACGAGAGGAATTATATGTTATTACTCTCTTTTACAATAAAAATGGGTTCTAATGTGGCGATAAAATCTATTT